>CM070626.1:34706095-35341781 GCA_036346255.1 Ampelocalamus luodianensis | reverse complement strand
CAACAATTTTAGCATACTAGGAAATAGATAAATCTAGCTCTTATGTAAGATCTATAGGTTCGAATAGATATTGACAATCTTTATTTAACATACACCATGAATCAAATACAAGGACATATCAAATTAATCAGTTTCACTTCCATGGATGGTAGTTAAGAGTAATTGATTTGCACTATGCTAATAACCCAACTTGGTAACTCATATCATAACAATTTATTCGCTTAATCATAAATTCTCAATTTAAGCATGGCAAGACATCACAAAAGGATTCTAACACCTTACTACAAACAAAGAGAGACTTCAAACCTCAACGCTCAAGTAATCCAAAGAAACACATAAAGCCAAAGCTTTCCCCAAGCAACGAACAAATGGAAAACTCTTCACTAATCAAGTTATCAAATGAGTAAATGAGTCATTCTTTTCAATGAGAAAGAAGGAGCAACCAAGAAAACATCAATCTTGCCAATTGACAACGATCATAAGTAGTAAAAGCAACTCAACAGTCGAAAAGCAATAATTGTTTCAGAGAACCAAGAGGGATCTATGGAAAACCATAACTATCATGGACCACAAACCCTGAGAAATTCATCAACCACCACAGACAAGAATTGTCAAATTAAATGAAAGAAGAGAACAACTTTCTAAAGTAACTCATACTTAGTACCCAAACGATGATACTCGGGTAACTACTCCTCTAACCACGTCATCGCGAACAAAGCGGTGTAACTCAGTGAATCCCGAGTAACAACCACGACCTCCACTTCTTATCATCCGTTAACAACACTTCACCAAAATACTCAATTATGAATATGCAGGATCATCTCACGACAATCAAAGTATTAGTTCATAGATAATGAATATCATAGTAGATCATAGATTAACAATAAGAAAGATAATACAAAAGCAACTCAACAATTGCTCAACGAATGAAACATAACAATAGAAATGCGAAGCAATAGATTCCCAACCCCACCTCACGTGCACGATGTGTGTCATTTTAATGTTCTTCTATTAATCACGGACCTAAAGCCCGCTCGATACCAATCAGTAACACCAAGCTCAGGAAGCCAAGATGTCACCTAAAACATCTAACATACATCCATAATGCGGAAGAACTTGAAACAAGTATATCAACTAAAGACAGACATTAAGATAAACAGACATGGTGAAGGTATCCTTCCTTCACCTTCTAAGTTATTTAACACTTGAACATCAATAAAGAAGGTTCACACGCAGTAATAAATCAACATCCGTGGAGAAGGTATCCTTCCTTCTCCAATTATAATTTAATTATTACGATTCATCGTTAACGAATGAAATATGGAACTAAAATTTAGACTTGAACATGAATTTGATGTTGTGAACAAGTAGTGCGTGTCTACTCCCTCCCAAGAGCCAACATCGGGGTTACCTAAAATAAACAAACAACGCAAGAGTGAGTCCATGACTCAAAGTACAATTATCAATAAGATAATCATTCAATATGAATAAGACAAACTCATCATCGAGTTCGATCACATCACAATCGACATAAATGAAAACATGATATGAATGCTCAAAATCAAAGGAATGGACTGCACACATGCATATATCGTATAGCGCTGAAACACCGTCGGTGTTCACTCAAGCCCGCATCTTAACAAAAATGCGGGATCCACTTCCCGATATGAAGAACGTTTCATACGGTGTCCAACATTGCCCATCTTGGAGTTAATGGGTCTTACATGCCCATTCGGAATTAATGGGTCTTTCAAATCCACTCCGTGGACGGGACATGACAATGTCCAACACCGCCACATTGGAATGGTGGGACTTGCAATCCACTTTCGTGGATGAAACATGCATAATGAATGCATAGAATGAAATACTAATATTGAAAGACATGATAACAAAACATGGATTCAACACATATGAAAGAACATAGACAATCCATCTTCTCTCGATCATACCAAATCACAAAGATGACCATATAAACATTCATCAATCACAATCATTAAGGGTGGCAATGTACTTGCCTTCCACGATGCGACGCGTTAGTCGGCAAAGGTGATACTCCTAAACCCGAGGCTTCACCTCCTAAACAAGTAAAATAATTTCAATAAGGACATAATATACACAACACTACTAATCGATGCTAAACATCGCTCCCGATGACTCTAGTCATTAATACAAAACTTAAAATGAAATCAACAATTTCTGACATAACTTAATTCTGGACAGCAGCACGGTAATTGACATATCTATTGGTCTGGAACTCGAATGAGGTGAGACCAATTTCCATGGATTCTTAACTGACATATCTACAATACTCTGGTTGGGCAAAAGTTCAGATTTTGCCTCTAATAAAATTTGGCCCACGGCTCAAATCTGTTGACTGAATTAATAGACAGAAATATCGGCTAAATTAAAATATCCATAACTTTTGTTGTACAACTCCAAATTGGACGTTCTTTAACAATCTGAAAAGGTTAAGAAATTATCTACAATAACCTAGTTGGTACGACATTCATATATTGTCTTTAACAAAAAGTGGCACACGGGTCAAAATTAAAGATAGAAACTGACATACAAACTGGACAGACTGACATACAATCTGGACAGTCACAAAGAAAAGTGCATAACTTTTGATCTATAACTCCAAATGAAGTGTTCTTTATCAATCCTGAAAGCTAGTGATATCACCTTCAAAATTTGTTATGGGCAAGACCTCTGAATCACCCTCTAACTAGGCCATAAATCAACCTATACAGAGACTGCTAATTCTCGTCAGGATTCTGGACAGCAGATAGTAAATCTATCATAACTTTTGACTCGAAAGTCGGAATTCAGTGTTCTTGGCGGCCACCGAAAGCTAAGATCAATATCTACAAAACTCTAGGAGATGGACAACCCAAATTCGGCCTCTAAGATCACGAAACAGGCCACGCAACATTCAGGACAGAACTGAAATTCTAACGGCAGCAATTCAATCCAATCAAACTAATCGAATTCAGATCTCGAAACAACCTAAATAGCGAGGGAAATCGATCATTACCCTTGTAGAACCATCGAGATCGCTGATCAAATCCCACGAAGAAATTCTCCTTCAATCCTCTCTTCCTTCCTCTTCTTCTTCTTCCCACGGCCGCCACAAGCAGCAGGAAAGATGGCGCCGGGAGAGGAGGAGCAGCAAGTGGCGAGGCATCTGAGCACGCCGCTATCAGAGCACGGGCTACTGTAGCACGGCGGCTACTGTAGCAAATGGGGCTAGGGTTTGGTCCCTCCTCCCCTTGCCTTCTATCGGGCCGCCGGCCCACTCATGGGCCTTGGGCCACTATGGCTGGCTCCTCTTCTCGAATATGGGTTGATGCCCATACTTCTCCTAAAATTCTGAATTTTAACTTATTTCCTCTCTAATCTTACAGCATTCGATATCGAATAATCGGGTATTACAAAAAGAGCAAGCAAAATTTATCCAAATGCGATGAAATTTATACACAAGGTAGAATAGGAATAAACCTAGACATAGAAACTGGAAAAACCTAATTTGGATTTGTGGTGCAAAAGATATTCCCTAAAAACCTATTTTCTGCCATAATTAGTACTGTTCATAAAATATTTTCTAGAGTGATTTTGAAGCTGAAATTTTTATGGTAGTTAGCTACTGGTATTATAAGGTTACATGTAAATTTTTGGGTTATTTGGAGTTAAAATGATTTACTTAGGATTTTTCTAGTCATGAAAATGAACAAAACTAAATTACATGTGAATTCTCGCTAAAAACAGTAACATACCTAAAACAAATTTTACTAGCAAGTTCACTATTGGGGGAAGCCAACAGAGTTGGTTTCACTCAAAAATGATTCCCAGAGAATTAGTTATGCAATTTACAAGTTAATTGTAAGTTTTACAATAACAATTAGAACCTATTTCTAAACCAATCTTGAAATTTGTTTTCTGGAGCCGAACTAAACTTCTATCCATTTTTAGATTAAAGTACAGTTCAAACTAAAGCTAACAAAATTTGAATCCACCTAATTGGATTTAAAATGAATTAGTTATGCATTTTTGAAGTTTAATACCTTTTTCACTTATGATAAACCTCTCGGGAAAATGAAAACAATAAAACTTAAAAGAAAAGACGTGGCTTGATCTGGGCCGCTGATCCGGCAACGGACGGCCCACGCGCACGCGCCGCACAAAGACACACACGCGCCATCGAGGTTCACCGTTGGATCAAGATCCAACGGTCCGGATGGAGATGGCATTCGACCGAACGAATGCTTTCGCAATCCCAGCCGCTGATCAAGCATCGACTACCGAACGGGTTGGGCCGCTTCGCGATTTGAACAGAGACCGCCGACAGCGGGACTCCACCGCTGCCGACGCCGAGTCACGCGCGGGGTTTAAACACACGCGCATAGGGATTCGAAGATGGCGGGCCCGAGGTCGCGACCTTGGGCTACGACACTGGGTTAGCGACGGTGATTAAAACGCGCGGGCCCACATGCAAGTGATCGAGGAGGTGGGTTTAGGACAGCTAATGATTACTAACCCATGATTAACAATGATTAGCATTAATGAACGCCATTATCGTGTCCGAACGACATTACGGCATCGCCGTTTCGTCCGACAAAACGCATCGACGCAATCCCTAGCTCGCCACGGCGATCGCCGCGGGCGCGCGAGCTAAAGGCCAAAATGGGACCGCAATACCAATGCGCACACATTGGTACCACTCACACCGCGATAGTGCCCTGAGAACGCGCTAGCCGACGATGAGCGGCGGCGACCAAAACGGCCAAATGCGAATGACCAAAAGCTTCGCAACAAACCATTCCAATGGTGACAAAGCTTCTAGGGGCTACTAGAAGGGTACCGAGGGTAGGGAGGTCCAGAGATGGATGGAGTTGCGCGCGATGAAGAAGGTTGCGGACTTGGAGAAGACAACTCTGAGAAGGTGCTCGAGCAAAGATAACACGACGCGTCATCGGGTTAGCTCCAATCAAGCTCAAAGAAGTTCCTGAGTAAAGAATTGAAGAATAGAGCTTCTTACCGGTGATGAGGAAGAAGGGGTGCTCACGGCCGAAAAAACAATTCCCAAAATTGAGCCGCTCCCGTGAAAAGCAACTACAATTGTTAGGGTTTTGCTCCGGGAGGTGAGAGGCACACTTGAAACAAAAGAGAGGAAGAAACGCCATCGAGCACGGGTTGCACCGGGAGCTCCCAGTGAACAATGGCGGTTTTAGGTGCTTTTGGTGTTTTGAGCTCACAAAGCACCAAGGATGCTTGGCAAGACTACCGGGTTTTGAAAAAGAACCGAGGGGAGCCTGTGGAGCTACTTATAGCTCAAGGAGCCTGCTAGGTTAAGCCCAAGCCATCGGTGGACTGGTTCATGCCCCCGCCATGGGCACCGTGGAGTGACGAGAGTGTAGGAGACGCACTTTGGGGAGGAGAAGCGGTGTGCATTTAATGCATGGCAGATTTAGCCGCTTAAAGGGCTCAAGGAGGTGACAAGTCACCTCTCTCTCGCCATGGCGCACGGCGGCGGCACGCGCGCGAGCGCGCCAAGAAGATGACTGGGGACGAGGTGGCCCCACCGTGAAGCGAAACAAAAGTGGTTCGAGTCCAACACACTTAAGTGGGTTGAGCTCAACCTTATCGATGTTGGCCGCTTGATAGGCTTTATACGGACGCGATGCGATCGCCATTTTGAAAGGACCGGTTAACCAAGACGGCCCCGACGGTTGGATCGTAATCCAACGGCTGCGAATCGATGGCAACCGAGTTGTCCGAATGCTTACGAATGAGAGCCGCTCGATGGAGATCTAACGCCGATGACGCCGCGCTCGCCGACGCGTCGGGTGCAATTAGTTGGCTCTGGCCGAGTCAAGTGACTCGAGCCCGAGTCCGACTCGCACCGAGGAACAAGTGAAAACCGCTAGGGTTTGATTTTTGAACTGAAACTTTGGGATTTAATTGGGGCATCAAATCAACTCCAAAATTTATGAAATTTTAACTCGAGCTTTCGACCTAAGGATTAACCTTCCATAAAATTTCCAGAGATTTTTGTGCACTGAGATTTTCTCAAGAAATTCTAGAAGGTTATTTCAAAGGTTTAACCTGTTTGACTTGCTCTAAAATATTTCAAATAATTTCCAAAATTATGAAATAATTCAGAGGTGCCACAAAGCAACCTTAGAACCCAGGAAAATTATTTCCAAGGGTTTGACACAAGATTTGACTAAAGAGGTGGTTGACTTTAGATAATGGAGGGTTTTGATTTTGAATTCCCAAAATTCTTTTACAAGAATTTCAGAAAGTTCAAAAGCACAAGGATGTAGGAAAAGTTTTAATTTACCCTCAATTTCTTACATTTGAAACACAAGCCAAAATAGGGATGTTACAAAGGTATCCAGGAGTCATCGCGCTTGGCCATGCTACGTATCTGCAACATCTACGCGCGGGAGCTTCAAGACACCGCCCGTTACCACCCTAGAGTCGCAGCTGTGGATGCACAAAGACGCTACCCATCTACACAAGAAGAGAGCAATGCTACAGTCGTGCACCTCGCCGCTTGCAAATGCCAGGAGGAAGCATTGGGGAGGACTATCACGGAGCTGGATCATGTCTATGAGGCTTTGCAGAGAGCTGAAGAGAAGGTCGACACTCTGCAAGAAATTCTCTACGACCAAGTTCCCGAGGAAGAAGAAGACCCCGAGGAGGATTCCGAAGAAGATCCAGAGGAAGGCCCAATTGAGCCAGAGGAGGACGCAGAGCCAGAGGAGCCACCGAGCTGGACTTGCACGGAACGCCTGTTCTGCTTGCACCGCCTGTGACATCGATCGCTTGCTAAGATGCCGGCTCACTTCCGAGTCTACAGCCGTCAGGAGTGCCACCACGGTTGTAGAGGCTTTCTCGAGTAGTTGTCTTAGTCTCAGTTTTTCAGGCTTAGCCAGTTTCAGTTAGTAAGTCGCCCTTTAGGCGCTAGTTTTGTGTGCTTAGGTTGTTGTTTCTTTTGTGTGCGAGTATGAGCTGCAAAGGCCCTTAGGCATTTGTTGCAGTCATGCTAAGACCCTAATTAATAAAGGTATTTCGTTTAAGTTTCTTGAGCTGTGTTTTGTTGGGTTTGACCTACCCCTGCTTAGTTCTTAACTTATCTTGTGCTTGCTACCTTATCTAACCCATGGAGCTTAGCCAGATGGTTCAAACTCGTCGATCTTAACGCTAGTGGTTCCTGCATTCAAAGACCAAGAAGCAATGAGCAACCACCACAGGAGCGATTCCGCCACAAGCACCCCCGATTGACTTGCAAAACTTTGGAGCTTTCATGGCAGCGCAGATCCAACTGATGAATACAATGATGAATCAGATGCAAGCTATGAACAACCAAGTCAACAACAACAACAATCAACAGCATGGAGCCCCAGCTGCTCATGGTCACCATGGACCATCTAAATTTGTGGAGTTTATGAGAACCCGTCCACCAATATTCTCTAGACACGTATCCCCAGTAGAGACAGATGATTGGCTTCGGGTCATCGAAGAGAAGCTG
Organism: Ampelocalamus luodianensis; assembly: GCA_036346255.1. NCBI lineage: Eukaryota > Viridiplantae > Streptophyta > Magnoliopsida > Poales > Poaceae > Ampelocalamus > Ampelocalamus luodianensis. Next base: position 35,334,247 of record CM070626.1, on the reverse strand, counting down.
CTGATTACCTAGTGCAGTGACTGTGAGAAGGTCCTGTATGCCACTCACCAGATGGAGGGCATAGCCGCTGAATGGTGGGAGAACTTCTGTGCCGCGCATGAGACGCCACAGGATATCACATGGGAGGAATTTTCTGCAGCATTTCGCTAGTATCATGTACCAGAAGGCATTATCAATCTGAAGAAGGATGAGTTCTGTGCTCTCAAGCAAGGAGCTATGTCAGTGTCTGACTATCTTAACAAGTTTTCTCAGCTAGCTCGCTATGCAGCAGAGGATGTAGCCACAGACAAGGCTCGCTAGAGTCGCTTTCTGCAGGGGCTAAACACTGGACTGCAAGTCAGTCTGATTCCCATACTTTCCCCGACTTCCAGGAGCTGGTCAATAAAGCCTTTGTTCTAGAGGACAAACGCAAAGAACTGGAAGATAACCGCAAACGCCGGATGGCTCAGCAGGGGAACCATCAATCACAGCAGAGGGCAAGAACAGCGCCATCACAATTCAACCGGTTTCCACCCCAGACTTCGTTCAGAACACCGGCACCAACTTCAGCACCTCGTCCAACTGCCCAGAACTTCCGCAACCCTGCACTTGTCAACCCCAACCCGAGAAGCAATCAGCAAAGCGCACCAAAAGTCTGTTATGCCTGTCGTCAGCCGGACATTTTGCCAACCAGTGTCCGCAAAGGGGAACAATCACTCCAGTACGTTTTAACCTTGGGGCTACTCCATCCAAGACGCCAACGCCAGGCAGCAACCAAGGAGCTTCACAAGTTGCCGGTTAAGCCGGAGGAGCATCACAGTCTGTGATCAGAGGCCGTGTCAACCACGTCACTCTGGAAGGAGCCCAGGAATCACCGGATGTCGATCGATAAGTTTCGTTAACTCAAGACTGCGATCGCTTTGTTTGATTCGAGCTTCGATTCATTTATTTCCGAATGTTTGCAACCAAGAATAATTTGGAAGTTATGCATCTTAAGCATACTGTTAGTCCACCGCTGAGCAGAGCTAAGTACTAGGTGGGATGTTTAGGAGCTAAGTTACTCATAGCTGAAGTTGAGTTTCTAGCCAACCTAATTGTTCTAGATACACAAACCCTATATGTCATTCTTGGCATGGCCTGGTTATCCATGCACAAAGCCATGCTAGATTGTGGCCGAAGAGCCGTAACAGTCGAGGATGCCAAGGGAAACAAGGTAGAGTTTCTAGCCACCTCAGTTCGTGATGGACATCTGTTAGTAAACAGCCTGAAGACCCTTTCCTTAGAAGAAGTACCAGTCGTCAGTGAATATCCAGATGTGTTTCTAGAAGAATTACCAGGAATTCCACCGGATCGTGACATTGAGTTTGTCATCGACCTAGTGCCAGGGACAGCACCAATTTGAAAGAGACCTTATCGGATGCGAGCCGATGAATTGGTAGAGATGAAGAAGCAGATAGAGGAACTTCTTGAGAAAGGTTTCGTGAGACCTAGTTCGTCGCCGTAGGGAGCGCTAGTGTTGTTTGTCAAGAAGAAAGATGGAAGTATGAGAATATGTATTGATTACCGTTCTCTCAACGAAGTTACTATCAAGAACAGGTACCCACTACCCCACATAGATGATCTGTTTGATCAGATGAAAGGAGCTGGAGTGTTCTCAAAGATCGACCTGCGATCAGGTTACCACCAGCTAAAGATTTGTCCTAAGGATATACCGAAGACTCTTTCGGTCTGACTAATGCCCCTGCATACTTCATGAACATGATGAATAAAGTATTCATGGAATATCTGGACAAGTTCGTAGTTGTGTTCATTAATGATATTCTAGTGTACTCCAAGTCGGAGGAAGAACACGCCGAACATTTAAGGATAGTCTTGGAAAAACTCGAGGGCATCGGTTGTATGCCAAGTTCAAGAAGTGTGATTTCTGGAAGAAGGAAGTTGATTTCCTTGGTCATGTGATGACAATTGAGGGAGTAGCAGTTGACCCCGGTAAAGTTAAAGCAGTGTTACATTGGGAGCAGCCCAAGACCGTAACTCAGATTCGTAGTTTCTTGGGAATGGCAGGTTATTACCGCTGCTTTATCAAGGATTCTCATCAAGACCGACGTGAGATAACAGTAACTATAATTAACTACATGCAAGCTTTATTTAAGTGGATGAGGCTCGACTTATTTTCAAAGATAAAGCAAGTTTTCATTTGCAATAGGGTAATAGATTCAAAGCAAGTTTGCAATTAACTTTTATTGTTCAAATAAAAGAGAGACAATTATAACAATAGAGAGATGACAACACCAACCTAGAAGTGACTAACCCATAGTCACCACAACAATAGCATGAAGCACCCCTTCATACCACCCATGTCAAGTTTAAGTTTTTAAAAGGTTGTAGTCTAGTTCTTATGGAAATAACCAAGCGTGTCCATAACCTAGGACGAGGCTATTCGAATAGTTTTAACCCTACAGGGGTGTACCAATGTACCCACACGATAGACCGCCTTTCCACCAGCCACGGTTAGCATACTTCCTTTGGTATGCCGGCACGGCTAAGTCTAACAAGACGCTTTCCAATGGATGATGCTAATTAAGAGCCGCAACCCACGGGAGAAGGACACATTAGACAGCCTAACCGGTCTGCTAATGCTCCCCTCACAACACCACACACACACACACACATGTTCAACACACCCACCGACCAGCTCATAATTAACACCTCCCAAAGTACTTAGTCAAGAGAGGTTCCATATCCCCCTCGTGTGGTTAGCACGCACAATTGCTTGGATCAATGGCACAAGTAACTCGGTCCTTAGGGACTTAGGCACCATTCCAATCACACCCAACAGATCGCCCAACATACCAGTGTGCCCAAGCCAAGATATAATTTTTGTTTTCAGTTTTTGATTTGCAAAATGGTAAAACACAAGGGTTGGACATAATGGAATAATAATAGCATTTGTGTGATCAAGATCACCGACTAAGTCGTTGATCGCCCAATACTACCGATACTAGGCATGGCTAAGCAATATTTATTCAAAATCTACTAAGTGACAAGAGCTCATCCAAATAACTCTAATCACAAAGAAATAACTTAGGCTCGGGTAGTAGAGGATAATTATTTACCTACAGATTATGCAACTAGAGGATTAACTAATCAATGTAACAACAAATTAGCAATGCATACATAGAAGTTAAACAAAATATTAGACTTTAAAAGTAATGGATCAAATGGGAAATGATCAAACTGCTTGCTCGCTTGTTGTTGCTCAAATCTGTTATGCGGAGTATCGTTCTGGGGTTACCGCAAATGTCAAGCCTAAGCTTAAAAGCAAAAAGAAGCGAGAACAACCAATAAGACAAGCAACACTTAAACAAAAGAGCAAGCAAAAATTATCCAAATGCGATTTAAATTTATACACAAGGTAGTCTAAGGTCCTATCTAACCTTAGGAACAAGAACTAACTAAAAAGGATTAGTGAAGAAAAGATATGATCTAAATACTCATTTTCGGCCAAAATGCTACACTTAATTAGTACTGTTCATAAAATATTTTCTAAAGTGATTTTGAAGCTGAAACTTTTACGGTAGTTAGCTACTGGTATTATAAGGTTACATGTAAATTTTTGGGTCATTTGGAGTTATATTGAAAGAGTTATGATTTTTCAAGTCATGAAAATGAACAAAATTAAATTGCATGTGAAATCTTGTTAAAAACAGTAACATGCCTAAAACCAATTTTTTCATTTAGTACTCTATTAGAGGAAGCTAACAAAATTGGTTTCACTAAAAATTGATTTCCAGAGAATTAGTTATGCAATTTACAAGTTAATTGCCAATTTTAGAATAACAGTAGACCCTATTTCTAAACCAATTTTAAAATCTATTTTCTGGAGCCGAAGTAAACTCCTATTCATTTTTAGATTAAAGTACAGTTCAAACTAAAGCTAACAAAATTTGAATCAACCGATTTGGGTTTAAAATGAATTAGTTATGCATTTTTGAAGTTTAATACCTTTTTCAGTTTGCAAATAAAGCTTTCGGGAAAGTCATAAATGCCATTACGACGTGGACGAATCTGGACCGCTGATCCGGCAACGGACGGCCCACGCGCACGACGTGCACAGCACACTCACAGCGCCCACCGAGGCTCACCGTTGGATCAAGATCCAACGGTCCGTGATGGAGATGGCATTCGACCGCACGAATGCTTTCGCAATCCCACCGCTGATCAAGGATCCAAGGGTCCAGATCGAATCACGCCGACTGTGGAGTCCACGCGAGCGGGAAAAAGCCAGTGGCTGTGGACCGTCGATCTCGAGATGAACGGCTCACAAGCAACGCGACACAGTGCACGCACGCTTCGCATAATCGCAGCCGCAGATCTACGGATGGACGGCGCACAACGGGCCATGTCGCGCACGGCGCTGACACGTCCGACAACGCAGCCGAGGGCTTTGCCGACAAATCGCCGACGACCAAAGGCACGGCGGCGGGAGTGGATGCCGGGAATGGGTGCGCAATAGCGTCACGCACCCTCTGGTACCACCCACACCGACGGCAGAACGAGCGGCGGCGCGACGGCGGCGGCGCGGAAAGATGACAACGACGATTAGTACCAAAAGCTCCGCAATGGTTCAATCCAAGCGGTGCCGAGCATCTAGGGGCTACCAGGAGCTACCGACGGACGCGAGGCGCAGAGGAGGTCGGAGCAGACTGGCGCACGAAGCTCGCGACGCAACAATGGCGCAACAAGGGGAAGTCGTCCCGACAACTAGAGAGCGACCGCATCATCAAAATAGGTCCCACGTGCTACACCGATGCTCCCGGAGAAAAGAATTGAGGAGATGGACTCACCGGATCGAGATTTAAGAGGCGCTCGCGCCGAATTGGGGACTCGAATTAGCCTTCCTTGTGACGATAAACCCAAAATTAATTGAGGGTTAAGCTTCAGGGAGTAAGTAGGGAGCAGAGGGAGCAAGAAAAAGAGAGGGAGAGCCACTGTGGTACCGCCTTCACCGAGAAGCCCGAAGCTCGGCAATGGCGGCGCGAGTGGTTTCGGGGTTTTGGAGCTCAAACACGCACAACAGTGCACACAAGAGCTGCGGAAAGGTGAAAGGGAGGTCAAGGAGGGAGCAAGGGGGCTTAAGTAGTTGCGAAGGAAAGGGAGGGGAGCACGGGAGGATCCGAGGCGAGCTCGGGCCTTTGCCGCCACCAGACTGCGCGAGAGGATGGGGAGCAGCGCAGCGATTATGAGGCGGTGCAGCGGCGCGCATTAAATGCTGCGCAGAGACCGTTGCGAGGTGACCAGCGCCGAGCTCCAACCACTCCCCGCCATGGCGCCGTTGACGCGGGCCGCGCGCGTGCGTCGCACGAGCGAGAGGAGGACGACGATGCGGCCACCGTCCGATTTCTATCCGAGGGTCATCACGCGACCGCGTCGACGCTTGGATGGGCAAACGTGGACCGGGCGATGGAGATCCAACGGCTGACGACGCGCGCGCCCGCTTGCCCGCGCCAGGTGCAGTTAGTGGGCTCGGCCGAGTCAAGTGACTCGAGCCCGAGCCTGACTCGAGTCCAATGAACAGTGCAAACCAGATTAGGTTTTGATTTTTGAACTGAAACTTTGGGGATTTAATTGAGGCATCAAATCAACTCCAAAATTTATGAAATTTTAACTGGAGCTTCCTGACTTAAGGATTAACCTTCCATAAAATTTCCAGAGATTTTTGTGCACTGGGGTTTTCTCAAGAAATTCCAGAAGGCTAATCCAAAGGTTTGACCAAGGTTTGACTTGCCTCTAAAATATTTCAAATAATTTCCAAAAATTATGAAATAATTCAGAGGTGTTACCAAGCACCCTAGAACCCAGGGAAAATTATTACCAATGGTTTGACAAAAGATTTGACCAAGGAGGTTGTTGACTTGATAAATGAGGGTTTTGATTTTGAATTTTCCAAAATTCTTTCACAAGAATTTTCAGAAAAGTTCAAAAGCACAAGGATGTAAGAAAAGTTTTAATTTACCCTCAATTTCTTACATTTGAAATACAAGCCAAAATGGGGATGTTACAATTTCATCACCGGTTTACCCAAGACCCCATCGGGTTACGATTCGATCTAGGTAATAGTTGATCTTTTGACCAAGGTCGTCCATTTCCTGCCAGTCAAAACCACGTACCCAGGAGATCGCCTTGCGGAGTTGTACATGGACAGAATTGTCAGTTTGCACGCTGTGCCCAAGAAGATAGTATCAGATCGAGGATCTCAGTTCACCTCTCGTTTTTGGCAAAGTTTGCATGAAGCATTGGGTACCCATCTGAATTTCAGTATCGCGTATCATCCACGCATGCATGGACAGATCAAAGAGTTAATCAGATATTGGAAGATATGCTAAGAGCTTGTGCTCTAGCCAATGCTGCCCGATGGGATAAAAGTTTACCATATGTAGAATTCTCGTACAACAACAGTTATCAAGCTAGTTTGTAAATGTCACCATTTGAAGCTTTGTATGGCCGTGTCTGCCGAACCCCATTGAATTGGTCAGAAACAGCTGAACGATCAGTATTCGGTCCAGACATCATCCAATAAGCAGAAGAGCAAGTGGCCACGATAAGAGAAAGCTTGAAGATAGCTCAGTCCAGGCAGAAGAGCTATGCTGATAATCATCGCCGTGATGTCAGTTTTGAACCTGAAGATTTCGTGTATCTTCGAGTTACCCTGCTCAGAGGTGTCAAAAGGTTTCATGCCAAGGGAAAGCTTGCCCCGAGGTATGTTGGTCCGTTCAAGATTTTGGAACGCTGTGGAGAAGTTGCTTATCAGTTGGAGCTACCGCAGTTGTTAGCAGGAGTGCATGATGACTTTCATGTCTCGCAATTGAAAAAGTGTCTTCGTGTGCCAGAAGAGCAAGCCCCGTTGGAATCAATTGATTTAAAGGAAGATCTTACCTACAAGGAGCAGCCAGTCAAGATTTTGGATGTCACAGAGCGTCTCACCAGAAGCAAGACTATTTGTTTTTGCAAGGTCCAGTGGAGCAACCACTCGGAAGGAGAAGCAACGTGGGAACGTGAAGAAGAACTGAAAGCTGACTTTTCTAGCCTTTTCTCTAGCTAGCCTGAATCTCGGGGTCGAGATTCCTTTAAGGGGGGGGAGGTTTGTAACATCCCAATTTTCTGGGCTTAAAAATCTTTTAATAGTTAGTAGGGAGAAAATTCACCATTTGGATTTATTTGAATTTAAATTCAAAAGCTTAATATTGGACTTTCCAATAAAAAATATTTAATGTGAATAATCCCAACATGAACATTAGCCAAAACTATTTTATTTGGGTTCTATGTGCTCAGATACATTTTCTAGATTTTTCTAGAATTTTTCTGAGTTCATTTGCTATTTTCTTTTGCATATTTGAATTTCCGGTATTTTCTAAAATAGAAAACTAATTAAAATCTCAAAAAATCCTCTCGGGCCGATTTCCATAAACCTCGGCCCAGTCCTGTTCGCCGCCGGCCCATCTCGACCGCGCGCGCGCCCGCCTCCACTACAGGTGGACCCCACCTGTCAACCTCTCTGTTTCTCTCTCTCTCCCTCCGAATGCCCCGTTCATCCTCCGCCGTTGGATCAAGGATGAACGGCTGGATGCGCGCGTTATAACCGGAGGTTCCGATCGTCCCTTCGAGTGTGGACCGTTCGATCTTGCATGGACGGTCAGATCTCTGAGTTGGTTTCGCGGTCGTGCCGTTTCGCACGCGCCCGCGCCTGAGCCCTAGCCGACTATGGAACTTTGTGTAAAACTGTGTGCTATGTGTTATTACTTCGTGATGGCATGTGTTGCACTAAAACAAACTGGGTGGTAAAGGATTTAGATTGAGGCAAGTGGTGGAAACTGTGTGGTATGGTGGAAGCTGTGTGCTTGGGTTTGATAATCTTTGTGACTTAGTTAGAACATAGAAGTCTTGCCTTAGTCAATTAAGGACTTAACTTTGTGCGCCATTGAACTGAGCCTTACTGTACGACCACATGCCTGGTATGGGATGGGCCTAACTTAGTAAGTTATGGATTCTCGCATTGATGTTCGTGTGGATAGGTTAGGTCGTGTGATAGGGTGGAGGTGTGACTACTTGGTGGTTGCATCGCTGGACGGTTCGCCGCTTCCCTGTCCAGCGGTGTGTATCATACCAATTCTATGTGAGCTGGTATAGCGGGAAAGCACATTGGGAATGTCAATGTTTGAGATGAAGTTTCCGAACTGTTTTGTTACGATTAGTGCTTGCTACACTAGATGTATATTGTGGGTAAAGTGTACAACCTCTGCAGAGTGTTAAACAATCTATTCGAATAGCCGCGTCCGCAGTCATGGACATGCTCGGGGATTTCACACGAGGGGTAGTTTTCATAAAATATTTGGGATGGGAGCTCTGTGACCTCAATCATATGGCTATGTGAAATAATTTGTTTAGCTGTGTGTCTTTGTGGAAATAACTGTTAAATTAATATTGTCTATTTGTTTTCAATTATGCTTTCAATCTATTATTTGTATTTAATTGCAAATGTTGCTTTTATGCAAAAGAAGCACAGAAGCCTTTTCTTTGGAATAAGCCTGCATCTATAAATTGCATTCCGTGGTATGATTTGCGAGTACGGTTGTGTACTCACGCTTGTTGTAAAACTTGCGCCCAAACCTACAGAAGAGGAGTCTACGCCTGCTTTCGAGGAGGAGTTCGTCGAAGGTTGTTGATCGTTAAGGTCCGATCCCGATCGGTTGCTCGTGGTGAATTGGTGGGATCTACGCGGAGTTATTTCCGCTCCGCTGTTTTATTCTCTCGTTAGCCTGCGTGGCTTGATAAGTATAAACTCACCATAAGGTCAAAACCCTTATTTGTTATTCAAACTAATCGCTTACTTTATTTATCGCCAGTGGATCGATATTTACCTATGTTAACACTGTGTGCACTAGCGTGATCCTGGACTAGTGCAGTATACACAGAGGGTTTCAGAATCGTAATTCTGGGTCCCGACAAACGATTCCCGGGATAATGCCGTGACGTCGACGCCAATTAGGAAAGTCAATTACTTGTTTTCCGGGAGTTGGATATTGATTACGATTTGTTTTTTTTCTACCGATTGATGTGTACTGCGGGTATTATGTGCTATGTATTGCGGGTTGCTACCAACTGTTATGGAGTAGTATCCGACCCAATAATCCAATCAATGATGTGATATCCGAGACAGATGGACGATAGATACAATGGGAGTAACTACACCTGGGAGTAGCAAAAAGGCAGCATCATGAGGAGTGTCAAGTCCAATTATCTATCGACGACATCCAGGTAATTGGATGTCCACGCGTTCTCCTGGCAGCTATGCTTCTTGAACTTGCAGGCTTGATGAAGTTGTCCGTGACTGCTGTCTCTTCCTCCTCATGATGCTGCGCGGAGCCCCCCCCCCGAAAGTGGCTGGGACTACGAACTATATATATATGTATATATGTGTATGTGTGTGTATATATGACACCTATTTTGTACTCCTGAGAGTATGTACTCCCACTTCCAATATACCACTTAAACGCACATATTATACTTCTTTATCATTTTCAGTATACTTAAATACTGATTATAAGATACTCCAATGCGACTTGATTGAAAAAATTTCATTGGAGCCCTTTGTTTTTGCTATACACCCTTTTTTCATATATAAAAGAAGTATATACACAAAATTTGCTATAAAAAATGGACTTTGATGAAATTTTTCATGGAACTCACTTTGAGGTATCTTATAATCATTATTGTAGTATGCTCAAATAAATAAAGAGGTATCCACATACGATTTAAGTGGTATATAAGAATTGGAAGTACGTACTCTCAGGAGTACCATACCATTTTCCTATATATATATTAAGCTGGTTTTCCATTGCTTGAAGACTTTAAAGAGAAGAATCATGACAGACGGTTTCATCGACAAACCGTCTGTGATACATCAGTTATCATAGACGATTTCATCTATAAACCATTTGTGATACATCAGCTATCATAGACGGTTACATCTATAAACCATCTGTGATAGTCAAGTATCACAGACGGTTCTGAGTTAATAACCTTCAAAAACCGTCTGTGATGACCTCATATCATTACTGATCCATAAACTCAGACGGCTCACGAAACTGTCTATGATGACATTTTTGGACAGTTTGTGAACATCTTTTCTGTAGTAGTGGAAGAAGGATAGCTATGTGCCACTAGAACTTATCTAAAATTATTCACCAAATACCACTAGATAAAAGACCCTTCCTATTCAGTCCCCTCCCCCACTTTGTACCCATTCGCTCCTCGACGCAGCTTGACCTCCTCCTCCCCTGCGCCGCTAGGCATCCTCCACCCACGGGCCGTAGCCACACCGCTCAGCCTCCTACCCCGAGCCTCCTACTCCTACCCTCAGCACCGGGATCAACCACAAGGCCAAGCCTTACTACCTGTTCGATGGCTGCACGCATCTCTCCTCCGGGCTCACGTGCGGACTCGTTGGACTCGTCGCTGGGATGGCCGTCGGTATCGTCCGCGTCAGGTCATCCCCCTGATCCCCAAATCTCCCAGCCAGGAGCTAACTTTTTTGTTATTTTAATGTCGTTAATGTGGTAAATTGCAGTATATGTAGGTCTATGCTGTCTCATTAGTACTACTAGTCCTGTGCCCGTGCGTTGCAACGAAAACTCATACTTAACCGAAATTTCAGTATACGATGCATACTAACCTCGTCCAAGGCATAGTATTCACTCGAATATACAATCATCGAATTTTCAACAAAACCATACGAGATCTAACAAATGTTTAAACGTGATTTGGATTTGGCCATTTGAGCTAGTAGCTTTGCACCGGCCGCCTTTATGTTTCCGTTGTTTTAATATTACTACCAAAGTTGTTTAAATATTATCGCCAGATTGCATATCGCATGTGACCGCATCATTCCGTAAGAAATAGTATAGAGTACTACTATATCGTAACGTGCATACCGTACATGACAAAGTTCTATGTTTGGTTCACAAACATCTTTATGTTTTCCACCTATAGTACATACATGGAGATATCGCCTTGCACCACCGCCTTCGAATCATCGAATGCCAAGCTTATGAAAAATGCTTCTCGATTGCACACAAGTAACTGCACAGTGAGGTTATGTGGTACGAACAGAACCTGCACAAGCAAAAGCATAATATACCACATGCAGCTTCTGAACAAAGCAAAGGATCTATTGCTTCTGAACCGTATACTGAAATTTCGGTTAAGTATGAGTTTTCGTTGCAACGCACGGGCACATGACTAGTTACTCACAATATCACATACAGCTGATGACATGAGTTTATGAGCCATTTAATTACTTACCTTGACCCCTACTAGCCACTGCCAAAATCAAAATCATCGCGCAATCTATCCATCTTAACAAAAGCAAACCAGATGACTTCCACAATAACCGATGGATGGATCATACATCACTACTTCCCTTCTTTTCTTCTTCTATAAAAGAATCAATCAAGAAGAAGAAAAGAGAAACTTACCTGGGAGAGGCGGGACATGAAGCGATCGTCGGCGATCCATGAGGCGTTGAGGGTGAGGAGGACCTGAGGCACTCGTCGGCACCTTGATCTGGATCTGAGGACGGTAGCCGATGGAGATCCATGGTGTACCACGGCGTTGGGCGCGGGGTAGACGGAGGATGGGCAACGTCAGGCAGGGGGAAGAGGGAGGACGGTGGCGTTGGGCGCTGCAAAGAGGGAGGACGACGGCATCGGGCGCGGGGAAGAGGGAGGCTGGTGATGGAGACCGGCGGCGTCAGGCGCGGGGAAGAGGGAGGACGGCGGCATCGAACGCGGGGAAGAGGGAGAGAGGGCGTCGTGGCTGGTGGCAGAGGCGGCGAGGTGGAAGAGACGGCGCGGCTGGTGGTGGAGGCGGCGAGGTGGAAGAGAGGAGAGGCAGCGAGGCGAGAGAGATGGGACTCGGGAGTTGTTACCACAGAAGAAGTGGGGGTTGGGTGGGGATGGGGTCGAGCATTCGCAAGCATTACGGTAGGAGGCGCGGTCGCGAGTCGCCGGTGGGACGATCATGGCGGAAGGCGGTTATCAGGCCGCCCATTCTCTGCTCCTCAATAGAACGGACAATAAAGTAGGTGGGAGGACACACTATCACCAACTCCAATATTTAAGTAGTAGAGATAGAGATAGAGATATAGGGTACCTTTGTTCCTTAAAAAAGGGAGGCTTTTCTACTTTGGCAGGTACCTTCTTAAGCACATTCGCATACTAATCTGAATGTTTTCACAAGAATATATTTAAGTTCACAAACAACTTCATCCCCATCCCCGAATTTCCCGTTAGGGAACCAGAACATGATTAACGAACACACTACTCTTAAACATTATTTTTCTTCGATGAAAACAAGCTATGGACTGAAGTGACAAGTTACTAAAAATATTAACCTCAAGATTTCTTTGATTTACAATTTACGACCTGAAATAAGCGAGAGAAGGCAATCTCATAAATTGAAATACAGCTGAAAGAAGACCTCATAATAAAATTGTAACGTCCCGAAATTTGGTTTTTCAAAAATCTTTTGAGTAGTTTAGGTCCCTGGAAAATTTCACCAATTTTATTTGATTTAATAAAGCTTAAATGAGAATTTTCTAAATTAAAAATATTTAATTTGACTAATATAAACATTAATTAAATAAAAACCTGTGTTATTTGGCTTCCTTGTCTTTCAAGGAATTTTGGGTATTTTCTGAGATTTTTCCGGATTTGTTTGCTATTTTATTTGACCTCCTTGATTTTTGGGATTTCTTTAATTCCGAAAATCCAGATTTTCTCTCCTGCCGATGCTACAGTAAATCGTGAGTACTGTTCATCTTCCAGAACGAGACCAGAACGCGCTCGCTTCGTGCACGCCTCAACGAAAAATTCAAACTTCCATATCTTTCTCCACGGCATATAAATGTGAGCCGCTTGCGCCACGCGTCCGTGTTGATCCTCTTCCAATCCCCTCGAATTGGTTTCCTCCAAACCGATCTAATTTCGCCGCAATCTCCAAAAACCGAGCCCAACCAAAGGTTTTCTCCGACGAACTACGGCTTCATCCGACGCCCCCGACCAACCGTCTGCGGCGTTGGCTTCGCGTCGCCGCCTCTACGCCATGGTTCCATCCACTTCGCCAAGATCGCCGAGCACCGCCGCCATTAAAGCCAAACCGTGTTCATCGCGTTCGTCGCTTCCTCGGTGAGTTTTTCCAAAATCCAACGCGCCATCTTGTGCCCTCGTCAATACCTATTTCCCCTCTTGTAGATTCAAGTTTCATCCACCGCGGCGCCGAGAATTTGACGTTCTCTCGCTCTTGTTCGCCGTCCTTCTCCGGTCAATTACTCCGCAACCGTTGATCCTCGCCTTCAACTCCACCACCGCTGAGTTCGCGCCGCGCGTTCTACGCCGTGCTCACCTCCTTTTCGCAGATTGTCACCGGAAGTGTTACGCGCTCGTGAGGCCGCCGTCGTCGGCGTTCTTCGCGTCGCCGCCGCCGCTGAGCAAAATCTCGATGTCCGACCGCGCCATCATCTCCGCCATCGCTTCCTTTCCGCTTTGCCCTTCGCCACCGTTGGTTCGCCTCCGTTCGCCGTCACCACCTTGAGCAAGAATCAGCCTAATCTGCTTACTATTCATGCCGTTGTCCAAGACGTGAGTAGTGCCCAGTTCTGTTCCTTCTCTGGTTTCCTTTCCTTTCTCTATGACGAATGGACCCCATCTGTCATACAAGAGAATATATATCTCTCACTTCCATGTGGACCCTTTGCCATCCATATATATATATATGTATGTATATATATATATATATGTATGTATATATATATATATGTATGTATATATATATATATATGTATCTTCCATGTAGACCCCACATGTCATCCACCCAATTAAACACCATATTTATTTTCTCTCTCTTACATGCGGGTCCCGTATGTCAGTCAACCCTTGGTCAACCCTAGCTTATGAGCTTGGTCCACCGTGGACTAGCATATCTCTGTGGACCTGGTCCATAGACCAGTGGCCCACATGTCAACCCCTAATTCTATTTTCGGGAATTAATTTAATTCTTGAAAATCCTTTTATCTTATTGGTCCCGCTTGTCACTCTCTCTCTACCTTATTTCTGGAATTATTTTAATTCTAGAAATCCATAAATACCAGTCGGTCCCACCTAACATACACTTATTCTTTATCTAATATTTTCGGAATAGAATATTCTGGGAATATTCCGTAGAGCTTTTTCATCATTTCATGTGAATTCCAATCTTCCAAAAGCCATATCTTCTTCATCCGAATTCCGATTGAACCCATTCAAGTTTCTAAATTCATCTAAATTCAATATCTACCTTCCAGTACCATTCAATTTCAATTTGGAGTTTATTTGATTTGTCTTTTGAATTTAGTTTGTTTTATGCTTTCTTTCGTTAGACGCCAAGTCCCGAGTCGTCCAAGGAGTCAAGATCAAGCAAGTAGAAGATTGAAGATAAAATAAGATCATCATTGTTATAGCAAGGCAAGTTATACCTTTGATCATATTGAATCCCAGTTTTTAAAATTACTTTGATTCAAATTATTGCATTTACTTTAAGTATTTATTTAAATGCTTTTGGGTTTAGCTATTTATCCAATTTGTTATATCCACTTTGTCTATTGTATGTCATAATCTTTTGTCACCCTAGATTGGTTCATATTTAGTTGGTGCTATGGTATTACCAACGTGGGTTGGTTAGTACGAGTAGATTGCTTAGCCATGCAACGAGTCATCATCATCACCGAAAGTTGCAATTATAAATTTGACTAAGTGATTATGGAACTATGTGATAAAACCGTGTACTTGTGTGCTATTACTTTGTGGATGGCATGTGTTGCACTAAAACCAACTGGGTGGTAAAGGATTTAGACCGAGGCAAGTGGTGGAGACGTGTGACATGGTGGACTATGTGATGGGAATGATAATCTTTGTGACTTAGTTAGAACATGGAAGTCTTGCCTTGGTCAATTAAGGACTTAACTTTGTGCGCCATTGAATCGAGCTCATGCACGCACCACATGCCCGGTATGGGACGGCCTAACTTAGTAAGTTATGGATTCTCGGCATTGATGTTCGTGGATAGGTTAGGGTGTGTGATAGGTGGAGGTGTGTACCATCGTGTTTGGGTGCACATCGCGACGATTCGCCGCCTCGCGCCGGCGGTGTGTGTTATACCAATTCTATGTGAGCCGGTATAGCGGTTTGTAAGCACACCGGGAATGTCAATGTTTGAGATGAAGTTTCGAAAGGTTTTGTTGTGATCACCCGATCCAGCTTGATTGCATCTTGTGGGTAAAGTGTACAACCTCTGCAGAGTGTTAAACAATCTATTCGAATAGCGCGTCATGGTCATGGACATGCTCGGGATTTCACACGAGGGGTAGATTTTCATAAAACCATTGGGAAGGGATAGTGTGTGATTTAAGTCATATGGTGTGTGAAAGAATTTGATTAGGCTATGTGTCTTTGTGAAAACAACTGTTAAATTAATATTGTCTATTTGTTTTGAATTATGCTTTCAATCTATTACTTGTATTCAATTGCAAATGTTGCATTTTCGCAAAATAACCACGAAGCCTTTTCCTTTGGAATAAGCCTCGCATCTATACATTGCATTCTCGTGGTATGACTTATAGTACGGTTGTGTACTCACGCTTGTTGTAAAACTTGCCCAAACCTACAGAGTGAAGGAATCGCGGTCAACAAGGTCTACTTCAAGGATCGAGAAGAACTAGGTCGCGCGACCTCACCATTGCTGTGGGCATATGGATGGGCTTCACCGGTTATTCCGTTTCGTTCGCCGCACTTCATTGAGCTATTCGCCTTCCGAGGCATTAATTGTAAGCTTTGACCTTAAGGTCTTTACTCGATATTTATTGTTATTTGCCTATTTATTAGTCATCTTTGTATATGGAAATGATATTTCATCGATGTTGCCCTTTGTGTGCACTAGCGTGATCCTCGACTAGTGCAAGATACACAGAGGGTCCGTAATTGTATTTTTGGGTCCCCGCAGAGGTGGTATCGAGCCATATCGATCGTAGGTCGTGACCTTAGTTAGAATGGCCGTTTGTAAGGAAAACGCCAAAACTTATTTTACAAATGGAAAATCTTAATGATGTGCTATTCTCACCTTGTCTATTCTATACTCTTCCATTCTATTCCTTTCATCTATATTCGTCCTCACCATTTGGAGTATTAAATTGACTCTCTCCCTCATAACTTCTATAGTCATCGTTATCCATGTCAAATGTCTTGGTGGATGCCCAAGAGCTGTTTTGAGCAAACTGCTTGAAGACCATGCAACCAACAACAACGATCGACATCTCCCCAAGTGTTCGTGACAAGTGCGTCACAAGAATTCAAGACTAAGAAGAAGTTGTACGTCGCTCCATCTTTCTCCAAGCTCGCCTCCAAGGATCGCAAGCAATCAACGTTTGATGAAGACCGTGCTCAGATTGAGTTTTCTTGGATCAACCATATAGGATAAATCGGTGTAGGTTCCTCCCGTGTGTTGAACCAAGTCGCCTGTTAAGTTAGAGTTTAATCGACTAGACGATTAGATCTTTGTTTTCTTTCTTGAAGGTAGTTTGGCTGTGAGTTTTATGCTTCTTAATAGCTTTCCGCGATTTGTGTGTTCCTTGGTGTTCTTTGGGTTAAACTCGCTCCTTAGTAGATTCTCTTCCCTTACCTTGTGCTTTTCCTCGCATCTATTAGCCCCGTCACCAAACAGATGGAGAACCCCTGAAGCCACTTTGTCGATAATCTTGAGACGATCAGACGGCTCTGCACTCGCCAATCCCAAAGTGGACGCTTGTCGATCAGGAGTAGCAGATCCGGCCATGGAACAATTCTTGGTAGCTCGGACTCAACTCATGAATGCGATGATGCGAACATGAACAACAGGATGACCCAATGGAATCGCACTCACCGCTACCTTAGTCAATTTGATGAATCAAAATAATCAAGCAAGTCATCGCATCGTCACCGGCGTTAGTACCAAAGCGGATGATAACCGGCTACTATCTCGGTGCGGTGAGTAACACATCGTAACCCGAGCCGGCTCCCGCCACCCGTAATCGATCATGCAAGTGACGATGCAACCATCTGACAATAGTAATATTTGCAATGATGCGCAACTCGTTGCCATCCCAACGACGCACCTCGGTTCAAGCTTGCAAAGTTCATGATGACCAAGCCGTCTCGCCCTGAAGGTTCAACCACACTCAATGAAGCGGAATCTTGGATTCGCACCATAGAAGAAAAGCTAACTATTGTGCAAAGGCAACGATAATGAGAAAGTTTTCTATGCCGCTCATCATTTAGAAGGAGTTGCATTAGATTGGTGGGAAAATTTCGTCACCCATCGTGACGAGCACACCATCACTTGGGTAGAGTGCACCACCGCTTTGTGCCAACAAAGATGCAATATCAAGCATAAGTGATCAAGAGAAACTCGCTATTTCGATATCCTACGCAAAATCTAACCGCTGTCGGTTGAAATCGCCAACCGGATAAGTCGTAAGATTGTGCATGTACCCATGCGGAGAAATAGGCCATAGTGCCGATGAGCACAATATCAATTGTTCCAGCTATGAAGGAAACCATTCCGTTGGAAAATGTCCTATGAGTAAGATCACATGTTTCTTGTGTGAAAGCGATGATCATTGTCCGAGCGATTGCCCTATGTATTCGTGTTGACTTTTGCAATGCAACGTCGTGAAAACTTTCGAGCTCTCGCGAACATTAGCAAGAGAACGCAAACCATTGTCGATTACAAGATATGTCACTAAAGAATTACAAAAGCGTAATATTGACCTCAAGACCCACCTCAAAAGAGAAACAAGCCGCCTCGTCATTAGTGTGTTTTAAGTGTGGTAAGCAAGGCCACTATGCCAAGAGATGTCCTACAAAGCGACTATCCTTCTTGAAGGTTGAAGAACACCAAAATAATCATTCTGCCTTGACCTCTTGAGAAAAAGTCACAAGGTTCGACATGTCTATGCTACAACAAACATGGAAAAGGTCACTACATCGCCTAGTGTCCTCGTGGAACCACCACTCACCCGGATGCAAGAATACTAGAAGTCACTCGCTTAAGATTTTAACTCCTAGAGCGGTTGGTAACGCACAGATCCGTTTGCCCAATGAAGTAGTCAAAGAAGAGACGTTTGAATGATGATGTTACCAAGAAAGTCTAGATTGGTGATACCGATCATGCGATGTCATGCCTCGTTAGTAGCGAGAAAATCGGGAATCATTGTAACCTTTCCTTTGTTAGAAAGCAAAATGTGGACATCTTTGCATGCAAGTTACGGAGAAAAAGAAATTATTGGATATTAAATCATTGGATACCTTTCCAAGAGTCTGCCTTTGCAAGTTGAGTAATCAAGCGTTAAGTCATGATGATTGAAGGTCGAGAGCCAGAACTATGGAATGTGATGTTGAATTCCAACTCATCATTTTGCATAGCGGTGAGACAATGGTAAATGATTGAAGAATCTAATCATTGGATAATGTCCGTATCTGCAAGAGAATATGCAATTGTCATTGCAAGTGACCTATGCAACATGCAACCGCATTCAAAGTCAAGTTCGTCTCTGACTTGGTACCAGGATCAGCCAATTCTAGAAGGAATTACGTCACAGATGAATTATGACAAAAGTTGCCAACGAGTTTGCCAAAAACGATAGAGTAGATCAGATGACTTTATCAGATAAATGCAGTGGCAAGTCAAACCCGTCAGCTTTGAAGTGTCAGTTGAATACCAGTGAAGCAGTCGTTTCGAGACAGTGTTAGTTGAAGATAAATGAGACGATGCTTCAAGTTAGCCAAGACACCTCACCGGTTGTAAGAAGAGAAGTTCGCAAAGCCGCTAGAAGTGAACCGTGTTTGTAAGAATTTTAGAAGAGATTAATCACAACTTCAGTGTTCCTGTTGTCAGATACCAGAAAGAACCTTGATAGCTTTTATCACGAAACATTCAAGAATTAGTGTGTTAAGAAGTTTCACTTGCACTTCCGACAACTAAAGTTTCAAGCGTTGAATTATCCTAGTCAGAAGTTGCTACTGTGGAGCAAAGCAAAGATAGTTATTGGATTAAGAACTATGAAGTTGAAATCCATTCCCTCGGGCGGATCGAAGACAATGGCGGATGCTTTGAAATGTAAGAGCTACTGTAAGAATGCTGATTAATCGTAAGTACCTATGAAATTGAAGTTGGATCTTGAGTCATTGCAAGGATATCTATTGAACCTAGAGTTCGGATCGATGCTAGAAATCGGCGAGGTGACATTCGTTAAGAGATCGGTCCTCACGTAAAGCCAAGGAAAGAGTGAGAACCCACCTGAAGGCAAACGAGAATGATCTATGGATCAATGAGTATATTTGCATATCTAATGAGAAGGAACTCAAAGAGTTGATGCTCAAACCAACATTTGAGTGTAAGCATTCTACTTTTCTTGAAAGTACCAAGGTGTACAAAGATCTCAAAGTGGCATTGTGATGATCCAAAATAAAGTGAAATATCGCAGAATGGGTTACCATGTGTTTGGCATGTCGAGAAAATCAGCCAAAATGTTGGGGCTAGTCGAGTACTTCTATCCTCGAGAATTCGGATATGGGATCTCCCAGACCCAATCGGGATATAATTTCTTGAAGGGTGAT
Source organism: Ampelocalamus luodianensis (assembly GCA_036346255.1). Classification (NCBI taxonomy): domain Eukaryota; kingdom Viridiplantae; phylum Streptophyta; class Magnoliopsida; order Poales; family Poaceae; genus Ampelocalamus; species Ampelocalamus luodianensis. The sequence goes on along the minus strand of CM070626.1, from coordinate 35,314,526 downwards.
TGTTGATCATTTGACAGAAATTTATCGCTTCATTCCTGTCAATATCACCTAGTTTGGAGACTGCCTAGCAGAGTGGTATACGACAGAGATTGTATACGACAGATATGACATTCGTCAGCATGGGTGCAGTGTCAGATCTACAGAGATGGTCAAATTGCACGACGTGTCAGAGAAGTTAATGTCAGACCAAGGATCCCAGCTTATCTTGTATTAGCGACAGAGTCTATATGATGCTTGGATGGTCATTTCAGTTCAGTATTGTGTATCGCCCTGAATCAATAGACAGATTGAAAAGATTAATGAGTTATGCCTTAACTCATATTACCAAGTCGAGCAAGTAAGTGTTCTGTGCAGAGTTTTCCTACGACTCAGATGTCAGCCAGTCGCAATTGTCATCATCTGAAATTCACAGTGGTTGATTGTGTAAGTCATCGCTCAGCTAGAAGCAGATCAAATTACAAAGTATGTGGATGTTGCATTAATCATGAAGCAGAAGACCAAGGGTCCTTAATCCTAAATGGAATTTAAGTAGCAGTGTTCAAAAAGGAAAGCTACACAGATTATACAGATTATCACCTTCGAAGCCATGTCTATTTTCAGAATACCTGTCGAAGTTCTGTGCTAAGAATTATATGACAGAGTTGACAGAAATATGCCAGTTAGTTCAGATTCCGAAGCGCGGAAGAAGAGATAGTTTGCCAACTGAGTTGCCAATCAGCAGTAAGATTTCCTCCACTCCAAAAGTGCCCTCAAGCACCGATCAAGCAGCCCCGGTAGAAGCAATCAAGTTTCAAGATGTCTTCCACCAAGAGCCGCTTTGTCAAGTTTCCAAGTGAAGCGAAGTTTAGCAAGCAAGGCGTTGTTCTGTAAGTGGTCAAGAGCGATTCACCAAAGTCAAAGCAATTTGAAAGCAAGAAGTGAACCCAAGGTCGAAGTTCGTTATCCTACTTATAGCCACTGAATCTCTGGGACGAGATTCCTTTAAGGGGAGGTTTGTAACGTCCCGAAATTTGGCTTTTCAAAATCTTTTGAGTAGTTTAGGTCCCTGGAAAATTTCACCAATTTTATTTGATTTAATAAAGCTTAAATGAGAATTTTCTAAATTAAAAATATTTAATTTGACTAATATAAACATTAATTAAATAAAAACCTGTGTTATTTGGCTTCCTTGTCTTTCAAGGAATTTTTGGGTATTTTCTGAGATTTTTCCGGATTTGTTTGCTATTTTATTTGACCTCCTTGATTTTTGGGATTTCTTTTAATTCCGAAAATCCAGATTTTCTCTCTCCTGCTGATGCTACAGTAAATCGCGAGTACTGTTCATCTTCCAGAACGAGACCAGAACGCGTCCGTTTCGTGCACGTCTCCAACTGAAAAATTCAAACTTCCATATCTTTCTCCACGGTGCATATAAATGTGAGCCGTTTGCGCTCACGCGTCCGTGTTGATCCCCTCTTCCAATCCCCTGAATTGGTTTCCTCCAAACCGATCTAATTTCGTCGCAATCTCCAAAAAACCGAGCTCCAACCAAAGGTTTTCTCCGGCGAACTACAGCTTCATCCGACGTCCCCCGACCGAACCGTCTGCGGCGTTGGCTTCGCGTCGTCGCCCTCTACGTCATGGTTCCATCCACTTCGCCCGAAGATCGCCGGAGCACCGTCGGCCATTAAAGCCAAACCGTGTTCATCGCGTTCGTCGCTTCCTCGGTGAGTTTTTCCAAAATCCGACCGCGTCATCTTGTGCCCCTCGTCAATACCTATTTTTCCCCTCTTGTAGATTCAAGTTTCATCCACCGTGCGCCGAGAATTTGACGTTCTCTCGCCTCTTGTTCGTCGTCCTTCTCCGGTCAATTACTCTGCAACCGTTGATCCCCTGCCTTCAACTCCACCACCGTTGAGTTCGCGTCGCCGCGTTCTACGCCGTGCTCACCTCCCTTTTCGCAGATTGTCACCGGAAGTGTTACGCGCCCGTGAGGCCGCCGTCGTCGGCGTTCTTCGCGTCGCTGCCGTCGCTTGGAGCAAAATCTCGATGTCCGGACCGCGTCATCATCTCCGCTCATCGTTTCCTTTCCGTTTGCCCTTCGCCACCGTTGGTTCGCCTCCGTTCGTCGTCACCACCTTGAGCAAGAATCAGCCTAATCTCTGTTTACTATTCATGCCGTTGTCCAGTACGTGAGTAGTGCCCAGTTCTGTTCCTTCTCTGGTTTCCTTTCCTTTCTCTCTATGACGAATGGACCCCATCTGTCATACAAGAGAATATATATCTCTCACTTCCATGTGGACCCTTTGCCATCCATATATATATATATATATATATATGTATCTTCCATGTAGACCCCACATGTCATCCACCCAATTAAACACCATATTTATTTTCTCTCTCTTACATGCGGGTCTCGTATGTCAGTCAACCCTTGGTCAACCCTAGCTTATGAGCTTGGTCCACCGTGGACTAGCATATCTCTGTGGACTGGTCCATGACCGATGGCCCACATGTCAACCCCTAATTCTATTTTCGGAATTAATTTAATTCTTGAAAATCCTTTTATCTTATTGGTCCCGCTTGTCACTCTCTCTCTACCTTATTTCTGGAATTATTTTAATTCTAGAAATCCATAAATACCAGTCGGTCCCACCTAACATACACTTATTCTTTATCTAATATTTTCGGAATAGAATATTCTGGGAATATTCCGTAGAGCTTTTTCATCATTTCATGTGAATTCCAATCTTCCAAAAGCCATATCTTCTTCATCCAATTCGATTGAACCCATTCAAGTTTCTAAATTCATCTAAATTCAATATCTACCTTCCAGTACCATTCAATTTCAATTTGGAGTTTATTTGATTTGTCTTTTGAATTTAGTTTGTTTTGCGCTTTCTTTCTCGTTAGACGCCGAAGTCCCGGAGTCGTCCGAAGGAGCTGAAGATCAAGCAAGTAGAAGATTGAAGATAAAATAAGATCATCATTGTTATAGCAAGGCAAGTTATACCTTTGATCATATTGAATCCCAGTTTTAAAATTACTTTGATTCAAATTATTGCATTTACTTTAAGTATTTATTTAAATGCTTTGGGTTTAGCTATTTATCCAATTTGTTATATCCACTTTGTCTATTGTATGTCATAATCTTTTGTCACCCTAGATTGGTTCATATTTAGTTGGTGTTATGGTATTACCAACGTGGGTTGGTTAGTACGAGTAGATTGCTTAGCCATGCAACGAGTCATCATCATCACCGAGTTGCAATTATAAATTTGACTAAGTGATTATGGAACTATGTGATAAAACTGTGTGTCTTGTGTGCTATTACTTTGTGGATGGCATGTGTTGCACTAAAACCAACCAGGTGGTAAAGGATTTAGACCGAGGCAAGTGGTGGAGACCGTGTGACATGGTGGACTATGTGATGGGAATGATAATCTTTGTGACTTAGTTAGAACATGGAAGTCTTGCCTTGGTCAATTAAGGACTTAACTTTGTGCGCCATTGAACTGAGCCATCAGACGCACCACATGCCCGTATGGGACGGGCCTAACTTAGTAAGTTATGGATTCTCGGCATTGATGTTCGTGGATAGGTTAGGTGTGTGATAGGGTGGAGGTGTGTACCATCGTGTTTGGGTGCACATCGCGATCGATTCGTCGCTTCCTGTCTAGCGGTGTGTGTTATACCAATTCTATGTGAGCTGGTATAGCGGTTTGTAAGCACACTAGGAATGTCAATGTTTGAGATGAAGTTTCTGAAAGGTTTTGTTGTGATCACTCGATCCGGTTGATTGCATCTTGTGGGTAAAGTGTACAACCTCTGCAGAGTGTTAAACAATCTATTCGAATAGCGCGTCGCGGTCATGGACATGCTCGGGATTTCACACGAGGGTAGATTTTCATAAAACCATTGGGAAGGGATAGTGTGTGATTTAAGTCATATGGTTTGTGTGAAAGAATTTGATTAGGCTATGTGTCTTTGTGAAAACAATCTGTTAAATTAATATTGTCTATTTGTTTTGAATTATGCTTTCAATCTATTACTTGTATTCAATTGCAAATGTTGCATTTACGCAAAATAACCACGAAGCCTTTTCCTTTGGAATAAGCTCGCATCTATACATTGCATTCTGTGGTATGACTTATAGTACGGTTGTGTACTCACGCTTGTTGTAAAACTTGCGCCCAAACCTACAGAGTGAAGGAATCGTCGGTCAACAAGGTCTACTTCAAGGATCGAGAAGAACTAGGTCGCGACCACCGATTGCTCGTGGGCATATGGATGGGCTTCACCGGTTATTCCGCTTCGTTCGCCGCGACTTCATTGAGCTATTCGCCTTACGAGGCATTAATTGTAAGCTTTGACCTTAAGGTCTTTACTCGATATTTATTGTTATTTGCCTATTTATTAGTCATCTTTGTATATGGAAATGATATTTCATCGATGTTGCCACTGTGTGCACTAGCGTGATCCCGACTAGTGCAAGATATACAGAGGGTCCGAACTGTATTTTTGGGTCCCGACAAAAATGCATAGACATAACAAAGTGTGTACGTAAAAGGTCATCAAGATACAAGCTTTATCATGGAAATTGTGGCATAAATTCAGTTTAATTGTGCACAGTCAATATGAACAATAAACAATTTTCATACAATTCACACGGATGTTTCTACAATTTCAAAAAGTATTATCAATACTCGGATACTTACGATTATTGCTAAATATTGAGTAAAGATATTTTTTCTTTGACAAAGACAAGGGTGATGGTTTCATACAAGCTATTATCGATTAAAATATTGTTGTTTATTGAATTTGGACCATGCAAAGAACAGCCCATATGGCCTTAGAAGTTAGAACTACTATCGCTAAGGCTTTTTGTTGCGCCAAATCAAGCGTAGTTTTACAACATGCCCTTGTGCTGCTATGATCTTACTTGCTATGTCACTTTTTTTGGGGTCGGTTGTCCCGACTTACAAAGAGATGCCTTCGAGTTACTAAAGTGCCTTCTAGAGCTCATGTTGGCACAATTTGGGCTAGCAAATTTAATTGGTCGAACTCAAAAGGTAAGCAATTGGTGCTTAGGCATTAATCTCATTCCAAGATTGCTATACTGACTTGCCCGACATCAACAATAATTTCGTCTATCCAAGAAGCTTGGGCATGCAAAGTGCGTAAGACTTACCTATCGGCCGTGACATAGCGAGTATACCGTAGACGCGATAACCATTGCGTCGATGACCTTCCCACCGCGCCTCAATCCTTGCACGCCATCTTTCCTATCAGTCAGTAATCATCAATTTCTACTCCTCCCGGATTGAATCGGAAAGGGTGTTCATCATTTCTACAAGGTGATGCATCGCACCCTCACGCGACAACAGCCCTCTTGGTCATGGTTCCCAATCATAGCACCACGAAGTTTCATGGCAATAGTCGAACAATTGTTGCATCCATAGACTTGGCCGCATCGGTTGCATCGCGCCATAGATGTTATCACCGCCCAACAAACACGGCCACGATGGATAAGATAATAAGAAAACTTAAACTAACAAAGCGTCGCATTTCTTTGATTCCAGATGAATCTCAATAATAAGATACACCAAAATGGGGCAATTTCGGATCTGCGCTTTTAGTAACACACCAAAGAATTGCAAAGCGATCACACAGTCGGAGGCTTGGCGCATGCAATCTTGGGTCGGGAAATCAAGAACACTAAGCATCGCAGATCCCAAATATCGAGCCCAAGAAAAACAAATTGCATCATCAAATTGATTTTTCCTTCGTTTCCATTCCAATCAAAGCAACGATGTATAGTTCCGATCTAAGACAACAAGACACGAAAATTCGTCCACGAAGGAAACAGACCTTCTTGTGCTTGGCGTTGAGCTCCTTGGAGACTGAGGCCTTCGTTAATGGTCGAGCGGCGAATCCTCCAACCCGAACGGAAAGCGCTCCCAAATCCGGGCTAACGGCAAGAATAAACAAGCATTTCGGCTTGGGTTGGATTCGGTTCTCTATCCCCATTGAGACGGAGACGTGGGGTGGAGCGGTGCGGAGAGGACGAATATTTGGGGAGCGAGCGAGAGGAGCAGACTTTCCGCCGAGCGCAGAGGAGTGGGCCATCTGCGGCGCGGCGGCGACGGAGGGCGGAGGTCGCCGCAAAGACTTCTTCGCAGGCTCTCCTCGCGGTGGCTCTTGCGGATCTCCACCATGTTGTCCTCGTGTTGGCGGCGGCCATCCTCCATGTCTAGCGCCACCTTGTAGTGGTGCGCGCACTCCGCCCACTCGCTCGGTCGCAGCGACATCGTCGCCCTCGCCTCCTTGCCCGCCGCCGCCGCGCCCTTCATCTGCAGACCAAGAACCCAACAAAACCAAACACGGAGACGGAGATCTCGGGGTATGGAGGCGGATGGCGACGGAGATCTTCTCCATGGGCGCGGAGGAGGACGGCGAGGGATCTCGGGGTATGGAGGCGGCGGCGGACGCTGAGGGGTGAGGGGGTCGCGGTGGGCGAAGGCTGCGTGGCGCGGATGGGAGGGAGGTACGGGCGCAGAGGCGAGGGGCAAGCGCGGTGTGAGTGCGGAGGGATGGGAGGGAGGGGCGGCCGCAGAGGCGAGGGGGTTGCGGCGGCGGGTGGCGCGGGGCGGATGGGGAGGGGTCAGACAATGGCGTGGGGTTCGCGGATGGGAGGTGGAGGAGAGGAGAGGCGACGAGGTAAGAGGGGGGGTGTCGCGGCGGCGGGCGAGGAGAGGACGCGCAGGTGAGGGAGGCGGGCGAGGGGAGGATCAGGCGACGGTTCGTGGAGAAGTGGGGGGAGTCGCGGCGTCGCGGTTTTGGAGGGGACGATCGCTGGGAAAACCGTGCGCACGGAGAAACCAGAGAAGAGATGCAGATCCAACGGCTCACATAGCATGAAAAAAACAGATTCAACGACTCACATCAAATAAAGAAAGACACACTGTAACATCCCAATTTTGGACTTGTGTTTCAAATGTAAGAAAAGGGGTAGAAATTAAAACTTTTTCTTACATCATGTAATTCCTGTATGTACTAAACAGTTCATGTACAAGAATTATGGAAATACAAAGTCACAAGTCTCTGGATCCAAATCTTGATCTTTCAAAACCAATCTAGTCGAATCTTTTGATCATCTCCTGGAAATATTTTTCCTAAGTTCTTGGGATGGTATGTGACCCCTCTGAAAAATTTTACAATTTTTACAAATTGTTTGAATATTTTTAAAGGGTAGTCAAACATGTTTGACTTTCAGTCAAACCTTAAACCAGAACCTTGCAGAATTTTTCGAGAAAAATTCATAGCACAAAAACCTCTGCAAAATTTACACAAGGTCAATAACTCATCTAGCAAGCTCCTGTAAAAATTTCAGAATTTTTGGAGTTATTTTGCTACCTCTAATAAATCCTCAAAAGTCTATGTCTAATTTAAAATCAAACCTGGTTTCACTGTTCCTTGGGTTCGAGTCGGGCTCGGGCTCGAGCCACTTGACTCGGTCGAACCCACTAACTGCACAGGGCCCCTTTCTAGTGCGCGGTTGACATCATCCGTTGGATCTTAATCAAACGGTCCCGGTGATTGTTGCTTCGGCCGCGCAAGTCCTCGTCGATCGAGTGTTGGATTAAGATCCAACCGCCCCGGTTCTTTGAAATTGATCAGTCATGCGAATGTCCCAATTGATCTCAGCCGTTCGTTCTTAATCGTACGCTCTAGATTGAGTGTGACGTTAAAACCTCCGATCGTCACCGTGTAATCGTGGTCGTCTATTTTAAATCCAACGGTCACCGATTCTTCTCTGTTCTTCTTCTTCCTCTGCTCCTGCGCGCGCTGCGGCTGGGGCATGGCGTGGGAGAGCCCTTTTTCAACACCTTGCGTCATCGTTTGAACGGCTCTGGTCCTCGGCATTTAATGCTCTCGGTGAGCTTTCGCGCTCAAGGTCCTCTTCTCAGCTGCTCCCGTCAATTTCATGGTCCATGGCCGCACCATGAACCGAGCTCACCGTGAGCTCTTGTCCCTGCTCAAACCCTAAATCTTTCTTCTATAAATAGCTCCCAAAGCTCACCGTTGAGTTCCTTTACATCACCCCTAGCTCTTCTCTGTGTTTTGAGCTCAAAACCACTTCAAATCCTCAAAACACCCTTTTTCGGCCGTGGAGCTCCATTGTGGATTTTGGTGCTCCAGTGGTTCATCTTCAATCTTTCTTGTACCCTTTTTAGCTCCTCAACTTCCTTTGCATTTCCCCTAACTTAATTTTGGGTTGCATTCACAGGAATCACTCAATTTTAAGTTTGGAGATTTTCGGTCGATTTCACCCCCTTTCTCCTCCAACTCCGGTAAGTGGTTCTTTTTGCAATTACTTACTTGTGGAGCTTATGGGAACCATAATGAAGCTATTTTGATCACCCATTGGTGTTCATTTTGCTCAGGTTGACATTTTCACATCTTCTTCCTCGGCTCCGGTGAACTCCATCGTGTTCATGTCTCCCCCGGCCATCTTTGAAGCTTATCTCAGTTAAGATAGCTGCTATTTAGTCGCTAGAAGTGTTGGCACTCGCTTTCTTGGACTGCAGCGGAGCTTTTTGGCGTTTTCATTTTTGGCCGTAAAGCCCCATCCTTGTTTTCCGGCCACGGCGTTCTAGACCTCACCACCGGCGAGGTCATCACCATTGGGTCCGCAACACTATTGCGAACCCATTTTGGTATTTTGTGGCGCGCCGCGCCGGTTGCCGCGACAAGTCGAGGAATCCACTCGGTTTTTGTCAACTCGGAGCGCCCGTTTTCGTCAGATTATTAGGACACGTTTAATGCCTGATTATTGTTAATCATTGGGTGCATTAATCATATCTTAATTGTGCCTTTGTGCCACTGACAGTGGGCCCAGTTCTTTAAATCACCCGCTGGCGCATTTCCGTGCTGTTCCGACATCATTAATGCTTAATCATAGGTTATTTAAATGTCAGCATTTTTTAGCTGTCGGAAACTACCTCTAGGTCGCCGACATGTGGACCCGTAGGCTTAAGGACAAAACCCAGAAGTCATTAGTGCCATTTTAGGGCCCATTATTGCTAATCATTAATAGCAATAAATTGGTCCTAAGCCGCCACCCTAAGTCACTGTCAGGTGGGTCCTCAAACCACTTAAATCGCAGCTGTGCCAAGCCTTTAGGACACATTAATTGGTAATCATCCCTAATCATCACATTTGGTAATTAATGGGTTCTCCTAAAATTCCCGTTTAGTCACTGCTAGGTGGGCCTTGTGCACTGTGCGCGGGGGTTAAAAACTCGTGTTTGTGACTTGAAGTCACTGACATGCGGCCCACCGCCGCTCCATTTTGCATCGCGATCGCGAACCACCGCTCGCTTCGTGATCTGCGGTCCGGATCAATTGGGTCGATCGGGTCGCCCGATCCTCCCATCAACGTGGATCGTTCATTTGATGATCAACGGTCCTGATTCATGTGTCGTTCGCGAGGTCCGAACCGCCCTCGTTCTTGGCCATCAGATCTTTGATCAACGACTGAGATCCTTTGGGCCGTTCGGGTCGATCTCGCGCACCCGCGCGCCGCTTGATTCGCATCAACGGTTATTATTCGCCCATGTCATAATCTTTTGATTAGGTTTGTTTGTATCGGGAAGCGGTTGTTTAACAACTGAAAATAGTATAAACACTTTAGAAATTCATAACTAAATCATTTTAAACCCTTTTTGGATGATTCCAACTGTAATAAATTGGAGTATTGAACTGAAGTTTTATTTAAAAATGCTTTTAGTTATATTTCTGTGCTAGAAAATTCTGTATACACTAAAAACTTGATTTCAGCTATTGTTGGCTTTTCCAAAAATTGAATCAAATATTATATAATGAATATCTTTTCCTGTAAATATCCAAAATGGGTGATTTCAACTTTGATAAATTTGTTATTAACAAACTTTAATATAAAAATGATTATAGACCCAGGATAGCACCAGAAACATTAATTGATGACTTTGACCCTATTTTCAGCATTTAGAAAAATTATGTAAATCTCATTAAAGACACAAGTAATTCCCTGTAAATCCAAAATATATAAAATCGATGCTAGAAAATCTCTCTGTTAGCATACTTTAATATGAAATATGTTTTGAACATGTTTATATTTCTGGAAAATGTAATGTGCTAGGTTTACAACTTAGAAAAATCATAAGTAAATCGTTATAACTCTAAATTTAGTAAACTCAACTTTGCTGTGATTAGGATGACATAAACTACCTACCATAAAAATTTTGGGTTCTAGATCATTATAGAAATTTTCGCCATGAACAATACCAGTAATTAATTTAGAGAATTTATAGGCTGAGAGAACTAGTTTTAACTATAACTTTTTCATGCTAAGTCCAAATGAAGTAATTCTCGTTCCTAAAATTGTCTAAAATCAACCTCTTGCTGCTGTATAAGTTTCATGGGCTTTGGATGTCTTTTGCTGTTGAGTTTTGTTTGGTGTTCTTCGTTCTTATTGGTTATATCGCATTTTCGCGTTAGGTTCCGAAGATTATATTGAACCTGAGAATCCTCCTCTGCAGCAAGAGCAATTCCAGCAAGGCAAGCAGTTTGATCATATCCAGTTCATTCCCATTATCTTCAAGTCTAATACTTTGTTTTACTCGTATGTATGCATACTTTTGTGTCAATGATTAATTTTACCGAATAGAGGTAGCTAATCCTATTGCATTGTTTTTTTTAAATTGCTCACCCCTGCCACAGCCATAAGTTATTATTCTCACTAGTGAATTAGAGCCCGGTGAATGATTTAGGGTCTTTTATTTGTCTTTACGATATGATGCTTAGCAATGCTTAGATACCGGTAGAATTGGGCAGTTATCGACTTAGTCGATGACCTTGATCACACAAAACTTGCTATTACTTTTAATCTATACCTTGTGCTTTGTTTATTTGTGAAAACCAAAACTGAAAACAAAATGATTTAGACTTGGGCACAATGGTGTGTTGGTGTGATCTGTTGGGTGTGATTGGAATGGTGCCTAAGTCCCCCAAGGACCGAGTTACTTGTGTCACTAAGCCAAGTGATAATTGTGTGCTAACCACACTAGAGGGATATGAGACATCTCTTGACTAAGTACTTTGGAGGGTGTTAATTAATGAGTCGCGTGGTGGGTTGCATATGGGATATATGCAACATGGACATGTTTGTGGGGAGAGGAGCACCCGCCGAGGCCGGTGTCTCCTACTCCACGTATGAGTCCTTGTGATCCATATTTTGTCAGCAGATCACTAAGGGTTAACCCCCATACGTGCGGCTCTTGATTAGCTTAATCCATTGGAAATGTCTCGTAGGACTTAGCCGTGCCGGCATACCAAAGGAAGTGTGCTTAATAGCTTGGCAAAAAGGCGGTCTGAAGTGTGGGTACATTGGTACACCCCTGCAGGGTTAAATCTATTCGAATAGCCTCATCCTAGGTTATGGACATGCTTGGTAAGGTCGTGCAAGAACTAGACTACAACATTTAATTAAAACTTGATGGGTTGGTATGAATGGATGTTCATACTATTGTTGTGGTGACTATTGGGTTAGTCACTTCCAGGTTGTCTTTATTATTGTTATTATTATTGTATCGCTGTTATTTCAACAATTACAAACAGTTTGTCAAATTGCTTTGAATCTATTACATTATTGCAAATGAAAACTTGCTTTATGCTAAAAATAAGTCCAGAGCTCCCTCCACTCAAATAAGCTTGCATGTAGCATATATATAGGTCATTAGTCCACACGTCGAGTCATGAGTACATTTTGTACTCAGTTGCTTTGCTTAATTGTTTTGTTGCAGAGGGAGAAGGTGAGCCCCAAGGGCTTCCCTTTTGTGAGATGTGCTGCGGATTTGACGACTAGCTTGGCGGCCCGGTTGGTTGCCTTGTGGGTAAAGGCATACTAATTGGCTTTTGTTTATCACCATCTTATGGCACTTTTGCTTCCGCTGTTTATTTGTTATTTAGTTGTATTTGGCCGGTTGGCCCTTGTTGTAATAAATCTCTATTATGTATGTCTTTTATTATTGTGCTTTGGTTCTATGTGATTGAATGGAATTGATGCATAATTTTGTAAAAGGGTGTATGTACAACATTTCTGGGATGTACATATTTTCCCGAGGCACGGGATATTTTATTTGTGATGCTAAACTAAGCATTACAAGTTAAATACCCCGGGGTCTCACACACACCATCACCAACTCTAATATTTAAGTAGTAGAGATAGAGATAGAGATTACATGATCAATTAGTTTGTGCGGTGCAAAACATTTTCCTTTCCTCGTAGCATTTGGTCTCGGTGAAACAAATAGGATTAGGTTGTTTATTTAATGTGTTTATTGCTTGACTTTATCTCAAGACAATTTTGTTTGTTTATGCCATGAGACGAACAAGTTGGTTAATCTACGATGGTCTTGAGGAGACACTCGAACGAGCGCGTCGTGAGTGGACGCATTTCGCTTCGTCACGATCAGAACCGTCCGATGCTGACGCCGTCGCCTATGAAGTATTGAAGACGGAGATAGCAAACCTACCTCCATCACTAGAAAAACTTTATTTACAAATTTTTCGGTTTCTACCTTTGAAGATCAAGTATCTTTTCTTAATCTTTTGTTTAATTATATCGAGAGACGGTTTAATCTTTTGTTTAATTATGTCGACGTGTGATCTTTTCTTAATCTTTTGTTTAATGATATGATGACGGTTTGTAAAAGAACCGCTCGTGATAAGTCACTATCACGAGCGGTTCCAAATGTAACCGTCTGTAAAGTTCAACACGAGCGGCTCCTTGGGAACCGTCGTGATGAGGCGTCGATATCGCGAGCAGTTACGATTACCAACCGCTCGAGATACTACACGTGCACGGTTCGTAGAATTAACCGTCAGGATACCATAGACGGTTCTTATTAGGAACCGTCGCGATATTCGCGAGCGGTTCCTAATAAGAACCGTCTCATGGTGAGCGACTATCACAGAGCGGTTCCAAGGGGAACCGTCTTTATAAGTTTAACGCACGGCTCCTTTGGAACCGTCGTGATGAGGCGCCCGATATGACTCGTTTGTAGTAGTGTATATTTACGAATTCGATGTAGCGTGACATGGCATTTGCTCAAACATTGACATTTTTGCCGTATGGTATCCATATTAAAATGTGTGTATCAAAGTTGTACAAAACTGTAAGAATATAAGACATTGGTGAATGCCTAGCGAAGTAACCAATTGTCTCGGATAATTTAGGAACTTAACAACTAGAATTTACTACAATTGCTCGATTTGACTTTTTTGACTTCATTATTCAGTCACATATCAACAGACAACCCTTCAAGAGGCTATGCATGAATATATGCTGATATACTTTTGATTTTCCTCATGCAATGTTGTCCTTGTACTTCAACCAAACTTATGGTCTATGCGGTCAATATAGTGCATTCGGCATACCTATATTTTAGGTAATATGATCACAGCTGAGATTCTGTTGGTGTACTTGGGTTGGAGTGCATTGGATGGTGCATAATCTATCATAAATTCCAATAATGATTACAATGATTTTCTCTTAGTTAGATCTAATGACGAGCAGGCTTTATTTTTGACAGGATGAACAAATGATGTAATTGTGACAAGCCATGCAGCTAATATATATTTGTATTAATAAAATTACTGTTTGTGTACCCTTGCTTCGTAAGAAAGAAAGAAAGAAAAATCATGCATAAAGATCTGTGAATGATTATGTTTATAACTGTCTGACTAGCTGTAAATATTATAGAATAGCGTTTAGTACTATTTGACGAATTCTATGTCTAAGAATGAATGACAAAATGAGTGACACAAGAATTTGGAGTGTTACGCTTTGCTTGATGCTGTTCTTCTAATGCGATCGACTTTGTTCTCAGGACAAATGCTCAGCAGCCAAAATTCTGCAAATGCGAGATGGACAAGGCAGGGAAATAAATTCTTTGCCCCCCTGCCCCCACCCCCCACCCCACACACACATGAGCGTGCTACAGAAATATCTCCCGTGATGGACGGCTGTAGGAGAGGGGCCTCACGGAGGCCCTCCCCATAGAAATTATTTCCACAAGGCAGAAAGGAGGCCACTCCTTGTAGGCACTCTGAATGATTTGATGGGTAGTACTGCATGTCTCTCTCTCCTAGGCTTGGTAATGGTTGAGAAACCAACCAATTTTCAATCCAACCCACAACAACAAACTTTATTTTTCTAAACCAAACCAGCACACTTTGCATCTCCTAGGATCCAACCCAAACCAACACATATGATATTTCAACCCAAACCAACCCAACCCATTTCTCTAATATGGTTTCAACCCATTTCCCCAAACCGTTTCAACCCAAACCACACCAGCAAGGAGACGGTGGAAGAAGCTCTAGCTTAGCTTATTAGCTAGATGGATGGATGGATGGATGGATAGAAAGGAAAGACATCGGCCAGTTGGAACTAGTACTAGTGATTGGTGATTCAGTGTCCTCTCCACCCACCACCAAAACTGATAAAGTGGTAAGTAAGAAAAACATGATCCAATACTACTAGCTAGTGCTATTCGATCTCAGATCTCATCTGACAGGAGATGGAGCGCTGCGTTCTGGTAACCAGCGGCAACGGCTTCATCAGGTCCTAGGTCGTGCATGCCCTCCTCGCCCACGGGTACGCCGTCACCTCCACCAACCAATCGGGCTCCCACGCCGACCACCTCCTTGCCCTCATCGAGGACAGCAACACAGGGCGCACCCCTCCTTCCCGCCAACCTCCTGGACGCGAACTCCATCTCCGCCGCCTCAGCCGCCAGCGTGCTGCACGTGGCTACCGCCCTGCACGCTGGCCGACCCGTAGGACCCGTAGGCGGAGCTGGTGGAGACAGTGGTACGAGGCATGCTGCATGTCCTGGAGATTGCACGCGCTATGGGGGCACGGCGCGTAGTGGTGACCTCGTCAATCTCAGCCATAGTGCCCAACCCGAGATGGCCATCCGCGAATCCAGGGGAGCCCGTCGATGAGCGATCTTGCATGGACATCGCCTTCTGCGAGGCCCGTAAGAAATGGTACCCGGTGTCCAAGATGTTGGTAGAGGAGTCGGCATGGGGGTTCACGGAGAAGCACGGCATCGGTGCCACATGGACACCTTCTTGCCCACTTTTCTCATGGCCTCGTCGGACGGGAGCAAGTCGAGCTATTTTGACACGACCTTCCAGTCGTCGACTCGCCTCTTGATGGTGGCGAGCGAGATGCTAGCCGAGACCACGAGGAAGGCCTCCTTGCCATGGAGCACCTCGAGGGAGATGACAAGGCAATCATCGTCAGTGGAGGGCTACAAGGCGACGAACACAAGGCCCTCGTTCAACGTCAGCTCGTCGTTGCTAGTCACTGGCACTACTACAGAAAAGGTCTTCACAGACGGTTTCGTGAGTCGTCTGAGTTTATAGGTTAGTAATGACATGAGATCATCACAGACGGTTTTTGAACCGTCTGTGAAAAAAGCTATCACAGACGATTCTGAATAAGAACCATCTGTGATAATTACTTATCACAGATGGTTTTGTTTAGAATCCATCTATGCCTCCAAGCTCCTGAAGAACTCATCGGCTTCTTGGATTAGTCTTGTGAGCTCCTCTATGCACCTAACCAGCATATCACAAACTGTTCTTGCCTATCGTCCGAATTCGGCTCAAGCTCGTCGGCAAGGAAAATGAGAGACAACCAAAAACCTTTAGTGGTGCTCCGGCATTAGGTACCGATAAAATAAGAACCATTAAACAACCAAAAAATTGTGTATATTTTGGGGATATACACGTACCTTTCGCGATCTACCTCCGCAATGCACATAGAGCTCTGCAAGATCCTCTTCCTCCTCGTCGCGTCATTTGCGTCTCCTTGTTGAACCGCATCGGGAAATCAAGGGCGGTTGCCAGAGCTCGGCGTGGGGAGGGGAGAGGGAGAGACTGATGGAAGACAAGGCGGGGATGGGTATAATATATAAGGACAACGTCAAAACATTTCGCCTCCCGTGCAAGCGTTCAAAATTTTTTCACGAATCACAGATAGTTTCAAACAAAAACCGTCTGTGATGAGCTAGTATCACAGACGGTTCATATTAAAAACCGTATGTGATAAGTATCCCCCGATTTTACCATGATTTGAAATCAGAGCGTTTGGTGATTTCAAGCCGTGGTAAAATCATAGTGTTAGTGATTTCAAACCATGGTAAAATCATAAAGTTAGTGATTTCAAGTCATGGTAAAATTGGAAGATACTTATCACAGGTGGTTTCTAATACAAACAGTATGTGATGAGGACGGGAAGTCACAAATGGTTCATGTTGAAAATCGTCTATGAAGTATCAAAGACGGTTTTGAACAAGAATCGTCTGTGATGTTAAATATCACAGACGATTCTTGTTTAGAACTATCTGTGATACTTCACAGACGGTTTTCAATACGAACCGTCTGTGATATTACTTTTCACGCATGCTTTTAGCGCGCGCAAGAATACGTATGACCGCTAAACCAAAACCGTCGTGATTAGATTTATCTACGAGCTTTGGTCAACCGTCTGTGATGAGGCGTCTAGTATTAGCCTTTTTGTAGTAGTGTGGTGTGGTGCGTGTCTTGAGCGCCTGGAAGACCAGGGTCCCACGCACGGTGATGCTGGTGTCGTAGAGCGACAGCGTCGCGAGCGTGTCATGCGCCTCGATGATATTGAGACGCAGGAACCAAAGCTTGGGGAGACATACACCTCGGTGCACGATGCGGTCGTGGCATCCGTGGCTAAGGACGGTGGGGAGTGAAGGCCTTGTCAAGCTGTGTGCTCGCCAACGTCATATGGACCTCGAAGACCGTGGGTTGCAAACCATATGAAATCCATGGATTTGAACCCATATGGAACCGCAAATATTCAACTCAAACCAAACAACTTCACAAGCAAACCTAACCTAACCCAACCCATTTTGCCTCAAAGTCTATTTGAACCCATCCAATTGTACACATTCTTTAAACCCAACCCACTCAACTCGTTTGAACCCAAACTATTAGCAGCCCTAGTCTCTCCCCATTTTGTTCCATCTTTTTGTTGGTTTGCTTGACTTCTAGGTGAATGGATAAATAAACATCTTTGCCGCTTTGAAATATGTGATGTGCATGTGATTTAAAACATATCTCACTCCTAGCTTAGAATTATTTTTATACAAGAACTATGTTCATGTAGTTCAATAGCTTAATTCTAACTTAAAAACCATAACTATGGAGCTTAGTTGTTCATCCATAACTGCAATATTATCCTTGAAATGTGCATTTCACCTTCTAAATGTAATCTTTTACATTGCAAAATATTGCTCAATTGTTCATGATTTAATAAAATTAAGTCCTTTAATCAATATTTTCGTAAAAAAATAAATATTTACGCTAAATCAGCACACAAACAAGCCTTCAGAATCCTCAAGGGTATTTCAGATATTTTATCATTCATCTACAACTACAACAACAAACCAATCTAACAAAAAGCCAAGTTACCAAATCTCTCAGGAAAAACTACAACTACCAACTACAACGGCTTTTCAGCTCAAAAAAGCTAAAAGCAGCTTTTCAACAAAGCTACGGCAGCTTTTCAACAAAGCTATGGCTCCCAAATAGGACCAAAGCATTGTTTCACGCTCCTACCCTAGCTCCACATGATACACATATAACTGCTTGACGAGCGGAAGTAACGGTGGCATCGGCGAGGCTGCCGATGAAACTTGCGGGCAGGCCGGTGCGGATGTAGATGCACCTGACCCTTGATCGGGTTTGGCTTGCTGGATGAGGTTTTTCATGAACTCGGTCATTTGCGGAGTAATACTTGGGTAGATCTGGACACAGCTTCCACAAATTGCCAGACTCCACTAGCTCTCGAAGCACGTTTTTCATGCATGTGTGTGTCTAGAAGCGCGCGAGTCGAGCATACGGACGAACGCCGACGAGTTGTTGATGAATACCTGGCGCACAGACTGGTTGATGAGCTCACTTAGTTCTCCTTGGGAAACTTGATATAGGCTTGGTTGAGAATCCGAAGTCGAGGGAGAGATCGATGACAGATTGACAATGATAGGAACATCTTTGTCCTTAATGCCAACTCTTCCATCGCGCTTCTTAAACAAAGCATTGCCGATATCTTTCTCCGATCTCCCGTTGTTTCTCTGCGATCCCCTCCAGAACATTATCAAGAAGTTCTTCAAACTCCGGGATAATGATGTTGTCTTCGTCAACAGCACCTACATGGGCGGTCCCAGCTATAGGGCGAGGGTGGGCGACCGCCCGAGGTAGCTGACGCCGGCGAACCCCCACCCCAGCGCCGGCGGTCCTCCCCCCACCCCCAACGTCGGCGGTCCTTGCTGCTCGACTGCTCCCTTGCTAGACTGGGCCAGCCGGCAGCCGCTGCATCATCTTTTCTTCGCTCGGATGCGGCCCACCCAGCCCAACATCACTCAATCACTGCCTCCACTCGGGAGATGCCCAGAGACCAGATCCAATCCCAGAATCCCCAATTCCCCATTTCATTTCTGGTCTCAAGCACTCAATCTCTTCTCTCCCAAGTCCCGACCCTTGCCATAGGCAGCCGCGCGCGGTGGTCGCGGAGATGCTGCGCAGTGGGGCGATCGGGCGAGGTGCCACAGGGGGAGGCATCCGTGGGCCGCTCGCTCCCTAGCGTAGGCTGCAGCAGCGCCACTGGCGCTGTGCCGGCGCGCAGCAGGGCTCATCGTGCTCAATGCCCGGCATCCCGGGTCCTCCACTAGCCGAGGCGATGGCGAGTTTTTGTTGCTGCTTTCTTGCTGAAATTTGGGCATTTAGGCGACAAGGTTAATTTCCGTAATTTTGATCCGCTATAGCTTGTGGCTCCCTATTTGATCAAGTTTCATGCGAAATTAGCTTGATTCAACTTGAGACTCCTCATATTAATATCCTTTCAAATTTGCCCTTGTTTAATAGTGGTCTATGATGTTGTCAGGTATCTGATCCCATTCAAAGGTCTTGCTTTGCAGCTAAATCAAGAGATGGCGCCTCAGTTTGCAATTGGCAAAGCTAAACAAGTCATTAGTGAACTGGTATGTGTATATTATGAACTCGTATGTCTTAGTGTAGATTCATGTCTCTGCTCAATAAAATTCTGTCAAAGTGAAGTTTTACTCAGAAACAATGGCGCTTTGCCTTATGAACTTCCACGCTATTGAATTCCTATCATACCATCCTCATGCAAATTGTCAACATGTCTTTGAATCCTGCTGTCGCTAAAATTGTCTTCGTTTTCATTTTGGTTTAGATGCCCTCCTTGGTTCAAAGCTTGTGTGCTAATTTATAACCCAAGGTAGAAAAGAGCAGGCCTTGTGTTTAACTAGACCAACCCAGTGTATTTGGCGGGTGGAACTTATTGTATGGTGAATTGGTGGTTAGAACAAACACTTTTTTTTTGCTTCAATCTAAGAACGTCCAACTGAGCAAAGATGTACTAGTTTTTCGTTATTCAAGATTCTCAAGCTCTTCTGTGAAGCCGTGGGCGCATGGTCCGCGCTTGGTGGCTTGTGACTCCGCCATACCTAGAATTTAATCCTGGGTCCGCCACTACCTACATCGGTCTTGCCACCAACCTTGTTGATAATCTTGGGTGGCATCTTGCTCGAAACGACGATTATAGTCTCACCAGGCGTGCCAAGAGTGTGTTTCCACCGGAAAATTCCCAAGACAACAATATCACATCCTTATAGATGGTGCCTCTTAGTGATGTACGCGACGTGTCAGCCGATTTTGTAGCAAATCGGCAAAGTAGATGATGGATGAAAAAGAAACTCGAAATTGATCAATTGATGGACAAAGTCGAATTACGGATGAAAGATTGGATCTACTAGCTACAAAACTACTCCTAGTGCAGGAAAAAGTTAGGGTTGGTGTGTGCGCTTTTCTCCGTCAACAGTACAGGGTATAAAACGGCTTACTCAAATATAGATTCTATTTCTAACTACCCTATTCGTATCGGCCCAACTTCTTCTCCAAGAAGGCTTCTCTCCATCTTCGTCTTCACTTCCATCTTCTGCATCAACATTTTCCTTTTCTTGAAAAATCTTTTCATATCGGCTTAGGCTTCCTTCTTCAAACTTTCCTTGACTAGTCTTTGTCTTGTCGCCTACTCCACGGCCAATGTCATGTTTCTAATTCCCCTTTGCGATTATCTTTGACTGTTTTCTCCAAGGTGACATGGCCGGTTATTTTTGGCTATCAAAAATTGGCGGCAATAGTTGCATAACATAACTCTATGTTTCGATATAAGTATATACATTGTAGTATTTAGTGTCACATACCTACCTGACTTGGATTGGTCTTTGGTCGTTGGGCCATGGGTCAGGAGGCAAGTGGGGGGAGCGAGTCAGGACTACAAAGGGCAAACAACATCAATCAAGGAAGCATCAAAGAACAATGAACCAAGGCTCTTCCTCCCTATCGTTGTTTCTTCCCGTCCCCACTCTTCTCCATCCCCGGACT
Source organism: Ampelocalamus luodianensis (assembly GCA_036346255.1). Lineage (NCBI taxonomy): Eukaryota > Viridiplantae > Streptophyta > Magnoliopsida > Poales > Poaceae > Ampelocalamus > Ampelocalamus luodianensis. The sequence goes on along the minus strand of CM070626.1, from coordinate 35,293,989 downwards.
ATTGGTTTCTTTTTCCAGTCAAGTTCTTCTCCATTCCCAGTCTAATTGCTAGCTCCTACTTCCATTCTCACCAGATTGTATCTCCCAGTACTTGTATTCGGTGTTTGGGTTGGCAATCAAACTCTTGTTTTGGTGTCGATTTGTGTTCAACCCATTGGAATTGTAACAATTGGTATTAGAGCATTCAGTCCTGATGGCTTTGTGCTCCGAGGTGGCCATGACTGACGTGGAGAAGGAGAGCGAAGCGTGGTGCAAGGCGATGCTAAACAAACTAATCACTGAAGTGAAAGAAGCAAGCAGTGGAGATGAAAGACCTAGCAATACGTATGGACGAGCTCGCGATCGGCTTGAAGGCCATCGTCCAGCCCCTAGGAGCACCCACTCATGCCTTGCCACTGCCCGTGCCTGCACCGACGGCCACCTGCGTCACCGCGGTGGACCACGCCGTGGTGGCAACCACTCCATGTGCTCGACGTCAGGCCACTATCCCTACACTAAGGTTGCGGTTGTGCCCCTGCTCTCAAGGGGCGCGATCACAGCCCTCTGGGCACATGCGGAGCCCGTGAATATCTCCTCGTCGAAGTCGTTCGACACCGACAAGCTGGACACTGTGACGCCCACCAGGTGTTCGACGGCGTGTCGTGGTGTAACATCCCGAAAGGCTGTTACCAAAATAAAATAAATAAAGTTATTGTTTTATTGGATTTTCTGAAATTTGAAAGAGTTTCATTGCTTTATTTGAATTTCTAAAGTTTTAAAAGTCAAAAGTAAAATTTATTTGAAGCTCTTGAAGTTTTATTTGATTTAACCTGAAAAATAAAATTTTAATTAAATTCTAGAATTTTCTGAAATTTTAAAAGCTTTTTCCTAAATGTTTTAAAACCAAAATAATTTATTTTGCAAAATTAATAGCCAATTATAAGTTGGAAATATTTTAATTAAATCCAAAATGTCTCAGAGAATTTCAGTGAATTTTCTCATAATTTTTGGGTTTTATATGCTATTTTCTAAAGCCTAAATGAATTACTGGAATTAAATCAATTAGAAAATCAATTTAAAAACCCAAAAACCTGTTTTGGGCCAAATCTCCCCAGTCCGGCCCATTCTCTCCGCGCTCCAACACATGGCCTATGGCCCGCTCCTCCCGCGCATTTCTCCTTAACCAGTATGGGCCATTGGATTTAAATCCAACGGTCAGACCTCAGAGAACGTTCGGACGAACGAACATCTTGATCAACAAGGACCGTCCGATCTACCTCGAACGGCCAACACAGCCCCACGCATCACGCGCCGCTCTCGGCCGTTGGATCTCGATCTGGTGACCCCGCGTCTTTCTTCCCCGCCCTTCTTTCTCGCAGCCGTGCCCGGGCCGCCGCCATTAGCGCCGCATGGAGCTTCGTCTTCGTCCCAAATTCCTCCCCGTCACCTCCCCGGAATCGCGCGCATTCAAACCCCGCCATCACCCCGCCCGTTCAACCCCGTCTTTTTTCCTTTTCTCGCCGCTAATCCCTCCATCGCCGCCGGCAATCCCGCTCGGCCTTCTTGCGCGCCACGACAAATCCATGCCGCCCTCGCCCTATAAAGCAGCGCCTCGGCTCCGCCTCTTCTCGCCGACCCCGATGCCCCTCACCCCCTCACTTCTCCCTCTCCACAAGCCCCGGATTTTGGAGTTTCTCCCCGCCGCCCGAAGCTCGGTATTTCTTCGTTTCTGGCGCCGGTAAGGCCTCATCCGCGCCTTTGACCGCACCGACGGCATTGCCACAGCACCATCAACCCCGTGCGCGCGCTACCTTCGCCGAAGCACGCCCGAATTGCCGCGCCGCCTTCAACCCAAACCTCGTCGCCGTTGTCATCCTCACTGCCGCAGTTCCGATCGCGCCCCAAGCAACCAAGGTGAGCACCGCGATCAGTGGAGTCTTCTCTTTCATTTGCTACCCCTCGTCGCCCACGAAACGTCGTCGTTCGCCGGTTCCTTGGAACCCGAGCGCCGCCCCCGTCCAGCGCCGACGTAGCCGCCACCGTGGCGCCACATCTGCACCACCTCGGCGCCACGACCGCCCTAAAGCCCACATGGCTACCAACGTGGCGGCCACGCTGGCCTTTGCGCCAGCGCACCCTCTCTCGTTTACTGTTTTGTACACCGGCTCCACGGTGGACCTTTGACCGATCATGGACCCAGTCCATTGACCATCGGGCCCACATGTCAGACACACATCCCATTTTCCTTTACAAATTTAATTCGGCCAAAAATCCATTTTCCACCTGCTGACGTCATGCTGACGCAATAAAGCCTTTTTCCTTTAGAAAAATAATTCCAATAATTCTGTAAAACCCTAATTCTATCATTTCATGTAATTTCAATCTTCCAAAGCACATATCTTTTGCATCCGAACTCCGATTGAGTCCATTCAAATTTCTAAATTTGTCTAAATTCAAGATCTAGCCATCCAAACCAAAATTATTTAATTTGGAGTTCATTTTATTTGTTATTTGTATTTTATTTGAATTTGGCTTATTTCGCGATTAGATTTCGACGACTTTGGAGAGTCAGATTTCGACGCCGTTTGAAGAGCACCTAAGAGGATTGATTTTGACTGTATGATCATCGTGATTGTACACTTGGACTACCTGGAGAAAGTACTTGTGAGTACTAAGTGACCTGTTAAGGAAAAACAACATCACCTCGCATGCAGTGATCTCATTAAGGAAAACAACATCACCTCATCAAGCAAGGAAGTTATACCCTTGATCATATTGATCCCATTATTTCAAATTATTTATATTCTGTTTTAAATTATTACTGCATGCATATGTTTATACAATTATTTTAATTCCCTAGTTATTCCAATCTTCCTTGTATGGGCAATTTGAATGTTGAACGTGAATACTTTATCACCATTAGACAAAATGATACTAAAATTAATCATATGCTTAGCCAATGCTTAGATCAAATCTTGTGTTTGGGAAGTTTTTAGCCAAATCTTTCAAATCTGATTTCAATTGGATCTGTGGTATTGTTTTACCATAGAAGGTTTATAAAATACTTTTACTTGAAAAATAAAATGAAAATGGGTTTGGACTTGGGCGAAATGGATGATTGGTGGGCGAAGGTTTATGCATGGTCTTAATTCTGGTTAAGATTATGACCCAGGGTTTGTTTTGAAAGACGTAAAGTCAATTGAGGACCGGCCTCTGAGCGTTCGTTTGCTATGCCTATAATGGGCTATGCCTCACCGTGCAACCACATGTCCTGAGTATAGAGAGGGGACCTGGCTTAATAATTTGTGATACCTCATTGTTATTTGTGCCATGTTGTTTGTGTGGGTGTCGGTCAGACAGTAGTCCCACCTGGCGCAAGAGGGGGCTCCTGGAGGACGGTCAGTCCAATGGAAGCAAAACCTTAGCGGGCATAAATACTTTAAGGTGGAACTTTGTAAAGGCTTTGTCACGTGCTCTAGATTGCTTACCTAAGGTAGTGAGCAATGGTATCGACGGATGCCGAACAAACTAGAGAAGTCGTGTCTGGTGGGTAAAGTTGTACAACCTCTGCAGAGTGTAAAACTATTCGAATAGCCGTGTCCACGGTCAAGGACATGCTAGCAAAGCCACTCAAAGTTAGACTTTGATTTTGCTTGAAAAAGACTTCTTCAAACTGGTTTATCCAAATGGGAAGTGGGCAAGAAGTCATGTGATAGGAGGGTATCCTTCACCATTCATGTGTGAATGTTATCTGACTATAAAATTGAGAATTTATAAAATGAATTTTAGTTATAGAATAACTGCTTTGGAACTTAGTACGAGTATTTTAAAAAAATGCTGCTTTATGCAAATCAACCAATAAGCCATCCTTTGTTACATCCATGTATGCATGTCATTCTGTTATTTGACGGGTGTAACTTGCGAGCACGGTAGTTGTGCACATACTTGCTTTATGCAAACAAATTTTAGAGCAGAAGGACTTTGCTACCAATGTGGATCTCGACGACTAGGCCGCTTCCCCAGTCGATTGCCTGTGGCAGATTGCTAGACTCTACTACGTCTTCTTCGTCTTCTGCTGTGTTCTTTATTGTTGGCTTGTAAGCCTCTTTTGTAATAAACTCTGTTAATTATTAATAAAGTTGTGATATGAATTTGTTACCATATTTGTTTACTGTGTGAACTAGCTACTGATCATGGGACTAGTTCAGAAATGCACAGAGGATTTGGGATGTTAATCCCGGGTCCTAACACTGCAACACTGACGTGCCATTAACCTATCCCCAAGAGTTGGCTCCGACTCCACACACGACAACTGGCATTCTCAACGTCGCCATCACCATCCCTGCGCCATCCGTCGGTGCAACTAGTGTGTGTGCCGACACCTACATCATTACCGCACGCGCAGGTGTTTGATGAAATGCCAGGGAAGAGGTACGCTTTGTCGAACGACCAACGACAGCTAGTGATCGCCCAAAGGAGCGACAGCAACCGTGTTACCACCAACACTATTGATGTCGTCGTCGACACTCTTTACACCACAACTGCACCCTTGACCGACGCCATGCTCGATGCCGCCATCATCGTCCTTGCACACTCCTCTCGCGAGATCGCTGTCGACGAGGACGGGAACACAGACACCTTGGAGGTATTGCTGCCGGTGACATTACTACTGAGCCCTCACATCTACCTAGTGCAGTGTGCCCTCTCAGCCTTGTTCATCCGTGAGGGTGTTTTCCTTAGTGCAAACTGTGCATCGTGGGGCATGGCTAGCTACCAGCATGCCGCAATGGGTCAGGTCGCAGCCACGCTTGCCAGCGACGGCCACGACAACTCATGGATCAACCACAACATCTGGTTCCCAGACTTCTGCTCTCATGTAATTGCTGCACAAGTGATTCCTACAATGGAGGTATTCGGCGAAATGTGTGACAAAAACAAGAGGGAGCAATATGTTGTAGACATGGTTTGGGAGCAGTGGCTAGAACCATGGCCGTCATTCAGGTGCAATCAAAGTGGTGAGCAAGTGCAGCTACAATCCCAATGGCCACCGCCTGCTCAAGTGGAGATTGCAAGAGGTAGAGCTGAGCTACGACCAATGCCAAGGTAGTGGCTCGACTGCTATCAAGGCAGAGTGCCGTGGATGCCCCCATGGCCACCACCTCAAGGACATGGGACTTTGCCTGAGTTGTTCCACAAACAGGCAGGAATCAGGTCATGGATGACGGCATTCATTAATGCTGAAATGGGTGTGCTAAATTCACTTGTGCATGGAGTAATATTGGTAGAACAACTATTGTTGTTATACTATGATTATGGGGAATTTTAGAGCTTGTTTTGGGGGCAATTGAAATCTTATTCCAACACTCACTATCATCGTTGTGTGGCGCTTGAGACTGGGAGAAAGTTAGGGTTTCTTGAAAAATGCATAACCAACGGGAAGTATACGACTCTAATTCCGAGGTCTAGCTCTGCTGCAGGGCATGAAGAGGTCATAGCTGCTGTATCATATCAGATAGTGCTGGCTGACACACAATATGCTGAAATACCTCTAACAGTTGTGGAGATCATCTTATCAACGTGTGGATATTGGTCAGCTCTTGTACAAGGAACTAAGCCAGAGGCTTCAAAATGTTGCCATCACAACTATATTCTGCTGGGCAGATAAGGTCTCTAAAGGATTTTGGCTTAAACAGGGTTTTGAATCTGTTGGAGAGGTGGATACTAAATGTAAGATACGCAGAATTCCAGTCAGAGCTGATATCAGGAGAGCATTATGCTTTCTAGGTGGTTCAACACTTATTGTTACACATCTCAAGAAGGAATTGTTAGCTCTGCAAGAGATTTCATTGGAAAATCTGCAAACATCTCACCTCCATGATGTGGCACCAGATAGCATATCTCCTGATGATACTCATACTGCAATTCCCTTCGGTGAAAATTGGTTCCCCAGACATTTGGATGCCACAAAGTTAGCAAGACTGGTAGTCAACCAATACATGACTATGAGTTCTCCATGTCGGGAAATCATCCATACAATAAAACTTGCTACAAGGAGTGCTTTAACCCGAAATGTGATGTCTACAAGCAATTTATTTCTATACACCTGAATGGCCTTATTGAATATAGGGCACATCCCTTTTGGTTACAAAAATGCTGTCCATCACATGAGGTCGATGGTACTCCAAGATGCTGTAGTTGTGAAAGAATGGAGTCAAGGGAATCAAGATATGTATTGCTGGATGATGGTCGTAAGCTCGGCCTGCGGTGCCTTGACTCTGCAGTGATGGATACGAGCGAGTGCCAGCCTCTTTACCTTAAAATACAGAAAATTTATGAAGGTCTGAATATGAAAGTGGAACAGCAATACAGACAGCAGGCTTGGGTGGTATATTTGTGTTGTCTTTGCGTGCTAGAGCAGCAGAAGCATGGTGGTGATTGTATTCAAGTCAGACTGGGTATAGGGGTTCTTCTGGTACTATGAGATCCCGGTGGTAATGGTGACGATTCTTTTGTATCGGCTTAGGGGGCAAGCTGCATTTCAAAGAGGGAGGAATGTCACATACCGGCCTAACTTGGATTGCGCTTTGGTTGTTGGGCCATGGGCCAGGAGGCAAGTGAGGGGAGCGAATCCAGACTACAAAAGGGCAGCAATATCAACTGAAGGAAGCATCGAAGAACAATGAACCGAAGGCTCTTCCTCCCTACTGCTGTTTCTTCCTAGTCCCCACTCTCCTTCATCCCCAGACTATTGGTTTCTTCTTCCGGTCTAAGTCTAATTGCTAGCTCCTACTTCTATTCTCCCCAAATTGTATCTCCCAGTATTTGTATTCGGTGTTTGAGTCGGCAATCAAACTATTGTTTTGGTGTCGATTTGTGTTCAACCCAGTGGGATTGTAACATTTAGCCACGTATTTGCACAGAAATTTTGGCTTTGAGCGTATGAGTAGACAATTCTTGTACTATTCGCTTGATGCTTTCCCGCGTTTACTCCCATGAGCACCATCTGGTAGGAGCACGTGGACGATCGGACGGTTAAGGAAAGTAGGCATCACCGAACCATCTTCTTCCGCAGTCTGAATCCACATTTCTCGGTGACTCCGTCAGACCAAAGAACCAAAGAGGCACACCGCACAAGGTGAACTGGTGATCAAACAAAAAAGAGGCACACGGCGGTGTTAGAACCGATCGGCCATGGCGGTACGGACATGCGAGCGATCGCTCGGCATGCGACGATGGGCGCAGCCACGACGCGATGGCGGCATTGGCAAAGCGGGCGGGGGACAACGGCAGCCACAGGGAGTGCGACGGCGGTGGCTAAGATGACGAACTCGCGGAGCAAGGTGAGCTTAAAGACCCTGCCAATCTCTACTGCCGTTCTTGGAATTTCCTGCTTCCGTTTCAATCTATACACTTGGCATGGTCTCCGATGTTTATTTACCTCTGGAATTTGGATGCGGCGTGTGTGTACCATGTCATGCCCTCATGTGCACGCTACTTGTTCGATGTTTATTTACCTCTGGAATTTGGATGCGGCGTGTGTGCACCATGTCATGCCCTCGTGTTCACGCTGCACCATGTCATGCCCTCGTGTGCACGCTACTTGTTCGATGTTTATTTACCTCTGGAATTTGGATGTGGCGTGTGTGTACCATGTCATGCCCTCGTGTGCACGCTACTTGTTCGATGAAATGTCTACGAGAGAGACCGTAGTGTAAGAGAGTGTGGTAGTCAATGGGTGACGAATTCTACCTTCACGGGCCTTCCTTAGCGCATATGAGGTGCCCGATAGAACTGTATCCAGTGTTCGTAGACAGTTTTACTATTTAGATATGAACATTGTTTAGGAAGCCCCAGATTTTAAGCTAAGATAGCATGTCATGTTGCGCACTTTGTAAGCCGTTGCAATTGTATGAATAAATAAAATGGCACATTGCTGAACCAAGTTTTTCAACGTTTATGGAGAAATTCAAAAGTTTATTTGGGGCTGCCTTGTTTTCCATGTCTGATGCATTCCGTGTGCACTTGCATTTCATACACATTTTGTCAAATGGAGCTACATTTGTATCCAACAAATTCAATTTTGAATCTGAATTATGCAGTTAATGTTTTGGTTTTCCATTTTGGGTAAAATAGATTTAAAATTTACTTTCAAATATCACCCAATTTTTATTATTTAACCTCCTTTTTAATTTATTTTTGTTAATAATTCCTTGCACAACTTATTTTCAAATCTGACCCCAAAACTGTCATTTTTTGGCTTGGAGCTAAACTTACCGTGTGGCGTGGCATTGTTGTCTTGCCGCGCCACGGGTGATGGTGTGGCTAAAAGGATCAGATTTAGAAATAAGTCGAGCGAGGAGTTATCAATAAAAATAAATTAAAATGGGGTTAAATAAAAAACAAGTCGAATATCCTATCTGGATTCTGATTTTGCTAGCTAAGAAAAACATCTAGCAGATAAACGATATATGTACCAAAATAACTTTGATTGAGAAATAGGGGTCAAAATCATCCATCTTATTGCTTTTTTTTATAAGGGTACAAATGTATTGCTTTCTGTGGAGCTGTCAATGCTGTAATGCATTGTGAAGGCTACCGCCCTGCCATTGACCAGAGTACAGATTTGTATTGTTTGTTTTTCTTTGCAAGCCTCTTACATTTTCCATTTTACTGATTACATTCTGTACCCTGGTACATTCTTATTTTCAATTTAAGGATCTTGCCTTTTTATTTTTTCCAAACAACCTGTCATATTCCGATGGTTGGATCTTTTAAACTATCGAGTCACTGCACCTGTTATTGACACATTCTATTGTATTCTTCTTCTTTTTTCATAATATTGTTTCTCTTTTTCTTGGTGTTCTTTTCTCTTTTCTTCCAACGCATGCTTGTACCACTCCTCGTTGGATGATTGGATTATCATAAGTCCTTAACAAGTTACTCAGGCTAGACTATCTCATCTAAAACAATGTGTCTCACGTACCCTTTTACTGCACGATCACTCGTCGGAGCATAAATAATTTTCTTTACCTAAACCAATGATAATCCCTGTCATGACACAAAATTTTATAATAGCGGTATCGCACCACAATCGATACAACAATGACATCACACCATAGTTGCACAACAATAACATCGTACCACAATTTCATATATCATTTGATCAATTTTTCAACATTAAACATGTGATCATGAGCCCATCGCAACTAAGCATGACAAAACATCTCTACAATAACCCATATTGGTGATACAAATATGTCTAACTAATATTGATCATTCTATAGTGATAAATGATTCATAGTATTCAAATAATGAAAGCAGGCATAGTGACAAATATGTGATTAACTATTCCCAAAAGCAATTGATATAAAGATAATATACAATTTAATACGAAACAATATAATTTTGAAATCATAGATTCAATATGATCAAAGTACGACAACTTGCATTGGTTTTGCTCAATTATCACACTTGGATCTTCAAAGCTTGCTTCTGCTCTTTGAAACAGATCGTCTAACGAGAGAGAAAACAACAAGCAAAGCACAAATAAATTCAAAAAAATAAATAAATAAAATCCAAAAACATCCAAACCAACTCTAAAAGAAATATCTCGATTTTAGATGAATTTAGGAATTTAAACGGACTGAATCAGAGTTCAGATGGAGGAGAACGAACTCTCGGATGATTTGCGGGAAAGGAAAAAGAGAGAGAAAAAAATATTAAAAGAATATTCCTTCCGCCGGAAAAGAAAAAGGAAAAAAGAAAAAGAAACTGACAGGTGGGGCTGGGTTGTAAGAGAGAGAAAGACGAAAGAGAGAGAATGATAGGGGTCTCACATGGCATTGACTGGGTTCATGGTGAGTCGGATCTACGGGTTTTGGCTTGGCTCATGGTGGATTGGGTGCATAGCGGTGACATGCAGGCTACTGACTAGACAACACGTGGGCAGCAAAGTAGAGGTGGCGGCTGAGGTGGCTGACTCGGTGGAGGAGAGAGAAATAGAGGAAAACAGAGGAGCAAGCGGGCGGCGACTTGCGCTCAACGACGGCAATGGTCGGCGGCGAGAGAGCGGCGGTGAAGGGCAAAAACAGGACCCTGGGAAGGAGGAACACTTGGGTTGTGGCGGCTCTACAAGGGCGGCGACGAGGCGGCGGTGGCGGAGTGGCGCTATGGTCACTCGGTGGCGGTGGCGGTTCAATGGCGCCCGAAGAGGAAAGAGGCGAGCACGGGAATGGCGGTGGCGCAAGGAATGCAGTGAGCACCTTGGAGCGGCCGGAGGGTAACGAAGATGGTGGCGAGATGGAGGACAGAGACAGAGGAGAAAGGTGGGCAGCGGTGGCTCGGCACGGTGGCAGATCTTTACCGGAGAGGGAGGGAATCAGAATTGGAACTAGAATGCGTCGTGACGCGTACGAGTGAGCAAGGGAGCTCACCGGCGAGAAGATCAATGGTGGAGGCGGCGGCTAGCTTTGGGGAGGACGAGGTCGGCGACGGCTCGGTGATGCTCAAGCGAAGTTGATGGGAGCACGACATAGAATGCGGACACGTGAACTCAATGGTGGTAGTGGCACAGACAGAGGACGTCGGACGGTTTCAAAACACGCGAAGAAGCTCCACGGCGGCACACAGTTTCTTTAGCGAAATCCAGCTAGACGAAGACGAATCCAGGCACGGAAGCTTGGGGCTTTGGAAGATGATCTCGGGGCGATTCGCTTGACGCGAGTTGGGCGGCTTATAAAGCCCTGTAGCGGGAGAATCCGGGTGGAGACCGGCGGCTTGGCGTACGGAGGCGGACTCAGAGTCGGTGAAGAAGAAAGGAAGGAGAAGGGGGAGGTTGACAGCACATGCCCACACGGTCAGAGAGAGGGAGGGAGGGAGGGAAAGGAGGTGGCTCGCGCTGGGCAGGCTCAGCGCAAGAGAAAAGAAGTGGGTAGGGTCGGGAAAAAGAAAGAGGAAGGAATAAAAGAAAAATGGGCTGGCGGAAAAGAAAAGGGAAATTGACCAAAAGAAAGGATTTCAGCCCGAAAGAAAAATCCGGAAATTATAATGATTTCTAAATTTAGAAAATTGAATTAAATAAAACCGAGCTCGAATAAATAGCAAATAAACTCTAAAAATTCCAGAAAATTCTCTGGAACTCAAGGAACCCAAACAAAACCACTTTTAATTTAATTGAAGTTTATATTATTCATATTAAATTATTTTATTTTTAAAAAATTCAAATTAAGCTAGAACTTAACAAAAAAATCAAATGGTTATTTTTATTTTTAAATGCTTCAAATAAACTCCAAGATAATCTAATATATATGTATATATATGTATATGTATATGTGTATATGTGTGTGTATATATATATATGTATGTATATAGAAAAATGGTATGGTACTCCTAGGTATACGTACTCCCACTTCTTATATACCACTTAAATCGTATGATGATACCTCTTTATCTATTTGAGCATACTTCAATAATAATTATAAAATACTCCAAAGCGAGTTTGATAAAAAATTTCATTAAAATCCACTTCTTATAGCAAAATTTGTGCATATACTTCTTTTATATATGAAAAAGGGTATATAGAAAAAACAAAGGGCTCTAATGGAAAATTTTCAATCAAGTCACATTGGAGTATCTTATATATACATAAACGCGCTCGTTTTCACTTTTAATATACCACTTAAACGCATCGTATTATACTTCTTTATCACTTTGGTATACTTAAATACCAATTATAAGATACTCCAATGCGACTTGATTGAAAAAATTACATATTACACACACACATATTACACACACACACACACACACACACACACACACATATATATATATATATATATATATATATATATATATATATATATATATATATATATATATATATATATACCACTTAAACACATATATTATACTTCTTTATCACTTTCGGTATACTTATATACCAATTATAAGATACTCCAACGTGACTTGATTGAAAAAATTTCATTGGACCCTTTTGTTTTTTTTGCTATATACCATTTTTCATATATAAAAGAAGTATATACATAAATTTTGCTATAAAAAGTGGACTTTAATGAAATTTTTTATAGAACTCACTTTGCGGTATCTTATAATCATTATCGGAGTATGCTCAAATAGATAAAGAGGTATCATCATAAAAGTGGACTTTAATGAATTTTTTTAATAGAACTCACTTTGCGGTATCTTATAATCATTATCGGAATATGCTCAAATAGATAAAGAGGTATCATAGTGGTTAGGTGATATACAACAATATATTCCACTACTATAGAAAACGTTATCACAGACGGTTCGGAACCGTCATCACAGACGGTTCGGCACCGTCTGTGTTTTTGTACGTCTGTGATAACTGGCGGTTATCACAGACGGTTAAAAAACCGTCTGTGATAAGTCACAACACAAACGGTTCTAATGAACAACCGTCTGTAATATCCACATATCACAGACGGTTATAATTACCAACCGCTCAGTAATATACACATATCACGCAGCGGTTCATAATTAGTACCGCTCGTGATATCCATATATCATGCACGGTTCGTAAATATCGCTGCTCAGTGATATATGGATATCGCGCAGCGGTTCATGATTATCACCGTCTGTGATATGTGGATATCACAGACGGTGCTAATTATGACCCGTCTGTGATATCTACATATCACAGACGGCGATAATTATGAACCGTCTGTGATATCCATCTATCACAGACGGCGATAGTTATGAACCGTCTGTGATAGCTCTTTCAGCATAACTAATTTAATTTTGATTTTCAGCTAGCCTCAGGAATTGCTAGCCATGCCCTCTGAAAACAAGCAGACAGAAAATAGATACATTACAGATGAATCAATCATTGACACTCAAAGTGATCATTTAACTCAAAATCAATTCGACACGAATATGTATCAAATATTGTCGCTAGAGTTACAATTGAATTACAACTATTCAAAGTGAATTACATTAATGAATCATTCAAGGTCGTTCAGCGGTGTTGGAGTAGTGAAACTCTCCGTTGGCGCTAATGATATCCGTCATGATGAAGGTGCAGAGCTTCCCTCGAACATCCGAGATCTCTCTCTGAACGAGTGAATCTAAATCTATATTGAAGCTTTGTAGCTAGCAAGAGTAAAGTAGTAAGCATATATATTTAAATTTATAATTAGAAAATAATTATTGCGAGATTGACCAACCTCGGGATCCTTCAACTTAGCACTCATGAGAATTTGCATATGATGGCAAACGTAGAATGCACATTCTTCTGCTTTTTGCTGGCGGCACTACAAAAATAGAATTACATATATAGGTATAGTCAGTTCGAGACGCATTATTACGAAGTATGATATAGAATTATTGTGTTGTAGCACATATCGGAAATCGCGTCCTGTGATTAAATGTGGCGTTCGTTCCATTGTATAGCCCTCCCTCGGCAATATAGGAGATGAACGACCTACATGTTTTCAAAAAGTTAACCTCGGCCATTTCAAACGAAGGAAGACTACAATAGAGTTACGTATTGAGGAAATAAGCACACCTGTCGAGTACTCCTTGCACAAGGGTGAAGTTATGGCTTTTTTTGATTAGGGAATCAAGGTATAGTACCTGGTTCCTCTTTGGTATAATGACTAAAAGGATCCAGTGGTGCCTACTCATGTATGTCGCTTGAGTCATTAAACCTAAGTTCGTGCTGCGTATAAAGTACAAATAAAATTTGTATAGCAAGTAGTGAAACACTTACTTCTGGTTGTAGGGCACCATTATGTAGTCTTTGTCGTTTTGAGCAAGCAATCCTATCGTTATGTATTTCGACGAGGATGCGCCTGCGTCAAGATGGTTTTCTCGGAGACCACGTGTGGGTCGAGGAAACCCACCGGTTCTTTCAATCGTAGGGCATTTTTAATCATGTATCTATACATAAGCAATGAGTTGTTATATTCGGTATTACGTGAATGTAGAACTTGATTGTACACACTTACGATGTCAAAGATCGTAGAAGTGAGGCATCGAGGGCTTTGAGGTTGAATAGGTCGAATAAGTCGCCGAAGCCCACGACGAAGGGGGCCGGCTCGTGGAGGAAATAGTCCTCCCTGTATCTGACGGTGATTCCATCAACGCACCCTTTCTCTTTGGTCTTGTGCAAGTACCAGGTATGCAAACTCTGACAACCTAATCCAGCGTAGGTTAATACTGTGGTGGTCGCCAACGGACTTCCGAAAGAGTATTTCTTAGGGTTAGGAGGCGGGAGCGCCTTAAGGTTCTGGTTCTCCAGCTTCTGGTTCTAAGGAGGTCCTTGCCGTAAGCGACAAAGAGCAACACAACCCCAAGCAAAATCTGATCAAGGTAAAGGTAAGGGTCAAGATCGAAAGAACGACAAACCCAGGTGGTGTCCTTTACACAAAAAAGAAGGGCATGACCTTCGTAACTGCCGGGTTTTTCTAAGAAAACTCGAAGACTATTACTCTGGCAAGGGGCCACTTCCTACTCTTGAACAGGTAGGCCAAACAAGTGGACGGAAGGAGTCAGATGACGAGGAGGAGATGCCGTTCCAGGATCCGCAACACACCATCGATCACATCTATGGAGGATCATCGGCATATGAGTCACGAAGACAGCTAAAAGCTGTTAAGCACGAGGTAAACACAATCGACTCACCTTTGGTCAATAAATTACCGAAGTGGTCGGAAGTCACTATTACTTTCGAGAAGGGTGATTGCTCGATCCCTTCGACTAGACCAGGTCGGTTCCCGATCGTGGTTGAACCCACCATCAACAATTGTCGAGTAAATCAAGTTTTAGTTGATGGTGGAAGCTCGTTAAATATACTGTTTACGAGTACCCTAGATGAGATGCAGGTGCCCAGGACAAAGGTAAGGCCAGTACGATATTCTTTCCACGGAATCGTACCAGGGTCTTCGACCAAACCAATTGGCCAAGTTTCTCTTCCTTTAACGTTTGGCTCACCAAACAATTTCAGGACAGAGAAGATTTCCTTTGATGTGGTCAATTTCGATACGGCATATAATGCCATACTCGGATGACCAACTCTGGCAAAATTCTTGATAGCTACTCATTATGGGTATCAGTGTCTTAAGATGCCAAGTCCCAAAGGAGTAATCACAGTATATTGTGATAAGAAAATGACGCACTCTTGCGACCGTCGTTCCTTTGAGATGGTGGGACAAATACCAACTCGAGAGAAAGTCAACCTTCGACTAGCAAGTCGAAGCCTAAAGCTGCACCAAAGCCGAACGACCAAGTCAAAGAGGCTCGTCTGGACGAGGAGGAGCCCTCGAAGACTGTTCACATTGGGGATTCTTTCGACCCCAAATAGGAAGACACCCTCATCACTTTCCTCTGAGCAAACGTAGATGTCTTCATGTGGCAAGCATCCGACATGCCCGGAGTCCCTAGGGATGTGATCGAGCACAGGCTAGCCTTACGGCCTGATAAAGTACCTGTAAAATAAAAGTTACGGAGATTTGCCCCTGATCGACGAGATGCTATTAGGTTAGAATTGGACAAGTTGCTTAAAGCAGGCTTCATAAGAGAAGTCAACCACCCAGAGTGGTTGGCCAACTCTGTAATGGTTAGAAAGTCGAATGGCAAATGGCTTATGTGCGTAGACTTTACTGATCTTAATAAAACTTGTCCAACAGATGATTTCCCTTTACCTCGCATCGATCAATTGGTTGACTCTACTGCAGGATGTGAAATGTTGAGTTTTCTGGATGCATACTCTGGTTACCATCAGATCAATATGTGTCGAGAAGATGAAGAGAAGACTGCATTCATTACATCGTGTGGAATATTTTGCTATGTCAAAATACCATTCGGTTTAAAAAATGATGGGGCTTCTTTTCAACGTTTGATGCAAACGACTTTTGCTTCTCAACTAGACCGAAATCTGGAAGCCTACGTTGATGATCTAGCCGTAAAAAGCAGCAAACGTCTCAATCACATCACAGACTTGCAGGAAACATCCGGCAACCTCAGAAAATACCACTTGAAGCTTAATCCCAAGAAGTGTGTGTTCGAGGTCTCTTTAGGAAAATTGCTTGGATTCTTGGTCTCTGCACGAGGAATCGAAGCAAATCCTGAAAAGATAAAAAGCCATCATCCAGATGTGCCCCGCGACCACGAAAAAAGAAGTCCAGAAACTCACAGGATGCATGGCGGCATTAAGTCGTTTCATCGCACGTCTGGGAGAGAAAGGACGACCTTTCTTCAAACTTCTAAGGAAACATGAGGGCTTGAGTGGTTGGAAGAGGCTAACCTAGCCTTTGAGGAAGTCAAGAGGTATCTTACGAGTGCTCCTGTTCTGGTTTCCCCGAAACCAGGAGAGACGCTCTTAATTTATCTAGTTGCTACGCCACGTGCGATGGAGCGCAAGATCGTCGTAGAACGTGAGAACGCATAACGACCGGTTTACTACGTTAGCGGTTTTACGGACCTAAGGAGCGTTACCCTCGTGTTCAAAAACTTTTATATGCCTTCCTCATGTCTTCGAGGAAACTGCGGCATTATTTTCAGGTGCACAAACTAGTTGTGCCGTCTGAGTTTCCCTTGGGAGCGATCCTTCAAAATAGGGAAACAGCGGGACGCATGGGAAAATGGTCAGTCAAACTTGGGGAGTTCGTCATCCATTTCGTGTCCCGAACGGCCATTAAATCCCAGATCTTGGCAGACCTTGTCGCCAAATGGACAAATCCTGAACCTGTTCAGGATCCCCAGTACGATTCCCACGACCAGTGGACGTTGTACTTCGACGGGTCACTTACTATAAGTGGCTCGGGGGCTGGCGTGGTCTTGGAATCTCCTACTAGAGAGACTTTAAATTATGCCATACAATTAAACTTTCAGGCCATTAACAACGTGGCAGAATACGAAGGTTTATTAGCTGGCATACGAGCCGCAAAAGCGCTCTCAATTCGTCGACTACTCGTGAGAGGAGA
Organism: Ampelocalamus luodianensis; assembly: GCA_036346255.1. Classification (NCBI taxonomy): domain Eukaryota; kingdom Viridiplantae; phylum Streptophyta; class Magnoliopsida; order Poales; family Poaceae; genus Ampelocalamus; species Ampelocalamus luodianensis. Next base: position 35,277,043 of record CM070626.1, on the reverse strand, counting down.
CTCTCAGCTAGTCGTGAATCAAGTCGGAAAGGAGTACCAGTGCTCTAATCCGACTATGTCTCGGTACTTATCGGAAGTTCGAAAGTTAGAAAAGCATTTTTTTGGGCTTTGAGGTACAATTCATCCCTCGAAAGGATAATTTCCTCGTAGACCAACTTGCTTGTATAGCTTCTTCCCGATCCACAGTACCAAAAGGAGTTTTTCTGGAGCAACTTCAGAAGCCGTCCCTAGTTGAAGAACTAGAGACGCTTCCTATCGAACAACCTCTCTAGAGTATGAAGATACCTGGATGACTCCCATCTACGAGTATCTGCAGACGGGTTCCGTACCCGATGACGATCTCGAAACAGATCGACTATCCCTAGAGGCCAAAATGTATACTCTGGTCGAAGGAATCCTTTATAAAAGAAGAACTCAAGGGGTGCTCATGCGATGTATTCCGCAGAGCAAAGGATTCAAACTCCTTCACGACATACACGGAGGCATCTGTGGGACTCATGCTTCTTACAGAAACGTTGGTCGGTAAAGCCTTTCGTCAGGGTTTTTATTGGCCAATGGCCCTCTATGATGCCAAGGAGTTGGTCAAAAAGTGTGTACAGTGCCAGTTTCATAGCAGGCAAATACACCAACCGGCTCAAGCGTTGCAAACAATCCCTCTGTCTTGGCCTTTTGCAACCTAGGGTCTCGATATCCTAGGACCGTTACCCAGAACTCCAGGTGGATTCGAATTCCTTTTTTGGCTATTGACACGTTCACAAAATGGATAGAAGCCGAGCCTGTGACTGGGATAACAATGGAAGTAGCAAATAGGTTCCTGATGAGATGCGTGATAACTCGATTTGGAGTACCAAGTCGAATCATCTCAGATAATGGCAAACAATTTTTTAGCACAAAATTTCAGGAATTTTGTGACGAGTTGGGAACTCGATTGTGTTACGCTTCTGTTGCCCACCCCCAAAGCAACGGGGCGGTCGAAAGAGCGAATGGCCAGATAATGAAGGGAATTAAGACCCGAGTCTTCGATCAGCTTGTCAAACGCTCGGGGGCTTGGGTACAAGAATTACCTTCAGTATTATGGGCAATTCATACGACAGCTAATCGGGCTACAGGAGAAACACCTTTCTTTCTAGTTTTTGGCGCCGAAGTCATGCTCCCGCCAGAACTAAAGATCAGGTCTGTGCGAGTCAAAAATTTCAACAATTCCACCCAAGCACAGCTTCGAGCGGATGACATCAACTTGCTCGAGGAAAAGAGGAACCAGGCTCTAATCTGTTCAACAGTCTACCAACAAGCCCTGCGCAGATACTACGATCGTAAGGTCCAACCTCGCAGCCTTGCTGTAGGTGACTTGGTATTGAGGCTTATCCAATCCCAGTCTAATCGGAATAAACTTTCCCCCAAGTGGGAAGGTCCTTACACCGTGGTCGAAGTTACGCTTCTAGGATCGGTACGACTTGCAATGGAGGATGGCCGCTTTCTCGCAAACTCCTGGAACATTGACCAGTTACGCAAGTTTTACGTGTAACAAACCTCTACGACTATAAAGTATCAGGTTCTTTCTATCTTTATTGTATTTCTTTGCTTTTTGCTTTTATTTTTTTTTGACCATTCTTCATACACTCATTTCCCCTTTACACTGGTCGGAGAAAGGACATAACATCTAGTCAAAGTCTCTCCTCTCTGCATGTAGTCCTTCCCGCTAGAAGGAGCTTCCTAGTGTCAGCTTGTTCCTAACTTTTGCTACCAATACAAAGTTTTTGAGCTCAGAAACATGGTCAAAAAATCTTTTAAGCGAATTTATGTCACCTTAGTTTATTTATTCATTTTAAAAAATATTCTAAGAAGAGCACACTTTTGAGATTCGTTCGACCACTTCTGATAAACTTGATCGATTTTAACTGGTCGGAGGAAAAACACACCTAGTCGAAGCTTCTCCTTTCTGCACGTGATCCTACTCACTAGAAGGAACTTCCTAGCGTCGTCCCGTTTCCTACTCTCGCTACCAGGACAAACTTATCGGGTACATCGAAAAAGCTCGAATGCATTTTTTAAGGTACTCTAGATGTTTGTTTTATTCAAGTTGTCGTAATTGATTTGATTAATCTGGATGAAGATGGTAACATTGCCTAGTCGAAGCCCTTCCTTTCTGCACGTGGCCCTGCCCACTAGAGGGAACTTCCTAGCGTTGATTCGTTTCCACTCTTTCGACTAGTGCAAGATAATCCATACTCGAGAGCTATAAGTCGAACAAACCTCTCTGTTTTTAGAAACCCTTTCTTTACTATTTTCTTAGTTTATTCCAAGTTACTAAACATGACTTCATTTCTTACTCTTAGTTTTTTTCGAGTTATCATCTTACGAGTTACTAACTACTCTACAAGATGATTCGCAGGGAAAAGGAAGAAGGAAGGAGGAATTACACATATGTGGTCTGATTATTTCTTCTCTTTTTTATTATCTTACGAGTTACTAACTACTCTACGAGATAATTTGCAGGAAGGAAGAAAGGATCATATATTTATACATCACCAAAAGGGTTTGTCTTTACAGATCCCTATTACAGACTACTCTGACAACGGAGATTCTATTTGCATCTCCTTTGCGACTTTCTCGCCGACCGACTGCATTTCCTCGATTAACCGTTCTGCTTTAGATTCGGTACAGTCGAAGTCGGCTTCAACAGAATGAGGGTTAAGGCTGGTGTACGGGATTTAAGCTTTGCTAAAACAAAGCTTACGGCTCCTTTGACCGCTTCCCTTATCGAGTCATTCTGGTTGGTCTTCAGAGTAGACACCAACTCTTGCAAGGTACCGACTTGCTCCCCAATGGCACTCGTAGGAGCAGCTATCGTGTCATCGTGAGGAGCGACCTTTCCAGCACGAAGCCCATCAAGTACGTTGTTCAAAAGTGAAATATTGTCTTGAAGATTAATCTTCATCGACTTCATTTTCTCTTAGGTGCAAGTCGAAGCCTCGTGGAGTTGTTTTATTTCAATTAATCGCTCTGAAAGGAGTAAGGTTTGATTAGATAAAATGATTCTACGAGAAGGAAAAACGATTTAATGGCAGATAAAGCTTTACTTACCCGCTAATTGAGAACCTAACTTCTCAATTTCTTGATCTTTGTCTTTCGCAATGCGGGCGATCTCTGTGAGGACCCCAGTTTATTTGGCTTGTAATGCTTAACCATCCACTTGGTTCTAGCATTATAAATCAAATAAACCAAACCTCGAGATATGTATACTTCCCAGAACTGCAGTATACACACCTCTTCACAAAATCATGCATCAATTCCATTCTAGACATAGAATCCAAAGCAACACGTTACCAGACAGTAGACATACAAAGTAGAGTTATTACAAAGAGGGCCGACCGGCCAAATAATATACAACAATTAAGTAGATGGCGGAAGCAAAAGTGCCATAAGTTGGCGATAAACAAAAGCCAATTAGTGTACCTTTAAACCCACAAGGCAACCAACCGGACCGCCAAACTAGTCGTCAAACCCGAAGCACATCTCACCGAAGTGAGGCCCTTGGGGCTCACCTTCTTCCTCTGCAACAAATAACATTAAGCAAAGAAAATGAGTACAATAATGTACTCGCAAGACTGACGTGTGGACTAGCTGACCTATACATATGCTACATGCAAGCTTATTTGAGTGGAGGCTGTATGACTCATTTTTAGCACAAAGCAATCTTTATTTGCAAATATGTAATACATTTTAAAGAGCAAGTTTGCAAATTATTTTTATTGTTGAAATAACAGCAAGAACAACATAATAACAATAGATAGCTGACAACCACATCCTGGAAGTGACTAACCCAATAGTCACCACGACCATAACATGAATTACCAATTCATACCACCCATGTCAAGTTTTAAGTTTTTAAAAGGTTGTAGTCTAACTCTTGAAAAGCTTACCCAAGCGTGTCCATAACCTAGGACGAGGCTATTCGAATGGATCAAACCCTGCATGGGTGTACCAATGTACCCACACTTCAGACCGTCTTTCCACCAGCCACGGTTAGCATACTTCCTTTGGTATGCAGGCACGACTAAGTCTAACAAGACATTTCTAATATTGTGTATCAACTACGAGCCGCTCGTATGGCCAGAAAACCATACGCTTACATTGTAAAGCCGTAAAGACAACTACCCCTCAGGGTAAAGCTTTACGGACAACTACAATGCTCCCAGCACACAACCACCTCATTTCACCACAACACAACACACACACGCCCACCTGCGACTCGTAGCCAACACACACCAAAGTACTAAGTCAAGAGAGGTCCCATACCCTTTAGTGTGGTTAGCACGCCCAAATTGCCTGGATAACAGGTACTCACAAGATGTTCGGTCCTTAAATGACCCGGGCACCATTCCAGTCACACCCGAAAACACACCACCTTACCATTATGCCCAAGTCCAAATCATTTTTTTTGTTTTCATTTTTAGTTTTGCAATATAAACATAGCACAAAGCTGCAACATAAGGATCATAATAATTTTATGTGATTAAGATCATCGACTAAGTCGATGATCGCCCAATACTACCGATAGCTAAGTATGGCTAAGCATTTGGAACCCGTAATCTACTAAGTGACAAGAGTCCATCCAACGAACTCGAATCACAACAAATAACCTAGGCTCAGGTAGTAGAGGAATATCATTTACCTACAGATTATGCAACTAAAAGGGGCCCACTAATCAAACCATAATTTAACAACAAAATAGCAATGCATACATACAAGTTGCAAACAAAATATTAGTTTTAAAAATAAAGGGATTAACATGATCAAACTGCTTGCCTTGCTGGAGATGCTCAACCTGTTGCAGAGGATCACTCTCGATAATACCGGAATCGTCGCAATCTATTGATCGAGCAAAAAGGACAAATAAGAACGAATAACACCGACAATAACCAAAAATTCAATTTCATCTATCATGCACAAAATTTATACAGTAGCTAGAGAATGATTTTAGAAAAATTTAGAAACATAAATCATTTTATTTGGAGTTAAGAAGAATTTTCTAAGAATTTTCAAAGTTAGAAATACATAAAAACACCATTAAATTAATTATCAAAATTTTATGAAAAGATACATCCTTAAACTGATTCTGGTAAAAAGTACATTAAAAATTAAAACTAACAAAATTGGTTTCATTCAATTTGGATCAAAATTGAATTAGTTATGGATTTTCTAATTTAATTGAATTAACAGTACAAAAGTAATTCAGTTCAGAAATTCTAAAAGCATTAAATCCTTTTTCTACCAACGCTCAGCTGACCCACGGTCACTGACCGGTGGGACCGAGCGAAGGCGCTGACCGAGTCAAACTTGACTCAGCCTCGGCTGAGACTGGCTGAAGGCGTAAACCGCAAAATACGTATTCGATTACTCAAAGCGTACTTTACAAATTGCGCAATTACTTAACCGGCCACATGGGCCCACATGTCAATAGCTCAGAGGATTAAAAACGGTTAGATTTAAACTTAAACACGTTTAATCCCACTGGGCCCACATGACATACAAACAAATTAAAGAAAAGATTAAGGTTAACGTCTTAGGTTAAACCTTAAGTGCGCCGGTGGCTCGACGGAGTCCCAGAACGCGAGCGCGGTGGCGAGGTGGGTGATCCGGCGAAGGAGAGGCGCTTTGGGCTCGGGAGTGGTACCTCCAGGTGTGAAGCAACCTCACGAGTGTGATGGTGACGATGCGGAGTCCGATGGTCGCCGGAGTCAGGCTCGCGACGGCCAGAGGCGGAGACAAAAAGTGGCTCTCACGGAGAAGACATTGCGGTGGTCGAGAAGCTTCGGGAAGGAGCGCCTAGAGATCTCCTTGGCTCCAGGAACACAATGCCCAAGACCATGACGTCTAAGGAGGACCGTGGCGGCCGGAATTGAAGCGGCGGCGAATCACCGAGATCGGAGAAGAAGGAGTCGTACGCCCTCGATACAACACCAAACCCAAAATAACTACACCGGTCAGCTCAGTGGAACATTGCGCTCACAACGGACAAGAAATCGCTAAAGGAGACTCACCAGAACGCTGGCGAGCTAAGAGGGCCGAGGTTGCCGGACGCGAAGACGACGAAGTCGTCCTGGTGATTCAGGGGGCGACGAAGACCCGGAGCGGCTAAAATGGACGCGGCATGAAGAGAGGAACACAGTGGCGGGGTCGTGTGCTTGAGGGCGGCACCAACACGGCGGCACTGCCTTCGGCTTCTACTCCGGCCGAAACAAAGAAACGAGCGGAGAAAGCACGAGAAAGCAAGGGGAAGAAAGTGGGTGAGTTCAGGGGCTTTAAGGGGTCACTGTGATGCCTCACAGCTGGACACGAGGGCATCAAGGTGGCAGCGACGAGGTACGTGGCACGCATGCGCGAACGCCGATGCGCTCGGCAAGACGGAGAAGACGAGGGTGAGCCCGACAGGTGAAGGATCGCGGGAAGGCTACGTTAGCACAAACAAAAATTTTACCGCGCAACCAAGGAACCACCGCAAGTAATAGATCACGAGATTACCACTAGATGCACCGACTCGTAGCGGAAGTAGAGTCGATGTAGCGAGTTGAAGCAGTCGTAGTCGTACTTGCCGCACGCCTTCTCCTCCTATTCCGATGAACGTCGTGAGTCGCGGACCGTCCTAGTGCTGATGCTTCGCAACAACACCTCCAAGGTATCCACACGTACGGGGCAGGGACACCACGCGCAGAAGTGCTAGTGTCGGCGGCGTGGTTGAGGAGAGCGTGGCTATTAGGGTTTCGGGATTTCTTCCAGAAAAGGTTGATCCATCATACCCCATGCCACCGCTCCTTTATATATAGGCATCCATAATGGGTCCCGAACAGGAGGCCCAATAGGAACTCGTGGCCTATAAGAATTCGGATCCCCATCCAAATCAAATCCTTGCCCTCTAAGTGTGTGACCCTATAGGTTCGCTCAGAATCGGTTGTGACTGGAAACTCTTTCCGATCACGAGTCGTCACGGTACCTAGCGACACATAACGATTCCCGAACACACACGAATATATCGGACGAACCTTTATGCAATATGATCTACGACTGTGTCCTTATCACTTACGACCGGTGGTACATAGTCACGACGATTCATAATCGATTACAACGATTCGTAATTCCTCACGACCGCTTAGTATCTAACTACGATCGTATGCAAGTCCTTATGACCGATTGGTGATTATGTTGAGTAGTCTTCGACTAGGTATCTCCATACGACTTCGACCGCCTACGACCTCGGCAACCGAACGACCGCTGTGTATTCTCCATTTGCCTCACGACATCCGGTTGAACTCGGGTGAGATAATATGTCATCCATGGATTGTTCAATACTTTCTCGATCAAGTGTCGAATAGCTTCATGTGGTCGACACTTCGACCACTAGTGGCATGGCCATGCACTTTCTTTATTCGACCACAACGAGGCCCGAGACATCTCTCCGTTATGTTAGGAGGGCAAATCTCATATCCGATCAGTCACATTCCTCCGCATGTTTCATAGCATACCCAAAGCTACCTTTATAACTACCGATTCACGGAGTAGCGTTTGGCAACCCCTAAGAGTGCTATTACACATGTAGGAAACCATGCCGATATCGAGTCTAAGGATTATACATCATCATTGCTTGAGACCAACTAACGACATCTGTGGCGCCCGTGTCATTACTCCGGGGTAATCACACTTAGGCATACGGATTACTATTAAATGCGCTCGGTAGAACACCGCTCGACGAATAGCAAGCCTTTACAGTCGCAGCAATGAACAATAGATAGAAATCAGTATAACTTTATTACAAGATTAGCCACGCAAGGCTACGATCTTACATTACACTTAGTATTTTACAATAGAAAATATGGATCCTGCCCCTAGCTTGCCTGCCCGACTCTACTGGCCGCCTACTCATCCCAGGTGCCAAATAGGGCATCCACCTCGCCCTACTCCTCATGGTAAGGTTCTTCGCCCCCTGTGACCTCCTCGGTACCTGCATACCCTTCATCCCACTCGGGGTAGTCCCCGGCCGGACTAGGATCTAACAAAGGAGAATAATAACAAGGTTGAGTACACGAATGTACTCAGCAAGCATTAATAGCAAAAATGCACTGTATGCCACCACTGTTCATTATCACAATTTCTAATCATTTCACTCCGGAAAATAAACCAACTCATCAAATCTTTAGGTGGTAATTTTTAATAATGAAAAGGCTACTAGTCACACGAATAGAAGATAGACCCCCAGAGGTTCCCGTAAGTTCCAATCCAGGAACAGGTATGAATTCATGATTTTATTTAGCACTGCGCAGGCTTGTACCACTTTACCCACAGCTATTCTGACCCTTACTTATCTGGGTTCCCCTGCATTTCCTTTGATGCGAGTTCGAGATCAGAATACAGAACGTTTTCCAGGTTACGTGATCAAGTCTCCACCCATTACCTTCTGTCGGTGTTGACCTTGCCACGATGTCGCCTAATCACCCACCGAGTTTGATAATGTTGGTTGGGCGGCCTCCCGCACCCAATACTCCACCTTAGCGCTATAGCGCTTTGGATCACCCACTCCTGACTCTCATCGGCTCAGGGTTCCTCCATCACACTCACACATAATACTTTACCAGTTGTGGAGAAGTAATCACGTATGTGAGTAGCATTTCTGCCGTCGCAGCGGGAAAATGGTTGGTACTTAAATTACGGCTTCTTATCCAGTGAGAGTTTGTTGATCCTTATATTTTAGCCCTATGTAAAGGGTCCCACCTCTTACCATCATCTCTACCTGCCACGGGCCCCCTTTACCAGCCATATAATTATCTTTCTCATCTTTATCATCTTTCTCATATCTTTCCCTTGATTTGATTTTTGAGACATAATTTTGATGCAATAAATATATAAATAGTAAAGCAGGATACAATTTACAGTTAACATAACTATATTCATGTTCAAAGGGTAGCTTGCCTTCGTAGTAGTAGAAATAGTCGGTGCCGATGAGATCAATATCAGGTACTCCGATCTGCGCGGTCTCTTCTTCTGTAGCAACGCGGTAGCACGAATAATATATAAACAAATACTTAGTTGAGTTTGAGTGATACCATACATACATAAATTAGTAGCTTCTACTGTGTTAGCCAAATTTTTGTTTAATAACAGTTTTCAGCTCCTACTAAGTTAGCACTCCCCAAGGTGATTGTTTAACGATCTACCTGGCATACCCGAAGGCGATCCTGCTACTAAAGAAAACCAAGGCTAAACAGTTCTTCAGTTGAACAATCATCCACTGCTAGCATTAACCCACTCCTGATAATCCAAATCTAAACTAAAGCATCCAACTACTAAATTAAACAATGCTCGAAAGCTTACAGACAAATGACTCGTGCTCAAAATGCAATGCTCAAACAATACTTTAACCCCTAATCTCATCCCTAACCTAATCCTATTTCTACTCACTCCCTAACCTCCTTTTACTCCTCACTCGGTCAGTGGACCTACGCCCAAACGCTGCTATCTCCCTTACTCCCTTTCTCTACTCTCCAACACAACTCACAACTCCCACAGAGCTTTCGGGTCTATCCCCCTTTCGCCGGCTCGGCTCCGGTGCGCCGCTTGCTGGGACTGCGTGTGAGACCCCGGTTTATTATACTTGTAATACTTAACCTTCCACTGGTCCTAGTATCACAAATAAAATAATCCGCGTCTCGATGGACGTGTGCCTCCCGAACAAGCAAAGACACATACATCAATTCCAAGCATGCATCATTTCCATACAATAGAATATAACAAGTCTACCAAAAGACATACATAATATAAGTTATTACTGAACACCGACCGCCAAATGACATAAGTACCAAATAAGTAACAGCGCAAGCAAAAGTTGCCATAAGATGGCTCAAACCAAAAGACGACAGGTTAGCCACATAACACCACGGGGCAACCGATCGGGCGCCAAGCTAATCGCCCAGAACCGCACAAGCACAACTCACAAAAGTGAGGTCCATCGGACTCACTATCATCCTCTGCACAACACAAGCAATGCGGTGAGTACAAAATGTACTCGCAAGACTTACGAGTAGCAAGCCTATACATAGCTACATGAAAGTTGTATTCAAAGGAATGTGGTTATATGGTTCTTTGGACGCATAAAGCAAGTTTCATTTGCAATATTGTAATAGATTGAACAACGGTTTGTAAAATCTGTTTTAAGCATTTAAATAACAATGAGTAAGCATAAGTATCAAGTATCCACCTAGAAGTGACTTTCCCCAAAGCCACCACAACATAGCATGAATCACGATTCATACCACCCATCAAGTTTTAATTTAAAAATGGTTGTAGTCTAACTCTTGAAAAGCTTATCCAAGCGTGTCCATAACCTAGGGACGAGGCTATTCGAATAGTTTTAATCCCTACAGGTGTACCAATGTACCAACACTTGGATCGCCTTTTGCCAAGCTATTAAGCACACTTCCTTTGGTATGCCAACACGCTAAGTCCTACTGAACCCTTTCCAATGGAATATGCTAATCAAGAGACGCACGTATGGGGTTAATCCTTAGTGATCTGCCGACGAAATATGGATCACAAGGACCCATACGTGGAGCAAGATACACCGCCTCGGCGGGTGTTCCCCTCCTACAAACGTGTCCATGTTGCATATAATCAAATATGCAACCCACCACGCGACTCATTAATTAACACAACCCAAAGTACTCATCTAAGAGAGGTCCCATATCCTCTAGTGTGGTTAGCACGCACGAATGCTCGGATATGAGATACTCACAAGTAGTTCGGTCCTTAATTGACCGGGCACCATTCCAATCACACCCAAAAGATCACACCATCTTACCATTGTGCCCAAGTCTAAATTGTTTTCATTTTCAGTTTTAGTTTTGCAATTTAGACAAAGCACAAGGCTGAAATATACACATAGTAATAGTTTGTGTGATCAAGGTTATCGACAAGTCGGTAAACGCCCATTTCTACCGATAGCTAAGCATGGCTAAGCATAATGACACGTAAACTACTAAGTGACAAGGGTCCATCCAATGAACCCAAAATCACGACAAGTAACCTAGGCTTCGGTAGTAGAGGAATAAACATTTCCTACTGATAATGCATCTAGTAGGCCAACTACCGACAATAGTTTAAAACAACATAGCAATGCATACATAGAATTTGCAAACAATATATTAGACTTTGAAAATAGTAGGAACAATATGATCAAATGAATGCTACATCTGCTTGCCTGGCTGAAGTGCAGAGTCTGATGGCTGCTGTGGCTCAATATCAGTAATAAAATTATCTTCGGAACCTAACGCGAAAAGGCGATAAGCAAATAAGAACGAAGAACACCAAATAAATCCCAACAGCAAAACACATCCAAATCTAATAAAATCTACACAACAGCTAGGGAATGACTTTATAAAGTGACAGGAACAAGAATTTTGCAATTTGGACTTAACATGCAAAAGATATGGACAGAATACTCTTTCTCAGCCCAATATCAACCTAATTAATAATTAATACTGTTCATGGCGAAATTTTCCAGAATGATCTAAGGTCCGAAATTTTTATAGCAGGTAGATTATGACATCCTAATAATAAAGAAAGTTGGATTTACTAAAGTTGGAGTTATACACATTTACTTATGATTTTTCTAAGTTGTAAATCTAATGCAAATCATTTTACAGAATTATGAACATGCTCAAATCCTATTTTATATGAAAGTATACTAACAGACGAATTTAACAAAATTGATTTTGCACAATTTGGATTTATACGAGAAAAGATATGCATTTTTCAAGATTAAAACTATTTCGAATATTCAAAATGACAAATCAAGTTATTCTTAACTAAACAATTTCTCCATCGAACATGCTTAAATCCATTTTACAATAAACTAAAGTGACAACATAATTTATTACCGTTGGAATTATCTAAAAGCGATTAAAATGAATTAGTTATGAGTTTCTAAAGTTTTTATATCATTTTGGTTGTTAAACAAATACTTACCAAATACGAACAACCCAACTAAAAGAAAGCGACGTGGACGCTCGGCAACCCTTGATCTAACATCCACGGCTCATGCGCGCAAAGCAGCGACGCAGCGCCAAACCCATCGGAGCCCACCGTTGGATCAAGATCCATCGGCGCACACGGGTGCATGCATTCGACGGCGCGGTTGCATACACGATCTCGGCCGTTGATCGCAAGATCGACGGCCGAGAACGATCAAGGCATCCGGAGGGTCCGACGCACACAAAGATCGTGGCCGCAGATCTAAGAATGAACGGTGGATATTTAACGCAGTTCAAAGGAAGATGCTGACACGTGGGACCGCATGTCAGTGACTTTGAGTCACCCACGCGCTGGTTTAACCCACGTGCACAGTGCACTGGGCCCACTTGTCAGCGACTGAGAGTGGCGGTTAGGACAGGATTAATGCTTCTAATGATTACCATTAAATAAACACTAATGACTACTGGAATTAGATTTTAATCCCTCGGGCCCACAAGACAGCGACCCAGAGGAGATTCCGACAGCGACTTAACCGCCGACACATTAATTAACCAATGATTAGCATTAATAATGAAGGAATAGTGCGGGATTGAACCAGAGAGCGAGTTAAGGATATTGGGCCCACTGGTCAGTGACTGAACGACAATGATTAAGACATAATTAATAACCAATAATTAGCAATTAATGTGTCCTAATCAAATGACGAAAACGGGAGCTGCTGTGCCGGCAAAACCCGAGTGAGTTCAACGGCAAATCGCCGGCGACACTGGCCGCGGCGGCGCCGAACAAGACCCAAAATGGATTCGCAATAACAAGATTTAACCTAATGGTAGCATTTCGTGAACGGCGAGGACTAGAACGCCGCCAGCCGGAAAACGAAAATGGGAGCTATCGCTAAACACGAAAATCGCGATGAGCTCCACTGCAAGCCTAGGGTGCGGGTGCCAGAGCCACTAAGGACTAATAAGAAGCTACCTTAGTGACAAGAAGCTTCGAAGATGGCCGGAGATGCTTGATCACGGAAAGCTTCATGGGACATGAAGAAGAAAGGTTGAAAACGACACCCTGAGCCAAATGAGTGATACCAAAGCATCAAAATAGCTTCATAATGATTCACAGAAGCTACATGAGCAAGTAATTAGAAAATGGAGCACTCACCTGAGCTGAGGAAGAAGATGACCAAATTCGGCCGAATTTGAACAAACCCCAAATTGGACAATTCCTGAGAATCAAATCCAAAATCAAGTGAGGGGTAATGCCCAAGGAAGTAAATAGATAAGGTTAGGGCAAAGAAACATGAAGGAGGACCACTGGAACACCAAGAACACCTAAGGAGCTCCACGGGTCAACAATGGCGGTTTGCCATTTTTGAGGTGTTAAGCTTCAATATTGTGAATGGGGCTTGATGGTGGTCTAAAGACATACCAGGAGGCATTGAGAGTGCTTATAAGGCCAAGAAAGTGTTAGGGTTTGCACCACTCATGTTTCGGGCGGCAAAGCACAAAGCACAAGGTGCGGCCGACATGGAAAAGATTATAGCTGGTGCACTAGGGCATGGCATGGCCGAAAGTGTCTCCCACGACCCTTACTGTGGACTAGGGCGGCCGTAGGAGGCATGAGATGACACTGCCATAACCCTCCTACTGTTCATGCACGGCTAGAGGTTGAAGACGACCCGCGAAAAGGTTCGGTGACTCACGGCCGTTGGATGAGACACGAACGGCCGAGATAGCGCCACGCCTACGGGCTTTAAAACACAACGGAGATATTGCGAACCCTACGATTAGAAATGAACGGCTCGAGATAGCTCCACGCTGCAAACTCAAATTACAACGATAGTACGCGAGCGTTGGATCTTAATCCAACGGCTCTGATTCAAAAATGCAACTGGAAGGTCCGAAGGTTTCGGGAAATCTCAACGGTTGGATGGAGATCTAACGGTTGACAATCAGACTTGCAACCGGAAGGTCCGAAGTGATACACGCGCGGCCGTGCGATTTAGATCTAACGGTTGAGATCCACCGCGTTTTAAAGAGTGGCTCGGTGCATTTAGTTGATCGACCAAGTCGATTGGCTCGAGCCCGAGTCCGACTCGAACCCGAGTAACAAGAAACCCGTTTGACTTTGAAATAAAAACAGAGACTTTGAAAGATTTATTTGAGGTAGCAAATTAACTCCAAAAATTATGAAATTTTACAGGAGCTTGCTAACTCAGATATTAACCTTGTATAAAATTTTCAGAGGTTTTTATCCTGCGAATAAATCTCCAAAAATTCTGCAAGGCTCTGTTTTATTGTTTGGTGAGAGTCAAACAGTTTGATCGCTTCTAAAAATATTCAAACAATTTCTAAAAATTGTGAAATTTTTGGAGGGGTCACATGCCATCACAGAGACTTAGGAAAAATATTTCCAGAGGATGATCATAAGATTTGACAAGATTGTTTTTGGAATAACAAGATTTGGATCAAATGGACTTGTGACAATGTATTTCCATAATTGCTTGTACAAGAATTGTTTGGCACAACAGGAAATACATGATGTAAGAAAAAGTTTTAATTTCTACTGATTTTCTTACATTTGAAACACAAGCCTAAGATTGGGATGTTACACTGCGGCTCGTCTCCACGGCTCTTCTTCCGCGCGCCTCCCTACTGCTCCTCCACTCCCGGTCTCCTCCTCCCGGTTCTATCTCGGCCTCCGGTATTTCTTGGCTCGGTTTCTCTCCGGATTCCACCTCTCCCGGCTTTGGTTGCTCGGCTGGCCCGGCGCCGCCTCCCCTGGTGGCTGCCGACCCGGCCGTTGGCCTCCGACGCCCGGCTCACTCGTCTCCCTCTACCCCTCTCTCTCTACTACTACTGCTATTACTGCTGCTACCACTACTTCTTGCTACTGAGGCCTTTAGGGTTGAGCAAGAACCAGGTTTCTTGGGTGCCGATGATCATCTAGTGACCAGATCCGGCTATGATAGTGGGGGGTTTCAGATCTGACTACTAATGCAATGCATGAATGCAGGTCTACGCATGCATGGAGGAAAATGCAAAAAAGAAAGCTGGGGCTGAGGCTGCTACTCTGATCTATTGTGGTATGAAAAGCTTTTCCACTCCCCTTCTCCATCTATTGCTCTGTGATGCATGGATCTGGTACTCTGTGATGCAAAGAACTGAGGGTTAAATGCTCTGGAAGGGTTGATGTGCATGGGGTGTTTGAGATTCCTAGAAATGGCTGGATGCAACACAAAGCTTGGGAAAGATCTTCTCCCGATTTAGCCCGACAATGGTGGGGTAAAGGTTGGCTACCTGACAAATCGGTGGTCGGCTGTATTCCGGGAAAAGGTTGTGGCTGCTTTCGTTGTCGCTTTCTTGGTTGAAGGTTGCAGGCTGGTGGTCGGCTTGAGGGGGGTCTTCGGCTGTCTTCTCTTCTGGCTCCTCTTCTTGCCTTCGGGCTCCTCAAGCTCCCGGCCGTCTCCTCTTCTGGCTTCTTCTCCTCTTGCCTTCGGGCTCCTACTCCGGATCTTCAGGACTCATGGCTCCTCTCTTCCGCTAGCGAGGATCCCTCGGGTGGTGGTAGGGCAGTGGGAAGAATGGATCTGAGGCGAAGGGGGGATGCGGCTGTGAGGCTTGTGAGCATTGTACAAGCGATTGGCAGGGGGGATGGTTTTGGGCTGAACTCCCTGCGGCGCTGTACTCGCCCTTATCTCCTCCTCCCTCACTGGGTACTGTTTGCGTGAATCCAATGGGTAAAACGGTGCTATTTCTATTGTTTGGCTGGTTAAAGAAGCGTTTCGACTACTGGTTGGCTGCTTTTGTTGAACTGTGGGTGTTGGGTTTTGGTGCCAGCCGAATGAGGAAACCCACGGAAGTGATACGGTGCTAACTAACTTAGATCGGCCTGGTGTTTTAACGATCAAGGCGCCAACCTACTAAAGTGGGTTTGGGGAACCTTGACGATCATGATGCCGGTAGGTTTAGGTTGGTTTGGGAACCGACTGAACTTCGGGAAATCTGACGGCACCTTCTTTTTATTCTACTCTCTACTACTCTCTTTTTGGCAAACTAATGGCTTTCTAAGTGTTTGTGCTGCCAAAGGGGTGGACTTAGGGAATGGATCGAAGATTTGGTGACGTAGGGGCCAAGATGCAGGAAGGCTTCGACGATGCATGCATGCAAAGGAGTTGAAATGCGCTTCTAATTACTTAGTGTAAAGCACACTAAAAAAAGGTTGTAATGCTACGATGCAACGAGAGATGATTGTGCAATGCATGGCTTGACATGAATGCAACGCTAAAAAGCTGACAACTGGCCTTAAACTAAAAGACTCAACTACCGCTAAAAACGGACTTACGAGGATTAGGTTAGCTTAATTAGTTCGGTTTCTCACATCCTCCCCTTCTTAAGGCAATTTCGCCCCCGAAATTAGAATGCTCACTTGAATAGGCTGGGATAGGCTTCACGTAGGTCCTCTTCTTTTTCCCAAGTAGCTTCCCGTACAGAGTGGTCCTTCCACTTCACCTTGCAGAAGCGAATAGTTCGATGCCTTAATTGACGGTCCTCTATTTCTAGGATTTTCGCTGGCTGCTCATCATACGTCAGATCATCTTGCAGGGGTATACTAAGGTTAGTTATGTGCTGGGAAGGCTCTCTCAAACATTTCCTGAGTTGGGAAACATGAAATATGTTGTGAATTCTTGATAGTTGAATTGGCAATTCCAACTTATACGCTAGGGTACCTTTACGCTCTAAGATCCTAAAAGGTCCAACGTATCGAGGACTTAGCTTTCCTTTTAATCCAAACCGACGCACCCCGCGCATAGGTGATACTTTCAAATACATGTAATCCCCAACTTCAAATTGTAGGTCTTTTCTATGTTTATCTGCATAACTCTTCTGCCTACTTTGAGCAATTTTGAGGCGTTCCTGAATTAGCTGAATTTTTTTGTCATTTTCCGCACTTGATTCAGTCCTAACAATGGTCGTTCTCCAACCTCATACAAACATATGGGTGATCTACACCTTCGCCATAGAGGGCTTCATACGGGCCATTTGAATCTGGATTGGTAGTCATATTGTATGCGAATTCGCCAAAGCTAAATATTTTTCCCATGATTCTCAAATTTAGCACACAGCTCAAGCATGTCTTCTAGGATTTGGTTAACTCTTTCAGTCTGGCCATCAGTTTGTGGGTGATAGGCCATGCTGAAATTGAGGTGGGTGCCCAAGGCATTGTGTAAACTTTTCCAGAAACCAGAGGTAAACAAAGATCCTCTATCGGAGGTGATAGTCTTTGGTACTCCGTGCAGTGTGACTATTCTTCCTATATAGAGTTCAGCTAGCTTGTTGATGGAATATTTTTTGGCTGGTGGCAATAAAGTGGGCCGATTTAGTAAGATGGTCCACAATTACCCAAATCGCGTCTTTCTTTTTGATGGTCATGGGAAGGCCTGTTATGAAATCCATAGAGACATCTTCTGTGAGGACTCCGGTTTATTCGGCTTGTAATGCTTAGTCTTCCATTGACCCTAGCATCACAAATCAAATAAACCAAGCCCCGGGATATGTATACTTCCTAAATGCAGATACACACCCCGTTACAAAATCATGCATCAATTCCATACAATGTGTCTAACAAAAGACATACATAAAAGAGATTTATTACAACAAGGGCCAACCGCCAAAAACAACAAAATAACAATTAGACAATGAAGCAAAAGGGCCATAAGATGGCAAAACAAAAGAGCCAATTAGTGTGCCTTTACCCACAAGGCAACCAACCGGCCGCCAAGCTAGTCACAAACCCAAGCACATCTCACAAAAAGGAAGCCCTTGGGGCTCACCTTCTTCCTCTGCAACAAAACATTAAGCAAAGCAACCGAGTACAAAAATTGTTTTTGTACTGCAAGACTGACGATGTAGGGATAACGAACTATAATTAACTACATGCAAGCTTTATTTAAGTGGAGGGCTCTGACTGACTTTTAGCATAAAGCAAGTTTTCATTTGCAATAATGTAATAGATTCAAAGCAATTTGACAAACTGATTGTAATTGTTGAAATAAATGATACAATAGGTATAAGAGTAACCACCTATTGGTGACTATCCCAACACCACCACACACAGCACGAATCCCGCATTCGTACTCACCCATGTCAAGTTTTAATTTAAAAGGTTGTAGTCTAGTTCTCACGGGTGTATCCGAGCGTGTCCATAACCTAGGACGAGGCTATTCGAATAGTTTTAACCTCGCGAGGGTGTACCAATGTACCCACACTTGGATCGCCTTTAAGCCACAAAAGCACACTCCAGAAGGTATGTAGCACGGCTAAGTCCTACGAGCGCTTTCCAATATTGTGCATTGACTACGAGCCGCTCGTATGGATCGGAATCCATACGCTTACATTGCCACCGAAAGACAACCACCATCACGGGAAGCCTTTCGGACTCTACAATGCTCCCAAAGACCATCCCTCCCGCGGCTCCCGCGATCCAAGCCAATACACGCCAAATCATCGAGTCAAGAGAGGACCCATACCCTCTAGTGTGGTTAGCACGCAAAATGCTCAATATGGTGGCGCAAGTAACTCGGTCCTTAATTGACCCGGGCACCATTCCAGTCACACCCACAAGCACACCAACATACCATTGTGCCCAAGCCTAAATAATTTTGTTTTCATTTTTAGTTTTCACAATAAACATAGCAAAATGCTGAATCATAAAGTTATAATAATTTTGTGTGATTAAGGTTACCGACTAAGTCGATAACCGCCCAATTCTACCGGTATCTAAGCATTGCTAAGCATCATATCGTAAAGACAAATAAAAGACCCTAAATCATTCACCGGGCTCTAATTCACCGGTGAGGATAATATTCCTAAGGTAGTGGTAGAGGTGAACAATTTAAGGGAAACAATGCAATAGGATTAGCTACCTCTATTCAGCAAAATTAGTCATTGACACAAAAGCATGCATACATACAAGTAAAACAAAGTATTAGATTTTAAAAGTAATGGGATGGCGTGGGTATGATCAAACCTTGCTTGCCTTGTAGATCACTTTCTTGTGCAGAGGATTCACTCACGTACTCAATTATTTCCTTCGAACCTAACGCAAAAGGCGATAACCAAATAAGAACAAGAACTCCAAATAAAACTCAACAGCAAAAGTTCTCCAAATCCGATGAAATTTCTACAGCAGCTAGGGGTTGATTTTAGACAAATTTAGAAACAAGAAACAGGTCATTAGGACTTAGCATGAAAAAGTTATGGCTAAAACTAGTTCTCTCAGCCTATAAATTCCCTAAATTAATTATTGGTACGGTTCATGGCGAAAATTTCTACAATGATCTAAGCTCTGAAATTTTTATAGCAAGTAGATTATGACATCCTAATGACAGCAAAGTTGAGTTTACTAAATTTGGAGTTATAATGATTTACTTATGATTTTTCTAAGTTGCAAAACTAGCACATTACATTTTCCAGAAACATAAATATGTGTAAAACCTATTTCATATTAAAGCATGCCAACAGGGGGATCTTCTAGCATCAATTTCATATATGTTGGATTTACAGGGAATTACTTGTGTCTTTTACAACATCCAATGAATTTTTAAATGCTACCAATGAGGTTAAAACTATTATCATATATTTCTGGTGCTGTTTTAGGCCTACAACCACTTTTAGATTACAGTTTATTAAATAACAAAATTAACTTCATTGAAATTACCTCATTTGGAGATATACAGAAAAAGGTATGCATTTTCTAAGTTTTAATTTAATTTCTGGAATATTTAAAATGGCTGAAATCAAGTTATTAAAGATTATAGGATTTTCTACCACAGAACCATAGCTAAAAGCATTTTTATAATAAGATTTAGTGAAATACAAATTTATTACAGTTGGATTCATTTAAAAAGGATCTATTTTGATTTAGATATGAATTTCTAAAGATTTAATACAATTTTTAGTTGCTAAATAAATACATACAGAAATAAACAACACTTAACCAGAAAAGAATTGACGTGGACAATTATGGGCCTTTGATTTGGAATCCAACGGCGCGCGCGAAGGGTGCGCGAGAGTGACCTGAACGGTCCAGTAGATCACGACCGTTGATCAAAGATTGGAGGGTCCATACTGAGTGCGGTTCGGGCGACCCGATCAGCGCACGAACCACAGCCGCTAATCAAGCGATGAACGGCCCACAGCGATGAGAGGATCGGGTGACCCGATCGGCGCAATGATTTGGGCCACAGAACGCAAAATGGACGCGCCAATGAACGGCGCGAATGGAGCGCCGACACGGGGTCGCATGTCGGTGGATCGAGAGTCACACATGGGCTTTAACACACGTGCACAGGGCTCGGGTCCCACATGGCAGCGAGACACAAGGATATTTTAGGACAGCAATTAAATGCTAATGACCAATGATTAGTGATGATTAGCAATTAATGTGTCCTAACGATTTTGAACAGAGGTGATTCAAGTGATTGGGGGCCCACCTAGCAGTGGCACAAGGGGACAGTTTAGGACCATTTAAATGCTAACAATGATTAACATTTAATGAACTAGATAATTAGTCTTAAGGACCCCGAGACTGAGGTTTAAGGCCTACGGGCCCACCCGTCAGTGACCCAAAAGACCATTTCAGACACATTAATGATAGGACAGGGATTTAATGATAATCATTAGCATTAATGATGTCCGAAAACACTAGGTTAATGCCAGCGGGTGATTACAGAGGGTTGGGCCCACATGTTAGTGAGACATTTAGGCCAGATTAAGACACAATTAATACTTCTAATGATTGACAATGATTGCATTAACTGTGTCCTAATAATATGACGAAAAAGGGGAGTTTCTTAGCTGACAAAAACCGAGCGAGAACAGCGGCTTGTCATGGCGACTACATGCATGGCGCCACAAAATACCAAAATGGGTTCGCAATAGCGTTGCGGACCCAATGGTGATGACCTCACCGCGGTGGAGGTCTAGAACGCCGCGAGCCGAAACGAGGATGGAGCCATTTCGGTAGAAACATGAAAATAGAAAAAGCTCCATGCGGTCCAGGAAAGCGAGTGCCATCACTTCTAGGGACTAAATAGAAGCTACCTTAACGCAGACGAACTTCAAAGATGGCCGGGGAAGACTCGAACACGGTGAAGTTCACCGGAGCTGAGGAAGATGAAGTGGAAAACGACAATCTGAGCAAAATGAACACCAATGGGTAATCAAAATAGCATCGTTAGGGTTCCCACAAGCTCCACAAGTAAGCAATTGCAAAAAGAACCACTTACCGGAGTTGGAGAAGAAAGGGGGTGAAATCAGCCAAAAATCTCCAAACTTAAAATTGAGTGATTCCTGTGAATGCAGGCCAAAATTAAGTTAGGGGAAATATAAAGGAAGTTGAGAGGCTCAAAAGGGTGCAAGAATTATTGAAGGTGAACCACTGGACACCAAGATCCGCATTGGAGCTCCACGGTTGAAAATGGTGTTTTGAAGATTTGAAGTGGTTTTGAGCTCAAATACAGAGAATGAGCAAAGTGTGGTGTAAAGGAACACTAGGAGGAACTAAGGGGGTTTATATAGAGGAAGAATTAGGGTTTCGAGCACGCACATGAGTCCATGGTGAGCTCGGTTCATGGCATGGTCATGGACCAAGAAATGATGGGAGCAGCTAAGACTCGAGATGGAGGAGCCGAAAGCCTGGGGTGCATTAAATGCCCCACAGAGTGATGTTGACGAGAGCAGGCTCGAATTGACAATGCGCAACCGCTCTCACTCTCTCTCTCCTTCTGCCATTGCTTGCATGCGCCGCACGGAAGACCAGAGGAGGAAGAAGAACAGAGAAGGAAATTGTGACCGTTGGATCGAAAATGCACGGTCACGATTAAAAGGGTCCAGGTGAGTGTTTTTAATACTCCAAGCAATCTGAGCGGTCCGATCACAAACCAACGGCTGCGATCAACTGGGCTGTTCGGGTGACCCGAACAGCCCATTGAATAAGGACGGCCAGATCTAAATCTAACGGCTCAGAAAGGGTGGCTCGATTGCGGTGGCCCAAACGACACAAACGACGCGGGCCGAGCGATTGAAATCCAACGGCCGAAAATCAATCGCGCGCGCTTGAAAGGGCTCGGTGCAGTTAGTTGACTGAGTCGAGTCAAGTGGCTCGAGCCCGAGTCCGACTCAAACCCAAGGAATAGTGAATCAGCTATAGGTTTTGAATTAAGCTGAGACTTTTGAGGATTTATTAGAGGTAGCAAAATAACTTCAAAAATTCGGAAATTTTTGCAGGAGCTTGCTGACTTAGATATTGACCTTGTGTAAAAAAAAATTTAGAGGTTTTTATGCTAAGCATTTTTCTCCAAAAATTTAACAAGGTGCTGGCCCACAGTTTGACCATAATTAGAATAGGTTTGACTGACCTCCAAAAATATTCAAACAATATCCAAAAATTGTGAAATTTTTCAGAGGGGCCACAAACCATCCCAAGAACTTAGGAAAAATATTCCCAGGAGATGATCATAATATTTGACAAGAATGTTCTTGAAGGTTCAAGATTTGAATAAACAGACTTGCGACTTTTGTATTCCTATGACTTCTTTACAACAAATGTCCAGGTCGGTCATACAGGAAATACAAGATGTAAGAAAAGTTTTTAATTTCCCCTCATTTTCTTACATTAGAACACAAGTCTAAAACTTGGGATGTTACAACTCTCCCCCCTTACAAGAAATCTCGTCCCGAGATTTGGCTCACTCGGAAAAAGAAAGAGGGGTAGCCCGAACACGGGCACAGAGCACCATCGGTACTTGGCAAGCTTACGATCCTCGAGACATAATGCTCAGCCAAGTAGCCAGTACGAAACTTGGTTTTGACTGGTAGAAAGCGTGCCACATTAGTCGACACGGGGAAACTTAACAGGTCCAGATAGGGAGGGTTGACAGACTGAGAGATCTTCCTTGATTTTTAGGGTGGTGAGGCAAGATCGTTGTTGGTTGGTGGAGCGACTTATCTGGTTAATTCCGCCAACAATGGGATCTCAGCCTGCTTGCTAGATATGCGGAGTCATCCCTCCACAGCTAGCTTCTTGGAGGAACCAAGGCCACACTTAGTTGGTGGAGCAATTTGTCTGGTTACTCCACTAACGAATGGGACCTTGACTTGATAACTAGCTATACGGAGTCATCCCTCCGCAGCTAGTTCCTAAGAGGGATTACAGCCGCTTAGGCCATAGAAATTTGAGGCAAAAACTTGGATGTGATGCCCTAGGAGGTATAGGGAAAAGAGAGGTGCCATTCAAACCAAACGATTGCTGAGCGGGCTAGATACGATCCACCAAGGCGGGTGGCACAACCGAGGCAGCACGAAGGCCATGCTTAACCACTCCCAAGTTGAGCGACTGGAATTCCTTCCGCAAGGGTGGGCTGAGGATCTCAATTCAAACAAAGCAGTAGCAAGGCAAAAGTTGACAAGAAGCGTACCCAACATGGCGTTAGGCGCCTCCGGTGCTTCCTTGGCGGAGAGGAAGTTGGATTGACCACGGCGCCTTGGATCTTGATTCTTCACAGGGCATTTGTTGGCGTAGTGCCCCATTCAAAGGCAATGAAAGCATGTGACCTCGGCCAGATTGCGGGGGCCACCTTGCTGCTGGGCCGCAGGTGCATGAGACTGAAACACGGCCCGCGGAGGGCGAGGGGTTGCTGTAAGCTCTTTAGGACAACTATGCACATAGTGACCTTTGTTGTTACAGAAGAAGCAAGTGGCATCCGCCATTTGTTGACGCTTGCGACGATCCTTTGGCTTCTTCTTTCTGGCCCCAGCAACTACGGGATTCTCGACCGTAAGTTGAAACTCAGGAAAGGTATAGACTGGTAATTTGTCATGCAGCTCCACAGACAAATCATCCAAGAACTTCTCTGGTCTGGAAGCATTGGCGATTGCGATACTTGTATATGACCGAAGAAGCAGTCGCTGAAGCTTTAATGACCTGGCGATCACCAGGCTCATGCTACATTCTTTGGAAGAGTGAGTGCTTCTCTCGCAGAGAAAACAAGTGACTTTGGCAGTCAGACAGTTTCCGGGTAGGTGGTCTTCATCGCAATTTGGGCAAGCTGTGGTACACCCGATGCTGTAGTGTCCTTCCTCACCACAGCGCCGGCAGACCTTAACCCGCCCCAGTTGACAATCTTCGGCGACATGGCTCTCCTTACCAAGGCCACAGCAAAAAGGAGACCACAATCCATCACAATCGCCGGAGGGGAGGCGCTTGCAATCCTTGTCTGGACAGTTGGGGCTAGGGAGACCTTCATCCCAGCCAGCTTGCTGACCTAGTCCGCCGCTGGTCTGTCCAGACATCCTGTTACGAAGAGATAGGTTAGCGCGAACCCGAAGACTAGAGGCTGAAAGGCGCGAAAGAAAGGTCAAGGGCTAAGGTATTCTGCTGAAAGTTAGGGTGAGGGTAGATACTAAGATGGACAAGGATCAAATCCGAAAGCTTAAGGCAAAGAACAATTAACCACTAAGAAATGAACTCAAAAAGCTCAAAAACAACCGCAAAATCAACACAAGGTTTCAATCATAAGGTCAACTTCCCGGTACGACTAACTCGTATGGAGGGAACGAGCAATCGGTTTAGGAAGGTAAATTTCAGCATGCAACTCAAATTCTAATAGGACCAAATACCAGGGTAGAACCACTAACAAAAGCGTTAGATACTTAGCCAACTAATATCACTTCTTACCCTTTTATTCCCACAAGTTTTAGTTGAATTTTCCTCTCATTATCTACCTTCTTTAGAACCTTTGAGCTTGCTGTCCGGAAATTGACGCTTGCTGTCCAGATTTTGCATCCAAGCTCCTAGTCGAAATTCACCATTCCAGAAGCTTCAAAACCTTGTAGAAGGGCAACCAACACTTCAATTTGCCAAACTCATTGGTTCCCAAAACCTAACTTAAATGATAACAACTATTTTCGAAGGAAGATGAGAGGGAAAACAATTTTTTCAAATTAAATCAAGAATAAGGTGAGATGAGCAAGCCAAGATAGATAAGAAGTAAAATCTGAAATTCTACTTAAATTTTCATAAACCATTTGACACTTGAAAATAAGTTTTCAAAATATCCCAAGGACGACCAAGCTAGGGGTTTCTACGGTCAGTATGGCTCTGATACCAACTTTGTGAGGACCCCGGTTTATTCGGCTTGTAATGCTTAGTCTTCCATTGACCCTAGCATCACAAATCAAATAAACCAAGCCCCGGGATATGTATACTTCCCAGAAATGCAGTATACACACCCCGTTACAAAATCATGCATCAATTCCATACAACAGGTCTAACAAAAGACATACATAAAAGAGATTTATTACAACAAGGGCCAACCGGCCAAAAAAACAACAAAATAACAATTAGACAGCGGAAGCAAAAGGGCCATAAGATGGCAAAAACAAAAGAGCCAATTAGTGTGCCTTTACCCACAAGGCAACCAACCGGGCCGCCAAGCTAGTCGTCAAACCCGAAGCACATCTCACAAAAGGGAAGCCCTTGGGGCTCACCTTCTTCCTCTGCAACAAAAACATTAAGCAAAGCAACCGAGTACAAAAATTATTTTGTACTGCAAGACCGACGTATAGGGATAATGTAACTATAATTAACTACATGCAAGCTTTATTTAAGTGGAGGGCTCTGGGTGACTTTTAGCATAAAGCAAGTTTTCATTTGCAATAATGTAATAGATTCAAAGCAATTTGACAAACTGATTGTAATTGTTGAAATAACATCAATACAATAGGTATAAGAGTAACCACCTATTGGTGACTATCCCAACACCACCACATACAGCACGAATCCCGCATTCGTACCACCCATGTCAAGTTTTAATTTAAAAGGTTGTAGTCTAGTTCTCACGGGCATATCCAGCGTGTCCATAACCTAGGACGAGGCTATTCGAATAGTTTTAACCCGCAGGGTGTACCAATGTACCCACACTTGCATCGCCTTTAAGCCACAAAAGCACACTTAGAAGGTATGCAGCACGGATAAGTCCTACGAGACGCTTTCCAATATTGTGCATTGACTACGAGCCACTCGTATGGATCGAATCCATACGCTTACATTGCCACCGAAAGACAACCACCATCACGGAAGCCTTTGGACTTACAATGCTCCCAAAGACCATCCCTCCTGCGGCTCCTGCGACCGAAGCCAATACACGCCAAAGCTTGAGTCAAGAGAGGACCCATACCCTCTAGTGTGGTTAGCACGCAAAATGCTCAGTACGGTGGCGCAAGTAACTCGGTCCTTAATTGACCCGGGCACCATTCGATCCACACCCACAAGCACACCAACATACCATTGTGCCCAAGCCTAAATAATTTTGTTTTCATTTTTAGTTTTCACAATAAACATAGCAAAATGCTGAATCATAAAGTTATAATAATTTTGTGTGATCAAGGTTACCGACTAAGTCGATAACCGTCCAATTCTACCGGTATCTAAGCATTGCTAAGCATCATATCGTAAAGACAAATAAAAGACCCTAAATCATTCACCGGGCTCTAATTCACCGGTGAGGATAATATTCCTAAGGTAGTGGCAGGGGTGAACAATTTAAGGGAAACAATGCAGTAGGATTAGCTACCTCTATTCGGCAAAATTAGTCATTGACACAAAAGCATGCATACATACAAGTAAAACAAAGTATTAGATTTTAAAAGTAATGGGATGGCGTGGGTATGATCAAACTGCTTGCCTTGCTGTAGATCACTTTCTTGCTGCAGAGGATTCACTCACGTACTCAATTATTTCCTTCGGAACCTAACGCGAAAAGGCGATAACCAAATAAGAACAAGAACTCCAAATAAAACTCAACAGCAAAAGTTCTCCAAATCCGATGAAATTTCTACAGCAGCTAGGGGTTGATTTTTGACAAATTTAGAAACAAGAAACAGGTCATTAGGACTTAGCATGAAAAAGTTATGGCTAAAACTAGTTCTCTCAGCCTATAAATTCCCTAAATTAATTATTGGTACGGTTCATGGCGAAAATTTCTACAATGATCTAAGCTCTGAAATTTTTATAGCAAGTAGATTATGACATCCTAATGACAGCAAAGTTGAGTTTACTAAATTTGGAGTTATAATGATTTACTTATGATTTTTCTAAGTTGCAAAACTAGCACATTACATTTTCCAGAAACATAAATATGTGTAAAAACCTATTTCATATTAAAGCATGCCAACAGGGGGATCTTCCGGCATCAATTTCATATATGTTGGATTTACAGGGAATTACTTGTGTCTTTTACAACATCCAATGAATTTTTAAATGCTACCAATGAGGTTAAAACTATTATCATATATTTCTGGTGCTGTTTTAGGCCTACAACCACTTTTAGATTACGATTTATTAAATAACAAAATTAACTTGATTGAAATTACCTCATTTGGAGATATACAGAAAAAGGTATGCATTTTCTAAGTTTTAATTTAATTTCTGGAACATTTAAAATGGCTGAAATCAAGTTATTAAAGATTATAGGATTTTCTACCACAGAAGCATAGCTAAAAGCATTTTTATAATAAGATTTAGTGAAATACAAATTTATTCTGATTGGATTCATTTAAAAGGATCTATTTTGATTTAGATATGAATTTCTAAAGATTTAATACAATTTTTAGTTGCTAAATAAATACTTACAGAAATAAACAACACTTAACCAGAAAAGAATTGACGTGGACAATTATGGGCCTTTGATTTGGAATCCAACGGCGCGCGCGAAGGGTGCGCGAGTGACCCGAACGGTCCAATAGATCACGCACCGCTGATCAAAGATTGGAGGGTCCATGCGAGTGCGATTCGGGCGACCGATCGCGACGAACCACACCACGATCAAGCGATGAACGCCCACGGGCCGATGAGAGGATCGGGTGACCCGACGGGCGCAATGATCCGGGCCACGATCGCAAAATGGACGGCGCCAATGAACGGAAGTGCGAAATGGAGCGCCGACACGGGGTCGCATGTCGATGGATCGAGAGTCACACACGCTTTAAACACGTGCGCGTGGCTCGGTCCCACATGGCGCGAGACACAAGGATATTTTAGGACAGCAATTAAATGCTAATGACCAATGATTAGTGATGATTAGCAATTAATGTGTCATAACGATTTTGAGCAGAGGTGATTCAAGTGATTGGGGCCCACCAGCGGGCACAAGGGACGATTTAGGACCATTTAAATGCTAACAATGATTAACATTTAATGAACTCGATAATTAGTCTCAATGACCCGGATCGAGGTTTAGGCGCACGGGCCCACCGTCGCTGACCCAAAAGACCATTTCGCATACATTAATAATAGGGACAGGATTTAATGATAATCATTAGCATTAATGATGTCCAAAACACTAGGTTAATGCCGGGTGATTACAGAGGGTTGGGCCCACATGTTAGTGAGACATTTAGGCGATTAAGACACAATTAATACTTCTAATGATTGACAATGATTGCATTAATCGTGTCCTAATAATATGGCGAAAAGGGAGTTTCTCACCGACAAAACCGAGCGAAACGGCGCTTGTCGCCGGCGACTCGATCATGCGGCGCCCAAAATACCAAAATGGGTTCGCAATAGCGCTGCGGACCCAATGGTGATGACCTCACGGTGGTGGAGGTCTAGAACAGCCGTGGCCGAAAACGAGGATGGAGCCATTTTTGGTAAAACATGAAAATAGCAAAAAGCTCCACTGCGGTCCAGGAAAGCGAGTGCCATCACTTCTAGGGACTAAATAGAAGCTACCTTAACGCAGACGAGCTTCAAAGATGGCCGGGGAAGACTCGAACACGGTGAAGTTCACCGGAGCCGAAGAAGATGAAGTGGAAAATGACAATCTGAGCAAAATGAACACCAATGGGTGATCAAAATAGCATCGTTAGGGTTCCCACAAGCTCCACAAGTAAGCAATTGCAAAAAGAACCACTTACCGGAGTTGGAGAAGAAAGGGGGTGAAATCAGCCGAAAATCTCCAAACTTAAAATTGAGTGATTCTGTGAATGCAGCCCAAAATTAAGTTAGGGAAATATAAAGGAAGTTGAGGGCTCAAAAGGGTGCAAGAATTATTGAAGGTGAACCACTGGACACCAAGATCCGCATTGGAGCTCCACGGTTGAAAATGGTGTTTTGAAGATTTGAAGTGGTTTTGAGCTCAAATACAGAGAATGAGCAAAGTGTGGTGTAAAGGAACACTAGGAGGAACTAAGGGGGTTTATATAGAGGAAGGATTAGGGTTTCGAGCACGCACATGAGTCCATGGTGAGCTCGGTTCATGGCACGGTTATGGACCAAGAAATGATGGGAGCAGCTGAGACTCGGGATGGAGGAGCCGAAAGCCTGGGGTGCATTAAATGCCCCACAGAGTGATGTTGACGAGAGCAGGCTCGAATTGACAATGCGCAACCGCTCTCACTCTCTCTCTCCTTCTGCCATTGCTTGCATGCGCCGCACGGAAGACCAGAGGAGGAAGAAGAACAGAGAAGGAAATTGTGACCGTTGGATCGAAAATGAACGGTCACGATTAAAAGGGTCCAGCTGAGTGTTTTTAACATTCCAAGCAATCTGAGCGGTCCGATCACAAACCAACGGCTGCGATCAACTGGGATGTTCGGGTGACCCGAACAGCCCATTGAATAAGGACGGCCAGATCTAAATCTAACGGCTCAGAAAGGGTGGCTCGATCGCGGTGGCCCGAACAACACAAACGACGCGGGCCGAGCGATTGAAATCCAACGGCCGAAGATCAATCGCGCGCGCTTGAAAGGGCTCAGTGCAGTTAGTTGACTGAGTCGAGTCAAGTGGCTCGAGCCCGAGTCCGACTCAAACCCAAGGAACAGTGAATCAGCTATAGGTTTTGAATTAAACTGAGACTTTTGAGGATTTATTAGAGGTAGCAAAATAACTTCAAAAATTCGGAAATTTTTGCAGGAGCTTGCTGACTTAGATATTGACCTTGTGTAAAAAAATTTTTAGAGGTTTTTATGCTAAGCATTTTTCTCCAAAAATTTAACAAGGTGCTGGCCCACAGTTTGACCATAATTAGAATAGGTTTGACTGACCTCCAAAAATATTCAAACAATATCCAAAAATTGTGAAATTTTTCAGAGGGGCCACAAACCATCCCAAGAACTTAGGAAAATATTCCTGTGAGATGATCATAATATTTGACAAGAATGTTCTTGAAGGATCAAGATTTGAATAAACAGACTTGCGACTTTTGTATTCCTATGACTTCTTTACAACAAATGTCCAGGTCATACAGGAAATACAAGATGTAAGAAAAGTTTTTAATTTCCACTCATTTTCTTACATTAGAACACAAGTCTAAAACTTGGGATGTTACATCTTCCCACTTCCATTCAGGTATTTCTAGTGGCTTTAGTAATCCTGCAGGACGTTGGTGTTCTGCCTTAACTTTCTGACAGGTGTCACATTGGTTTACGTACTCCGCTATGGTTCTCTTTATGTTTGGCCACCAAAAATTCTCTTTTAGATCCCGATACATTTTTGTACTACCTGGGTGTATAGTGTATTGGGTATCATGAGCCTCACGCAGAATTGTTTCTTTAATTTGGGGGTGGTCAGGAACACATATTCTTGATTGCCGCCATAAAATTCCTGAATTATCTATCTGGAACTCAGAAGGTTGGCCAGATTTAATTATTTGGATTTCTTCAATGATGAATGGGTCAGACTGCTGTTGCTCTTGTATCTGATCGCGAATGGTAGGATGGAATGTCATTGCCGAAATGGTTGCTTCAGATGTGGTGATCTTCACTTCTATATTCATTTTAGCCAATGCTTGAATTAGATCAGATGTGTGATTTTCAGCAGAAAGGTGATGACACTGAGATTTTCTACTGAGGGCATCAGCTACTATGTTAGCTTTTCCGGGGTGGTAATTTATGGCCAGATCGTAATCTTTGATTAATTCTAACCATCTTCTTTGCCTCATATTCAACTCTTTTTGGGTAAAAATGTATTTAAGACTTTTGTGGTCACTGTACAATACGCACTTTGACCCATAGAGATAGTGCCTCCAGATCTTCAAGGCAAACACTACCGCTCCCAGTTCGAGGTCATGAGTGGGATAATTCATTTCGTGGGGTCTTAATTGTCTGGAAGCTTAAGCTATGACTTTATCATCTTGCATTAGCACACACCCTAATCCATACTTCGATGCATCACAATACACCACATAGTCAATCCCTTCTTTGGGTAGGGACAAGACTGGTGTAGTGGTTAATCGATGTTTTAATTCCTGAAAACTTTTCTCACATGATTCTGTCCATATGTACTTGGTATCTTTCTTTAGGAGTTTGGTGAGAGGTGTGGCTATTTGGGAGAACCCCTTTATGAATCTTCTGTAGTATCCCGCGAAACCCAAGAAACTCCGGATTCCTGTGGTATTCGTTGGACGCTTCCAGGAGAGGACTGTATCAATTTTGCAAGGATCCACTTCTATTCCTCTCCCTGATATGATATGTCCTAAAAATGTTACCTAGTTAAGCCATAATTCACACTTACTGAATTTGGCAAAAAGCTGATTTTCTCTAAGGACTTCCAAGGCAACAGTGAGGTGGTGCACATGTTCTTCCTCACTTTTTGAATAGATCAAGATGTCATCTATAAAAACCACAATGAATTTGTCCAAATGTTTCATGAATAATTTGTTCATTAGATTCATGAACACGGCAGGGGCATTGGTCATTCCGAATGGAACTACAGTGTACTCATGATGCCCATACCGAGAGACAAAGGCGGTCTTATCAATGTCCATAGGGTTGATTTTGATCTGATGGTATCCGGACCTTAAGTCAATTTTTGAAAATACCCTTGCTCCTTTCAGTTGGTCAAATAGATCATCTATTCTGGGCAAGGGGTATTTGTTCTTTATAGTGACATTATTTAGCTCCCGGTAATCAGTACATGATCTTACTCCTCCATCTTTCTTCTTTGCGAATAGAACCGGGGCTCCCCAAGGTGAGGTACTCTCCCTAATGAATCCTTTGGCTTCAAGCTCATCTAACTGCTTCTTGAGTTCTACCAATTCTTTTGGGTTCATTCTATACGGCCTTTTTGAAATTGGTGAAGTTCCAGGAATTAAGTTGATGGTAAATTCTATTCCTCTATCTGGTGGCATACCAGGTAATTCTTCAGGAAATACATCTGGGAAATCCCTGACAACTGGTATGTCCTTTACTTCTTTTACTAGCAGGTTGGCCAGGCTAGAATGAGCTGGTTTTGGGCTGCTTCTACTTCCAATGTATTTGAGTCGTGTCCCATCGGGCTTTCGAATTGAGGCTTGCTTAGTTTCACAGTCTATGTTTACTCCGTGGGCGGATAGCCAATCCATACCCAGGATTACTTCTAGACCACTTAGATTGATTACGAAGAGGTCTGCTAGGAATTTAGTGTTAAGAATTACAATGGCCTGGTTCTTCCTAACATACGTCACTTCTAACATTCCAGCCGGGGTACTAACTCCCATGGATTTTGTTAATGGTTCAGTGGACAGATTGTTCTCAGCTATGAATTTATACGATATAAAGGAATGAGTGGCTCCAGGGTCAAATAAAACAGTGCCCATGGAGGGTGGGAGTAATAGCATACCCGTTACCACGTCGGTGGCTTCTCCAATCTGCTCTGCAGTCACATGAGTCGAGCGTCTTTGGTCCTCCTGTGGATCGGGTAACCTCTGGCTGATTCGCACAGCTGTTTTGGGGTGGTGCTGGGATAAGTTGTCTTTGCACAAAGACTGGCTGTGGTGGAGTTTCGGGCGTTTTTTGCGGGTAAGGGCAGTCAGCCTTACGATGACCAGATTTCCCACAATTGAAACATGCACCTGTGCCTTTCAGGCAATCCCTTGTTAGGTGGCTCCCTCCACACTTAGCACACCTAATTGCTATGGCCATTGGTTGCTGGGAAGCTATAGGCCTTTGGAAGGATGGATTGGAAGGTTTTGGCTTGGGTGGTCCATATCGAGGTGGTTGTTGGTGCTGAATGTATGGGCGAGGCCTTTGAGTAGGAGTTGGGCGGTGGTCTGTTTTAGCCTTTTTCCTTCGTTCTTCTGTCAAGTTGGAGTGCTCATTTTCTAGGATTATAGCTCTGTTCACTAAATCTTGGAATTCGGTTATCTTGTGGATGGATAACAACATTTTGAGATACGGGTGCATTCCACCCAGGAATTTTTCTATCTTCTTTTCTTTGGTGTCTACATCACCTGGGGCATAACGAGAGAGGTCATTAAACTGACTGAGGTAGTCGATCATTTTCTTCCCGCTTTGGGTCAGCGCTCTAAATTCACGCTTCTTTAGCTCCATTCTACCGGTAGGAACATGTGTTTCAGTGAAACATAGTTTAAACTCAGCCCATGTAATTGGCTGCTCG
Organism: Ampelocalamus luodianensis; assembly: GCA_036346255.1. Classification (NCBI taxonomy): domain Eukaryota; kingdom Viridiplantae; phylum Streptophyta; class Magnoliopsida; order Poales; family Poaceae; genus Ampelocalamus; species Ampelocalamus luodianensis. The sequence continues at coordinate 35,243,587 of CM070626.1, read as the reverse complement.
CTGACGTGGTTGCGATTATAGTTGAGCCACCAGGTAGCGATTATAGTTGAGCCACCAGGTAGCTGCTGGCCCGGTCAACTGATGGGATGCATACCGTACTTTCTCTACATCTAAGCAGCCAACTGTGTCAAGCTTCTTCTCTATCTCCACTAACCAATCACTTGCATCTAATGGGTCAGTTGCTTTGGCAAAAGTGGGAGGGCGAGTTTGGAGGAAGTCACCCAAACTAACCCCGTGTGACGGCTGGGAAGTAGTAGGTGCCATACGAGTGAACAAGGCTTCCATGAAGCGGTTTTGGTTCTCCTGGGTCTCTTTTCTGGAGTTTTCTAGGAAGCATAGCACATCAGCCATAACTCCTAAAGGATCAGTGGTTCTGGTAGGTGGTATTTGGCTAGCTTCTGGTATAGTGGCAGCTTGAGGTTGAGTAGGTACTGGCTCACTAGCATCCACTGATGGGTTCTCTGTGGACTGGTCTTGTGGCAAAAGCCCCAATCTCAATCCCAGTTCATGTTCTCCACTTCCTTGGCCTTCCATCCTGCAGGGGGGAATGTCAAGAAACGGCTTACATTAGTGATTTTTGTTACCACTAGCTACCTGATGATGAGTTATACTTTCATCATTCTATTATTATTAGCATTAGTATTTTCACTTCTTTAGCAATAGCTTGAGGTAAGAAATTGGTTATCATGTTCATCTGATAGAGCTAGCTCTCGGGTGAGTTATGATTATCCACACATCATGAACAACTAACACCAAGAAACAAGGATATGCCAAAAAGATCCAAATATTATGCTATCTGGGTTTCGTGCCCAGTCACGCTCGAGTACCCGTTCTCGAGACCGCCCAAACCACGTATTTGGGACCGCTCAGAGCTTGCCTCCGAGTGCGACCTACACTACCCTAGATCCACGTGCCCAGGTACGCTCGAGATCCCGTTCTCGAGACCGCCTAAACCACGTGTTTGGGACCGCTCAGGACTCATTCCTGAGTACGCCCAGGACTTCACTCCTGGGTACGCCAAAGCTACACGCTCGGAGTGCCGCAAACCACTCGCTCGGGAAAATTAACTCTGCAGAAATGAGATAAGTCACATTCTTTTACACTATCAGCCTTTATTTGTTTTCTTTACGTAAGTTTACTTCCTTTTAGCATGCTGACAGATAGATTTTCAATTATACTGATGAGAAGGTAAGGAGGCCTATGGGTATGGTCTGCACTTATCCAGAGCTGAAAAAGTGAGTCCATGCCAGACTTCTATTGCATGCCTCTAACCCAGGCATCAAAACTTAGAATCTTATATTGTTATTCCCCTGCCTATAGTTGCCAATCATCCTTCCTAATTCAAGCTGCAAGACTGAACTACTAATGGAACAACATAGCATAATAGGTCCTGATACAACACAGATTGACATACTTAGCATACATGGTAGGGGAAGTAGTAGGTACTACAAGGGAAACTTCTTAGCTCACACTAGTCTGCTCGCGACTCGACAAGGCCAAATGGTCGCTAACTACTCCTCCTCAGAGTCACTCTCCTCATCTACTAACCCTGACCGGTGCTAGCTCCCCCAACTGGGAAAGTACTACCAGGACCTCCAAAGTAGACACGGAGAACCTCATCTACTAGTGCAGAATCTCTAACCGGGTCTTGGTGTATGCGTATGCGATGCCCACTAAGCCTGTGTCGCATACTGTGTGGAAGAAGGTGATCCGTGGGGCTGGATACCTGCTACACCTCCCTGTGGCTGTGGGGTAGGAACAGTAGGGTAGAAATTGTAGAAGGTAAAAGGGATAGGACCTGCTGGGGGTATAGGAATAAAATCCTCTGCTGGAAAAGGCTCAAATGCAGTAGAAGGTGGTGCTTCTGGGTAGTAGTGGGGTGGGTCTGTAGGTGGGACTGAGGTTGGAGCTGTGGGTGGAAATGGTGGTGGAGCTGGGTGAGTATTATGCCCTGGGTCTGAAGGGGTATGAGTGGGGTGGTAGGTTGGAGCATCTGGAGTAGCAGTTGGGTGGGTTGATCTGAGAGCTTCTGAGGCATGGAACTTCTGCTTCCAATACTCAGAACTCTCCTCAGCTTGAGCTAAAGCTCCTCGGGTGGTGTCATGGAGCATGGCACTGGCTAGGAGCATGGTGCCTGTGGTATCACGCTGCACTGCTGCAGTGGCTGGAGAGAGTGGTGGGCAAGGGTAGCTGGTGGTCTGGTTGGGACCAAACTGCCTCCCTAAACTCCCTGGGGCTATTGGTGGTATTTCTCCAAACTGTGATCCCTTCAGCTGATCCCCGAAGTGAGCCCTAAGTGTGAGGATGGCCTTATAAGCTACTTCCTGCATATGCCTATAGTCATCTGAGGAACGCCACTCCTCAATACACTCAAAGTAATAGGCTGGGTTCAAGGTAATCCCTGTGATAATGACGCCAATCACTGGTGTGGCTTCCCCTGCTTGAACTTCTAGGAAAAACTCTGGAAAGGGTGCCCCCAAGTAGTGCAGTAGTCTCCCTAGTAGCAGCACATGCTCCCCTCGGACTTTCTCAGAAGGGATACGAAACCTAGTCATCCTGCAAGAATGGAGGATTTAATGTTAGTACCTAAGCCCCCTTAAGAAAAGGTAAGCCTTTTTAACATAATAATTTGGAAGCGAGACTGAAATAGAAAATGACATAAAGACAAGAGTTAGCAAGTATTTAGTGCGATATAGCAAGCGGGAAAGCATTCTTATGTTTTGCTACAGTTTCTATTTATCTAGCGTGGCTCAATCTTATTGCTCTGATACCAGCTGTGGCGCCCTGTGTCATTACCCCAGGGGGTAATCACACTTAGGCATACGGATTACTATTCGTCTGCCCGGTAGAACACCGCTCCGACGAATAGCAAGCCTTTACCAGAGTCAGCGCAGCAGAACAATAGATAGAAACTGTACAACTTTATTACAGCATTAGCCACGCAAGGCTACAGTCTTACATTACACTTAGTATTTTACAATAGCAAAATATGAATCCCGCCCCTAGCTTGCCTGCCCGACTCTACTGGCCGCCTACTCATCCCAGGTGCCAAATAGGGCATCCACCTCACCCTACTCCTCATGGTAAGGTTCTTCGCCCCCTGTGACCTACTCGGTACCTGCATACCCTTCATCCCACTCGGGGTAGTTCCCGGCCGGACTAGGATCTAACAAAGGAGAATAATAACAAGGTTGAGTACACGAATGTACTCAACAAGTATTAATAGCAAAAATGCACTGTATGCCACCACTGTTCATTATCACAATTTCTAATCATTTCACTCCGGAAAATAAACCAACTCATCAAATCTTTAGGTGGCAATTTTTAATAATGAAAAGACTACTAGTCACACGAATAGAAGATAGACCCCCAGAGGTTCCCGTAAGTTCCAATCCAGGAACAGGCATGAATTCATGATTTTATTTAGCACTCCGCAGGCTTGTACCACTTTACCCACAGCTATTCTGACCCTTACTTATCTGGGTTCCCCTGCATTTCCTTTGATGCGGGTTCGAGATCAGAATACAAAACGTTTTCCAGGTTACGTGATCAAATCTCCACCATTACCTTCGCCGGTGTTGACCTTGCCACGATCTTTGGCCTAATCACCCACCGAGTTTCAGTAATGTTGGTTGGGCCGGCCTCCCCGCACCCAACACTCCACCTTAGCGCTATAGCGCCTTGGATCACCCACTCCCGGACTCTCTACCGGCTCTGGGTTCCTCCATCACACTCACACATAATACTTTACCCGTTGTGGAGAAGTAATCACGTAACAGGGTAGCATTTTATGCCCGTCGCGACGGGAAAATGGTTGGTACTTAAATTACGGCTTCTTATCCGTGAGAGTTTGTTGATCCTTATATTTTAGCCCTATGTAAAGGGTCCCACCTCTTACCATCATCTCTACCTACCACGGGCCCCCTTTACCAGCCATATAATTATCTTTCTCATCTTTATCATCTTTCTCATATCTATCCCTTGATTTGATTTTTGAGACATAATTTTGATGCAATAAATATATAAATAGTAAAGTAGGATACAATTTACAGTTAACATAACTATATTCATGTTCAAAGGGTAGCTTGCCTTCGTAGTAGTAGAAATAGTCGGTGCCGATGAGATCAGTATCAGGTACTCCGATCTGCGCGTTCTCTTCTTCTATAGCAACGCGGTAGCACGAATAATATATAAACAAATACTTAGTTGAGTTTGAGTGATACCATACATACATAAATTAGTAGCTTCTACTGTGTTAGCCAAATTTTAGTTTAATAACAGTTTTCAGCTCCTACTAAGTTAGCACTCCCTAAGGTGATTGTTTAACGATCTACCTGGCATACCCGAAGGCGATCCTGCTACTAAAGAAAACCAAGGCTAAACAGTTCTTCAGTTGAACAATCATCCACTGCTAGCATTAACCCACTCCTGATAATCCAAATCTAAACTAAAGCATCCAACTACTAAATTAAACAATGCTGGAAAGCTTACAGACAAATGACTCTGTGCTCTGAAAATGCAATGCTCAAACAATACTTTAACCCCTAATCTCATCCCCTAACCCTAATCCTATTTCTACTCACTCCCTAACCTCCTTTTTACTCCCCTCACTCAGTCGGCAGACCTCTGCCCCGACGCCTGCTATCTCCCCCTTACTCCCTTTCTCTACTCTCTAACACAACTCACAACTCCCACAGAGCTTTCGGGTCTATCCCCCTTTCGGCCAGCTCGGCTCCAGTGCCGCCGCTGCCGACCTGCGGCTCGCCTCCACGGCTCTTCTTCCCCGGCGCCCCCTCCCCCTACCTGCTCCTCCACTCCCGGGTCTCCCTCCTCTCGGTTCTATCTCGGCCTCCTGGTATTTCTTGGCTCGGTTTCTCTCCTGGATTCCACCTCTCCCGGCTTTCGGTTGCTCAGCCTGGCCCGGCGCCGCCTCCCCTGGTGGCTGTCGACCCGGCCGTTGGCCTCCGACGCCCGGCTCACTCGTCTCCCTCTACCCCTCTCTCTCTACTGCTACTGCTATTAATGCTGCTACCACTACTTCTTGCTACTGAGGCCTTTAGGGTTGAGCAAGAACCATGTTTCTTGGGTGCCGATGATCATCTAGTGACCAGATCCGGCTATGATAGTGGGGGGTTTCAGATCTGACTGCTAATGCAATGCATGAATGCAGGTCTGCGCATGCATGGAGGAAAATGCAAAAAAGAAAGCTGGGGCTGAGGCTACTACTCTGATCTATTGTGGTATGAAAAGCTTCTCTACTCCCCTTCTCCATCTATTGCTCTGTGATGCATGGATCTGGTACTCTGTGATGCAAAGAACTGAGGGTTAAATGCTCTGGAAGGGTTGATGTGCATGGGATGTTTGAGACTCCTAGAAATGGCTGGATGCAACAGAAAGCTTTGGAAAGATCTACTCCCGATTTAGCCCGACAATGGTGGGGTAAAGGTTGGCTACCTGACAAATCGGTGGTCGGTTGTATTCCGGGAAAAGGTTGTGGTTGCTTTCGTTGTCGCTTTCTTGGTTGAAGGCTGCAGGCTGGTGGTCGGCTTGAGGGGGTCCTCGGCTGTCTTCTCTCCTGGCTCCTCTTCTTGCCTTCGGGCTCCTCAAGCTCCCGGCCGTCTCCTCTTCTGGCTTCTTCTCCTCTTGCCTTTGGGCTCCTACTCCGGATCTTCAGGACTCATGGCTCCTCTCTTCGGCTAGCGAGGATCCTTGGGGTGGTGGTAGGGCAGTGGGAAGAATGGATCTGAGGCGAAGGGGGGATGCGGCTGTGAGGCTTGTGAGCATTGTACAAGCGATTGGCAGGGGGGATGGTTTTGGGCTGAACTCCCTGCGGCGCTGTACTCGCCCTTATCTCCTCCTCCCTCACTGGGTACTGTTCGCATGAATCCAATGGGTAAATCGGTGCTATTTCTATTGTTTGGCTGGTTAAATAAGCGTTTCGACTACTGGTTGGCTGCTTTTGTTGAACTGTGGGTGTTGGGTTTTGGTGCCAGCCGAATGAGGAAACCCACAGAAGTGATACGGTGCTAACTAACTTAGATCGGCCTGGTATTTTGACGATCAAGGCGCCAACCTACTAAAGTGGGTTTGGGAACCTTGACGATCATGATGCCGGTAGGTTTAGGTTGGTTTGGGAACCGACTGAACTTCGGGAAATCTGACGACACCTTTTTTTACTCTACTCTCTACTACTGTCTTTTTGGCAAACTAATGGCTTTCTAAGTGTTTGTGCTGCCAAAGGGGTGGACTTAGGGAATGGATCAAAGATTTGGTGACGCAGGGGCCAAGAAGTAGGAAGGCTTCGACGATGCATGCATGCAAAGGAGTTGAAATGCGCTTCTAATTACTTGATGTAAAGCACACTAAAAAAAGGTTGTAATGTTACGATGCAACGAGAGATGATTGTGCAATGCATGGCTTGACATGAATGCAACGCTAAAAAGCTGACAACTGGCCTTAAACTAAAAGACTCAACTACCGCTAAAAATGGACTTACGAGGATTAGGTTAGCTTAATTAGTTCGGTTTCTCATAGACACAAAGAATCATAACTGTGAGGACCCGGAATATTTAACTAGTAACACTTAACCTCCAAATGGTTCTAGCATTACTACTTAAATATTTTAAGCCTCGATGGACATATGCTTCCCAGAATTGCAGCACATGCACATCATCACAAAATTACACATCATTTCCACACAACATTTATCACTAAGTTTAACAACGACATACATAAAGTAAAGTTATTACAAAAGAGCCGACCGGCCAAATAGAACCATATACAAGAATGACAGCGGACCGGTTAGCCAACACAACCCAGAAGGCAACCGATCGGGCCGCCAAGCTAGACGCCTCTAAGGCTACCACAGCACAACTCACAGAAGTGAGGACCCTCAAGCTCACCTTCTTCCTCTGCAACAAATACATTTAAGGAAGATAACTGAGTACACGAAGGTACTCGCAAGACTGACGTGTGGAATAGCAGACCTATTTATAAACTACATGCAAGCTTATTTAGGTGGAGGTTGTATGTCTCATTTTGCACAAAGCCGACTTTATTTGCAATAACGTAATACATTTAAAAGCAAGTAACCACCTGGAAGTGACTATCCCAAGTAACCACCTGGAAGTGACTATCCCAATAGCCACCACACATAGCACGAATCCCAGATTCATACCACCCATCAAGTTTTAGTTTAAAATGTTGTAGTCTAGTTCTCACGGGGCGTATCCGAGCGTGTCCATAACCTAGGACGAGGCTATTCGAATAGTTTTAACCTGCAGGTGTACCAATGTACCCACACTTCGCATCGCTTTAAGCCACAAAGCACACTTAGAAGGTATGCCTAAGCACGGCTAAGTCCTACGAGACGCTTTCCAATATTGTGTATTGACCACGAGCCGCTCGTATGGATCGGAATCCATACGCTTACATTACAAGCCAAAAGACAACAAATCCCATCACGGGTGAAGCCTTTTGGACACTGTAATGCTCCCAGCACTATCCCTCCTGCGACTCCCTACGACCCGAAGCCAATACACGCCAAAGTACTAAGTCAAGAGAGGTCCCATACCCTCTAGTGTGGTTAGCACGCAAAATGCTCGATGACGGTGGCGCAAGTAACTCGGTCATAATGACCGGGCACCATTCGATCACACCCAAAAGCACACCAACATACCATTGTGCCCAAGTCTAAATCATTTTGTTTTCAGTTTTTAATTTGTACAAGTAAACATGGCACAAGGTTGAAATCATAAGTGATAATAAGTTTTATGTGATCAAGGTTATCGACAAGTCGATAACCGCCCATTTCTACCGGAAGCTAAGCATGGCTAAGCAATTGATTCGCAACTACTAAGTGACAAGAGCTCATCCACGAACTCTAAATCACAGCAATAACCTAGGCTCAATGGTAGTAAAGGATAATCATTTGCCTAAGGAAATGCATCTACGAGGTCAACTATCGACAATAGTTTAACACAAAGTAGCAATGCATACATAGAATTTGTAATCAACATAAATACTTAAAATACTGGGATTAACATGATCAAACTGCTTGCCTTGCTGGGATGTGTCTTGCTGTAGAGGAGGATTCTCAGGTTCAATATATTCTTCAGAACCTAACGCGAAAATGCGATAATAAGAACGAAGAACACCAAACAAAACTCAACAGCAAAAGACATCCAAATCCCATGAAATTCACGCAGCAGCTAGAGGTTGATTTTAGGCAATTTTAGAAACAAGAATCACTTCATTTGGACTTAGCATGAAAAAGTTATGGTGAAATCTAGCTCTCTCAGCCTATTTATCCTCTAAATTAAGTATAGGTACTGTTCATGACGAAAATTTCTGGAATAATCTAAGCTCTGAAATTTTTATAGCAAGTAGATTATGACATCCTAATGACAACAAAGTTGAGTTTACTAAATTTGGAGTTATAATGATTTACTTATGATTTTTCTAAGTTGCAAAACTAGCATAATGCACTTTCCAGAAATATAAACATGTGCAAAACCTATTTCACATTAAAGTATGATAACAGAGGGATTTTCTAGCACCAATTCTATATATTTTGGATTTACATAGAATTACTTGTGTCTTTTACAACATCAAATGAATTTTTAAATACTACCAACAAGGTTAAATCTATTAACATATTTTTCTGGTGTTGATTTAGGCCCACAACCATCTTTAGATTAAAGTTTAGTAAAAACAAAATTAACAAGGTTGAAATTACCCAATTTGGAGATATACAGGAAAAGATATGCATTTTCTAAGTTTTAATTGAATTCCTGGAATATCTAAAATGGCTGAAATCAAGTTATTATTGATTATAGAAATTTCTTCCACAGAAACATAACTAAAAGCATTTTTATACTAAACTTTAGTGAAATACAAATTTATTACAGTTGGATTCATTTAAAAAGGATCTATTTTGAATTAGATATGAATTTCTAAAGATTTGATACAATTTACAGTCAACAAATAACTACTTACTGAAACAAACAACCCTTAATAGAAAGAAATCGACGTGGACAACTACGGGCCTTTGATTTGGAATCCAACGGCGCGCGCGAGGGGGCGCGAGAGTGACCCGAACGGCCCAAACCATCGCGACCGTCGATCGAAGATCGGATGGCCAAGAGCGAGGAAGGTTCGGACTTCGCGATCGGTGCATGAATCAGGACCGCAGATCAACAAATGAACGGCCCACGGCGAATGGGAGGATCGGGTGACCCGATCAGCCCAATTGATCTGGGCCACAGATCACAAAATGGACGGTGCCCATTGATCGAAGTGCGAAATGGAGCGCTGACACGTGGGTCGCATGTCGGTGATCGAGAGTCACACACGCGCTTTAACACACGCGCACGGGCTCGGGTCCCACATGGCGAGACTAAGGAGGTTTTAGGACGCTAATAAGTTACTAATGACCAAAGATTAGTGATGATTAGCAACTAATGTGTCCTAAAGCTTTTCAAACAGAGGTGATCAAGGACCGAGGGCCCACACGCCGCTGACCCAAAAGGTAATTCGGACACATTAGTGTTAAGACAGGATTTAATGACAATCATTAGCATTAATGATGTCCGAAAGCACAAGGTTAATGCCAGCGGGTGATTACAGAGGATTTGGCCAACATGTCAGTGAGACATTAGGCTTGATTAGGACATAATTAATACACTCAATGATTAACAATGATTAGGCACTAATTATGTCCTAAATAACTGACGAAAACGGGAGTTCCCTCCCGGCAAAATCCCGAGCGGCTTCCACGGCTTGTCGCCGGCGACTCCGGTCGCGGTGGCGCCAACCAAATACCAAAATGGGTTCGCAATAGCGATGCGAACCCAATGGTGATGACCTCACCGGCGGTGGAGATCTAGAACGCCGGCGAGCCGGAAAACAAAGATGGTGCCATGCTCGACAAAACATGAAAATTGCAACATGCTCCGCTGCAGTCCACGAAAGCGAGTGCCAACACCCCAAGGGGCTAAATAGAAGCTACCTTAACCGAGAGGAGCTTCAGAAGTGGCTGGAGAAGCTTGAACACGAAAGAGGTCGCCAGAGCCGAGGAAGATGAAGTGGAAGATGGCAACCTGAGCAAAATAAACACCAATGGGTGATCAAAATAGCTTCATCATGGTTCCCAGAAGCTCCACAAGTAAGTAATTGCAAAAAGAACCACTTACCGGAGTTGGAGAAGAAAGGGGGGCGAAATCGGCCGAAAATCTCCAAACTTAAAATTGAGTGATTCCTGTGAATGCAACCCAAAATTAAGTTAGGGGAAAAGTAAAGGAAGTTGAGGAGCTCAAAAGGGGGCAAGGAATATTGAAAGTGAACCACTGGACACCAAGATCCACATTGGAGCTTCTCGGATCAACAATGGTGCATTGCTGGTTTTGGAGGAGTAAAGCCCTAAATTTGAAATTGGAGCTTAAGGGTGGTCTAAAGGAATACCAAGAGGTGTTGAGGGTGCTTAAAAGGCCTTAGAAGCTTTAGGGTTTGGACCAAGAGCCTTTCGGGCGGCAATGCACAAAGCACAAGAAGTGGCCGACAGCGAAAATGTGGTAGATGATGCATTAGGGTATGGCACGGCCGAGAGTGTCTCCCATACCCCTAAATGTCGGCTAGGACGACTGTAGGGCGCAGGATTTGACACGGCCATACCTCTACTACTGTTCACACGCGTTCAGAGGTTGAAGATGACCAGAGACACGCTCGAGCGATTCTGGACCGTTGGATTGAAAATGAATGGCTCAGATCTTAGGGTTCTGGTGCTTTTTTTTTAAAAAAAAACAACAGAGAGGATCGTAGCCTTAAGATCAAAATTGAACGGCCCCGATTTAAAGTGCGCTGTAGTGACCCGAACGGCACATCCAGTACGCACCGTTGGATCAATCAAGGACGGCCGAGATTACATGTGCCCTTCGGGTGACCCGAACGGCACACTCAGCGCGAGCCGCGCGATTTAAATCCTACGGCTGATATCAACCGTGCGTTTAAAAAGGAGCCAGGTGCAGTTAGGTGGTTCGATCGAATCGATTGACTCGAGCCCGAGTCTGACTCGAACCCGAGTAACAGAGAACCAGACTTAGGTTTTAATTTAGAACAGAGACTTTTGAGGAATCATTTGAGGTAGCAAATTAACTCCAAAAATTCTGAAAATTTTACAGGAGCTTGCTGATTCAAAGATTGACCTTGTGTAAAATTTTTAGAGGTTTTTATGCAGTGCATTTTTCTTCAAAAATTTGGCAAGGTTCTGATTAAGGGTTTGACTGAAAGTCAAACAGGTTTGACTGCCCTTTAACATATTCAAACAATTTCTAAAAATTGTGAAATTTTTTAGAGGGGTCACATACCATCCAAAGAATTTAGGAAAAATATTTCCAGAGGATGATCACAAAGTTTGACAAGATTTTTTTTTGGAAGATCAAAATTTGGATAACAAGGACTTGTGACTTTGTATTTCCATACTTCCTTGTACACTAATTGTTTGGTACAACAGGAAATACATGATGTAAGAAAAAGTTTTAATTTCTACTCATTTTCTTACATTTGAAACACAAGTCTAAAACTTGGGATGTTACAATAACAATCTCAATAGTGTCTCAAGGTGGGTCTTATCCAACTCTATGTTCTCTAACATGTGTCCACATTATTGATTCGATATCTCTATATCCATGACCGGTGAAACATGGTCATCAATCAATACATGTACTGGTCGTAGAGTCACCGTTGTTCCACCAAAGGACATTCAAGAGGGATACTTTTAGAACGACATCATATAAGATAAAGAGTTTCACCAACAAGTCACATACTCATTGATCTATATAACTGATGATTCATTCAAGGAACAAGATAACATATTATAAAATGTTATGAACACAATGAAATATAATCATCTCTATGATTGCCTCTAGGGCATATTTCCAACAGTCTCCCACTTGCACTAGAGTCAATCATTTAAGTATCTAATACCGATAGCTCTTGTGTGCGCCTCATGCTTTGGCTGTGTGAGAGGCTTTGCCAACGGATCAGCAACATTTAAATCTGTATGAATTTTGCATATCTTAACATCTCCTCTATCCACCAATTCGCGAATAAGGTGGTAACGCTGAGTATATGTTTGGACTTCGATGGGATCTAGGCTCCTTAGCTCGCAATGGCTCCATTATTGTCACAATAGAGATCCATTGGGCCCGAGGCACTCGAATCATACCCAATTCAACAATGAAATTCCTTATCCAAACACCTTCCTTAGCGACTTGAAGCGCAATGTACTCACCTCGTTGTTGAATCAAGAACCGCCCCTTGCTTGGAACTTTTCCACCACCGCTTCTCCATTCAAAATGAATACAAAACCAGATTGCGAACGATAATCATCTTTGTCGGTTTGGAAGCTTGCATCGGTATAACCATTTACAACGAGCTCTTCATCACCGCCATAAACTAGGAACGCATCCTTAGTCCTTCTCAAGTACTTAAGAATGTTTTTCACAGCTGTCTAGTGACCTTCACCGGGATCAGCTTGGTATCTACTCGTAACACTTAGAGCATATGACACGTCTGGTCGAGTACATATCATGGCACACATGATGGATCCAATAGCTGAAGCATACGGAATACCATTCATACGGTCTCGCTCATCAGTTGTCGAAGGACACTGACTCTTGTTAAGACTTATGCCATGTGACATAGGCAAGAACCCTTTCTTGGCATCCTGCATGTTGAACCGAATCAACACCTTGTCAATGTAAGTACTTTGGCTTAATCCAATTAGCCTTCTTGATCTATCTCTATAGATCTTTATTCCTAAGATATATGCTACCTCTCCTAGGTCCTTCATAGAAAAACTATTTTTCAATGATACCTTAACAGATTCCAGCATTGGAATGTCATTCCCAATCAATAATATGTCATCTACATATAAGACTAGGATAACAAGTGTGCTCCCACTAACCTTGTAAACACAAGGTTCTTCTTTGTTCTTGACGAAACCAAACCTTTTGATCTCCTCATCAAAGCGTATATTCCAACTCCGAGATGCTTGCTTCAACCTATAAATGGACTTTTGAAGTTTGCACACTTTACTAGCATTCTTTGGATCGACAAAACCTTCAGGTTGTGTCATGTACACATCCTCACTTAGGTTTTCATTAAGGAAAGCCGTTTTGACATCTATTTGCCATATCTCATAGTCGAAATATGCAAGAATAGCTAGAATGATCCAGTATAGATTTAAGCGTCGCACCGTGAGAAAGTCTCATCGTAGTCAACCCTTGAACTTGTCGAAACCCTTTGCGACTAGCCGAGCTTTATGAATGTGAACATTTCCATCCATATCAATCTTTTTCTTATAGATCCATTTGCACTCAATGGTTTTAACACCATCAAGAGGATCGACCAAGTTCCAAACCTGATTGTCAGTCATGGAGTCTATCTCGGATTTCATGGCTTCAAGCCATTTCTCAGAGTCTGGATCCATCATCGCTTCCTCATATGACTTAGGCTCATCATTATTCATCAATAATACATCATGCCCGTACCTTATAGGCAATTGACGTGACCTTTTAGATCTACGTGGGGCTGATGCCTCATTTACAGGCTCAACAACAATTTGTTCATCCTGTAAAGGTTCAGTAGGAGTTGAAACACTTTCTGATGTTTCCCGAATTTCTTCGAGTTGCACCTTTCTCCCACTGACTTCTTTTGAAAGAAACTCTTTCTCCAAAAAGATACCATTTGGGCAACAAAACTTTGCCATCTTCCTGTTGTAGAAGTAGTATCCTTTGGTTTCCCTAGATATCCTATAAAGAAGCATTTATCGACTTGGGTGTGAGTTTATCGACATCAAACGCTTAACATAGACATCACATCCCCAAATCCTTAGAAAAGACAAACTAGGACTCTTCCCACCCACATCTCATATGGTGTCTTATCTCATCGATTTTGATGGTAACTTATTTAAAGTGAAAGCGGCGTTTCAAGAGCGTAACCCCAAAAATACAATGGCAGATCGATTGGCTCATCATCGATCGAACCATGTCCAACAAGGTCCGACGCGCTCGGACACCCCATTCCATTGTGGAGTGCCCGGTGGTGTAAGTGTGGAACAATTCCACATTGCTTCAAATGATCACCAAAATCATGGCTCAAAATTCACCTCCACGATCGGATCGTAAAGATTTGATTGTCTTGCCAAGTTGATTTCAGACCTCACTCTGGAACTCCTTGAACTTTTCAAAGGATTCCGACTTGTGCCTCATTAAATAGACATATCCATATCTACTATAGTCATCGGTGAAGGTAATGAAGCATCGAAAACCACCTCTAGTCATCATGCTCATTGGTCCACATACATCGGATGTACGAGTGCCAACAGGCTGACGCCTCTCAAAGACGACCGGTGAAAGGAGTCTTGGTCATCTTTCCGAGTAGGCAAGATTCGCACGTTTCAAATGATTCTAAATCAAATGAGTTTAGAATTCCATCATCATGGAGCTTCTTCATACGTTTCTCACTTATGTGACCCAATCGGCAATGCCAAATAAAAGTGAAATTCATATTATTAGGCCTAAGCCTCTTCGCATTAATATTATAGACGGGTGCAACATCAAGATTCAAAATAAACAACCCATTCAAAACAGGTGCATAGCCATAAAACACTTCATTCAAAAATATAGAACAACCATTGTTCTCAATAATGAATTTATAACCTTCTGCCATCAAACTGTTGGGATACGGGTAGGCTACGCGAGCAACAATTCAAAAATTCTACCACGTAAACCAGGACGCCAAGCAAGATAGATGATCATAGATCATTACCACCGACGCCGCAGAGCAATGAAGAAGAGTCGAGCGTACTGGTCCGACGATGAACGTGCCGACGTGGTGGTCGTAGATGATCGTTCAACGTCCTCGTAGTCGATCGTCTCCTCCAGTAGCCTCCGCAGTCCCTTGTGAAGATCGCGGATCATCCTCAGCGCAACAGCGACCGCAGTAGCGCCTCTACGGTATCCACACGTCCAGAGAAGGAACAACCGTACGTCGGTGTGCTAGCACCAAGTCGCACGGGAAGGCTCTCTCAAGAAGATGGCGGCTAGGGTTTGGTCGAAAACAACTCACGTGTCTATCTCACCTCCACATACACCTAGCCTCAAGCATCTCCTTAAATAGTGCCCCCGTGTTGGATTCTATCCGAACACGTTTTACGAATCGCATTCGTACTAATTTGTTCCATCCCATTAAGTGTGTGACCCATTAGGTTTATGTGTAATCGGTTGTGACTCGGAAACCCTTTCCGACCACGAGTCGTAGCGGTCCCTAGCAGGACATAACGATTCCCGAATACACACAAATTATATCGGACGAACCTTAATGCAATATGATCTACGACTAGGTCCTCATCACTTACGACCAGGTCCTATCTTTATACGACCAGTTCGCATTTGGTCACGACCAGTTCGTAACTCCTTACGACCAGGTTTCGACCACTCTGTGATTCCGTTTGATCAGTCTACGACTTGCTCGTATCATCATACGACTTGTTAGGATCTGATCGAACTAAGCGACTTACTCTAGTATTCTCCCTTTGCCTCATGATATCTGGTTTGAACTCCAGGTGAGATAATGTGTCATCCATGGACTGTTCAATACTTTCTCGATCGAGTTGTCGGAAAACCATACGTGGTCTAACACTTCGACCACTAGTGGCATGGCCATGCACTTTCTTTATCCAACTACTTCGAGGGGCCCAGAGACATCTCTCCCGTTATGCTAGGAGGGGCAAATCCCATATCCGACCAGTCACATCCCTCCGCATGTTTCATAGCATACCCGAAAGCTACCTTTATAACTACCCAGTTACGAGTAGCGTTTGGCAACCCCTAAGAGTGCTATTACACATGTAGGGAACCATGCTGATCTCAGGTTTAAGGATCATACATCATCATTGCTTGAGACCAACTAATGACACACAGGATCATATCAATCTCAATAGTGTCTCAAGGTGGGTCAATCCAACCCCATGTTCTCTAACATGGGTTCATATTATTGATTCGATATCCCTATATCCATGACTGGTGAAACATGGTCAACAATCAATATATGCGCTGGTCGTAGAGTCACTGGTGTTCCGATCAGTGACATTCGACCAGGGATACTTTTAAGAACAACATCATACAAGTCGAAGAGTTTCACCAACAAGTCACATACTCGTTGATCTTCAGAACTAATGATTCATTCAAGGAACAGAATAACATTTATTCAAGAACCCATAAACATAGACGTGATACAATCATCTCCATGATTGCCTCTAGGGCATATCACCAACACAAACATGAGGCAGAGATAATGTTTTTACTCATGGCTGGAACGTAATAACAATTATTTAATTCCATAATAAATCCTGAAGGTAAAAGTAATGGCAAGGTCCCGACGGCTAATGCAGCAACCCTTGCTTTATTCCCGACGCGAAGTTCCATCTCACCTATTGCAACTCTCCTAATCCTTGTTAGACTCTGCATCGAATTGCAAATATGAGCAACCGATCCGGTATCAAATACCCATGAGTTAATGTAAGAATCGTAAGAAAAACATCTATAACATTAATACCAAGTGGAAGGTTTAGTCCAACCATTCTTTTCGGATCGCCGTATTTCTTGTCGTTCCTCTTCCAATGGCCTAGCTCTTTGCAAGAAAAGCATTCATTCTCTTGAGTCGGGCCAGACTTAGTCTTGGGCTTAGGCTTGTTGGTTTGGATCCTATCCGAAACTTTAGCCTTGCCCTTTCCATTGACCTTAGCCTTAGCCTTCTTCTTGAAGCTCGTACTCTTTTGCACCATCATCATATGACTGTTGCTTTTCTTAATGCTATCTTCCGCATCTTGAGCATCATATGCGCTCGGTGAGATTCTTGTCTAAACTATTCATATAGAAGTTCGAATGAACGCCCATAGCTTGCGTGAAGCGAAGCAAGAATCAAATCAGAGCCAACTCTTGACTAAGTGGAAAACCAAGTTTTTCCAAGCTCGTGTGTAACCAACCATCTTGATTACATGTGGGCTCACCGAATACCTCACTAGCTTGCACCCAAACAATTTCTTTGAGATCTCATATCTCTCAGTTCTTGCTTGTGTCTCAAACATGCCTTTGAGCGCCACGATCATATCGTAGGCTTCAATGTTCTCAAACTGCTTCTGAAGATCTGAGTTCATAGCAGCAAGCATGAGACAGCTAACATCAAGGGACTCATCACATGCCTTTTTATAGGCGTTTTTAAGAGCAGCAGCAGCATTTTCAGCAGACACATCTGGAATTGGTTCCTCTAGAACATGTTCCTTCTTATCTTGCCTAAGAACAATTCTTAGGTTGCGTGACCAATCCGTAAAATTTGTTCCATTCAGTTTTTCCTCATCAAGTACCGAACGTAAAGCAAAACTGGATGTAGGTACAGCAGTTGGTGCCATGATCTACAACATAAATATGCAAAACTAAGACATATGTTCAAAAAGTAACTTGTATTAAACGATTTAATAAAGATACTCCCACTAAATACCATATCCCTCTTATGACATTCTAGTGATTCAAGATCTATAATTAATTAATCTCCTAGTGAGCTTTGGCATCACTGCTAGAAGATTAGTGAATATGGTAAGCAACCCTTTGCTAATCATATCTCTATATGACTCTTGTTATTGGGCAGCATCTCTATGCTCTGACACCCAACCCTATGCCCCAAAGTCCATAACCGTTATGATGACCTTGTCAAGTTAGACCAATGCTAAGCATGTAAGTGTCTGACACAAACCCATCTAGTCAAGGAGAGTTAATGTCACTCTGCTTTGGCAAGATCTACCATTAAAATACAAGACTTTGGATGGTGCAGCAAATTGGGAGGGCATCAATTTTAACTCAATATTAAGTGAGGGAATTTTACTTCTACCATGTCAAGAGTATTCAAAGCAATTAAATAACATGCATAGAAATAAAAGACAGAAAAGAAAGGTATTCACAGTCAATCATATTGCATTGCGATATAGTATGACCCTTCCACAAGGTGATCACCATCGCCTTGCTTCTTGTTCGCCATGTCTCCAAGTGGCCAAAACCTCCAAGTACTCCCACTAAACCATTACTGCTAATAGCACTAGTGATAAAATACAAAGAGTGAAAAGGCATCACAAGTCGACACGCAGGCCGTTATACAAATATATACAGCCTTGGGCTGCAATAAGCATGACACGCAGGTCATGAGCATTACACACATACATGCATCTCATACATTATGGGTCATACTATTCACAAAAACCTACAAAAACAAGTTAGGCATAGAATCGCATTCTATCTAACGTATGACGAGAATTAGCGATACTAAAAACCAAGTTAAGGTCCTAATCCATAGGAGTGGTAACCCGCACCAAAAGGGCGGAAACCCTATCTATATTCCAAAGTCCTGCTCGGCGGTAACCCTGTATGCGAAAATTTTCGGACAATGTAGATCCAATCTACTGCTCCGTCCATGTAAATCGCATTGGATTAATCACATTAACCCTTTCCGATCGCAACTCTGATTCGATCAACCAGATTGATCTTCGCATGCTCCATGGATTTACGATCACTGTCTGCCCCGATGGCGGAAACCCGACCGGTAGAGGCAAGTCGTGATACGACCACGAACACACGATCACAAAATAACGATCATCAATCACCTTACGACCACTACGCATGGACGATCATATCAACCATTGCCAAGAACGATCTATCACATAGAACGACCAACAGAAATAGAAATAGATCACATCTATGACCCCCCGCATATCACCATATGCATCTAATCAGAATCTAAAACTAAACGGGATAGCTCTGATACCACTGAAGGATCGCGGGAAGGCTACGATAGCACAAACAAAAATTTTACCGCGCAACCAAGGAACCACCGCAAGTAATAGATCACGAGATTACCACTAGATGCGCCGACTCGTAGCGGAAGTAGAGTCGATGTAGCGAGTTGAAGCAGTCGTAGTCATACATGTCGCGCGCCTTCTCCTCCTACTCTGATGAACGTCGTGAGTCGCGGATCGTCCTTGTGCTGATGCTTCGCAACAACACCTCCAAGGTATCCACACGTACGGGGCAGGGACACCACGCGCAGGAGTGCTAGCGCCGGCGGCGTGGTTGAGGAGAGCGTGGCTATTAGGGTTTCGGATTTCTTCCAAAAGGTTGATCCATCATACCCCATGTCACCGCTCCTTTATATATAGGCATCCATAATGGGTCCCAACAGAGGCCCAATAGGAACTCGTGGCCTATAAGAATTGGAACCCCATCCAAATCAAATCCTTGCCCTTTAAGTGTGTGACCCTATAGGTTCGTGTGTAATCGACAGACTGGAAACACTTTCCGATCACGAGTCGTCAAGAAGACCTAGCAAGACATAACGATTCCCGAACACACACATAATATATCGGACGAACCTTTATGCAATATGATCTACGACTGATCCTTATCACTTACGACCAGCTGCATTTAGTCACGACGATTCATAATCATTACAACCGATTCAGAACTCCTTACGACCGCTTGTATCTAACTACGATCGGTTTGCAACTCCTTACGACCGGTTGGTGATTATGTTCAGTAGTCTTCGACTAGGTCGCATCTCCATACGACTTCGACCAGCCACGACCTCGGCAACCGAATGACACGCTTGTGTATTCTCCCTTTGCCTCACGACATTTGTTGAACTCCTGTGAGATAATATGTCATCCATGGACTGCTCAATACTTTCGATCAAGTGTCGAATAGCTTCATGTGGTCGACACTTCGTCCACTAGTGGCATGGCCATGCACTTTCTTTATTCGACCACAACGAGGCCGAGACATCTCTCCCGTTATGTTAGGAGGGCAAATCCCATATCCGACTACCACATTCCTCCGCATGTTTCATGGCATACCCGAAAGCTACCTTTATAACTACCCAGTTACGGAGTAGCGTTTAGCAACCCCTAAGAGTGCTATTAGACATGTAGGAAACCATGCTGATCTCGGGTCTAAGGATTATACATCATCATTGCTTGAGACCAACTAACGACACATAGAATCATAACAATCTCAATAGTGTCTCAAGGTGGGTCTTATCCAATACTATGTTCTCTAACATGTGTCCGCATTATTGATTCGATATCTCTATATCCATGACCGGTGAAACAAGGTCATCAATCAATACATGTACTAGTCGTAGAGTCACTGTTGTTCCGACCAGTGACATTCGACCAGGGATACTTTTAGAACGACATCATATAAGATAAAGAGTTTCACTAACAAGTCACATACTCATTGATCTATATAACTGATGATTCATTTAAGGAACAAGATAACATATTATCAAATGTTATGAACATAATGAAATATAATCATCTCTATGATTGCCTCTAGGGCATATTTCCAACAACAGGTGGGTCCCACCCGCCAGTGGCCGTGGCGAAGCGGCGCGATGAATTGGCTGAGCCCGAGTCCGACTCGGGTCCAGCTAGATGGCGCGGTCGAGCCAGGTTGAAATGGACGGCCCGATCGGCTTTAGATCAAATCGGACGGCCCGAAAGAGCTAAGGCTTTGAGTTAGGGTTTTGGTTAGGATTTAGTTTTGACAGAAAATCAAAAGGTTTGACCTAGCAGTTTAAAATAGAAATAAATTTCTAAAAATTCTGAACATTTTTGTGGGTGTTCTGAGAATCAAATAGGACTTATGAAAAATAGTTTCAAACACTTTATATACTAAAATTTGTTACAATTAAATTATTTTCAAATCTGCATTAGTGATTTGATTTGAATTTTGGTGAAGTCAAAATGATTTCCAAAATTTTTGTAAAAATACTTATAATTCCATATAAATAATATAGTATTTGAATAAATTATTTTTAGGAACTTTTATTCATACATTTTTCTAGAATTCAAATAGAAGTTGAATTTAAGTATAAAAGTTTGAAATTTTCAACACAACTTTAATACAAACATCAAAAGTTTAAAATTGTGCACAAGTTTTAGAAAAACAAGAGCATGATAATGAGATACAACAAAAGTTTTTAAACTTTAATACTTTTATACATTTGAAACACAAACCCTAATTTTGGGTTGTTACAATCTCACGAATGACTGGGGACTTTTCCTGGACCTCGACCCGAAGAGCCCCCACTCGGCCTGAAGGGCCTTATTTTTGACTTATTTTTCTATAAAGAAATAAAGAGTTAGGAGGATAAAGATCGAGAAGGTAAGCAGTCGTAAATTCACGTATTGTTTATTTTTTCCTGCAATTTCTGAGTTGCAGAGTTAGCCTCCTGAAGCTTCTTCAGAAGGTTGGTGACCTCATCCCTTAGCTTTTTTGTCTCGGCCTTTTCGAAGTCGAGCGAATCAGCTAATGTATTTTCATCACTCTTAAACCGAAAAATGTTAAGGGTAGACATGAGTACACAGACGAGCAGTCGTCAGTATTTCTACGACTGATGCGTGATTGTATGTTTTCCTACGATTACTCCCTGGTTGTAAGTTTTTCTACGACTAGTACCAAGTCGTAAGTTTTTCTACAAAAACCCTCTACGAGTACTGAGCAAGTAATCGGTTTGTAAAACGATTACGAGAATTGGTTACTCACCACCTCTCTGCCTATTCGCAGAGTGCTGCTTTTTCTTGTCGCAATTTGACAAGTTGCCGATTATATTCGCAAATCGTAGCAACTTGTTCCACGGCTCTCTGCAAGAGAGAAAGGCGATAAGAAGCAGGGATAAAACCATGAATATAAGTGTTGATGAATACTTACATTCATGCTTGACCAAGCAAACATGGAACTATCCGTGACGGATCTTTCAGTCTGTTCATCTCCTCAACTCGTTTCCACCAAACCCCTTTGTAACATCCAAATTTTCTGAGTTAAAAATCTTTTAATTAGTTAGTAGGGAAAAATTCACCATTTGGATCTATTTGAATTTAAATTCAAAAGCTTAATATTGGACTTTACGATCAAAAATATTTAATGTGAATAATCCCAACATGAACAATAGCCAAAATTATTTTATTTGGGTTCCTTGTGCTCAGATATATTTTCTAGATTTTTCTAGAATTTTTCTGAGTTCATTTGCTTTTTCTATTGCTTATTAGAATTTCTGGTATTTTCTAAAATAGAAAAGCTATTTAAAATCTCAGAAAAGTTTGTTTGTGTCTCGTTTGCGAGTAGACGTCGATTCGTCGGGGAATTTCGTTGAAGAAAGAGCACCCCAAGATCAAGATCAGTACATAGACCTTTTCCAAGGCAAGTCATACCTTTGATCATCTTGATCCCAGTTTTCAAATTACTTTGTGTTAAAGTATTGCATTCTATTTTAATTATTTACTTAAATGCTTTGGGCATAGTTATTATCGAAATTTGTTATCACACCTTGGCCTTGTATGTCATAATTCCTTCTCAACCTAGATTGGTTTATTCGTTGGTAATATTGTAGCACCAACGTGGGTTGGTTAGATGCGAGTACAATTGCTTAGCCATGCTACGAGTCTCACATCTCATGAAAGTTGCAAATATTAACTATGACTAAGTAACTATGGAACTGTGTAAAGCGTGTGCTATGTGTTATTACTCGTGATGGCATGTGTTGCACTAAAACCAAGCCTGGGTGGTAAAGGATTTAGACCGAGGCAAGTGGTGGAAAGCGTGTGATATGGTGGAAGTTTGTGTGCTTGGGTTTGATAATCGTGTGGCTTAGTTAGAACATGGAAGTCTTGCCTTGGTCAATTAAGGACTTAACTTTGTGCGCCATTGAACTGAGCCTTCATCAGACGACCACATGCCCGGTATGGGACGGCCTAACTTAGTAGGTTATGGATTCTCGGCATTGATGTTCGTGGATAGGTTAGAAGCGTGACAGGTGGAGGTGTGACTACTTGGTGGTCGCATCGCGGACGATCTGCCGCTTCCTCGTCCAATGGTGTGTGTTATACTAATTTATGTGAGTGGTATAGCGGGAAAGCACATCGGGAATATCAATGTTTGAGATGAAGTTTTGAACTATTTTGTTACGATTAGTGCTTGCTACACTAGTTGTATCTTGTGGGTAAAGTGTACAACCTCTACAGAGTGTTAAATCAATCTATTCGAATAGTGCGTCATGGTCATGGACATGCTCGGGATTTCACACGAGGGTAGTTTTCATAAAATGTTTGGGATGGGAGCTGTGTGACCTCAATCACATGGCTGTGTGAAATAATCTGTTTAGCTGTGTGTCTTTGTCAAAACAACTGTTAAATTAATATTGTCTATTTGTTTTGAATTATGCTTTCAATCTATTATTCATATTCAATTGCAAATGTTGCTTTTATGCAAAAGAACCACGGAAGCCTTTTCTTTGGAATAAGCCTGCATCTATACATTGCATTCTGTGGTATGATTTGCGAGTACGGTTGTGTACTCACGCTTGTTGTAAAACTTGCGCCCAAACCTACAGAAGAGGAGGAGTTCGCCGAAGGTTGTTGATCGTTAAGGTCTGGATCCCAGTCGGTTGCTTGTGGTGAATTGGTGGGATCTACGCTGGAGTTATTTCCGTTCCGGTGCTGTTTTATTCTCTGTTAGCCCTGTGTGGCTTAATAAGTGTAAACTCGACCATAAGGTCAAAACTCTTATTTGTTATTCAAACTAATCGTTTGCTTTATTTATCGCTTGTGTGGATCGATATTTGCCTATGTTAACCCTGTGTGCACTAGCGTGATCCTGGACTAGTGCAGTTTACACAGAGGGTTCCAGAATCGTAATTCTGTGTCCCGACACCCTTCGAGACGTTCGTTATCGAAGACATCCCCGCAGTTAGGAATGTTACTGGGGTGAGGAACTCGGTCGCGAGACTGGTAGGCAGAAGATCCTACGATAGTAGCAGGGCCAAAGAAATCAGAGCAGAAATTAAAGTATTCTTCTTCCTCTGATTCTGTGATGGAAGCACCGCTAGGAGCACCGGAAGGAACATCCTCGACAACCTCCTTACCGGCATGGTAATCAGAACTCTCACCACCACCGACTACCGATGTCTCCCTCGTGGCCTCCCTCCTCTCCACTTCCATCCCTACGACAACCTCGGTGGTCGTAGCGTCTTCAGCAGCGACGACTTCCTCCACTACGAGAATAGTAGCTAGAGCCCCAGCTACTACCGCAGTCACACCTTCGCAAGTCGAAGAGGTGGTGGTGGGCTTCTCAATAGAAGCATCTCTGGGGGCTAAAGGAGTTGGGCTAAGATCGCAAAACAAAAAGTAACTCAACTTGTGAAAAACAAAGGGTAAATGATGTTCTTACACTTCTGTTTTTCACATACCTCTGCGCGCTGGATCTAACCCGGAACTTGGGAGCAACCTTCCCAACGGAAGGTTTCTTCGACTTCTTCTCAACTATTGTGGGTTGAGATTCGATCGAAGGAACAGGAGTCTCCTCTTCTGGACTCCCCGAGTGGCCGAGATCTGTCTCGACCACCTTAAAAACACTGCTCCCCTTGATCTTAGGTTCTATTGGAGCAGTAGTTTCCTTCACAAAAGACATGAAGCACTTCCAGTTCTCCTTTTCTAGCTGCCTTATAAAGCCACAAGAAGCAGAAACTGCGAAAGACTTGTTGTCGTAATAGAAGGGTACCTTGACCTTGGGGGCTTTGCGCTTGAGGGCAAAGGCAGCTTCCTCTGCTTTCTTCCTCGCTACAACCAAGTCTGCAGCAAATTTAGCAAAAAGAGCAGGAGGAGCCGAATTTGAGCCACCCTTGTTGCCAACCTTTACAAGTCGACGCTTTTTGGCTGGAGGGGACTTTGCTAACTCTGCCTACGCTGTCACCCCAATGACCACCAAATCGACTTCCTCGTCGTCTTGGCGGTCTTCTACGCCTACTTTTTGTTGAAAATCAGAAAAAGAAAGTGGTCGTAAGTTTTTCTACGATCACTAACTGGTCGTAAGTTCTTCTACGACCAGCTCGCAAGTCATAAGTTTTTCTACGACAAATCCTTTAGTCATAAATCGTTTTACGACAATAGGTGCCTAAAGACAAAGTTGTTTTTCGATTACCTTTAGGCGCTCCACTTTTTCTTATGTGGTCAAAACCACAAGAATTTGAGGAGCTGCTACGCTTCACGGACTCTTCTCGCAGATGAGCCTGACGCGAGCGTCAATCTCCGCCTGTGGAAGATCTGTACGCACAAATAGCACGATCAACAGACCAGATCAAGATTAGCCAAGGATAAAGTCAAAAAATGAGTTTTCTACTTACCATCCTTGTAATCCCTGGTCGGGTCTTCTTTCCCTGAGTACCTCCACATAGGAGGAACTCGTTTCTTCAACGGACTAATGCGGCGCGTGATGAAGTCCTTCACCACGTGCCATCTGGTAAGCCCCCCCTCACCCGTCTTCAAGTCTTTGATGGCTTGAATGTATGGGGCGATCCGGTCAAGATTACTGGGATTTGAATCCTAGGAAGGGTACCTCTCGGCGGATTTCCCAACAAACAAGAGGTTGTCTTCCTTGGTAACTTCCCAGTAAAACCACTTCTTCTTCCACCCCGATCACGATGACCGGGTGAACATCTGAATATACTCCTAAGACTTACCGTCGTGGAGCTTTAGACCACAACTCCCAACAATTCTGGCCTGTCGAGCTATCCCGTAGTAGTACTGAAAAAGCTCGAGGTCCGCTGGAATCCCCAGGTAAGCCTCACACAGATACACGAATACACTCAACATTGTGATGGAATTAGGACCAAGGTTCACTAATTCCACCCCAAAGTGCTCGAGAGCGAGTGTGAGCAAGGGGTGGGCAGGTAATCGGATGCCACACTCACAATACGCCTGGAAGACGGGGATTTGATCGTCCTCACCCGATGGCCAGTGTTGTCCATTCACCGCAATCCACTTCACGAGTAATTCCTCGGGAATTTTCTCGGCGGCAACCAAGGAATTCATCTTCGCGTCGTCCACTTCCGATTCAGCCCACTCAGAGATGACCCTAGCCATCTTATCTCGAGGAGGGAGGAGTTGGATTTGGGAAAGCAGAAAGCGCATGTTGTCGCGGCGTGCGAAGAGACAAAAGCTCAACGAACAGTCAGGGTGAGTAGGGGAAAAGGTAAGAACCCTAAGTTCATAACTGCAGTCCGTTTTATAACCGTACGCTTGAAATGAAATACCGTGGAAGCCCAACAGTTCCCACCGCTTCGGAAATTACTCCAACAGACAGATCTTTCAAATCTGCCCGTTTGAGAGAACTGAGGCCTTCTTTTGTCACACCTCAAGCGAAATTACCACCTTGTTCATGTATATGTCTGGACAAAAGCAATACCACTCGGAAAAGCTTTCCTTCCGATCGTTGAAACCACGATTACTCTGTAGTCGTGAGATTTTTTACGAATACATCGTAATCGTGAGATTTATCAGCTAAGTTCCTCGACCAAGTATATTCTGGTCGAATAGGAATACGTGTTGAAGAGTTTTTCCTTCAACTTTTACCTCACGACCACCTGGTGGTCGTTAGAGCATCTATGACTCCTTTCCCAAGTAAGTTGTTTCCACTTGAAGCTGGGGGGCTAGATGACGAGGAGCTAATAATCTTTATTTTATTATAATTTAATATGAATAAATATGATATCACACAACTATTGAGTATACCTCTATTCAATAGTAAGGGAGAAATCAATTAGGTCGTCATAAGTCCTTCTACGAGCACCCCCATAGTCGTAATTCTTTCTACGACTACCATATAATCGTAAGTTCTTCTACGATTATCTCTGGTCGTAAGTCTTTCTACAACCAACATCCAGTCGTAAGCTTTTCTACGACTACCTTCTGGTCATAAGTCCTGCTACGACCAGTCCTGCCACTACTTCTCCACAGATAACTGTGCCCGATCGCCGGAGAGGCCTCGGTAATTGTGAGATCTGAGCAGTCAAGATATGCAGTTATACATGGAATAACTACGTGTAACTCACCATTATCTCTGATTGATAACCGCCAGGCAACGTGGGGAGATTACTACTCCAGTAATTACTCTCATTATTACGGAGTAATGAATGCCTCCTGACCTGGAACGACTACCGCCTTCACAACATACTATAAATAGGCATCTTTTAGAGGTAATGGGGGGAGGCTTTTTGTGGGACAATCAGTAGCAGTATTAGCGCAAGTCTTTCCACTGATAGTAATCAGGATATCTAATACAATACACACAGGAGTAGGATTGTTATTCTCGCTGAGAAGGCCCGAACCTGTATAAAAATCCATGTGTCTCCTTTGTCTGCGTGATCAATTGTGGAGACCCCCCGAATCAAATAATCTTTACGTAAGATCGGTTCTAAAACACCGATAAAACACAAGCCAATACTTGGGATGTTACAAA
The DNA here is from genome assembly GCA_036346255.1 of Ampelocalamus luodianensis. Classification (NCBI taxonomy): domain Eukaryota; kingdom Viridiplantae; phylum Streptophyta; class Magnoliopsida; order Poales; family Poaceae; genus Ampelocalamus; species Ampelocalamus luodianensis. Next base: position 35,216,192 of record CM070626.1, on the reverse strand, counting down.
TCTCCCCCCCTACAAGAATCTCGTCCCGAGATTCCGTTTACTCGGAGAAGGACGGGTAGTCCGCATGAAGACGATCTTCCTGCTCCCAAGTTGCCTCATCCTCGGAATGATTCGACCACTGAACCTTAAGGAACTTGATGACACGATTCCTTGTTCTTCATTCAGATTCTTCCAGAATACGAATAGGATGCTCGCGGTAGGTCAAATCTTCTTGCACATCGAGATTTTCCAACGGAGTTTCCTCGGCTGGAACCCAGAGACACTTCTTCAAATGGGACACATGGAACACATCATGTACCCCCTCAAGTGTAGCTGGCAAATCCAACTTGTAGGCAACAGCGTCTACCCTCTCGATAATGCGATAAGGCCCAACATATCGTGGAGCTAACTTGCCATTGACGCCGAAACGTTGATGGCTCTTTAAAGGAGAGACTTTGAGATAAATAAAGTCATTAGGCTCAAAGCTCAACTCACAGCGATGACGATTCGCATAGCTCTTCTGCCTGGACTGAGCCGTGCGCAAACGATCTCGGATAAGCTGAACTTGACTTTCGGCCTCATTGATCGAATATGGGTCGAAGAACTGCCTCTCACCAGTCTCTGACCAGTTTAACGGGGTTCTGCACTTTCTCCCATACAAGGCCTCAAAAGGTGCCATACCGAGACTGGCTTGGAAACTGTTGTTGTAGGAGAATTCAACAAACGGTAGGCACTTCTCCCACTTCTTCCCATAGGAAAGAACACAAGCACGGAGCATGTCTTCCAACACCTAGTTGACTCTCTCCGTCTAACCATCAGTCTGAGGATGGTAGGTCGTGCTGAGAAGAAGGCAGGTCCCCTTAGCTTCTTGCAAGCTGTTCCAGAACTGGGAGGTGAAAATAGAGCCACGGTCTGAAACGATCGTCTGAGGTACCCCATGCAAACTCACGATCCGGGAGACATAGAGCTCGGCCAAGTGACCAGTACGAATATTGGTTTTGATAGGAAGAAAGTGTGCCACTTTAGGTAACCGATCGATGACAACCCAAATGGTGTCGTTCCCTTTAGGCGAGCGGGGCAGACCGGTGAAAAAATCCAACCCAAGAACTTAGGAAAAATATTTCCCCGAGAAGGATCACAAGATTGGACAAGATTGTTTTTGGAGGATCAAGATTTGGATCAACAGACTTGTGACTTTGTATTTCCATACTCTTGTACAATAATTGTTTAGTACACATAGGAAATACATGATGTAAGAAAAAGTTTTAATTTCTACTCATTTTCTTACATCTGAAACACAAGTACAGAATTTGGGATGTTACAAAACCTCCCTCATACAAAAATCTCGCCCGAGATTTGGCCTATTCGGGAAAGAAAGAGGGGTAGTCTCACGAGACGATATTCTCGCTCCTGTAGCTTCATCCTCGGAATGGTTTGACCACCGAACCTTAAGGAACTTGATGGTCTTATTCCTCGCTCTTCGCTCGCTTCAAGGATGCGAACAGACGCTCGCGGTAGGTCAAATCCTCCCGACATCAAGAGTTTCCAACGAGCTTCCTCGGCTGGAACATGGAGGCACTTCTTTAGCCGGGACACATGGAACACATCATGTACCCCGCCAAGGCAAAAGAGCAACTCCAACTTGTAGGCGACAGCTCCCTTCTTCTCGATGATACGGTATGGACCGACATATCGAGGAGCTAATTTGCCTTTGACGCCAAACGTTGATGGTTTTTCAACAGAGAGACTTTGAGATAAACAAAGTCATTGGGCTCAAAGCTCAACTCACGACGACGGCGATCCGCATAGCTCTTTTGCTCGGATTGAGTCAGGCGCAAACGATCACGAACAAGTCGGACTTGACTCTCGGCCTCATTGATCGAATCCGCCAAAGAAAGGTCTCTCACGGTCTCTGCACCAGTTCAACGGGTCCTACACTTTCAGTAATGCCCTAACTTAGGTTTGTATTTCAAATGTAAAATTTTGAGGAGGAATAAAACTTTTGTTGTCTCTTCAAATCATTTGAAAGTTTCTACATTTTTCCCTAGCAATTTCCATTTTCTAGAATTAAATTCTTGTGAATGGAAATTGTTGTCAAGACATTCTCAGCCTTCAAACTTGTGATCATCCCTAGGAATATTTTTCCTGTCATCTTGATCATCCTATCTACCTCCTGAATTATTTCACAATTTTTAGATTTTATTTGCTATTTCAAATGGCCAAGTCAACCTAGTTTGAAACTGTCAAACTGCTCAAAGAGCTTGTGAATTTTAGTGGGAGAAATCTAGAGCATAAAAACTCCTGGAAAAATTTCACAAGGCTGTCCTCTGTCCCTAATAGCTACCATAAAAATTTTGAAATTTTTGGAGCTCAGAGCTACCTCTAAAAATTCCCCAACCTTCTCTGTCTTTTAAATCAAATTCTAAAACACTGCTCTCGGCCCGAACTCAACTCAGCTCGAGTCCGACTCGCACCACTTGGCTCGGCCGCACCACCTAGTTGCACCGCCGCCGATGGTCGTCACCGTCCGATGCGATCGAACGATCCAGTGCGTGTATGCAACCGACTGGTCCAATCCATACATCAATCTCGACCGCCCATTTCGTGATCCAACGGCCGACATAAAAATGGTCGAGTCGAACCACCGTTTGCGCCGCGACGACTCGGGCTCGCGCTATTTTGCTTCGCCGCCGATGGCGGGCCCTACTTGTCGTCGCCACCTACCTCTCGCTCGAGTGATCGAGTGCCGGCGCAAGCATGCATGCGCGCCACCCGCCGCCGCCCATTCCTGCTTCTCGCGCTTCACCTCGCCGCATCACCCATTGCTAGCCCATGCCCCGTGCGCATTAATCGCCGCCATCTACCTCTTTGTCTCGCCGCTTTTCTTCCTTGCCTCTGTGCCGAAGCTCCGCCTCTTGTTTCTCCGCTCGTCCCTACTTAAGCTCACCCAAAGCTCCTCTTCCTTCTTTAGACACCGTGAAGCAATCCCTATCACCCATTGCCCTTCCGAGCTCAATTCATAGTTGTGCTCGAGCTCGTGCACGCATCGCCGCCACCGCCGTGTCAACACCACAACCAAAGTGAAGATCATCCTTCTTTGCGCGTCACATCGTGTTCCTGCATCCCTATCGTGATTTCCTCGCCTAATTTGAAGTTTTATTCAGGAGCCGTTGAATTTCAATTTCCCTCTTCCTCGGCCGAAAGTTCAAACCTTCGCCCTCTTCTCCGGTGAGTTGGTTCTAGAGCAATTGCTCGCGCTAGCACCATCTAGTGCACTCACCGAGCTACCTCCATCTCTCTTTTTCTATTTTTGCTCGGGTTGCTTCTCCTCGTGACCCTTGATCGCCGCCTGGTTGTCGCCGCCGCCATCTCCGCACCTCTTGAGCTCCGCGTCATCCCGGTGAGTCCTCGGTAGCTCATCGATGCTCATGCGCGCGCTAGTTTTCTCATAATCCCGTATGGCGCCGCCGCCCTTGTCACCTCGCTGACGGCCGCTGGCCGCCGCCGCCGCCTGCCGCTTCAGCCACACCACCGCCACCCCTAGTTCCTATTCACTGGGTGACCCATTTTAGCTCACCTTCGCCGCGCCACCACTCCACCGCCGGCGACCACCACCGCCTCCGATCGCCGAGCCTCCTCGCTCTTCCTTGAGCTCCCTCGTTGTTGTGGTGGCAGTGGGGCCCATCTCTCAAGCTTTGTAGTTAGCCGCTTATCATGTTTATGATTGTTCGTTAGTTCACTCTCATTGCATGATCAAAATTGGGTATTGGAAGTTTGAAAGTATTTTAGTGTGTTCTCTGAATTTATCTCCTGTTGTCGGTTCTGTTGTCAGTGGCTAAACTCTTGTTTCATGCTTATGCTTTGAATTCTTGTTTAGTGCTAGTTGGCTCCCTTTTGCTGTGGTGGTTAGCATGAAATCATTTAGTTGGTATCTTTAAGTTCCTAAGCTCTTGTTGTCATGTTTGATCATTGGGATAGTTAACTGATCATGTTATTATCTCTGTACTTTTGATTTATCAGTGCTGTAAGATCTGGTGTAGTAGCATGCTGAATTGTGATAACCTTTCAATATGTTGGCATGTTGCTTAGGTGTGTAAGTAGCTGAATGTTATTAAAGCCCAAACTTAATTAGAATTTTGTTTAGCATCTCATAGTTGGATACTTGACTAGTTAGTGTTTTCAATAGCTTCTTACAGTGCTCTTCTCTTCGATCATAATGGTTGTTTTAGAGTAGTTAATGTTTTTGATATATTAACTTGATGATTAAATAATAGATGTGCACACAATCACCATCAAAGTCTGTCCAAAGTTTAAATCATATAAGAAGAGTGATTTTGTGGTTAGCCTGATAAATAAGTGAGTGGGTAGATCTATCACTTGAAAGCATGTCTTTCTCGATTCATCTCAGAGTCGCTATTTTGTTACTCCTTTTGTGCTAGTCTAGCCTTTGTGTATAAATTGGTGTTGGTTTGTGATCTTTGGTTTTTGCTTCTGTTATTCGTTCTTATTATTTGTTTTGTTCAATCGTTAGGGTTCGATATTTATGCAACCCCGAGAACGACTCCTCATAACAAATTGAGCAATGTTGAACAGCAAGCGCTTGATCATTTTATACCAGTATTTTAAAGTCTAATATTTTGTTTCAATCAGATGTATGCATTGCTTAATTTGTGTTAAATTGATTAGTTAAATCCGTAGTTGCATATCCTGTAGACAAAATATTGATCTCTACTACCGAGCCTAGGTTATTTTCTGTGATTAGAGTTCACGATGAACTCGTCACTTAGTAGATCCGGTCAAATTGCTTAGACATGCTTAGCTATCGGTAGAATCTGGCGGTTATCGACTTTAGTGGTAACCTTGATCACACAAAATTTTCTACAACTTTATGTTTTAGCATTTCGCTATGTTTAATTGCAAAACTAAAAATGAAAACAAAAATGATTTAGACTTGGGCACAATGGTAAGACTGTGTGATCTGTTGGGTGGATCGAAAGGTGCCCAGCCGCTTAAGGACCGAGTTACTTGCGCCACCGATCGAGCATATTGCGTGCTAACCACACTAGAGTATATGGACCTCTCTGACCTAGTACTTTGGCGTGTATTGGCCCGGTCGCAGGAGGTCGCAGGAGGGATGGAGTGGGAGCATGGTAGTTGTCCAAAAGCTTTATCCTCGAGTGGGTAGTTGCCTTTTGGCTTTACTCATGTAAGCGTATGGATTTCTATCCATACGAGCGGCTCGTAGTTAATACACAACATTGGAAACAGTCTCGTAGGACTTAGTGTGCTTAGCATACCTTCGAAGTGTGCTTTGGCTTAAAGGCGTCCCAAGTGTGGGTACATTGGTACACCTCTGCAGGTTAAAACTATTCGAATAGCCTCGCCCTAGGTTATGGACACGCCGGATACGCCCCAAGAACTAGACTACAACATTTAAATTAAAACTTGATGGGTGGTACGAATCGGGATTCGTGTTATTGTTGTGGTGACTATTGGGATAGTCACTTCTAGGTTGTTTATCTTTCGCTTTTGTTATCAATATCCGCATCGTTATTTCAATCTTAAAAATGAATTGCAAACTTGCCTTTAAATCAGATTACCTTATTGCAAATGAAAATTGGCTTTATGCAAATGAAACATATGGCCTCCACCAAATAAACTCGCATGTAGCTTATGAACAGTGCCGTAGTTCACACGTCTGATCTTGCGGGTACAAAGACAATCTTGTACTCGTGTGCTTTGCTTAATGTTTTTGTTGCAGAGGAAGAAGGTGAGCCCAAGGGCCTCACTTCGTGAGTCAGGTTGCCGCTTTCGTGGGCGACTAGACTTGGCGGTCCGGTCGGATGCCTTGTGGGTTGGAGGCACACCGATTGGCTTTGTTTATAGCCATCTTATGGCACTTTGCTTCATTGCTGCTCGTTTATTTTTGTATCTTGTGGCTGTCGGCCTTTGTCCGTAATAACTCTACTATTTGTTTATCTTCCGCTTGGTAGTGTAGTGTTTGGACTCTATGTTTGGAATGGAGTTGATGTCTAATTTTGTAATGAGATGTGTATATCGCTTTCTGGGAAGTATACATACCTCGAGGATCATTTATTTGATTTGTGATGCTAGGACCGGTGGTTGGTTGTTACAAGCCAAATAAATTGGGGTCCTCACAAAGTTGGTATCGAGCCATTACGACCATAGTAACCCAAGCATAGTCGCTCTTAGGATATTTTGCAAAGGCTTATTTTCAAAGTATAAAAAGGGTTTTTATGAAAACCTAGGCGGATTCTCAGATTTTACTCCTTACCTATCTTAGCCTTCTACTCTCATCTTACTCTAATTTGAGTTTAAAACTTGGTTTCTCTCTTTCCTATCAAAAGATAGTTACTACCGGGAAAATCAGTCTTTGGGAGAACCATAGAGAATTAAGTCTAATTAAAAGTTGTGGGGTATAAGGGTAAGATATGTATGAGCTGCTAAGAGTCTGATTTTTGTCAATTGGTTTTGTAACTTAAAAGTCTTGTGTTTGTTTTGTGCTGTTAGTAAGTTATTTGCAGTGGGTTATCGGCTTTGTGTTTTCCGGCTATTGTTAACTTGTCTTAGTGAAACAGGATGGCCGGGAGAACGCGTGGCAGTCAGCAGGCTGGTCATGATGAGGAGCTTCCCCCTCCTCCGACCATGGCGGAGGTGCTCGCTCAGATCGAGCGAAACCGCATGGACCAGACGCGCATCTTGGAGGTTATTGCTAGGAATACCTCCACTCGCCGATGGTGGCGGCCACCGGACTCGCGGGGACTTGCGAGTTCCTCCGTCACGCAGCCGCCGACTTTCTCCCGCCTCGAGGACCATCTCGATGCGGACGATTGGTGCGCATGGTTGAGCGAAGCTCAACATAGCTGATGCGGCAGCGCAGACAAGGCACTCTTCGCGCCCCACCGGCTTTGAGGGCGCAAAGACTCTCATGGTGGGAGAACTATCTCGCCATGCGCCCCGCGCCATGTGGTCGCGTGGAGGAGTTCGATCGCTTTTCGTCGGGCCCACATCCCGGATGGCCCGATGAAGTGAAAAAGAAAGAATTCCTCGCGCTCAAGCAAGGGCGCAAGTGCGTGACGGAGTACTGCACGAGTTCAATCATCCGCTCGTTATGCTCCGGGAGATGGCCTCGGATGAGGCTAGCAGAGAAGTTTATGGATGGCTTGTCCGAGGAGCTGCAGGACAAGCTATCTATTGTGGACTTCCCGACTTTCGTGCCTTGGTAGATAAGGCCATTGTCATTGAGCATAAGGCAAAGGCGCTGGCGAGTCCCATAGCGCAAATGGGAGGCGATCGGTCTACTCACACCGGCCTCGATCGTCCTCGGTGGGCGGCAAGACTGTGGCCCGTTCTTTTGCTCCACCGCGCCGAGGCCATCTCGCACCAGCTCCCGCCCACCGCGGCCGTGTGAGCCACCACGTGCGCCGCGATCCAAAGAGCAGCGGCCTCGCAATCCGGCGGCCGAGGTTACTTGTTTTATTTGCCACAACAAGGGCCACTACGCCAACGCTTGCCTCGAGTGTTGCGCAGAGCCCCTCGTCCTAATGGAGGACGCGGGCGCGGGAGTGGTCACCCACCGACCGTAAGGTTATCGAAGACCGAGTGCGAGCAGCTGGTCGAGTCAACCACCTTTCACCGAGGAGGCTCGGAGGCGCGGATGTCGTGATGGGTACACTTCTTGTTAATTCTCGTCCTGCGGCAGATTATTTGATTACGAGCATCACATTCTTTATTTCAAGATCATTTGCTGCTGCTAGTGGTCTTCACTTTGTGTTCCTTTGGGAGTTCCTTTGCTCATCCGCTCTCCGGTCGGAAATGAGGGCGATCTCTGATGTCGAGATGTTCCTATCATAGTCAAAGGAGTGGGGTTTTTGCAAACCTTATTACCTCGATTCGCGATGTCCGGATGTGAATCTTGGCATGGATTGGTTGTCCCAACACTTGGGACAAATCGATTGTGCCGGAAGATTGTCTATCTCACCACTGTTGGCGGCGGTCGGTTTTCCCGCAGTGCAAAGGGTCGCACCTTTGTGCACTTGTAGCCAAGCCGACTTTGAAGATTCGGAGGTTCCTACTGTTTGTGATTTTGAGGATGTTTTCTGATGATTTACAGGATGCCTCGGCTCGAGATCTGGAGTTTGTTATCGAGTTGCTGCCTGGTCGCTCGATTTCAAGGCGCCGTGTCGGATGCCTCCCAATGAGCTAGAAGAATTGAAGAAGCAGCTTGGTGAGCTCCAAGCAAAGGGTTTCATCCGTCCCCGTTCATCTCCTTGGGGTTGTCAGGTGATCTTTGTGAAGAAGAAGGACAAGACTTTGCGCATGTGTGTTGATTACCGTCCTCTCAATGAGGTGGCGGTGAAGAACAAATATTCTTTGCCCGCATTGATGATCTGTTTGATCGATTGATCGAGCCTGTGTGTTCTCAAAGATTGATTTGAGAATGGGGTATCATCAGTCGAGGATCGGATCGAGGATATTCCAAAGACGGCTTTCACTACTCGTTATGGGTCGCATGCGAGCACACCGTCATGTCTTCGGTCTAACCAATGCTCCGGCTTTGTTCATGAACCTTATGAATTCAGTATTCATGGAGTATTTGGATAAATTTGTGGTGGTCTTTATTGATGATATTCTTATCTATTCCAAGATCAAGCGAGCATGCCGAGCATCTGAAGATTGTTTTGGGAAAATTGCGGAACATCACCTATATGCAAAGTTCAAGCAAATGTGAGTTACGGTTGAAGGAAGTGGCATTCTTGGGCCATGTTCTTTCATTTGGAGGCATAGTCGTGGATCGGCAGAAGGTCGGTGGACGTTCTATCTTGGGGCGGCCAAGTCGATCCACCGATGTGCGGAGTTTTCTTGGTTTAGCGGGCTACTACCGCCGCTTTATCGAGAACTTCTCCAAGATCGCAGCCGATGACTGAATTGCTCAAGAAAGACAAGAAGTTTCTTTGGTCCTCTGCTTGTGATGAGAGCTTTGTGAGCTTAAAAGCGATTGACTTGACCCAGATCCTCACTCTTCCCGATATCCACAAGAGCTTCGATATTTATTGCGATGCCTCTCGTCGTGGACTTGGATGTGTTCTTATGCGGAAGGCAAGCGGTTTCCTATGCATCCAGCGGTTGAGACCTCACGAGCTCAATTATCCTACCCATGATTTAGAGTTGGCTCAGTGGTGCATGCACTCAAGATCTGCGGCACTATTTGATCGGAAACTTGTGAGGTGTTTCCGATCACAAGAGCTTGAAATACTTGTTCACCCAAATCTGAACCTCGAGCGGAGGAGATGGTTGGAATTGATCAAAGATTATGACATGGGTATTGATATCATCTGGCAAAGCCAATGTGGTTCTTGATGCACTTAGCCGGAAAGTGTATTGCAATACTTTGATGATCCAAGAGCAAAGAACCGCACTTCTTGCGAGTTTCAGCGTCTCAACTTGGGTTTGGTTGAGTATGGTTCCCTTGTGCGCTTGGTTGTGCAACCGACCTTGGTGGATCAAATCAAGGCAGCACAACAATCGAGCGATGGTGTGGGTAAAATCAGCTGAACATCAAGAATGGAGCGACCAAGTGTTTCATGTAAGATGAGCACGGTGTCGTATGGTTTGGGCAGCGGCTTGTGGTCCCAAAGGTCCCGAGTTGCGGGATTTGATTCTTCAGAGGCCCATGATTCGCCTTTGTCCATCCATCCCGGGCCACCAAAATGTACCAAGATCTGCGTCGAGAGATTACGGTGGACTCGCATGAAGCGCGAGATTGCGGTGTTCGTTGCGGATGTGACATATGTTGTCGCGTCAAGGCCGAGCATCAACGTCCCGCTGGTCTTCTTCACCCTTGCCTATACGAGAATGGAAGTGGGATTAGCAGGCATGGATTTTATCATCGGTCGCCTGTACTCCTACGGGGAAGGATGCATTATGGGTTATCATTGATCGATTGACGGGTGGCTCATTTCCTTCAAAGGCGATCGAAGATTGATGTGAATCGATTAGCGGATCTTTACATATCCCGCATTGTGAGTTCGCATGGTGTACCACGAACAATTGTGTCGATCGTGGTTCTCTGTTCACCTCTCGGTTTTGGCATAGTCTGCAGAAGCCATGGGGACCCGTCTTTCATTCATTTCGACCTATCATCCTCGGTGATGGTCGAGCGGAGCGCGTCAACTGTGTGCTTGAAGACATGCTCCGTGCTTGTGTTCTCTCTATGGAAAGAATTGGGAGAAGTGCCTACCGCTTGCCGAAGTTCTCCTACAACAACGACTTCGAGACTAGTCTCGGTATGGCACCATTTGAGGCCTTGTATGGGCGGCTGCAGAACACCATTGAACTGGTGGCGGGAGAGCGGTTCTTTGGCCCAGATTCCATCAATGAGGCTGAAAGTCAAGTGCAGTTGATTCGTGAGCACTTGCGCGTGGCTCAATCCAGGCAGAAGAGCTATGCAGATCGGCGTCGCCGTGAGTTGAGTTTCCAGCCCAATGACTTTGTGTATCTCAAAGTCTCACCTCTGAAGGGACATCGTCGTTTTGGTGTCAAGGGCAAACTGGCTCCTCGATATGTCGGGCCGTATCGCATCATCAAGAAAGTGGGAGCTGTTGCATACAAGTTGGAGTTGCCAGCTACACTTGAGGGGGTGCATGATGTTTTCCATGTATCGCAATTGAAGAAGTGCCTCCGTATTCCAGTTGAGGAAACGCCATTGGAAAATATCGATGTGCAGGAAGATCTGTCTTATCGTGAGCATCCTGCTCGTATCCTCGATGAAGAACGCAGAACAAGGAACCGTGTGATCAAGTTCCTAAGGTTCAAGTGGTCGAACCACTCCGAGGATGAAGCCACTTGGGAGCGGAAGATCGTCTCCAGCAGATTACCCGCCCTTCTTCTCCGGTGATCGTAATCTCGGGCGAGATTCTGTAAGGGGAGATTTGTAACAGCCCTAACTTAGGGTTTGTATTTCAAATGTAAAATTTTGAGGAGGAATAAAAACTTTTGTTGTCTCTTCAAATCATTTGAAAGTTTCTACATTTTCCTAGCAATTTCCATTTTCTAGAATTAAATTCTTGTGAATGGAAATTGTTGTCAGACATTCTCGACCTTCAAACTTGTGATCATCCCCAGGAATATTTTTCCTGTCATCTTGATCATCCTATCTACCTCCCTGAATTATTTCACAATTTTAGATTTTATTTGCTATTTCAAATGGCCAAGTCAACCTAGTTTGAAATCTGGTCAAACTTCTGTTCAGCAGCTTGTGAATTTTAGTGGGAGAAATCTAGAGCATAAAAACTCCTGGAAAAATTTCACAAGGCTGTCCTCTGTCCCTAATAGCTACCATAAAAATTTTGAAATTTTTGGAGCTCAGGAGCTACCTCTAAAAATTCCCCAACCTTCTCTGTCTTTTAAATCAAATTCTAAAAACACTGTTCCTCGGGCCCGAACCCAACTCAGGCTCGAGTCCGACTCGCACCACTTGGCTCGGTCGCACCACCTAGTTGCACCGCGCGCGCTCGATGGCTGTCAGCCGTCCGATGCAGATCGAACGATCCAGGTGCGTGTATGCAACCGACCTGTCCGAATCCATACATCAATCTCGACCGTCCATTTCAGATCCAACGGTCGACATAAAAATGGTCGAGTCGAACCACTGGTTTGCGTCGCACTTGACTCGGGCTCGCGCCATTTTGCTTCTGTCGCTGACAGGCGGGCCCTACTTGTCAGGTCGTCACCTACCTCTCGTTCGAGGATCGAGTGCCGCGGCAAAGATGCATGCGCGCCACCTCGCCTCGCCGTCCATTCTCGTTTCTCGCGCTTCACCTCGGCGCATCACCCGCGCTAGCCCATGCCTGTGCAAGCGTAATCGCCGTCATCTACCTCTTTGTCTCGCCGCTTTTCTTCCTTGCGTCTCGGTTGAGAAGCTCCGCCTCTTGTTTCCTCCGCCCTCCCTACTTAAGCTCACCCAAAGCTCCCTCTTCCTTCTTTAGACACCGATAAGCAATCCCTATCACCCATTGCCCTTCCGAGCTCAATTCATAGTTGTGCTCGAGCTCGGTGCACGGCCGCGCCGCCACCGCCGTGTCAACACCACAACCAAAGTGAAGATCATCCCTTCTTTGCGCGTCACATCGTGTTCCGCATCCCTATCGTGATTTCCCTCGCCTAATTTGAAGTTTTATTCACAGGAGCCGTTGAATTTCAATTTCCCTCTTCCTCGGCGAAAGTTCAAACCTTCGTCCTCTTCTCGGTGAGTTGGTTCTTAGAGCAATTGCTCGCGCTAGCACCATCTAGTGCACTCACCGAGCTACCTCCATCTCTCTTTTCTCTATTTTTGCTCAGGTTGCTCCTCCTCGGTGACCCTTGATCGCCGGCGGTTGTCGCCGCGGGCCATCTCCGCAGCCTCTTGAGCTCGCGTCATCGGTGAGTCCTCGGTAGCTCACCGATGCTCATGCGCGCGCTAGTTTTCTCATAATCCCGTATGGCGCCGCCGCCTTGTCACCTCGCGCCGGCCGCTGCTGGTCGCCGCCGCGCCGCCTCGGTGCCGCTCTAGCCACACCACCGCCACCCCTAGTTCCCATTCACTCTGGTGACCCATTTTTAGCTCACCTTCGCGCGCCACCACTCCACCACGGCGACCACCACCGCTCCCGATCGGCGAGCCTCCTCGCTCTTCCTTGAGCTCCCTGTTCCTTGTTGTGGTGACAGTGGGGCCCATCTCTCTGAAGCTTTGTAGTTAGCTGCTTATCATGTTTATGATTGTTCGTTAGTTCACTCTCATTGCATGATCAAAATTGGGTATTGGAAGTTTGAAAGTATTTTAGTGTGTTCTCTGAATTTATCTCCTGTTGTCGGTTCTGTTGTCAGTGGCTAAACTCTTGTTTCATGCTTATGCTTTGAATTCTTGTTTAGTGCTAGTTGGCTCCCTTTTGCTGTGGTGGTTAGCATGAAATCATTTAGTTGGTATCTTTAAGTTCCTAAGCTCTTGTTGTCATGTTTGATCATTGGGATAGTTAACTGATCATGTTATTATCTCTGTACTTTTGATTTATCGTCTTCGTAAGATCCGTGTAGTAGCATGTCAATTGTGATAACCTTTCAATATGTTGGCATGTTGCTTAGTGTGTAAGTAGCTGAATGTTATTAAAGCCCAAACTTAATTAGAATTTTGTTTAGCATCTCATAGTTGGATACTTGACTAGTTAGTGTTTTCAATAGCTTCTTACAGTTCTGTTTCTCTCGATCATTAATGGTTGTTTTAGAGTAGTTAGTTTGTTTTGATATATTAACTTGATGATTAAATAATAGATGTGCACACAATCACCATCAAAGTCTGTCCAAAGTTTAAATCATATAAGAAGAGTGATTTTGTGGTTAGCCTGATAAATAAGTGAGTGGGTAGATCTATCACTTGAAAGCATGTCTTTCTGATTCATCTCTGTAGCTGCTATTTTGTTACTCCTTTTTGTGCTAGTCTAGCCTTTGTGTATAAATTGGTGTTGGTTTGTGATCTTTGGTTTTTGCCGGTGTTATTCGTTCTTATTCGCTGTTTTGTTCAATCGTTAGGGTTCGATATTTGCGGCAACCCCGAGAACGACCCTCCGCAACAAATTGAGCAACAGCAGCCAGGCAAGCAGTTTGATCATTTTATCCCAGTATTTTAAAGTCTAATATTTTGTTTCAACTGTATGTATGCATTGCTTAATTTGTGTTACATTGATTAGTTAAATTCGTAGCTGCATATCCTGTAGACAAAATATTGATCTCTACTACCGAGCCTAGGTTATTTCTTCGTGATTAGAGTTATTGGATGAACTCTCGCCACTTAGTAGATCCGGTCAAATTGCTTAGACATGCTTAGCTATTCCAGAGATCTGGCGGTTATCGACTTTAGTCGGAACCTTGATCACACAAAATTTTCTACAACTTTATGTTTTAGCATTTTCGCTATGTTTAATTGCAAAACTAAAAATGAAAACAAAATGATTTAGACTTGGGCACGATGGTAAGACGGTGTGATCTGTTGGTGTGACGGAAAGGTGCCCAGCCGCTTAAGGACCGAGTTACTTGCGCCACCGTCATCGAGCATATTGCGTGCTAACCACACTAGAGTATATGGGACCTCTCTTGACCTAGTACTTTGGCGTGTATTGGCTCCGGTCGCAGGAGGTCGCAGAGGGATGGAGGTGGGAGCATGGTAGTTGTCCAAAAGCTTTATCCCGAGTGGGTAGTTGCCTTTTCGGTTTTACCATGTAAGCGTATGGATTTCTATCCATACGAGCGGCTCGTAGTTAATACACAACATTGGAAACAGTCTCAGAGGACTTAGTCAGGCTTGCATACCTTCTAAGTGTGCTTTGGCTTAAAGGCGATCGAAGTGTGGGTACATTGGTACACCTCTGCAGGTTAAAACTATTCGAATAGCCTCGCCCTAGGTTATGGACACGCTCGGACGCCCCAAGAACTAGACTACAACATTTAAATTAAAACTTGATGGGTGGTGCGAATGCGGGATTCAGTGCTATTGTTGTGGTGACTATTGGGATAGTCACTTCTAGGTTGTTTATCTTTCGCTTTTGTTATCAATATTCTGCATCTTGTTATTTCAATCTTAAAAATGAATTGCAAACTTGCCTTTAAACCAGATTACCTTATTGCAAATGAAAATTGGCTTTATGCAAATGAAACATATGGCCTCCACCAAATAAACACGCATGTAGCTTATGAACAGTCTGTAGTTCACACGTCATCTTGCGGGTACAAAGACAATCTTTGTACTGTGTGCTTTGCTTAATGTTTTGTTGCGAGAGGAAGAAGGTGAGCCCCAAGGGCCTCACTCGTGAGCCGTGTTGCCGTTTCGTGGACGACTAGACTTGACGGTCCGGTCAGATGCCTTGTGGGTTGGAGGCACACTGATTGGCTTTGTTTATAGCCATCTTATGGCACTTTTGCTTCCGCTGTCGTTCTCGTTTATTTTTGTATCTTGTGGCCTGTCGGCCTTTGTCTGTAATAACTCTACTATTTGTTTATCTTCCGTTTGGTAGTGTAGTGTTTGGACTCTATGTTTGGAATGGAGTTGATGTCTAATTTTGTACCGAGATGTGTATACTGCTTTCTGGGAAGTATACATACCTCGAGGATCAGTTTATTTGATTTGTGATGCTAGGACCAGGTGGTTGGTTAAGCGTTACAAGCCAAATAAATTGGGGTCCTCACACTTTCTCCCGTATAAGGCCTCAAATGGTGCCATGCCGAGACTGGCTTGGAAGCTGTTGTTGTACGAAAACTCGGCAAATGGCAAGCACTTCTCCCAATGCTTCCCATAGGAAAGGACACAAGCTCGAAGCATGTCCTCCAAAACTTGGTTGACCCTTTCGGTCTGACCATCAGTTTGGGGGTGATACGCGGAGCTGAAGGAAAGGTGGGTTCCCATAGCCTCCTGCAGGCTATGCCAAAATCACGAAGTGAACAACGAACCGCGATCTGACACAATCGTCTTTGGCACACCATGCAAACTCACGATGCGGGCTATGTAGAGATCTGCCAGGAGACCCACTCGAAGGTCAGTCTTGACAGGGAGGAAATAAGCCACTTTAGTCAATCGATCGATGACAACCCAGATGGCGTCATTCTTCTTTGGAGATCGGGGTAGACCGGTGATAAAGTCCATCCGACCGAATCCCACTTCCACTCCGAATTGGCAAGGGTCAAGCGTCCCATTGGACATCGATGTTCGCCTTGACACGACGACACACGCCGCACTCCTCGGCAACGAACCTTGCGATCTCCCTCTTCATTCGGTCCACCAAAATCTCTGGCGGAGATCATGATACATCTTCGTGGCCCCAGGATGAATGGATAAAGGAGAATCGTGGGCTTCCCGTAGAATCAAACCTCGCAATTCCATGTCCTTTGGAACCACAAGGCGTTGCCCGAACCTCACAACACCAAGCTCATCTTCGGAGAAGCACTTGGCTGTTCCATCCTTGACATTTTCCTTGATACGGTTCACTCCAACATCCGACTGTTGAGCGGACTTGATCCGATCCACCAAGGTTGGCTGTACAACCAGGGCAGCGAGGGAACCATGCTCAACCAAACCCAAGTTGAGACACTGAAATTCCTCCAGAAGGGTGGGCTGAGACTCCTTGAGAAGCAATGCATTGTAATGCGCTTTGCGACTAAGCGCATCCGCAACGACATTGGCTTTACCCGGATGGTAGTGAATACCCATGTCATAGTCCTTGATCAACTCCAACCATCTCCTTTGTCTGAGGTTCAGATCTGGTTGGGTGAACAAATACTTCAAGCTTTTGTGACCCGAATACACTTCACAACGATTACCGATTAGGTAATGTCGCCAAATCTTAAGTGCATGAATCACCGCGGCCAACTCCAAGTCATGGGTAGGATAGTTGAGTTCATGAGGTCTCAATTGCCTTGATGCATAGGCCACCACCTTGCCTTCTTGCATAAGGACACAACCGAGGCCTCGACGAGAAGCATCGCAGAAGATTTCGAAGCTCCGATGGACATCGGGGAGGACGAGAACGGGAGCGGTGGTCAAACGCTCCTTGAGTACTCCAAAGCTCTCCTCACAAGCATCGGACCACAAGAACTTCTTGTCCTTCTTGAGCAACTCCGTCATTGGCTTCGCGATCTTGGAGAAGTTCTCGATAAAGCGGCGATAGTATCCCTCTAAACCAAGAAAGCTCCGCACTTCGCTGACTGAAGTAGGCTGGCTCCAGGACAGAACATCGCTGACCTTGCTAGGATCAACGGCTACGCCCCCGGCTGAAAGAACATGGCCCAGGAAGGCCACTTCCTTCAACCAGAATGCACACTTGCTGAACTTTGCATACAGCTGATGCTCACGAAGCTTTCCCAACACAAGCCTCAGATGCTCGTCATGTTCCTCATCGTTCTTGGAGTAGATAAGAATATCATCGATGAAAACCACAACAAACCTATCCAGGTACTCCATGAACACCGAATTCATGAGGTTCATGAACAAGGCAGGTGCATTGGTTAAGCCGAACGACATGACGGTATACTCGTACAAACCATAACGAGTAGAGAAAGTCGTCTTTGGGATATCCTCTGTCCGAATCCGAACTTGATGGTATCCCACTCTCAAATCAATCTTGGAGAAAACTCGTGCTCCAGTCAATTGATCGAAGAGATCGTCGATGAGGCGAGAGGATACTTGTTCTTTACCGTTACTTCATTAAGTGGACGGTAATCAACGCACATGCGCAGCTGCCTTGTCCTTTTTCGACAAAGATTGCCGAGCATCCCCAAGGAGATGAGCTAGGCGGATGAAACCCTTCTCTTGAAGCTCACCAAGTTGCTTCTTCAACTCCACCAACTCAATTGGATCCATCCGTAAGGCCTCTTGGAAATCGGGCGGCGCACCGGAACCAACTCGATTACAAACTCGAGGTCTCGAACCGTGGCATCCCCGAAGATCGTCGGGAAGACATCAACGAAGTCACACCACCGGGACTTCACTAATATCTAAAGCTGGCTTCGCTCGAGCGCCAAGAGATGCGGACCTTGCGCCTTAAAAGCGAACTCGCCGCCATAAGGATCGTGAGGTAGATGAGCCTCCGGCGCAATCGACGGTCCCATGCGCCGAGACAACCGATCCATGCCTGCATTACATCTAAGCTCGCTGAATGGAGGAGGATAAGGTTCGCTAAAATCCTACTCCTCTATCTCAACAGGACATCCCGACACTCAAGCTCGACTCTCAACTCCGAACCCGAGAGCGAATGAGCAAGGGGACCAACAAAGGAGCAAACCAAGCTCACCAATGCAGAAATGATTCGTAAATAAATGAATGAGATGCTCTGAATCAAACAAAACAGTAGCAGGATGGGAGTTAACCAAAGTGTACCCAACACGACGCCAGCGCCTCCGTGCCTCCTCCGCGGAGATGAGGTTGACACGCCACTACCCACGCCTTGGGTAGCGGGGCAACCTTCCGATCCGGGAAGGACCACCTCCTTGCCGCGTCCTCCATTAGGACGAGGGTCGCTCCCGTCTTCTTAGGCACGGTTCGCATAATGCCCTTTCGCCGCGGGAAAATAAGTGACCCCGCAGCCAGATTGCGGGGCCACTCGGTGACTCGCAGTGCACGTGATCGGGGCACGCGGCGCGAGGGCGAGGGGTCGGCACCGACGCTCGGTGGTGGTAAGGCCAGGAACGGCCCCGTGCAGCCCAACACGAGGACAGGAAGGCCGGCCCGCATGCACCTGGGCCTCCCACTTGCGCTGCGGGACTCGCCTAGCACCTCGCCTTGTGCTCAGCAACAATGGCCTTGTCCACCAAGGTCTGAAAGTCGGCAAAGTCCACAATGGATAGCTTGTCTTGCATCTCCTCCGACAAGCCCTCCATGAACTTCTCCTGCTTGGCCTCATCAGTGGCCACCTCGGATGGAGCATAACGAGCCAAGTGGTTGAACTCGTAAAGGTACTCCATTCGACCTTCGCCCTTGCTTGAGCGAGAAATTCCTTCTTCTTGACTTCATCAAGCCGGCAGGATGTGAGCTCGACTAACGCAATCCGAACTCCTCCCAAGAGACAAGTGGCGACGGGCTGCATGGCCAAGAAGTTCTCCCACCAAGAGAGTGCCGCCTTGCGGTGATGGGAGACAAAGTGTGCCTTGTCGACATCCCCGCACTGGCAACGCCGAAGCTTCGCCAACGACTTAGCTGGGCCATCTGCGCCCGAGGGTCCTCGATCCGGAAAACGTGGGGGTGGGTGTAAGAAACTCAGCAAGGCCCCCACGAGGCTGAGGTCCACCCCCTTGCCCGAATCCTGAGGCACCGGCAAGGGCGGAGGTGTTGCGCGCAATAACATCTAGCAGGACCCTCCTGTCCTCTGAATGGTTGCGCTCGATCTGAAGAAGAACCTCAGCCATGGTCGGAGGAGGCGGGAGCTCCTCATCCAAACCAGGCTGCTGACCACGGCCGCTACGAGTACCACCAGCCATCCTGGGACAAGGAAACTTAGGTTAGCAACACAACCTTAAATCTAGAAGTTGATGAAAGCGAAAAGCTACGATTAGGGGAATGAGGTATCACCCTAAACGCAAGTCAAAATAACAGGCATATAAACTTTAAAGGCTTCCAAAGAGACTCCAAAACAACAAGGGGAACACCAAACCAAATCTCAGCTTCTCGATACCATATACCTGTATTGAATGAACGAGCAATGGGTTGAGAAGATAAAATTTCAGCACCCTACATCAAGTCTAACACTACTCTAGAGCAAGATTAAGGCGGCAAAATTATTGCTAGATACTTAGCTAACTAGCATCACATCTTACCCTTTCATTCCCACAAGTTTTAGTTGATTAACCTCTCATTTTCTACCCTATTTAGGACCTCTTTGCTGTCCGGAAATTGACACTCGCTGTCCAGATTTTGCATCCAAGCTTCTAAGCCGAAATCTTCAACTTCCGAAGCTTCAAAACCTTGTAGAGGGCAGCTAACACTTCAATTTGCCGAACTCATTGGTTCCCAAAACCCAATTAATCGATAAAAACTATCTTTGGAGGGAAGGAGAGGAAAACAACTTTCAAAACTCAAATTAGAGCAAGATGAGAGAAGAAAGCTAAGATATGTAAGGAGTAAAATCTGAGAACTTACTTAAACTTTCATAAATCATTTGATACTTTGAAATTAAGTTTTCCAAAATATCCTAAAGACGATCAAGCTTGGGTTATTACTATCGAATGGCTCGATACCAACTTTGTCAGACCACGGTTTATTTGGCTTGTAATGCTTAACCATCCATTGGTCCTAGCATCACAAATCGAGATAAACTAAGCCTCGAGATATGTATACTTCCTGCACTGCAGATATACACACCTGCTACAAAATCATGCATCAATTCCATTCATTCACATAGAACCAAACAAGCAACGAATCAAAGACATACTTAATATAAAGAGTTATTAAAAGAGAGGCCGACCGCCAAAAGACATACCACAAAATAAGTACACAATGTAGCAAAGAGCCATAAGATGGCGATAAACAAAAGCCAATCGGTGTGCCTTTACCCACAAGGCAACCAACCGACCGCCAAGCTAATCGTCCCGTAACCCGCACATCTCGCAAAAGTAAGGCCCTTGGGGCTCACCTTCTTCCTCTGCAACAAAACAATTAAGATAGCATCCGAGTACAAAAATTGTTTTTGTACTGCAAGACCGACGGTAAGATAACATGACTATAATTAACTACATGCAAGCTTTATTTAAGTGGAGGAGGCTCGACTTATTTTCAAAGATAAAGCAAGTTTTCTTTGCAATAAGGTAATACATTTAAAAGCAAGTTTGCAAATAATTCTTATTGTTCAAATAATCGAGAAACAAATACAACAATAGATAGATGACAACAACATCCCGAAGTGACTAACCCAATAGCCACCACAACAATAGCATGAAGTACCCTTCATACCACCCATGTCAAGTTTAAGTTTTTAAAAGGTTGTAGTCTAGTTCTGCACGACCTTACCAAGCATGTCCATAACCTAGGACGAGGCTATTCGAATAGTTTTAACTCGCAGGGTGTACCAATGTACCCACACGATAGACCGCTCTTTCTACCACCACGGTTAGCATACTTCCTTTGGTATGCAGGCACGGCTAAGTCTAACAAGACGCTTTCCAATGGACGGTGCTAATTAAGAGCCGCAACCCACGGGAGAAGGACACATTAGACAGCCTAACCGGTCTGCTAATGCTCCCTTCCAACACCACACACACACACACAGTTTCAACACACCCACCAACCAGCTCATAATTAACACCTCCCAGAGTACTTAGTCAAGAGAGGTTCCATATCCCCCTCGTGTGGTTAGCACTCAATAAGTGCTTGGCTTAGTGACACAAGTAACTCAGTCCTTGGGGACTTAGGCACCATTCCATTCACACCCAACAGATCACACCAACATACCATTGTGCCCAAGTCAAGATATAGTTTTTATTTTCAGTTTTTGATTTGTAAATCAATAAAACACAAGGATTGGACATAATGGAATAATATAAGTATTTGTGTGATCAAGACCATCGACTAAGTCGATGATCGCCCAATACTACCGATATCTAGGCATGGCTAAGCAATATGCATTTGTAATCTACTAAGAGACAAGAGCTCATCCAACGAAATCTAATCACAGCAAATAACCTAGGCTCAGATAGTAGAGGATATTTATTTACCTACAGATTATGCAACTAGGGATTAACTAATCAATTTAACAACAAAATAGCAATGCATACATACAAGTTAAACAAAGAATTAGACTTTAAAAGTAATGGGATCAAATGAGAAATGATCAAACTGCTTGCCTGGCTGTTGTTGCTCACTATGCCGCAGAGGATCACTCTCAAGGACGGCACAATCGTCGGAACCTAACGAAAGAGCGAAAAAGAACCGATAAGAACAAATAAAACGAAAAGACTCTAAAACCAAAATGCTCCAAAGGCTCAAAATTTTACAAAGAAGAAGAGCAAGATTTAAAACGAAATTAGAAACAAGAACAAACTGATTTGGACTCTCAATGCAAAAGATATGATCAAAACAATTTGGTTCGGTTGAAAATTGCAATCATTATTATTCACATAATTAAATTGTTTGGTGAAAATTTCTAGAATGGTGGTGCAATGAAATTTTTATGGTAGGTAGCTACTGACATTTTAAGGCTAACACAAGAGGTCTCACCTCAATTAGAGTTAAAATGATTTAGTTATGATTTTCCTAAGTTATAAAGCTAAGACAAGGTTAATTTCAGAATTAAAGACTACTTTAAAACCTATACTATGCTAAAGTAATTTAACAGATGCATTTATAGAACTTTAGTTTATCAAATTTGGAGCTACAGAGAGAAAGATATGCATTTTTGAAGTTTAAAACAATTAATAAAGTGCAAATAAAAGCTTTCGGGACTTATTCTGGAAAACCGACTAAATCGAGGTCGTGGGCCGTTGATCAAAAATCACACAAGACACGAGCACAAAGCGCCAACTCCACCACGAGCACCTGGGCGCCAAGATCTCATCGCGCCTAGGGGAGGTCTTAGCCGTTAGATCCAGACTTGATGGTCTAGATCTGATGGAGGAGGTCCTTGAGGTGGAGGTCTAAGAGAGGAGGTCTGGACGGCGAGATCTGAAGGAGGGAGGTCTTTGACGGCTAAGATCTACTGAGGAGGTCTTAACTGCCAACGACTCCACCGATGGATTTAGATCCAATGGCCTAGATCAACATCGCATCCGGAGGGGTCCGAATGTTCTTCACATCCGAGCCGTAGATCTAAAGATGAACGACCAAGAGAGAAACTAAGCGATAGAGTTGAAAATAGACTGAGGAGGTCTAACCCGTTAGATCTAAATCTAACGGTCCAGATCTGACAGTGAGGTCCTAAAGCTACGGATCAAAATGGAGGAGGTCCTAGACGGTCACGATCTCCAGGAGGAGGTCGTGAACGGCTAAGATGAAAACGAGGGAGGTCGGGACGGCTAGGATCTCAACGAGGAGGTCATGGATGGCCATGATCTCCGCGGGGAGGTCCTACGCGACAGGTGTTTAACAGAGAGAGGTCTGGACGGTTCAGATCTCCGCGAGGAGGTCCTAAACGGTCCAGATTTAGGCGGAGGGATCTTGCGGTCTTCTTCACAAAGGACCAGAGGTGGTCTTTTTGTAAAGAGGACCCCAAAGGTAGTTTTGAAGGTTCTCTTTACAAAATACCAGGGGTGGTCTTCTGCAAAGAGGACCTCGGTGGGGTGGCTTAGGGGTGGTTTTTATAAAACGACTAAGGGAGGTCTTTTCGCACAGAGGACGTCAAGGAGGTCTTTTGCAAAGAGGACCCCGAAGCGGAGGGTGATCCTAGCGGCAGGGATTTAACCTACGGAGGTCTTTAACGGCCAGGATTTCAGCGAGGAGGTCCTGGCGGCTAGAGACTTATACTAGGAGATCTAACGGCCGAGATCTGGTTCGGGGACTTAACTACACCCACGGCTTGCCGACAAGAACAACATTTAACCCAATGATTAGGCTCTCGGACACTTAAATGCTAATCATTGGGCTACAACACTTGTCCGAGTAAGGCACGACAAAAACATGACTTCGGTTTTTAGCTCATCGCCGGCGACGAGGACTTCGCCGGCGAAAACCAAAAGCACGGCTAGGTTCCAAATAGTAAGGAGAACCTACAGGTACCGAAAACTAGGGCTAGAGCGCACCCTACCGGCGGCTAGTCGGAGATGACCGAAGGAGACCAACTACGGCAAAATAAAAAGCTAACGATGCTCAAAACGACCGGGTTTCCAACACTAAAATACTAACCTGGGACTGAAGGAGGTCCAAGAATGGTCGCAGGAGCTTCGGCGACGGTGGTGCTTGTCGGAGTTGGGGAAGACGACCAATCCGGCCCCGAAAACAGGCTCCCCAAATTGTCAACCTCTGTGAAGGTTTAAACAAAATAAGTTAGGGAGACTGAGGTGACCAAGACGACAAGGTGACAGCCAATATTGCAATAATGAACCACTGGAGCTCGAAGGTCGCCTGGGAGCTCCGAGGTCCAGCAATGGTGGCAGAGGCTTTCAGGTGCTTTTGAGCACAATAGCAGAGAAAGAAACTAGAGGTGCAAGAAGGGATCCAAAGAAGCTTAAGGAAGAAGCTCGTGCTCAATATATAGCCTGAGAGGAAGAGCAAAGGCAAGTGTCCACTTGTTTCAACAAGCTAGACACTGACATGATGGGAGTAGGTGTCGAGAGACTTTTGAGCAAAGGGGCCGCCAAACATTTAATGTTGGCAGCACATAACCGTTTGTCAGCCCTAGAGTTGACAAGGCACTGCTCTCTACTGACATGCACAAAAATTTACAATGACCAGGCCCCACCAGTTAGTGAGAGAACCAGGGAGGACCTGACAAAGAACTCAACGGCTAAAATCAGCACAGAGCTCCAACTAGGGAGGTCTGAACGGTTGGATGAGAATCTAAGGGCTCATATTTTAAATAAGGATTAGAGGTCCTAACACTTAGGGGAGGTTTGAGCCCCAGATCCAAAGATGAACGGCCCATGATCACCCAAGTGCTAGGGGTGGTCGAGGAGGACTGAGGAGGACGCCCCAGGGTGGTCTTTGCAAAAGGTGCAAAGGAGGTCATAGGGGAGGTCCTCGAGGGTCGTCTTTGCAAATAGGACATGAGGAGGTCCAAGGGCTGCGGGGGCTGGCGAGGTTGCACGGGCTCGGGCTCGGGCTGGTGCTTTTAGGTGGTTTGACCGAGCCAGTTGGCACGAGCCAGACTTTGGTGCACCCGAGGAACAGTGAAGACCCGAAGAGGTTTGGATTTTAGAGCTGAAGCTTCGGGAAATAAATTTAGGTATCAATTCAACTCTAAAAATTATGAAATTTTTCAGAGGGGTCACATACCAACCCAAGAACTTAGGAAAAATATTTCCCCGAGAAGGATCACAAGATTGGACAAGATTGTTTTTGGAGGATCAAGATTTGGATCAACAGACTTGTGACTTTGTATTTCCATACTCTTGTACAATAATTGTTTAGTACACACAGGAAATACATGATGTAAGAAAAAGTTTTAATTTCTACTCATTTTCTTACATCTGAAACACAAGTACAGAATTTGGGATGTTACATGCACCAGCATTCTTGAGACCAAATGACATTTTTACATAACAGTAAGTACCATATGGGGTGATAAAGGAAGTTTTCTCTTCATCTTGTTTACTCATATTGATCTGGTGGTACCCTGAATAAGCATCCAAAAACTTAACAACTCACACCTAAGTAGAGTCTACAAGTTGATCAATGCGAGGAAGGGGAAAGTCATCCTTCGGACAAGCTTTATTAAGATCTGTAAAATCAATACACATTCGCCATTTTCCATTGGCTTTTCTAACCATTACAGGATTGGCGAGCCACTCGGGTGGTCGACTTCACGAATGAACCTAGCTTTGAGAAGCTTGTCAATCTCCGATCGATTGCTTTTTTCGATCGATAAACGCCGTAGCTTCGCTTGACCGTTTTTTGTTAGGTTGTAGAGCTAGCCTATGCTCGATCACCTCCCTAGGGACTCGGCATGTCCGACGCCACAAAGAATACGCCCCGATTAGCTCTGAGGAAGGAGACGAGCGACTCTTCCTATTTAGGTCGAGTCCCGCTCCGACCAAAGATCTTGGCATCCTCTAGAGAAGTACTTCCACGAGATGTACCTCTTTTATCTCGCTTTAAGGTTTTGGTGTCATCTTCGATCTTGAATTTTTGACCGCATGTTAACGGTGTTAGTTCCTCTGCCTGGAGTTCATCGACCAGATTCTAAACACTTCGATCGCATGCGTAGGCTATCTTCCGATCGCCTCGGACCGTGATTACACCTTTGGTCCCAGATTTTCAAACTCGATAACCGTAATGCGTGGCTATCGTGAATTTTGCTAAAGCTCGACGACCAAGAATTGCATTGTATGCGATCACGAAGTTCACCACATCAAATGAAATTTTTTCTGTCCGAAAGTTGTCGGGCTTTCCGAACGTAACCAGTAGGGACAAGTGCCCAATTGTTTTAGCGGTAGACCCATGAACTATGCCATGAAAGGCATATTTCACTGGTTTTACCTTGGATTTGGGAATCTGCATGTCTTCCAAAGCACTTGCGAATAAAATATTCAAAGAACTACCCCCATCTATCAAAAACCCGATTAACCTTACAGTTATTAATAGTAGGCTCAACGACAATTGAAAATCTACCTGGTCGAGCTGAAGGAGATTATCGTCTCCGACCACCGTGAAGGTTTAACGGCGATCGGTTCGGTAAGGTTGACTTCTCGCCCATGGCTTTCGTGTGACGCCCGATTCGCACGTAAGAAGATCCACCAAGATCACATCGACGGCAGCCGAGGTTCTGGTACCCATTTATTCGCCACCATCTTTGTCCTTCTTGGAGCTTGTTTCCGAGCTCTTGAATCGACGGAGTGGTCCTTACCGCATAATAATCTTCCACTTTCTTTTGCCAAGCGCGACAATTGCGCAAATCGTGTCTCGCTTGCCGTGAAGAGGACACCATTTTTATTTCTCTTGTAATCATTGGTCGAGCCTTAGCCTCTGCCATAACCAAGATAATCTTTTCTTCCTTTGGTAAATTTTTTAGGAACAAAGAAGAACCTCTTTATCGTTGGCTCGCCATACTTCTTTTCTTGAGAGTCTTCTTTTATTTCTTTTCCGTCCTATCTAAGCTAGGTTGGGGAATTTTATCCTTTCGATCAACTATTGCTCCACTCGACCACTTCATCGTCGTAGCGCATTTCTCACCATGTCGAAGAGCTCGATGGTTGTTCGTGGGGATGTATAGCTAAATCCTCCGTGAACCTTCGATTTCTTAATCCCACTTTGAAGGCTTGGATAACTAAGATTCGCAACCTCTGGTATTGAGTTACTAACTTGGCTAAATCTTTGATGTATCGCCGAGAGTCTCGTTTGATTTTTGCCGTATTCTATGTAGATCGCTTCTTTCCGGTCGATCGACGCACTCGAAATTTGCAATTAGAAGGTCGCAGAGTTGCTCCCAAGTATACACGGACCCGACCAGTAGGTTAAGAAACCATGATCGGGTTGATCCTTCTAATACCGTGGGAAGATAGTTTGCCATTACATTTTCATCACCACCAGCAACTCTGATAGCAGTGGTGTATATTTGGAGAAATTCTAAGGGATTTTGGGTCCCATTGAATTTATCCATGTTGGCTGGTCGGAACCTATTTGGCCAACGTAAGCCTAGAGCCCTGCTGAGAAAGCTCGACAGCCTGTGATAGTTTCGTGGCGCCTTCTTTGAAAAGGTGCCGGATTATAATCGGTTGGAGACCGATTTCTAGGAACGGATTGTCGGTGCTCCAATGTCCCGATTCGGTCGTGGACGTTAGTAGAACGCCTCTTCGACCGCTTGTTCGGTTCGTGTGATGTCGAGATCATCCGTCCAAGCAATTGCTCTCTCGACGGTGAGGGCGAGGATTCTCGAATAGTCTCCTCCTCATGACTTGTTGGTCGGAATCGCCGAGGTGGTCGAGTGTCAATCGATCCTCAACACGACCATGCAGGCCCCTGCTTCGGGAAGAATGCTGTGATGAAGTCATGGTCTGACTTTGCGGGTGCCTTCGTTCCCGATATGCTTCTGTGCGCTGCATCGTCTGTTGAATAATCTCCGATACTTGACCGCGAAAGGCAAAACTTGAGTCTCTCGCCAAGGCAGGTCAAGTATTTAATATATCCCTAACTCGCCGCAAGTTTTGTATTGTTACCAAGGTCTCTGGCGATTTCGCCGTAAGAAGATGTTTGATGGCTTGAATCCGACCTCTCGGTCGATCTTGCTCGGTCCCTTACATTGGTTGGGGAGGATCAGCAAATTAACCGTGAACGCCTACCGATTCTGTCACCTCCGCATTTGGTGCTTGACCGCCCGATCATCTCCATTAGGACGTGGTGGCGAGGCAACGATGGAGGACCGCATACGTGCATTGTTATCTCGATTCCGATCGCATTGACCTCGTGCTTCAGCAGTGATCCTCCGATGAACTTCCGTCAGAATCGATGGAGAGCCTTTGAGCTTTTGCAGAAGCTTCCACGACGAGAGCATCGGTGATCGCACCTCCCGAGGTTTCGGAAGGGCCTCACCGATCCGCGATTACCGATCGAATGTCGAGCTTTATCATCCCCACTTGGTTTATGACCAAGGGAGGTTTCATCGACACCGTCACCAGGTGTCGATTGGCTCCTGGAATTGCTAGAAGCCGTCGGTGAGTACCTATCAACCATGATTGTATCAAAGGTATATTGAGCCTCGGGTTGCGGTGTTGAATTTTCGCCACCTCTTTTGCGGCCGAGAGGCCCAGCTTGCGAGGCTTTGGGGTGTTCAACTGGTCGGAAGCACTTCCTCCAAACCGCCACCGATTGTAGCAAAGGTGTCTTCATCCATTCGGTCGTCTTCACCGATTTACGCAAGCGAGCCGACAGAGGAGGATGATGAAGAGATTCCGTTTTCCTCCATGGCGCGCATGCTTGCATCCATGTCGAGGTCGGTGTAGTCCGCCAAGTCGAACCAATTTTCTTCATCCTAACTTCCCGCCATAACCGCATCAGCGGTCACAAACGGGGAATGGACAAAGATTTGATGAGCAGAGAAATTCTTCTGAGATTCCACACCGCGATCCCCACGGACGGCGCCAGCTGTCGACGATCAAGACGTCGATCTTACGAAAATAAAAGGGAGAAAGTGACGTGGGAAATCTCAGGAAATGATGGGGCTGCTCTTTATTAATATGAACTGGAATTTACAAGGTATGTACTAAGAACTCTGCTTGCTCTCTTGCTATCTCAGGTCTACCACACGAAACTATGGTTTGTGTTCCTTCCTTCTTCTGTTGTCTTGTTTCGTCCTCTCCTCTTGATCCGTCCAGGTTCCATCTTTAAATAGCCCTCGAAGAGGTGACATTACTTCCGAGAAGACGCTCATGCGGCGTTATGTCAGCTCGGAGTCAAGTGACGGCTGATACGAATCAACCGCTCGCAGATTATATGTCTAGGAAACATACAACCGCATGGAGGTTGTTCGCCGATGTGTCGGATAAGATGCGCTGCACGGCATGGAATATACACGTGCTCTATTCATCATACGGTAGAGAATATACCTTGGGATTTATTCCAGTATCGCTCATACCTTCTACTTGCGATTCTCTGCCTAAGCTTGGTTTAGGCCTTCGTCCACTGTGGTACCCATTATGTTACCTCCGAATCTCTACGACCAAAGGAGGTCGTGCACCTCGTGGTTACGACTATGAAGACGTATGGTCTTTTATATATTAAAGATAATATATAGAGGTTTTAATCCTCGTCAAGTCTTACATACCCCTTTATCATCTCATCCTTAATTGAGTGTATACCAAAATCTTATACTCTCACTACAACAACCACTTAATTTTTGAGGAAAACTACTACACAAATTAAAAGGTTATTCCAAAACCCTCTCATCAAAGACATACTATTATCTGATAGTTCTACCATCATGTAAACATTGTTCATCCATTAAATTCTATCAGTTTATCTCTTAGTGATGCTCAACACCAAACATTAATAAACATTAATTGCACCTAGCAATTACTTATAATCACTAAGTATCCACAAAATGTTACTCCAAGATTAATATCCACTAAGATAATAATCTAACTCCTTTTGAACTTAACCATCCCAAATGGTTAGGTTAATCCATTGAGACCCATTAATCCAATTTATCAAGGAAGTTTACCAAATGTATCACTCTTAATGATCAACTCAATTCATCAATGTTCCATACCTATTATTAACTCTATTGATTACCATTAGGTATAGCCATACTTTTAATCACAGCTCATCAAGAACTACTACAAGCCACTTTTGAATTAATCAACTTTCCTTTCGAGGGTTTTTGTTAAGATTGATCATGCACACACTATAGATCTAATCTGATAACCCATTCATATCCATTAATTGCTTTGATTAAAATCTCTCACTTAACTAAGACAAAACATCACTAAAGAGTTTAACATCTTTTTCAGAAAAAAGAGAACCATTAATCTTCAACACTCAAAATACCCAAGAGAGATATATTGAGTCAAACCCTCCACGTACTAAAAGGACTTGCAAAACGAAACTTTCATTAACCTATAAACATCACACGAATGAATGGATCAAGTTTTCCAATGAGAAAGATATAACTCCAATTTAAAGGTCAAACTAGACAATCAACTAAGTTCACCAGCCGCAAGAATAACTCATCGGTTGGGGAAACAATGATTGTTTTACAGAACAAATCAAGCCAATGGAAACATATCGACATGAATAAAACTACTAACCGAAGAATGATTTGTTAAGCCCAATTGGACAAGAGTGACCAAATTAAATTCAAGGAAGAGAACAACCCTTCTAACGATAATCTCTATTATCAAACTACGAACGGGGGTGTAGCCTAGTAAAGCCCAGAGCCACAACACGACCTCAACCTCTCAACATGGGTTATCCCCACACATAATAATCATATAGTCACTTAATGAGCAGTCATACTCAAATCATATCAGCAATCAACAATAAGATAAAGCGGAAACGTAAATGCAATGCTTTACCCATCCTCATCCTACTGTGCACCAGTGTGTCAAATTTTTAAGTTGATTAGCCGTTAGCAAATTTTTAATTAATCTAATCACCACGGATCTACACCGCCTGATACTAATCAGAACACCTCACCAACATGAGCCTCGAATGCTACCAAACTACACTAAACAATTCTAAACCAAAGATATTCTACCAAATTTTCGGCAAAACCTCCCCTGTATTAGTAGCTAGCTGGAGGTTCCAACATATAATAGAGATTCATAACTCCAAATTTCTTCATCCAAAATCATCACTAACCATTAAAGTTATGATAAACAGCTAGAACATAAATCAAGATGTCTAAGGAGTGCTACTCATCATTATTACAAAACTCAATGCATGAAACCTATCCATCAACCAACTTAAGCAGTTTGCTCATTTATTAGCTGACATTCCAAAAATCTAATCAACTATAAATGATGGGTGGCAGTGTGTGAATCCAGTTTGGGTTTACTTTCCCCCCATGCATGACGTTCTTGCAACAGTACCTAAAAACACAACAAAAGCAACGGTGAGTTCAAGAACTCAGCAAGTACCACATAAAGAGACATTACTACATAATTAAAGCATCAACATCCAATTCTAATATTTGCTCAAAAACTTTATCACATGAAGCATTAATGCAGGCATGCAAAGCAACCTTTCACTTTTCAATCTCTTGCGCATTACACCTGTAATGCGGGGTAAGCAACCATCGCTGCGAACCCATGCCTGTGCTCGCAAGCACAGGGACCAATTGTCCTATACTCTACAAGTAAAGGGGACCTTAAGCCCACACTTCGCAAGTGTGGGGATCTTAGCCCATCGTTACACGATAGGGATCTCTCCTCAATTGCCCACATTCCATGAATGTGAGGATCTCAATCATGCATCTTTATGTATGCTCCAACTGTGCACATGAACAATAACAGTGTTTCAATATGCGTGAACAACATCAGTACTGTACATAAATTATAACCATTCATATCATAAGCTTGCATCAGCTAAAACTAGCATATCTTTCCATCAATCAACCACGGTTACTATCTATCAAATGCAAGCATGTAACATAAGCACTCATCATCTTTAACCAGCATTCACCCTATCAATTTAACCACAGTCGCTATATATCAAATACCGATAAGCATTGCCAAAACATCCACAACAACACTACCAAGCAAGGTACTTGCCTCAACCGCGTGAGAACGGAGGATACGAAGTAGGTGCTGCCTCCGGGACCAGTCCCCCACCTAAAAATACATTTAAAAGCTTTCTAAGACAACAGTAATGGACCAAATAAACCATATGACCAAGCACGAAATAGCAATAGCTTGAAACGCGACCCCGACTCCAATTTTCTAAATGCTGAACTGACCCCTCTGTAAACAGTCGTATTCAAAAAATCGTATCTTTTAGTACATCAGTCCAAATGAGGTGATATTGGACTTCATTGAAAGGTTATCAAATTCTCCAACTAAACCTAGTTGGTGGGCCTTCCTAATTCGGCCATCTACTACCCCTATCAAGCCAATCAACAGAACATCATTTTCACGTCAGATTCTCTGGACAGTACATTAAAACCACCATAACGTTTTCTACGAAAGTCCAAATTTTGCGTTCTTTATCTCTCTGAAAAGGTATGGAAATTACCTATATTTTGCGTTAGATCGAGATACTCTTATTTCGTCTTTAACTAATGGCTTAACCCAGATTCCTACTAAAAAATCAGCTGGACATCGACACTAAAAAATTCATATCTTTTGATCCGTATGTCGGAATCCGGTGAACTCGGCGGCCACCGAAAGATAAGAACATAACCCAACTATATATAAGAGGTTGGCTCCCCAGATTCAGCCACTAACAACAAGAAAACCGTCGTCCAAACTACTGGACAGAACGCGATGTATTAAACCGACGCAATTTAATCTACCAAACGACATCAACCGCAACTACTACGCATCAACCAACGAAGAACACACGATGTTACCCTTGTATAATCGCAGAAAGATGAAGAACTCTCCCCGCGAAGACGATCTCAGGTCCTTTCTTCACTTAATCGCCAGCAGAGAGCACCGACGGCGAGGGAGGGAGGCAGCAATGGAGTGGGGCAGCACCAATGGAGGATGGGGCTGCTTGGGGAGGGGAGGGGCGATGCACTGTAGCACGGCAACAGTTACTGTAGCACGGGTTGATACTGTAGCAGCTTTAGGGTTTTCCCCCATTTTGGGCTTTGTTGCAGTGGGCCAAAAGCCCATAGCCCAGGTTTTGAAGAAATTTTAGAAAAATTAGCACGCAAGAATGCTTGGTTTAGTTTAACAAGATGTTCGGTCCTTGTTGACTCAGGCACCATTCCAGTCACACCCAAAACCACACCATCTTACTATTGTGCCCAAGTTCAAATCATTTTGTTTTCATTTTTAGTTTTCACAAATAAACATAGCATACAGGTTGAAACATAGAGTCATAATAAGTTTGTGTGATCAACGTTATCGACTAAGTCGATAACCACCCAATTCTACCGGTAACTAAGCATTGCTAAGCATCATATTGCAAAGGCAATAAAAAGACCATAAATCATTCACCGGGCTGTAATTCACCAGTAAGGATAATAACCTATGGCGGTGGCAGGGTTGAATAATTTCAGGGCAACAATGCAATGGGATTAACTACCTCTAATCGATAAAATTAACTTTGACACAAAAGCATGCATACATACAATTTGTAAACAAATTATTAGACTTGAAAATAATGGGAATGAACTGGATATGATTAAACTGCTTGCCTTGCTAAAGTTGCTCGCTATGCTGCAGAGGGTCACTCTCGTATTCAAAGTAATCGTTGGAACCTAACAAAAGAATCGAGAAGAACCAATAAGAACGAATAACACCGAATAAACACAGAAATTCAAAAAGTCTCCAAAATTAAGAAGTTAATACAGAAGAAGGATATTTATTTTAGATGAATTTAGAGGCATAAATTATTTGATTCAGAGTTGAATGGAATTGGTTATGAATTACTGAAATTGAGATTATAGCATAAGGTCTATCGCTACTTAATTAACCAAAAACTCAATTCTTGGCTTATGATAAATTTAACTCTTTTAGACTGAATTGCTAAGAGCTAGTTACTAAGAAATTGTACTTACTAGTTAAGTGATTTAATCAAGCTTCTACTAAACAACTTAATGGAAAGAGCCTGCAATCTGCTACCTACTATTTAACATGATCCAATGGCCTACTGCCAATACTTACCTTTCAAGTTAAAGGCTTCGGTATTAATTACTTTAATTAGGAAGCAAGTTAGTGGTTCAAGTCATCAAATATCATTTAACTTACCTACAGTTGACACATTTCAATTATTCAGTTGATATGCTTGATTAATCACCAAAGGTCATGAGCTTCTAGTTGGACAAAGGGTCATCTACTCACTTATCACTTACTTTAGGCCTCTCGCTAGATGAACATCACAGCTGTAGCATACTACCACATTTTAAACGACTAACTACTCTATGCTAATCAGTTTTCTAACCAATTTCGCCTTGATCGACACTTAACTATTAACAACCCTAAGCACCACTCACTAATAAGTGAATGCTAACTAATTTTTCAAAGATGCGATACCTTATTGTCTTACTACTCAAAATCGTTAACTTGCCACATCGACTAACCTTTAAATTCCTAAACCAATCACTAATTGATGTAATAGAGGTATAAGTGTATACTAGTAGTAAATCCTACAAATTAGATTCATCCACTAATCTGAACCTCTACGCCATTTGTTTATTAACAATACTAACTCTTTGTAGATTGACAAGAGCCATAATTTCAGAACTGAAAAACTATTAGCAAATAGACAAAACCGATTTCCGAACACTGTTCCCATAACCTATAACATCAACATTTTCGGAACTGAGGTGTGATCAGCTAACCATCCTTCAGAACTTAAACATCAAAATTGCTTACTCATTTACTTGACTTAAATGACAGCCATGGTGTTTGATAGCAGCAGGTGACATGTATAACATTGAGGTCTTACTGTCAAGCAGAGAGAGAGACTTCACAGAGATAATGAACAGGGGGCTCGGGCTGAAATGGGCGGCGCAGTCGAACATGGGCAGAATGGATTGCTTAGGTGTAGGCGATCCTGTGGGTGGTCTTGGCACCAGTGAGGAGGGTTGACGGCGGCCGCTTTCATACCCACAGAGAGTGAGTGAGGGCCTACCTGTAGAGAAACAAAGATATCCTTTGAGGCATATACACAAACACATAGAGGGCAAGGAGGAGGGGACCAAAGGCGGCTCGGCATTGGCTTGCCACCGGTGGTCAGAACCAGCAGGGCGACTGCATGTGGCGGCCACGGCGTGGAGGAGCTGAAGCGGCACCAGCAGCAGAGGGGAACGGCACGGGTGGCGGCGCACGAGCCAAGGCACAACTTGGGCGTGCAGCTCCGGGGAGGAGGTCACGCATGTCGCCGCCGGCACCCTTGGCGGTGGCCTGTGCAGGGTTGCCGGGCTGGCCAGCTGGGAGGAGGCGTTGGCGGCTCGGAGCGGCGAAGGTGTCGGTGGAGGCAGTGCAGATCGGGCCGAGCGCAGGGAAGACCAGGAAGCGACGGTGCTCGGGATGCCAGGGTGTGGCGGCGCGGGCTGGGGCCGAGGCAGGCAAGGCCGGCGTAGATCCGGTGGCAGGAGGGACGACGGCGCACGGATCTGGTGGCTCGGCTGGGGAGGTGAAGCGGTCGGCGTGGATCTGGTGCCGACAGAGACGAAACCGGCGCAGCTGGTAACGGAGGCGTAGGGAGACAGCGCGGAGGGGTCGGCCGAGGTGGATCCGGCGGCAGAGCGGTCGGGCCGGGTTGAGTGCAGGGACGAGCCAGGGCAGCTGGGCGCCAGAGGAGGAGAGGCACCAGGGGGCGGTGGAAGCAGAAGAGGGCCAACGGGCCACAGGGAGGCGCGCTTGGGGTGGAGGCGACGCGACAGCAGCAGTGTGGCTCCCTTGCTCTCGGTGGAGAAAATGGGGAAGGGAAGAACGGCCTGGGGAAAAAGAGCTGTTGTGTAGAATTTGAAATGAAATGGCGGAGGGCTCAACACAATGAGGTGATAAGGTTGGGTGTGTGTGGTAGAGAAAGCCTAGATTGCGGGTCCGGCTGGTCAGCGAGGATAGTGAGTGGCTGGATCGAAAATGGCCGATCGGACCGAGTGAAATGGATGGTCGAGATCGCGCCACTAGAATGTTGAGTCGGACCGTCGATCCTCGATCGGACAGTCTTCATGAAAGCACTTTCGGATGGTTTACAATGCACAAGGCTGGTGCGGTGCAGACAAGTTCACTCGGGTCGGAACAGTGCGACGACTCGAGTCGATGCAACAGTGCGAGCCCGAAGTTTTAAATTCAATTTGACCGAAATACAATAGGCTTGACTGAGGCTTTATAAATAGCAAATAAAATCTATAAATTCTGAAAATATTTGAAGGGATTCCTGGGGTTACCTAGTGACCAAATAAAATTTTAAATCTCATTGTTCATGAGTTATTTTCTTATTTTAAATTTAAACTTACAAAATGTCATTGAATAAAGTTTGAATTTTCTGTGGATTGAGTTTAACCCCGAAAATTTGGGACAAATCATGTTTATCCATGATAAATATCATAAAATTTAACCCCGAAAATTACTTCCAGAGTTTTACTTGAAGTAATTTCTTTTCCCAAAATTTATTTTAAGTGTATGCCCTTGATATTTGACTTAGGATTTTGAAATGAGCTGAATCTTGGAAGGATTTTTAGGTATAGCAAACTAGCTCCAAAATTCTAAAATTTTGACTAGAGGTTTTTGACTTTAGTCAATTAGGAATTTCCATTTTTGATTTTCTCATAATTCCTTTACAAGAATTATAGAATTATTTAACAACTTCAAGATGCAAGAAAAGTTTTAATTTCTACTCATTGATTACATTTGAAACACGAGCCTAGATTTGGTTACATTTGAAACACAAACCTGGATTTGATTACATTTGAAACACAAACCCTGGTTTGGTTATTTGGGATGTTACATATGCCTCCAGTTCGAGACCTGGAGTTCGTCATCGAGTTGCTGCCCGGTACCGCCCCAATTTCGAAGAGTCCGTACCGGATGCCTCCTAATGAGTTGGAGGAGCTGAAGAAGCAGCTAGGTGAGCTCCTAGAGAAGGGTTTCATCCATCCTAGCTCATCTCCTTGGGGTTGTCCCGTGATCTTTGTGAAGAGGAAGGACAAGACCTTGCGCATGTGCGTTGATTACCGTCCACTTAATGAGGTGACGGTGAAGAGCAAATATCCTTTGCCCCGCATTGACGATCTTTTTGACCAGTTGACTGGAGCTCGGATATTCTCCAAGATTGACATGAGATTGGGGTATCATCAAGTCAGGATCAGGGTTGAAGATATTCCGAAGATAGCTTTCACTACTCGTTATGGTCTTTACGAGTATACCATCATGTCTTTTGGCTTAACCAATGCTCCTGCCTTATTCATGAATCTTATGAACTCTGTATTCATGGAGTATCTGGATAAGTTCATTGTGGTATTCATCGATGATATTCTTATCTACTCCAAGAGTGAAGAAGAGCATACTGAGCATCTGAAGCTTGTGTTGGGAAAGCTGCATGGCCACCAGATGTATGCGAAGTTCAGCAAGTGCGAGTTCTGGTTGAAGGAAGTGACATTCTTGGGCCATGTTCTTTCGGCAGGAGGTGTACTGTGGATCCTAGCAAGGTCAGCGACGTGCTATCTTGGGGTCAGCCCAAGTCAGTCACCGATGTGCGGAGTTTTTTTTGCTTTAGCGAGCTATTATCGTCTCTTTATGGATAACTTCTCCAAGATCACGAAGCCGATGACTGAGTTGCTCAAGAAGGACAAGAAGTTTGTGTGGTCCTCTGCTTGTGATGAGAGTTTTCAGGAACTCAAAAAGCGTTTGACTTCAGCCCCAGTTCTTGTTCTTCCCAATGTCCACAAGAGCTTCGATATCTTTTGCGATGCCTCTCGTCAGGGACTCGGTTGTGTTCTTATGCAAGAAGGCAAGGTGGTGGCCTATGCATCAAGGCAGTTGAGGCCTCATGAACTTAACTATCCTACCCACGACTTGGAGTTAGCTGTTGTGGTTCATGCACTCAAGATTTGGCGACATTACCTAATCGGTAACCGTTGTGAAGTGTATTCGGATCACAAGAGCTTAAAGTATTTGTTCACCCAGTCAGATCTGAACCTCAGGCAAAGAAAATGGTTGGAATTGATCAAGGATTATGATATGGGTATCCAGTACTATCCGAGCAAGGCCAATGTCGTTGCCGATGCACTTAGTCAGAATGTGTATTGCAAAGTTTGATGCTCTAGGAGCAGCAGCCCGCCCTCCTTGAAGAATTTCAGTGGCTCAATTTTGGTTTGATTGAGCACGGTTCTCTTGCTACCTTGGTTGTGCAACCAACCTTGGTGGATCAAATCAAGGCTGCGCAGCAATCGGATGTTGGTGTGAGTCAAATCAAGCAGAACATCAATAACGGGACAGCCAAGTGCTTCTCAGAAGATGAGCATGGTGTTGTGTGGTTTGGACAGCGCCTTGTGGTTCCAAACGTCATCCCAGGGCCACAAAGATGTATCAGGACCTTCGTCAGAGATTCTGGTGGACCCGAATGAAGCGCGAGATCGCCAAGTTTGTGGCCGAGTGCGACGTGTGTTGTTGTGTTAAGGTCGAGCATCAGCATCTAGCATGTCTTCTTCAGCCTTTGCTAGTGCCTGAGTGGAAGTGGGATTCCATCGGCATGGTATGTGACCCCTCTGAAAAATTTCATAATTTTTAGAGTTGAATTGATACCTAAATTTATTTCCCGAAGCTTCAGCTCTAAAATCCAAACCTCTTCGGGTCTTCACTGTTCCTCGGGTGCACCAAAGTCTGGCTCGTGCCAACTGGCTCGGTCAAACCACCTAAAAGCACCAGCCCGAGCCCATGCAACCTCGCCAGCCCCCGCAGCCCTTGGATCTCAATCCAACCCGCGCGACCTCCTCATGTCCTATTTGCAAAGACGACCCTCGAGGACCTCCCCTATGACCTCCTTTGCACCTTTTGCAAAGACCACCCTGGGGCGTCCTCCTCATACCTCCTCGACCACCCCTAGCACTTGGGTGATCGTGGGCCATTCATCTTTGGATCTGGGGCTCAGACCTCCCGTAAGTGTTAGGACCTCTAATCCTTATTTAAAATCTGAGCCCTTAGATTCTCATCCAACCGTTCAGACCTCCCTAGTTGGAGCTCTGTGCTGATTTTAGCCGTTGAGTTCTTTGTCAGGTCCTCCCTGGTTCTCTCACTAACTGGTGGGGCCTGGTCATTGTAAATTTTTGTGTATGTCAGTAGAGAGCAGTGCCTTGTCAACTCTAGGGCTGACAAACGGCTATGTGCTGCCAACATTAAATGTCTGGCAGCCCTTTTTGCTCAAAAGTCTCTTTGACACTTACTCCCATCATGTCGAGTGTCCTAGCTTGTTGAAACCGTGGACACTGCCTTTGCTCTTCCTCTCCGGCTATATATTGAGCCCGAGCTTCTTCCTTAAGCTTCTTTGGATCCCTTCTTGCACCTCTAGTTTCTTTCTCTGCTCTGGTGCTCAAAAGCACCCGAAAGCCTCTGCCACCATTGCTGGACCTCGGAGCTCCCAGGCGACCTTCGAGCTCCAGTGGTTCATTATTGCAATATTGGCTGTCACCTTGTCGTCTTGGTCACCTCAGTCTCCCTAACTTGTTTTGTTTAAACCTTCACAGAGGTTGACAATTTGGGGAGCCTGTTTTCGGGGCCGGATTGGTCGTCTTCCCCAACTCCGGCAAGCACCACCGTCGCCAAGCCTCGCGACCATTCTTGGACCTCCTTCAGTCCCAGGTTAGTATTTTAGTGTTGGAAACCCGGTCTGTTTTGAGCATCGTTAGCTTTTATTTTGTCAGTAGTTAGTCTCCTTCGGTCATCTCCGCTAGCCGCGGTAGGGTGCGCTCTAGCCCTAGTTTTGGTGCACTGAGGTTCTCCTTACTATTTGGAACCTAGCCGTGCTTTTGGTTTTCACCGGCGAAGTCCTCGTCGCCGGCGATGAGCTAAAAACCGAAGTCATGTTTTTGTCTTGCCTTACTCGGACAAGTGTTGTAGCCCAATGATTAGCATTTAAGTGTCCGAGAGCCTAATCATTGGGTTAAATGTTGTTCTTGTCGGCAAGCCGTGGGTGTAGTTAAGTCCCCGAACCAGATCTCGGCCGTTAGATATCCTAGTATAAGTCTCTAGCCGCCAGGACCTCCCCGCTGAAATCCTGGCCGTTAAAGACCTCCGTAGGTTAAATCCCTGCCGCTAGGATCACCTCCGCCGGGTCCTCTTTGCAAAGACCTCCTTGAGGTCCTCTGTGCGAAAAGACCTCCTTAGTCGCTTTATAAAACCACCCCTAAGCCACTCCCACCGAGGTCCTCTTTGCAGAAGACCACCCCTGGTATTTTGTAAAGAGAACCTTCAAAACTACCTTTGGGGTCCTCTTTACAAAAAGACCACCTCTGGTCCTTTGTGAAGAAGACCGCAAGATCCCTCCGCTTAAATCTGGACCGTTCAGACCTCCTCGCGAGATCTCGAACCGCCTGACCTCTCTCTGTTAAACACTGTCGCGTAGGACCTCCCGCGGAGATCATGGCCATCCATGACCTCCTCGTTGAGATCCTAGCCGTCCCGACCTCCCTCGTTTTCATCTTAGCCGTTCACGACCTCCTCCTGGAGATCGTGACCGTCTAGGACCTCCATTTAGATCTGTAGCTTTAGGACCTCCCTGTCAGATCTGGACCGTTAGATTTAGATCTAACGGGCTAGACCTCCTCAGTCTATTTTCAACTCTATCGCTTAGTTTCTCTCTTGGTCGTTCATCTTTAGATCTACGGCTCGGATGTGAAGAACATTCGGACCCCTCCGGATGCGATGTTGATCTGGGCCATTGGATCTAAATCCATCGGTGGAGTCATTGGCAGTTAAGACCTCCTCAGTAGATCTTAGCCGTCAAAGACCTCCCTCCTTCAGATCTCGCCGTCCAGACCTCCTCTCTTAGACCTCCACCTCAAGGACCTCCTCCGTCAGATCTAGACCATCAAGTCTGGATCTAACGGCTAAGACCTCCCCTAGGCGCGATGAGATCTTGGCGCCCAAGTGCTCATGGTGGAGTTCGCGCCTGTTCTCGTGTGCCGTGTGATTTTTGATCAACGGCCCACGACCTCCCCAGTTTGAGTCGGTTTTCCAGAATAAGTCCCGAAAGCTTTTATTTGCACTTTATTAATTGTTTTAAACTTCAAAAATGCATATCTTTCTCTCTGTAGCTCCAAATTTGATAAACTAAAGTTCTATAAATGCATCTGTTAAATTACTTTAGCATAGTATAGGTTTTAAAGTAGTCTTTAATTCTGAAATTAACCTTGTCTTAGCTTTATAACTTAGGAAAATCATAACTAAATCATTTTAACTCTAATTGAGGTGAGACCTCTTGTGTTAGCCTTAAAATGTCAGTAGCTACCTACCATAAAAATTTCAGCTGCACCACCATTCTAGAAATTTTCACCAAACAATTTAATTATGTGAACAGTAACAGATTGCAATTTTTCAACCGAACCAAATTGTTTTGATCATATCTTTTGCATTGAGAGTTCAAATCAGTTTGTTCTTGTTTCTAATTTCGTTTTAAATCTTGCTCTTGCTGCTGTAAAATTTTCAGAGCCTTTGGAGCATTTTGGTTTTAGAGTCTTTTTCGTTTTCTTTGTTCTTATCGGTTCTTTTTCGCTCTTTCGTTAGGTTCCGACGATTGTGCCGTCCCTGAGAGTGATCCTCTACGGCATAGTGAGCAACAGCAGCCAGGCAAGCAGTTTGATCATTTCCCATTTGATCCCATTACTTTTAAAGTCTAATACTTTGTTTAACTTGTATGTATGCATTGCTATTTTGTTGTTAAATTGATTAGTTAATCCCTAGTTGCATAATCTGTAGGTAAATAAATATCTTCTACTATCTGAGCCTAGGTTATTTGCTGTGATTAGATTTCGTTGGATGAGCTCTTGTCTCTTAGTAGATTACAAATGCATATTGCTTAGCCATGCCTAGATATCGGTAGTATTGGGCGATCATCGACTTAGTCGATGGTCTTGATCACATAAATACTTATATTATTCCATTATGTCCAATCCTTGTGTTTTATTGATTTACAAATCAAAAACTGAAAATAAAAACTATATCTTGACTTGGGCACAATGGTATGTTGGTGTGATCTGTTGGGTGTGAATGGAATGGTGCCTAAGTCCCCAAGGACCGAGTTACTTGTGTCACTAAGCCAGCGCTTTATTGCGTACTAACCACACGAGGGGATATGGAACCTCTCTTGACTAAGTACTCGGGAGGTGTTAATTATGAGTGGTTGGTGGGTGTGTTGAAAGCCGTGTGTGTGTGTGGTGTTGGAGGAGCATTAGCGCACCGGTTAGGGCTGTCTAATGTGTCCTTCTCCCGTGGGTTGCGGCTCTTAATTAGCACCGCCCATTGGAAAGCGTCTTGTTAGACTT
Source organism: Ampelocalamus luodianensis (assembly GCA_036346255.1). Lineage (NCBI taxonomy): Eukaryota > Viridiplantae > Streptophyta > Magnoliopsida > Poales > Poaceae > Ampelocalamus > Ampelocalamus luodianensis. The sequence continues at coordinate 35,174,445 of CM070626.1, read as the reverse complement.
AGCCGCTGCATACCAAAGGAAGTATGCTAACCGTGGTGGTGGAAAGGCGGTCTATCGTGTGGGTACATTGGTACACCCTGCAGGTTAAAACAATTCGAATAGCCTCGCCCTAGGTTATGGACATGCTTGGTAAGGTGCAAGAACTAGACTACAACCTTTTAAAAACTTAAACTTGACATGGGTGTTATGAAGGGTACTTCATGCTATTGTTGTGGTGGCTATTGGGTTAGTCACTTCGTGATGTTGTTGTCATCTATCTATTGTTGTATTTGTTTCTCGATTATTTGAACAATAAGAATTATTTGCAAACTTGCTTTTAAATGTATTACCTTATTACAAAGAAAACTTGCTTTATGCTGAAAATAAGTCCAGAGCCTCCTCCACTTAAATAAAGCTTGCATGTAGTTAATTATAGTCATGTTATCTTACACGTCAGTCTTGCGAGTACAAAAATAATTTTTGTACTCAGATGCTATGCTTAATTGTTTTGTTGCAGAGGAAGAAGGTGAGCCCCAAGGGCCTTACTTTTGCGAGATGTGCGGGTTCTGGGACGATTAGCTTGGCGGTCCGGTTGGTTGCCTTGTGGGTAAAGGCACACTGATTGGCTTTTGTTTATCGCCATCTTATGGCTCTTTTGCTTCCGTTGTGTACTTATTTTGTGGTATGTCTTTTGGCCGGTCGGCCTCTCTTTTGTAATAACTCTTTATATTAAGTATGTCTTTCATTCATGTTGCTGTTTGGTTCTATGTGAATGAATGGAATTGATGCATGATTTTGTAACAGGGTGTGTATCACTGCAGTGCAGGAAGTATACATATCTCGAGGCTTGGTTTATCGATTTGTGATGCTAGGACCAATGGATGGTTAAGCATTACAAGCCAAATAAACCGGGTCCTCATGATGCAACATTCCAAAGGTTGATGCAAAAGACTTTAGTCCTCGATAGGTCGGAATCTTGAAGCCTACGTTGATGATCCGTCGTAAAAGCATCAACGCCGCGATCATATTCTAGATCTACAAGAGACTTTCAATAACTTAAGACGTCATAACCTTAAGTTAAATCCAGAAATGTGTGTTCGAGTTTCGTCGGAAAGCTTCTTGGGTTCCTAGTTTCGCTAGAGGCATTGAAGCAAATCCAACGAAATTCGCCGCCATCGATCAGATGCGCGATCCGACCACAAAGAAGGAAGTTCAGAAATTAACCAGTTGTATGGAAGGTTAAGTCGTTTCATAGCACGGTTAGGCGAAAAAATACTACCTTTCTTTAAGCTTCTCCGGAAACATGGGAGTTTCGAATGGACTAAAGAAGCAAGCAGCGCCTTTGAAGAAGTAAAACGGTACCTTACAAGTCCCCCAATCTTAGTTTCTCCAAGATTGGGAGAAACAATGCTAATTTACGTGGCTGCAACACCACAAACGGTTAGTGGTGTGCTGGTCGTAGAACGAGACCATGTTCAATGACCAATATATTACGTAAGCGAAGTCTTGCATGAACCAAAAGAAAGGTATCCGCAGGTACAAAAGTTGCTCCATGGTCTCCTTATGGCTTCAAGGAAACTAAGGTATTATTTTCAGGCCCACAAAGTGGTCGTACCTACTGGATATCCTCTTGGTCAAGTCCTAGGAAACAGGGAGTCATCAGGACGAATATCAAAATGGGTGGTTGAGCTTGGGGCGTTCGATCTCCATTTTGTCCCACGAACAGCAATCAAGTCCCAGGCAATAGCAGAATTCATTGTCGAATGGACAAACGCTGAACCCACCCAAGGGCCCAAGTACAAGCACCACGACGAGTGGATAATGTACTTCGATGGCTCCTTGATGTTGCATGGCTCGGGGGCTGGGGTCGTCTTGATTTCCCCTACTGGCGAACAACTAAAGTATGCCATTCAGTTTAACTTTCCTGCTACTAACAATGTGGCAGAATACGAAGGTTTACTGGCAGGACTTCGAGCAGCTCGTTCGCTCGGGATTCGCAGATTGCTAGTGAAAGGCGATTCTCAACTAGTAGCGAATCAAGTGGGGAAAGAGTATCAATGCTCTAGTACCAGGATGTCATCATATCTAGCGGAAGTACGAAACTCGAAAAGCATTTCTTGGTTTTCAGATCCAACACATTCCTAGAAAGGAAAACTTTACGCGGACCGCTTGGCGGATGGCTTCCACAAGGACATCCGTCCCGCTCGAGTTTTCTCGAGACACTCGATTCACCCTCGGTAGTCGAGCCTTACGAGGACATAGATGTTAGCAAGGAGGTTGCACACCTTGATTATGCAAACATGGATGCTCCATGTGTCGATGATGGTTGGCGCCATCACGATCACATGAGAGATTGGATGACATCGATCTACAATTATCTTCAAGATGACCTAATTCCGAAGATGATGTAGAGGCGATCGTATAGCACTAAAATCCAAATCATACATCGTAATTGAACGCACCTTGTACAAACGAGGATCTCACGGAGTGTTGATGAGATGCATATCTCGCTCGGATGACATTAAATTGCTAGCGAAATTCATGGTGGAGTCTGTGGAGCTCATCATTTCTCTGAGAACTTTAGTTGGTAAAGCCTTTAGGCAAGGATAATATCGCCAATCGCCTTCATGATGCAAAGAGCTCGTGACGAAGTGCGCATAATGTCGGTTTCATAGCCGACAAGTACATCGGCCTGTCTCAAGCTTTGCAAACAATTCCTCTTTCTTGGCCTTTTGCAACCTGGGGACTGGACATTCTGGGACCTTTCCCAAGAGCACCCGGGGGCTTTGAGTTCTTGTTCGTCATGATTGACATGTTCACTAAATGGATCGAAGCCGAGCCGGTTGTAAAAGTTACAACTGAAGCCGCCAAGAAATTCCTAACAAAAAGCGTGATTACACGGTTTGGTGTACCCAGTCGTATAATCACCGATAACGGTGCCTAGTTCTCGAGCAGCAATTTTCAGGAATTCTGTGAAGATCTAGGTATCAAGATACATTTCGCTTCTTTTGCTCATCCACATAGTAATAGAGCATTTGAGCGAGCCAATGGTATCCTAATGCAAGGGATCTGTAACAGCCCAAATTTCAATTTCCAGTTGAAAATAAAGTTTAATTCTTTAATTGGATTTTTGTGGAATTTTTAAAGCTTTTCCTTGACCAAATTTAAGCAAAAACAAATTTATACATAAAATCTATTATCGATAATAGTGAAATATTTTCTTAAGTCTTAAATACTCCAGAGAATTTCGTGAATTTTCTCGAGAATTTTGGACTTAATTTACTATATTCTAAAGCCTAAATGAATTATCAAGAATTAATAAAATCGTAAATCGAAGAAAATACTCAAGCGGTGTTTGGGTGAAACCTCTCTGTACTGACCCATCCCAGCGCGCAGCCCGCTCCGCCACGCCTCCTCCTCTCACGACATTGGGTCCCTTTGTCGGCTCTTCCTTCTCTCTCTCTGCGCGCACCGACGATCTCGGTAGTTAGTTAAAATCCAGCGGCGTAACTCAATGAAACATTCGGACGACTCCAACATCCCAACCACCGGTGACCGTTAGATCTAAATCCAACGGCTGAGCCCGATCCCCACTTACCGTACCCCCGCGTTATATCTCAACCATTAGATCGAGATCGAACGGCTGCGGCCGACCCCAGCTTACCGGTTCGCATGTTCTATATCCACCGTCCGATCAAAATCGGACGGCCCAGCATCATCGTCTTCCTCACCTTCGTCCCCGCACAGCCGCGGGAGTAACCGCCGCCATTAAGCCGCACAACCGAGCTCCAACTCCGCCCTTCTCTTCCCCACTCCCCTCGCCATCACGCGCATTGAAGACCCCTCATCACGCCGCCCCACTTCCGGCCGTTTTCCCCTTTTCTCGTGCCCACAATCGCCGGAACCTCGCCACTACCGCCGCCGCAGCCGCACACACGATCTCCACCATCCGGCCTCCTCTGCCCCTATAAAAGGGAGCACGAGGTGCCCCTCGGCTCACTGAACGCTACCACCACCCGGTACCCCTCACCTCGCCCGTAGCGCCCGAATTCTGAGTTTCTTCGTCGACGACCGCGGGAGCTTCTTCTTCGTTTCCGGCGCCACCAGCACTCCTCCGTCCCCGCCGTCGGCACCGTCGTCATCACCTCACCCGTGCGAAGCTGCTGCCACCATTCACTTCGCCGGAGGACCTCGGGATCATCTTCTTCGTCGACGACCTCACACCGCCGCCGCCAAACACCGTCGCCGACGACCTTTCCGCCCCGCTCTGCCGTTGTTTTGGTAGTCCCTGAGTTCGCATTGTTCCCCTCTACATTATGCACACACTCATTTGACTCGCCGCGGCGTAGAACGCAGCGAGCCCGAGCCCGCGCCATCGCCACACGGACCTCGTGGCATGACCACGTGGCGCGGTCAGCGCCACCTCGGCGCCAAAGCGCGTGGTCGCCCGCGTGGTGGCCACCACGACCACGTCCACCCTCCTCGGGCCGAAAGTTCATAGGCGGGTTCCACGTGGACCAAGTCACTTACGATGGGGTCCACATGTCGAAAAATTAATTCATTTCTTTTAATTCCAAGAAATTCCTCGTTGGCGTCGACATTCGCAATAAATGGAATTTCGATGAAAAATAATTCGATAAATTCAATAAATTTAATTTAGTTTAAAACTTCTAAAATTCATAACTTTTGCATACTAACTCCAAATTGGGTGATTCAAGTTGCAAAATTTATCTAAAATCATAATCTAGCTATTTAAACCAAAATAATTCAGTTTGGAGTTCATTTGAGCTGAGTTTTGAATTTATTTGAATTTGGAATTAATTTGTCGTAATTTCACGCATAGACCTCGGCGACTCAGGAGAGTTAGATCCTTCAAACGATTTAGAGTTTCAAGACTTCAACGAAGGCAAGTTACACTATTGATCATATTGTTCCTATTGTTTTAAAGTATTTATTTCTGTTTTCAAATTACTATTGCATGCATATGTTTATAAAAATGTCGAATATCCCGATTTAGTATATAGTTGTTCCAAACTCCTTGGTATGGCCAATTTGATTGTCAAACCTGAATACCTTGACACCTTAGATAAAATTTGTCAAATGCTTAGCCTTGCTTAGATAACATTTACAAATTTGGGAGAATTCGATCAAATCTTTACAACTTAATTTAAAATGTGTTTCGTGGTATTGTTTTATCACGAAAGGTTTACAAAGAGGTTTTTACTCTAAATAAAACGAAATGGGTTTGGACTTGGCGAGATGGATGGATGGTGGGTGCGGAGTTCATGCAGGTCTGTCTGGTTAGGATTACGACCCGGGTTTTAATTGAAGTCGCAGAGCCGTTAAGGACCGGTCTTTGGCGTATTTTGCAACGCCATACCGTACCACCACATGTCTGTATGGGCAGGATTTGGCTAAATAATTTGTGGGTCTTAGTGTTATTTGTGCTATGTTGTATGTGTGGGTGTTGGATAGACATTAGTCCCACACAGGCGCAAGAGGGCTCCGGAGGATGGTTAGTCAATGGTAGTGAAACCTTAGCGGGCATGAATACATTAAGACACTACTTTGTAAAGGCCTCATGATAATTGCTCATCCACACGCCTTGGGCGTGCTTTGGCCGACATTAAAGCATATTATCTCGTGTGGGTAAAGCTGTACAAACTCTGCGAGTGTAAAACTATTCGAATAGCCGCGTCATGATCATGGACATGCTAGCAAAGCCACTCTAAGTTAGACTTGTTTTTGGTTTATAAAATGATTTCCACACATGATCTTAGGATGGATAATCCTATGGAAAAATAGGGCGGGTAGCCAAGTGATAGGAGGGTATCCTTCACCATTCATTCAATGGAGGTGATCCACTATTCTTTGTCATCTCAATCACTGATTTCAGTTATAATATTAAAGCGGCCTTAGAAAATTATTAATGGTATAATCAAAATCTTTGTTTATGCAAAACAACCCTGCCAATACCTTTGTTTACCTTATGCATGCATTAAACTTTCAATATTGGGTGTGACTTGTGAGCACGGAAGTTGTGCTCACTCTTGCTGAATAAATCTTATTCAGGAGAAGACGTTTTCCCCGACGGTGAGGATCTTGACGATTAGGCTGCGTCCCCAGACGATTGCCTGTGGCAAGTCGTGTGGCCTACTACTACTACTTTTCATTTGTGTTATTTCTTTTCTTTTGGCCGCAGGCCCTTTATGTAATAAACTCTGAATTATTATCAATAAATGCGTGATATGATTGTGCTATCACTTTTTATTTAACTGTGTACACTAGAAATCTGGACTAGTGTATGAACACGAGAATTTGGGATCCTTCGTTCCGGGTTCGACAAAAGTGGTATCGAGCCATATCGATCGTGGGACGAGGCCCCACAAATGTCCTAAGGATTTATTTTCAAAAACTAAAACTATTTTGAGTCTATCCAGAGTCATATCTCAACCCTTCTTTTTAAAACAGTTACTGACTTGTCTATTCCTTAAAATTGTAGATGGCCGAGGTACCGGACGCTATCTCTCACGCGAGTCATTGCGGACACGGGCTGAACTTCTCGGGAAGTGATGCGGCACTTAGACTACAAGAAGAGGCCAACGTTCGGGGCTATCGGTACAAGGTGGAGAAGCAGCGCCTCGGAGGGTGGAAATCTTGATCTACTCCGATCGTCGCCGAACACGGTCTTCCACACTTTCCACGCCCCGATCAGACGCGACACCTTCGCGGATGGTATTCAAGATGCAGCAAGGGAAGCAGTTCGTCGACTCCACCACATCTACGACCGCTACCTCAACGGCACCGGGTTTCACTATTACCCGATGCATCTTCCTACCCGACTTGACAGTGTCTTCCGCACCGCCAAGGAGGAAGATTCCCCCGAATTGACACACCAGGTGGATCTGACGAAGGCACTGGATTATGCCTACGAAAACGCCTTGGACGACTTGTGCACCACCCAGGATAGTTTAGAGTATCTGAGCGAGGTAGCGATCGAAGAGGAGCAAGCTACAAATCGGGCCAAGCGATACTAGCAATTCCCCCGAATACACCCCATCCACCGCATAGATATTTTTTTTTTCGTTAGTCCGTAACTTAGCTGCAAATTATGAGCTATCAAATACCCATGTGATAGCCATAACACATTAATAAAATAAATGAATAAAGGAACTATTTTGAAAAGTTGGTTCTTTGTTGTGTGTTTATTTGGTTCTTGAGCTATTTTAGATTTATCCCCTTAGAATTTCTTGCTATCTCCTCTAAATCCTTAGAATCCCGCAGATGGTGACCACCTGCAGGAACGGCAATGGCAGCAGCAGCGCCAACAGACAAGGAAACGATCATGCGGATCACCAGGATAACCACGTTCCGCAGCCGCCACCACCGCCGGCAGAAGGACCCGATCGGCGCGGATGATGGAAAATTAGACCCATCCGATTGACCTTCTTGCCCGATCCACTGCAGTAACGTTCGAGAACACTCGGCCGCTCAAAGAAGGTGGCGATTCCGCTCCACCTCCGCATAACCAAAGGTGAATATGTCGAGTTTATGAGGATCGTCGCCGACATTCTCGCAAAGATCGAACCAATGGACGCCGACGATCGCGGCGGGCTATTGGAAAGCGGACATCGACATCGCCGTGCTCGGCCGTGAGAGGGTCTTGTTTGCCTCTCACGGTGAATGGCCCCGCATCCGAATGGTGGGACAACCATGCATCGCACATAATGATGCTCGATCCATCACATGGGTGACTGACCGTCGAAGCTCGTCATGCACACATCCGGCGGGGATGATGGCGCTCAAGAAGAAGGAGTTCCACGCCTGCGCGAGTGGCAATCGTCGATGAATGAGTATCTTCACCGTTTCAATCGGCTTGCTCGCTACGCCCACCGAGCGAGCGAGATGAGGACAGAGCAGGAAAGGTTCTGGAAGGCTTAAATGACGATATATCTATCGGCTCATTTCTCGAATTTCACCGACTTCCGGTTGGTGGATAAAGCTATCGAGCAGGAGGCCAAACACGCAGAAATGGAGAACCGCAAGCGGAGGATGGCGCTCGAGAGATTCAACGCAGAGGTGCGCCCAAACCTCGCCTCACACACGCAACCGCGAGCAACGTGGAAAGTTTCAATCTTCCCGTCACGCACTCGGCACCGCCACGGTGCTCCAACCCCAACAACCGTGGCACTTCGCCGGGAGGCAAAGCAGAAGCACTCTAACTCCTTAGCTTCCGAGTGCTTGCTTCCATCGCAACGACGGGCATTACGCCAATAAATGCCGAAGAAGCGGCAGGTTTGGCACCAGCAAGGCCAACCTCGGGAGTTGCAACTACGGCGGCACCATCCGACCAACGAGCGAGTTCACCAAGGGACGGGTGAACCATGTCACCGCCGAGGAAGCTCAGGCAGCGCCCGATGTTGTTCTCGGTACGTTCCTGGTTAATTCAGTACCAGCATCTGTCTTATTTGATTCCGGAGCTTCACATTCTTTCGTGTCAAATAAGTTTGTTGGAAAATATGGGTTACCTATATCCTCCTTAGCTACTCCCATGATAATTCATTCCCCGGGCTCGGAAATGAGAACCAATTCTCTATGCCCAAATCTTACCCTTGAGATATCCGGAGTAACTTTTCTAGCAGATCTGATAGTTTTACACTCCCAAGGTCTGGATGTAATACTTGGAATGGACTGGCTAGCCAAAAACCACTGTCAAATAGACTGTGCCAATAGATCCATCACCCTCACAAATGACCAATGCCTATCTGTTGAATTCAAACCCAAGGTTCGAACCGGAGGAAGTTCCATACTCACCAGTTTGAAGGAAGTGAAACTTGAAGATATACCCGTGGCACGTGAGTATCCCGACGTCTTTCCAGATGATCTACCCGGCATGCCACCGGATAGGGACATCATGTTCCTAATTGATCTAGTCCCCGGGACAGCTCCGATCTCAAAGCGGCCCTACAGAATGCCAGCCAACGAGTTAGCAGAACTAAAGAAACAAATTGAAGAGCTGCGAAGCAAAGGGTACATTCGACCAGTTCCTCACCATGGGGAGCCCCAGTACTATTTGTCAAGAAGAAAGATAATAGTATGAGAATGTGCGTCGATTACAGATCACTCAACGAAGTAACGATCAAGAACAAATATCTGTTGCCCAGAAATGATGATTTGTTCGATCAGTTGAAGGGAGCAAGTGTCTTCTCAAAGATTGATCTGAGATCCGGTTATCACCAACTGAAGATTAGACCGGAAGATATCCCGAAGACCGCCTTCACCACGGATATGGGTGTATGAATTTCTGATAATGTCCTTCGGGCTAACCAACGCCCCTGCCTACTTCATGAATATGATGAACAAAGTGTTCATGGAATTCCTGGATAAATTCGTAGTCGTCTTCATCGACGACATCCTCATCTATTCAAAGGATGAAGAAGAACATGAAACGACATCTTGGATGATCCTTGACAAGCTCGAGGAGCACCAACTTTATGCCAAGTTCAGCAAAAGTGAATTCGCTAAGTCAAGTTGCATTCCTTGGACATATTGTATCCGCAGGAGGAATTGCGATGAGACCCCTCAAGGTGGAAGCGATAATGGGTGAAACTTGGCCAAATCGACCGAGGTGAGAAGTTTTACAGGGTGGCAGGCTATTATCGTCGGTTCATCGAGGTTTCTCTAAACTTGCCAAACCCATGACTCAACTTCTAAAGAAAGAAAAGAAGTTTGAATGGTCAAGCGCTGTGAAGAAAGCTTCCAAGAGTGAAAAAGAGGCTAGTCTCAAGATCGTACTAATATTCTGGACATCGCAAGGACTTTGAGATACGTGGCGCATCCCATCAAGGCCTCGGTTGTGTCTGCGATGCGGGAAGGCAAGGTTGTAGCTTATGCATCCGGCGATTGAGGCGCATGAAGGGAATTATCCGACGCATGATTTGGAATTAGCCGCAATTGTGCATGCTCGAAAATCGCGACATTATCTCATTGGTAATCACGTGATATTTTCACGGACCATAAAAGCTTTGAAGTACATATTCACGCGATCAGAGCTCAATCTCCGGCGAGAGGAGATGGTTGGAATTGATAAAGGATTACGATCTGGAATCCATTATCATCGAGCAAAGCCAATGTGGTAGCAGATGCCTTGAGCGAGAAAAGCATATTGCAACACCATCATGGTGCAACAAAATCGGCAGAGTGTATGAAGAGTGAAGCACTGAATCGGAGATTGTCAACCAAGGTTGTGTAAGCGCTCTAGAAGTTCAAGCGACTCTTGAGATCGATCGTAACAAAGCAGTTGGAAGATGAAGATATCCAGAAATCAAGAAAAATATGAGAAGAGGCAAAGCCCGTGTTTCTCGGAGATGAGCAAGGGACGGTGTGGTTCGGAGACCGCATCTGTGTGCCTAACCAGCAGGAAATAAAAGGCTCAATTTTGAAGGAAGCTCATGAGTCGCCATACTCCATTCATCCTGGTAGCACCAAAATGTACCAGGATCTAAAAGAAAGATATTGGTGGGTCAGCATGAAGCGTGAAATTGCTGATTTCGTTGCTCGTTGTGACGTCTGTCAAAGAGTCAAGGCACAACACCAAAGACCCGCTGGTCTGTTGCAACCATTACCAATTCCCGAGTGGAAGTGGGAAGAAGTTGGTATGGATTTCATCACCGGACTCCCCAGGACCCAATCGGGATATGACTCCATCTGGGTAGTAATTGACCTGTTAACTAAAGTAGCTCACTTTATTCCTGTCAAGACCACCTACCAGAGCAGTAAACTAGCAGAATTGTACATGACCAGGATCGTCTACCTGCATGGAGTACCCAAAAAGATTGTGTCTGACCGAGGTTCCCAGTTTACCTCTCGGTTTTGGAAAAGTCTGCATGAAGCCTTGGGAACCAGACTCAATTTTAGCACGGCGTATCATCCCCAGACCGATGGTCAAACAGAACGCACCAACCAAGTTCTTGAAGACATGCTTCGAGCTTGTGCATTAGATTTCGGAAAAGGTTGGGATAAGGATCTGCCATACGCGGAGTTCTCATACAATAATAGCTACCAAACCAGTTTGCAGATGGCTCCATTTGAAGCTCTGTATGGTAGGAAATGCCGAACCCCGCTCCTTTGGGATTAGGTAGGAGAGCGTCAGCTCCTTGGACCTGAGTTGATCAAAGAAGTGAAAGTAAAGTGAAAACTATTGGGAGCGTCAGTAGCCCAATCCCGACAAAAGAGTTATGCCGATAACCGTCGGAGGGAATTAAGCTTTGAGGTAGGAGATGTTGTCTATCTCAGAGTAACCCCACTCAGAGGTGTGAGGAGATTCCAGACAAAAGGTAAACTCGCACCAAGGTATATTGGGCCATACAAAATCTTGGCAAAACGTGGAGAGGTAGCTTATCAGCTAGAGTTGCCAGAAGCTTTGTCAGCAGTGCACAATGTCTTCCACGTATCGCAATTAAAGAAATGCCTACGAGCAGCAGAAGACCATACCTTTCTGGAAAGCTTCGACCTTCAAGAAGATCTCACCTATGTGGAGCGACCAATTAAAATTCTGGATGTCGTAGAACGTGTTACCAGAAGCAGAATAATCAGATCATATAAGGTGCAATGGAGTCACCATCCAGAAAAGCGAAGCTACATGGGAGAATGAAGACGAACTCAAGGCCAACTACCCTGATCTTTTTGCTAACCAATCCTGAATCTCGGGGTCGAGATTCCCTTTAGGGGGGGGTAGGTTTGTAATAGCCCAAATTTCAATTTCCAGTTGAAAATAAAGTTTAATTGTTTAATTGGATTTTTGTGGAATTTTTAAAGCTTTTCCTTAACCAAATTTAAGCAAAAACAAATTTATCTGCAAAATCTATTATCAGATAATAGCTGGAAATATTTTTCTTAAGTCTTAAATACTCCAGAGAATTTCTGTGAATTTTCTCAGAATTTTTGGACTTAATTTACTATATTCTAAAGCCTAAATAAATTATCAGCAATTAATAAAATCAGAAATCAGAAGAAAATACTCAAACAGTGTTTGGGTCGAAACCTCTCTCGGTCCAGCCATCCCATGTGTGCCCGCCGCCACACCCCTCCTCCCTCTCGTGACATTGGGTCCCTTTGTCGGCTCTTCCTTCTCTCTCTTGCTTGCGCGAGCGCATCTCGGTAGCTTGATTAAAATCCAACAACGTAACTCAATGAAACATTGGACGACTCAACATCCCAACCACCGGTGGACCGTTAGATCTAAATCCAACAGTGCGCTCGATCCCCACTTACCGTACCCCGCGTTATATCTCAACCATTAGATCGAGATCGAGCAGTGCGGCCGACCCGACTGCACCGGTTCGCATGTTCTATATCCACCGTCGATCAAAATCGGACGGACCCGATATCATCGTCTTTCTCACCTTCGTCCCGCACACTGCGCGCCGATGCCGCCGCCATTAAGCGCGCACAAGAGCTCCAACTCCGCGTTTCTCTTCCCGCCCCTCGCCATCACGCGCATTGAAGACCCTCATCACGCCCCCACTTCCGCCGTTTTCCCTTTCTCGTGCCTACGATCGCGGAACCTCGCCACTACCGCGCGCACTGCGCACACACGATCTCCACCATCAGGCCTCCTGCGCCTATAAAGGGAGCACGAGGTGCCCTCGCTCATCGAACACCGCCACCACCCGGTACCCCTCACCTCGCCCGTAGCGCCCGAATTCTGAGTTTCTTCGCCGGCGACTGCGGGAGCTTCTTCTTCGTTTCCGGCGCCACCAGCACTCCTCCGTCCCTGCCGTCGGCACCGTCGTCATCACCTCACCCGTGCGAAGCTGCTGCCACTATTCACTTCGCCGGAGGACCTCGGGATCATCTTCTTCGTCGACGACCGCACACCGCCACCGCCAAACACCGTCGCCGACGACCTTTCCGCCCCGCTCCGCCGTCGTTTTGGTAGTCCCTGAGTTCGCATTGTTCCCCTCTACATTATGCCAAAAGCCGCGTGGCTGCCCACGTGGTGGCCACCTCAGCCACGTCCACCCCTCCCTCGGAGCCGAAAGTTCATAGACTGGGTTCACGTGGACCAAGTCACTTACCAGTGGGGTCCACATGTCAGAAAAATTAATTCATTTCTTTTAATTCCAGGAAATTCCTCGCTGGCGTCAGCATTGCGCAATAAATGGAATTTCCAGTAGAAAAATAATTCAGTAAATTCAATAAATTTCAGAATTTAGTTTAAAACTTCTAAAATTCATAACTTTTGCATACTAACTCCAAATTGGGTGATTCAAGTTGCAAAATTTATCTAAAATCATAATCTAGCTATTTAAACCAAAATAATTCAGTTTGGAGTTCATTTGAGCTGAGTTTTTGAATTTATTTGAATTTGGAATTAATTTGTCGTAATTTCACGCATAGACCTCGACGACTCCGGAGAGTTAGATCCTTCCGACGATTTAGAGTTTCAAGACTTCAACGAAGGCAAGTTACACTATTGATCATATTGTTCCTATTGTTTTAAAGTATTTATTTACTGTTTTCAAATTACTATTGCATGCATATGTTTATAAAAATGTCTGAATATCCTGATTTCGTATATAGTTGTTCCAAACTCCTTGGTATGGCCAATTTGATTATCAAACCTGAATACCTTGACACCTTAGATAAAATTTGTCAAATGCTTAGCCTTGCTTAGATAACTTTTACAAATTTGGGAGAATTCAGTCAAATCTTTACAACTTAATTTAAAATGTGTTTACGTGGTATTGTTTTATCACGAAAGGTTTATAAAGAGGTTTTTACTCTAAATAAAACGAAATAGGTTTGGACTTGGCGAGATGGATGGATGGTGGGTGCAGTTCATGCAGGCCTAATCTGTTAGGATTACGACCCGTGGTTTTAATTGGAAGTCGCCCGAGTCGATTAAGGACCGGTCTTTGAGCGTATTTTGCTACGCCTTCAGACCACCACATATCCTGTATGGGCAGGATTTGGCTAAATAATTTGTGGGTCTTAGTGTTATTTGTGCTATGTTGTATGTGTGGGTGTTGGATAGACATTAGTCCCACCTGGCGCAAGAGGGGTCTCCCGGAGGATGGTTACTCCAATGGTAGTGAAACCTTAGCGGGCATGAATACATTAAGACACTACTTTGTAAAGGCCTCATGATAATTGCTTAGTCACACGCCTTCGGAAGCGTGCTTTGGCCGACATTAAAAGCATATTATCTCGTGTGGGTAAAGCTGTACAAACTCTGCAGAGTGTAAAACTATTCGAATAGCCGCGTCCGCGGTCATGGACATGCTAGCAAAGCCACTCTAAGTTAGACTTGTTTTTGGTTTATAAAATGATTTCCACACATGATCTTAGGATGGATAATCCTATGGAAAAATAGGGCGGGTAGCCAAGTGATAGGAGGGTATCCTTCACCATTCATTCAATGGAGGTGATCCACTATTCTTTGTCATCTCAATCACTGATTTCAGTTATAATATTAAAAACTGGCCTTAGAAAATTATTAATGGTATAATCTGAAAATGCTGTTTATGCAAAACAACCCTGCCAATACCTTTGTTTACCTTATGCATGCATTAAACTTTCAATATTGGGTGTGACTTGCGAGCACGGAAGTTGTGCTCACTCTTGCTGAATAAATCTTATTCAGGAGAAGACGTTTTCCCCGACGGTGAGGATCTTGACGATTAGGCTGCGTCCCCAGACGATTGCATGTGGCAAGTCGTGTGGCCTACTACTACTACTTTTCCGCTGTGTTATTTCTTTCCTTTTGGCCGCAGGCCCTTTATGTAATAAACTCTGAATTATTATCAATAAATGCGTGATATGATTGTGCTATCACTTTTTGTTTAACTGTGTACACTAGAAATCCAGGACTAGTGTATGAACACAGAGAATTTGGGATCCTTCGTTCCCGGGTTCGACAAAAGTGGTATCAGAGCCATATCGACTGTAGGACGAGGCCCCACAAATGTCCTAAGGATTTATTTTCAAAAACTAAAACTATTTTGAGTCTATCCAGAGTCATATCTCAACCCTTCTTTTTAAAACAGTTACTGACTTGTCTATTCCTTAAAATTGTAGATGGCCGAGGTACCGGACGCTATCTCTCACTTGAGTCATTCTGGGACAACGGCTGAACTTCTGCAGGAAGTGATGCAGCACTTAGACTACAAGAAGAGGCCAACGTTCCAGGGCTATCAGTACAAGGTGGGAGAACGACGCCTCTGGAGGGTGGAAGTACTGATCTACTCTGATCTGTCGTCGAACACGGTCTTCCACACTTTCCACGCCCCGATCAGACGCGACACCTTCGCGGATGGTATTCAAGATGCAGCAAGGGAAGCAGTTCGTCGACTCCGCCACATCTACGACCGCTACCTCAACGGCACCGGGTTTCACTATTACCCGATGCATCTTCCTACCCGACTTGACAGTGTCTTCCGCACCGCCAAGGAGGAAGATTCCCCCGAATTGACACAACAGGTGGATCTGACGAAGGCACTGGATTATGCCTACGGAAACGCCTTGGACGACTTGCGCACCACCCAGGATAGTTTAGAGTATACAGAAGCGAGACTGAAAGCAGTCGAAGAGGAGCTGGCTAGCTACAAATCAGGCCAAGGCAGTACTAGCAATTCCCCCAAATACACCCCATCCACCCCATAGATATTTTTTTTTCGTTAGTCCGTAACTTAGCTGCAAATTATGAGCTATCAAATACCCATGTGATAGCCATAACACATTAATAAAATAAATGAATAAACATATGAGTATCCGGAGTACCAACTCAGACAATTTATATGGTTTTCGTTATTTCTCGAATTTGAAGACTGTTATTTTATTTCAACATCCTGTTCTACTCAAGTTTGGCTACTGGTCGGGACACGGAAAGCCTCCTAGTCGAAGTCTCTCCTCTCCGCACGTGGTCCTGCCCACTGGAAGGAGCTTCCTAGTGACGGTCCTTTTCCTACGATCTTCGCTGCCAGTCGGATTTGAGCATGAGCACGTTTAGCGAAATATTCTACAAATCTTCAATTCTTGAGATTCGATACGACCAGATCCGAATAGTTTCTAAACAAAGGTACTTATCATTTTTATTTCATTTCATTTTTGCATCGTCCTTCATGCATATCTTCTTATCGACAAATCGGTCTTTGTTATATCTTGAGCTACAAGTGGTATTTCATAGTACTTGATAATGGGCAAGATCTAGACTAGTCGAAATCGTCAGTTGGTTCCGACCACATGATTTCCTAGTATTTCCTGGATCATTGTCATACACATTATCAGCACTCTTACCATGGTCATTGTTATTACTCAATTTCTTGGTCTACTGCTTTCTTTTAGTAACGTTCATCTACTAATATAAGCAGTCGGGGGCTAGGAGATATATGAGTATTTAATAACATCGATAAAACAAAGCAGGATCTTCTTTGATAAAAGGTAAGTTTTATTTTGCATATTCTAAATATTACATCCATTTACATATTGGGACCACCAGACTGGTCGCTACGTGATGGAGATCCGACTTCCATTTCCTCAGCAACTTTCTCTCCGAGAGGTCTTACTTCCTCGAGAAGTTTTGTTGCTTCACTTTCAGAGCAGTCGAAGTCCTCTTCCACAGCTTTAAAATTAAGGAGAGGGTCGGAAGCCTTTAGTTTTGCTAAAGCAACACCAACTCCGATTACAATAGCTTCCTTCATTGTGCAGGTATGGTTTTCCCTCATAGTTTTGAGCGAGCCTTTGAGATCTTCAGTTGACCAAAATAGTTCATCTTTTCCGTTGGATCTCCTAAAGAAGGCAAGCTTGATCCTGATCCCATATCAAAGATCAGTTAAGGGCCATGATTTTCTCATCAAGGCCGAATACAAGGGCTGCCTTTTGACCACGCTCAAACTCGAGAGTCTTCTCCGCTCGTTCAAGTGCTTGGGTTTTTTCTACACGAGTGGATAAAAAGAAATTAATATACTCTTTACAATTGGAGTTATGGAATACTAGTTAAGTCTACGACCAGTTACCTTTGATTTTCTTCTCACAAGAGTCGAAAACCTCCTTTTGTCTGGTCATCGCATGCTCGATCGACCGGTCTTTACCCTGATTTTCTTCCCTCAGTTTTATTATTATGGCTTCTTTGGCCTTGATCTCTTCTTTAATTTTCTCTAAATCTATCAAATATGATAGAGAGAGAAGGTTAAGCTATAAGGAGAATCAAGATAATAAACCTTAGGAGATCAAAAAGAGAAATGTACTTACTTCTCAGATCGGAGTGTTTCTGCTCCAAAGTTTTTATTCGCTGGGTCAGTCCTCCGACCACAGCATATTTCTCGACCATGTGCTACAAGAATAAAATCCCTTTCTTTGGTAAAGTTTCCAGTGAGACTTCAGAAGAAAGAGTTTTAAGGATGGTCGTAGAACACTTACCCGAATTGCCATATCGTTATATTCGGAAAAGATTGTATCTGGACTAATCTCAGCTTGACGGTCCGATATCTTTCCCCAGGCTTCATCAAGTTCTTTATCCTCGATAAATCGGGGAGAAAAAGGGAATTTGTTAACCTGAGAAGTATTTCCTGGAGGAGGTGGAACCTGTTGAGGGTCTCTGGGGATGACTACCTCCGGAGAAGGAGTAAGGATTACTAGAGGATCCTGAGCATATGTTGAAGCCTGCTCGGGGGCTTCTTTTACTACTTCATCCTCAGCCGTCTTAGCTTTAGGAGTATCCTGATCAGGAACCTCCCGACCACTTCTTCCCAGAACCTTTTTCGAGGGTGCTCTGTCGGACACGACGAACACGTAAGATCTAAAAAAAAGAGAGAGAGAAGGTAAGGAAGATCCAAGGTATGTATGTATACGACCTCTTCATTTAATATATATATATACCTTGTCGTTTTTCTGAATTTACCCTTATAACGCATCGAAGCAAAGTTCGTTGCGCTTGTCTTCCTCTTCTTCTCAACCGATTTCACCGGTTCTAAACCGATAGGGTTGATTAGATCTTGCACATCCATTGGTCTGAAATCAGAAGCAATATTCGCGACCAGTTCGTCAAGGATAAGATCCCTGATCACCGGATCAGTAGATGTAGATTAAATCGACTTCCAAAGCGATAGCCTCGATGAGGCACCGGTGGGTCCTCGATGACCTTCTTTGGAAGGTATGATAACCGCCTAAATTCATCATCAAAGATAGTTAGGCGATGAACATAATTGTCCAAAATATTATTTATGTTCGGTCACCTACCTCGGAAGGCTGACATCCTGTGTGGTCGAAGGGGAGATCGGATCATCAATTGACTCACATCTTTCAGTGGCCTCGTTGATTCTCAACCCAACCGACTACACACCAAAGAGGATCTATGATATACCGATCAGAAATAATATATACGACAACAAAACAACAGTTGATATTTTTACCTTAAGTCTTTCAATCCTTTCTTGGTGGAAAACACCGCTAAGATCGAGAAACTAGCCTTGTCGCCAGGCTCTCCGGCGCAGATCATCTTGATCCGACTTCTAATCTCATCAGAAGATAGAGCAGTAAAGGTAAAATGAAAGATTTAAGAAAATAGAAATAATCAACTAAGATAGGTAAACTGGTCGGAATCATTAATGGCTTACCATCTTTGGAATCTCTGGTCGTATCATCACGACCAATGTACCAGAGCATCTTATGTGCTCGGGCCTTCAAATGACTAACCCGGCGTGTGGAAAAATCCTTCACCACATCCCAAGATGTTAGACCTTTGACACTAAGAAGTTTGATTGCTTCAGCCCATTTTCCTACGTTTCCCTCTTTTTCTGTAGAGGAGCGCCATCTCGGATTCTCGACCGCCTTCTTACCAGAATAATAAAGGTTGTCTTTCTTCGTGATCTTCATATAGAACTAGCTCTTCTTCCACGACGACCACGAAGATTTCGAGTACATAAAAATGTACTCATAAGCTTTTTCGTCATGGAGGCGCAAGGTGCATTCTCCAGGCGTCCCAATCGTCTTCCCGGACTTTGTCATTCTGTAGTAGTACCTGAATATATCCAGATCTGCTGGAATCCCCAAGTACGCTTCGCAGAGATAGATAAAAATACTGAGATTGGCGATGGCATTGGGAGCAAGATTCACCAACTCAACTCCATAATACTCCAAAACTTTGGGAAGGAAGGAGTGAATTGGTAGCCTAAATCCGCATTCAATATATGCAAGAAAAACAGGAATTTCTCCATCTTCACTACTCGGAATGTTCCCAGCTGCAGATCTCAAGAAATCAGGTCTTTTGTGGGAAGCATCCCGATCTTCTCTAGGTTCTCTAACTTCTTCTCACTCAAGTCGAACCAGGCCGGTTGGTGATTTGGTCCGACATGGTTGGGTTTCTTTCGGGTGGGGAAAGCAAAGGAGGTCGGAGGTAGTTTTTACTCGGAAGATGAAGAAGAAAAGGAGGAAGTGAAAAAACCCAAAGTCTACAAAGGGGTTTTATAAGCTTCAGAATTTCTAACCGTAATAAGGAGTTACCCAAAAAAAGTCCAGCGGACACAAAAACTCTTCAATTCCCAAGGCAAAGTTCTCAACTTTAAAGTGAATACAAACCGCTTCAAATGCCTTTGCATTTAAATGAGCGTCGGCCCGATCGATTTCATCGGAAGGAAAGTGTTCACACAATTTATTCATTTAAAGTTCGGGGCTGGTGGCGAGATTAAAACCTCTATATATTATCTTTAATATATAAAAGACAATACGTCTTCATGGTCGTAACCACGAGGTGCACGACCTCCGGTCGAGAGATTCGGAGGTTACATAATGGGTACCTAGTCGGACGAAGGCCTAAGCCAAGCTTCCACCGGAGAACTGCTCGTAGAAGGTATGAGCGATACTGGAATAAATCCCAAGGTATATTCTCTCCGTATGATGAATGGAGCACGTGTATATTCCATGCCGCACGGCGCATCTTATCCGAACATCATCGAACAACCTCCATGCGGTTGTATGTTTCCTAGACATATAACGCGAGCAGTTGATTCCAGTATCAACCGTCACTTGACTCGACCAGGCGCAATGCCGCATCGACGTCTTCTCGGAAATGCGCCACCTCTTCGAGGGCTATTTAAAGATGGAAGCGGGACAGATCAAGAGGAGAGGATGAAACAAGACAACAGAAGAAGGAAGGAACACAAACCATAGTTTTGTGTGATAGACCTGAGATAGCAAGAGTGCAAGCAGAGTTCTTAGTACATACCTTGTAAATTCCAGTTCATATTAATAAAGAGCAGCCCCATCATTTCCTGAGATTTCCCACGTCACTTTCTCCTTTTTATTTTCGTAAGATCGACGTCTTGATCGTCGACAAGACTCTGGTGAGATTTTGGAGGCTTAATAAAGGAAGAGTTGACGATAACAAGTCTTGTTAAGGGTAGATTATTCTTGATGTTAGTTAGATTGTCCACAAGAAATTCTGACTCATCGTAGTGGTGATGATTCTTCTAGAGAGAAAGAAAGTTAATTGCCTTTCTTAATATCAGTTAAATGAAATGTTTGGAGTTTTGTATTCGTGGTCTTTTGGGAGTTCACGATTTATGTAGTAGATAGAATTAATTGAGCAATGTGACGTATGGAAAGGTTTTGTTTGGTTCCTAGATGGTTAATGTGATTTGGTTTTGAAGGCATTTTTGTTTGGGTTGGCAAGTAATATTGTAATCAAAGAAAATTACTTTCTTTGTTAACGGAAAATGTGTACCATCAATATTTGAGGTTGGAGTTAAGAGTTATAATCTACAACTTTTCTGTTGTTACAGCTTAAGATTTTCTTGAGTTTCAATAGCAATGTTTTATCATGATATATGGAAGTTTGATATTCCTTCTTGTGGGACATGTGCCCTCAGCTGTGGACTCGTATTTTGCTTTCCGAGATCCTTGCTATTGGATTGTTCTTATTGGTCTCGTGCTCACTCCGAGGAGCAACGTTTTCTTGTGTGTTAAAACTTGTATTAGTTTCTCTCTTCCTTTTTGAGAAAGGAATTAACCAACTTATGTTGCCGAGTCTTCTAAAGTGTAATTTGGCGACTGGTTGGTGGTGGACAAGTATATGATAGTGGTGAAATTTTGGGAACCAAGCTATTTGAAGAAGCGATGAAGCGATGGATTAGTTTTGACCTTTAACACTTGGAGAGGATTCGATGGAATGTTTTGGCGATGAAATAAAATTGATTAGTATTACAACTAGTGGAACCTATGGCGAGTTATGATCCAATAACCTTTGTCTATGTTGGAATGTTGGAGTTAACGAAAGTATGGACTCTTGATAAATTTATTAGAGTATCGCAATTGGATACTTAGTAATATTGTGTAGAAGAGTTTTGATGGTGAAGTTAATGAGAGTAGCAGTGTAGTAAAATCTATTAGTTGTGTTAATTAATGGGATAGCAAGGATTGTTAAGTAATTGTCAAGTATGACTTGGCCTCAGTGATTAACCCTATGGGAGTTAGATTATCTCTAAAGATAGTGTGGTCAAGAATACATTTTTTTATTAATGTTAGTGACTGAGTACATTTGAATCTTGATCAATTAGTTAAAGCATGGTGAATGAGTATATTGTGGTCATGTAGCTGAATTTGATTGATATGAGTTAGAGAAGGTCTAAGGTTGGTGAAATGAATCGCTTTAGGTGGTATTTGATTAGTGAGGAATGTTGATATTAATAACTGAGGTTATTGTCGAGCTGTGTGAAATTTTAGTAAACGAATTTGAGTATTTCCTATCAATTATACTAGAAATTCAAGGTAGGAGACTTGGAGGTTACATTTAGGGCTTTGCATGTTATGCCAGGACCTTGGAGACCCAATACTATGTGTAGAGGAGGATGAACAGAAGCGAATTTTGAATAGTGTGTTGATATTTGATAGAATACTTTGGGAAAAGTAAATGAGTGTGAATGTGGTGAGTTTCACATTGATTATCCATAAAATATGAAGGTGACGTGATTGTGGAGGAAAGCTATATTGGGGTGTGTTGGGAAATTATTTGTCAAAGTAATTCCTTTAGTAGAGAATTTGATCAGAACATGTTATTATGAATTGGAAGAGTATCTCTACATAGGTGTAGATCTTGCGTACAGTTTGAGCATAGCTTTGAGATGGTCAAATTAAAAGAAACGAATTAGTGTGTTATGCGATGATTTGGAATCTCATGGTTTGAGAGAAAGTTAAATTCTTAAAGAAAGTTTGAGAAAAAGGTTGTATTCTCGAATGATGAATTATTCTCTTAGTTTTTATTTGAGCTTGTCCCTAAGTCAGATGCCAAATTATAAATGGAGTTGTTTCTTTTTGGTATGCGTGGTTCTTTTCGGTTAAGACAAAGAAAGTAAATGGTTGTATTGGGCTTACGAGTGATTTTGCCTTTGGCTTTTGTGGTGTTCATTGGCAAACTGCCTACTTGGAAAGTGCAAGAGTTTCATGACGAATCTTTTGGTTTTTGGATTTAACTCTTTTGGTAAGCAGTTGGTAATGCGTGTTGCGGTGATACCCCTTTAATTTATTTTTTCAGCTGGGTTCTGTTTTTAAAAGAGTTTGTTTTATAACAAGTTCTGTTGTGCGTCTCGGGTTAAAGGAGGTGCTTATTGTCAAAGTGAAGAGATCGAATGATACAAGGAACAAGAGTTCTATGTGTTATACACAGGTTCTGTGGGTTGGTACCAAAGGGAATGTTGGCCCAAGGTACATTGGTTGTTTCTGGAAGTTGCGGAGACTTGGGAGATAACGTATCACTAGGACCATTTGGAGTCCTAGCGTGTAGCACGGAATGTTTTGTATGACTTATTGTCGAAGGAGTATTGGAGAAATCTAAAGGGTAAAGTTTCCTTAGAACAGTTGACCCACGAGTAAGACCGTGCCTTCGAGTCATGTCCGTGGAGTGGCACGTGAGGGGTTGGGACGGGTAATAAGGCGTAACATGTTAGTTACGTCAAGGTGCGGTGGACCCATAATTCCGAGAGGAAAGTGACTTGGGAATTAGAGTCTCGCATGCACCAGCGATATCAGATATTATTTACAGCAGGTATGTGAAAATGTCATAAGGTTTTAGCTGTGATTACTTTGGCGTAAGTGTGTTTAGAATTCGGGGTCGAATTCCGTTTAAGGGGGGTAGAATATAATACCCCAAATTTATTTAAGTGAGAAGAAATAATTTAGGGGGAAGAACCAATTAGAAAATAGATTTAACAGAAGTTTAGAGGGGGTGTATTACTCCGAAACGTGTTAGAGAGAAAACAAAAATAGTTAAAAGGATTTTTCTGAAATTTCTTCAAAACCTTGGCTATGGGCTTTTGGCCCACAACACCAAGGCCCAAAAGGGGGGAAAACCCTAAAGCTGCTACAGTATCAACCCGTGCTACAGTAACTGCTGTCGTGCTACAGTAACCACGGTGCTACATTGCATCGCCCCTCCCCTCCCCAAGCAGCCCCATCCTCCATTGGTGCCTCCCTTCCTCGCCGTCGGTGCTCTCTGTTGCCGATCAAGTGAAGAAAGGAGAGGAGATCGTCTTTGCGGGGAGAGTCCTTCATCTTTCTGCGATTATACAAGGCTAACGTCGCGTGTTCTTCGTTGGTTGATGCGTAGTAGTTGCGGTTGATGTCGTTTGGTAGATTGAATTGCGTCGGTTTAATAGATCGCGTTCTGTCCAGTAGTTTGGACGACGGTTTTCTTGTTGTTAGACGCAGAATCTAGGGAGCCAACCTCTTATAGATAGTTGGGTTATGTTCTTAGCTTTCGGTGGCTGCCGAGTTCACCGGATTCCAACATACGGATCAAAAGATATGAATTTTTTAGTGTCGCTGTCCTGCTGATCTGTCAGTATTTGGACAGTCTGTAGGAATCTGGGTTAAGCCATTAGTTACAGACAAAATCAGAGGATCTCGATATAACGAAACATGTAGGCAATTTCCATACCTTTTCAGAGAGATAAAGAACGCAAAATTTGGACTTTCGTAGCAAAAGTTATGGTGGTTTTAGTGTACTGTCTAGAGAACTTGACGTGAAAATGATGTTCTGTTGATTGGCTTGATAGGGGTAGTAGATGGCCGAATCAGGAAGGCCCACCAACTAGGTTTAGTTGGGGAATTTTATAACCTTTCAATGAAGTCCAAGATCACCTCATTTTGACTCCTGTACTAAAAGATACGAATTTTTGAATACGACTGTTTACAGAGGGGTCATTTCAGCATTTAGGAAATTGGAGTCGGGGTCGCGTTTCAAGCTATTGCTATTTCGTGCTTGCTCATATGGTTTATTTGGTCCATTACTGTTGTCTTAGAAAGCTTTTAAATGTATTTTTAGGTGGGGGACTGGTCCCGGAGGCAGCACCTATTTCGCATCCTCCGTTCTCACGCGGTTGAGGCAAGTACCTTGCTTGGTAGTGTTGTTGTGGATGTTTTGGCAATGCTTACCGGTATTTGATATATAGCGACTGTGGTTAAATTGATAGGGTGAATGCTGGTTAAAGATGATGAGTGCCTATGTTACATGCTTGCATTTGATAGATAGTAATCGTGGTTGATTGATGGAAAGATATGCTGGTTTTAGCTGATGCAAGCTTATGATGTGAATGGTTATAATTCATGTACAGTACTGATGTTGTTCACGCATATTGCAACATTGTTATTGTTCATGTGCACAGTTGGAGCATACATAAAGATGCATGATTGAGATCCTCACATTCATGGAATGTGGGCAATTGAGGAGAGATCCCATCGTGTAACGATGGGCTAAGATCCCCACACTTGCGGAGTGTGGGCTTAAGGTCCCTTTTACTTGTGGAGTATAGGGCAATTGTGTTGGAGATATGCCCTAGAGGCAATCATAGAGATGATGATATTTCGTTGTATCCATGATTTAATAAATGTTCCTTGAATATTGCCTTTGTGTTGATTAACAAGTATGTGACTTGTTTGTGAAACTCTTTACTTGTATGGTTATTCTAAAGTTGTCCCTAGTCGGAGTTCATGTGAGGACACACGTGAATAGTGGATTAGCACATGTATCGGTTGATGACCATGTTTCACAGGTCATAGACATGGAGATGTCAAACCAATAATGTGGACACATGTTTAGAACATGGGGTTGGACCGACCCAACATGAGACATAGCAATTATACTTATGGCTCTCTCTACACAATGTGTACGCCTTGTCCTTAGACCTGAGATTGTCGCATGTACTTGAGATGTGAATCGACCTACTTAGGGGCTATCAAACACTACTCGTGAATGGGTAGTTATAAAGGTAGCTTCGGGTTTGTCATGAAGCATCTTTGCGAGGCATGGTCGGTTGAGATAGGATTTGCCCTTTCTACAGAGAGATATCTGGGCCTCAGTGATCGGATCGTAAATGCATGGCCATGCTACTTAAGGTTAAGAGTTAACCTAGTAAGGGATTCGGATCACGGGATCGAAAGAGTGGTCACTTGGAGCTCGGTAGAATATCGTGAGGCAAAGGATTGGCATGTACATAACGTTGTGATGGTTCGTCCGATATGATCTTTGTGTGCGTTTAGGAGTTGGCACGTCTTGCTAGAGGTCGCTACCAACTATTGACCAAGTATGTGTACTCGCGTCATGTCTAAACATACGTGAACCCATAGGTCACACACTTGAAGTGAAGCCTAGTCGGATTGGATCCGAATTAGATCGGGCATTGAGTCCTAATGAGCCTCTATTCGTAGAAGCCCATTGTAAGGACGTCTATAAAAGGAGGGCAGGCGCCTGATGTTGGGCGATGAGTTTTCGTGACATCCTCAAACCCTAGCCGCCACCCCTCCCACGCCCTAGTCGCTCGCGCGGATCTAGTAGTCCAGCGTGCGTCGCTTCCTCCTGTACGTGTGGATACCTTTGAAGGCGCTGCATTTGTAGCGTTGGGATGAACTGCAAGAGAGGAGCTGTACGTGGGACGCCACGACGAGGACGAAGAAGTAGTACGACTACTCTGCCCCGACGTGCTGCATCAACTTCCGCACCTGTGCGTCTAGTGGTAAGATCGTGATCTATAACTGCAGTGATCTTGGTTTACGGGTAGATTTTTTTTTAATTTGCGCTAGTGTAGCCTACCCGTTACCCAACAAATTGGTCCCTGTGCTTGCGAGCACAGGCATGGGTTCGCAGCGACGGCTGCTTACCCCACATTACAGGTGTAATGCGCAACAGAGTGAAAAGTGAAAGGTTGCATTGCATGCCTGCATTCGTGCTTCATGTGATAAAGTTTTCGAGCAAAGATTAGAATTGGATGTTGATGCCTTAATTATGTAGTAGTGTCTCTTTATGTGGTACTTGCTGAGTTCTTGAACTCACCATTGCTTTTGTTGTGTTTTTAGGTACCGTTGCAAGAATGTCATGCATGGGGGGAAAGTAGACCCAAACTAGATTCACACACTGCCACCCATCATTTATAATTGATTAGATTTTTGGAATGTCAGTTAATAAATGAGCAAACTGCTTAAGTTGGTTGATGAATAGGTTTCATGCATTGAGTTTTGTAATAATGATGAGTAGCATTCCTTAGACATCTTGATTTATGTTCTAGCTGTTTATCATAACTTTAATGGTTAGTGAGGATTTTGGATGAAGAAATTTGGAGTTATGATTCTCTATTATATGTTGGAACCTCTAGCTAGTTACTAATACAGGGGAGGTTCTGCCGAAAAAATGGTAGACTATCTTTAGTTTAGAATTGTTTAGTGTAGTTTGGTAGCATTCCTGGCTCATGTTGGGTTGGGGCGTTACATATATGGGACCTCTCTTGACTAAGTACTTTGGGGGTGTTAATTAATGAGTCGTGTGGTGGGTTGCATATGGGATATATGCAACATGGACATGTTTGTGGGGAGGGGAGCACCCGCCGGGGCCGGTGTATCCTACTCCACTTATGGGTCCTTGTGATCCATATTTCGCCGACAGATCACTAAGGGTTAACCCCCATACGTGTGGCTCTTGATTAGCTCAATCCATTGGAAATGTCTCGTAGGACTTAGCCGTGTCGGCATACCAATGGAAGTGTGCTTAATAGCTTGGCAAAAAGGCGGTCTGAAGTGTGGGTACATTGGTACACCCCTGCAGGGTTCAAACTATTCGAATAGCCTCGTCCTAGGTTATGGACACGCTTGGGGAGGTCTTCCAAGAGTTAGACAACAACCTTTTAATTAAAACTTGATGTTGGATGGTATGAACGGGTAGTTCATGCTATTGTTGTGGTGGCTATTGGGTTAGTTACTTCCGGGTTGTCCTCGTTGTTTTTATTATTATTGTACCGTTGTTATTCCAACAATTATAAATATTTTGTCAAATTGCTTTAAATCTATTACATTATTGCAAATGAAAACTTGCTTTATGCTAAAAGTAAGTCCAGAGCCCCCTCCACTTAAATAAGCTTGCATGTAGCATATGTATAGGCCTGTTACTCTACACGTCAGTCTTACAAGTATATTATTGTACTCAGTTGCTTTGTTTAATGTTTTTGTTGCAGAGGAAGAAGGTGAGCCCCAAGGGCCTCACTTTTGTGAGATGTGCTTCGGGTTTGACGACTAACTTGACGGTCCGGTTGGTTGCCTTGTGGGTTAAAGGCACACCAATTGGCTTTTGTTTATCGCCATCTTATGGCATTTTTGTTTCCGCTGTTTACTTAGTTTTTTGTATGTTGTTTGGCCGGTCGGCCTCTTTTTTGTATTAACTCTCTATTTTAATTAACTTCTGGTTTGTTGCTATGCTTCGGTTCTATGTGAATGAATGGAATTGATGCATGATTTTGTAATGGGGTGTGTATACTACATTTCTGGGAAGTATACATATCTCGAGGCTTGGTTTATTTGATGTGTGATGCTAGGGTCAATGGAAGACTAAGCATTACAAGCAGAATAAACCAGGGTCCTCACAACATCCCAGGCAAATCTTCGGGGAAAACATCCACAAAGTCACACACTGTTGGGACATCCTGAATCTCCAAGGCTGGCTTCGCTTCAAGTGCACAAAGATGTGGCCCTTGCAGCTGCGTTGAAAACCCAACCTATTCGCTTGAGGGACTTGTGAGGTAGACGACTTTCCTGGCACAATCGATTTGCCCCAAGTGTTGGGACAACCAATCCATGCCAAGAATCACATCCGGACTCACTAAGTTGAGTAAGATAAGATTCGCCAAGAATCCCACTCGTTCGACTTCAATAGGAACATCCCGACATTCTAGATCAGCTCTCATTTCCGAACCCGTAGAGCGAATAAGCAAAGGAACCCCTAAAGGAACAAAGTGAAGATCACTAGCAACAGCAAAAGATCTTGAAATAAAAGAATGCAAAGCTCCTGAATCAAACAATACTGCAGAAGGGCGAGAATTTACAAGAAGCGTACCCAACACAACGTCGGGTGCCTCCTGTGCCTCCTCGGCCGAGATATGGTTGACTCGGCCACTGCCCACGCCCTGGGTCTTCTGGATAGTCTTCTGGTCAGGTGTATGACCACTTCCTTGTTCGCGTCCTCTATTAGGACGAGGGGTCGCTCTAGTCTTCTTAGGGTAACTGTTAGCATAGTTGCCCTTCTGGTTGCAGGAGAAGCAAGTGACCTCAGCAGCCGGATTACGTAGGCCATCTTGCTACTGGACCGCAGGTGATGAGAGTGTGGCCCGATCTTCCGATAGGTATTGATACGTCGATTGTGGAGAACACGACGTTGATGATCTGAAGCTCCGACCAACGGTCGATCCTCACAATCACTACACCATGCTCCGTTGGTTATCAACCGCTGCGAACGCGTTGGCCTCACCAAGAAGGCTATCTCTGCAGCGAATCGAGAACACAAGCAAGAGAGTAGAAGATGCAATCAGTATTGCGAATAATAATTGAAGCACACAAGTTGGGGTTCCTCAAACCGATGAGCAGCGCAGCGAATATTATCTAAGAAAAACCAAGCAAAACTAAAGGGCTGGCTCCTACATGAGGAGGCGGCCAAGAGGTGGGAACCCTAGGCCGAGTGCTGTTCATGTGTGAATAGTGCCCACATGAGCAAGACGGCCTGGGAGGCGGTCACAGATGGACCAGGTCATCCAACAGATGGGCTAAGTTGTCGGCCAATATATTACATAGCTTGTGGGCCAATAATTGGTGACGCAGCACTATGGCATGTAGACGTAGCACCATGACATGTAGACGTAGTACCATGGCATGTGGACGACGCTCGGCTCGGATGAGTAGACGTGGCTCGGTCCAACTGGGGAATATGGCAGTGCGATAGCCGAAAGTCCCATCGGAGAGGATGTGGTGGAAGTAGAAGATGTCGTGCAGCGGGTCGAAGCAGTGGTTGCATCCTTAGAGTTGATGTCCTCATCATCCTCCCTTTCTTGAATTTGAGTCGTCCTCGACTCAATCGTTGTCTCCAAATCATCAATTTTCTGCAAAAGTTTAGTGACAGCAGACGGCATAGAACTAGATATATCATCAAGTGAAAATGAAGCATCTTTGCATTTCAAAGCATCACATGGCATATGATTATCAAAATTTTCAGCAAGATCAGGTTTGGTTGCAAGCATGACACAACCCTTTAATTTAATTCCCTCATTCCTAGAACTAGGTGCCAACTTCTCTTTCTTATGTGGGAAAGTGTTCTTCACTACTTGCTGATTTTCAGATTCATGTTCACATTCTTTCCTCTCATTTTCATCTATCTCTTTATCACATTGCACAATTTCAGCAGGCGTTAAAGGTAGCAAAATTATTTTCTTTCCTTTGTGCATAAGAGAGTACTTATTACTTCTACCATGATGAGTTGCATCGGTATCAAATTCCCATGGACGTCCTAATAAAAGTGAGCAGGCTTGCATAGGTACTACGTCAAAATCAACAACATCATGATAGGAACCAATGGAAAAATGCACTCTCGCAGATTGTGTTACCTTCACCTTACCGCTGTTGTTGAACCACTGAATATGGTACGGGTGAGGATGCATATGTGTGGTCAAGCCAAGCTTCTTGACCAAACTTGAATTCACCAAGTTATTACAGCTTCCGCCATCAATTATGACTCGAACACGACAATCCTTGACAATGAGAAACTTCTGAAACAAATTGTGGCGCTGTAGCTTCTCTGCATGCTCTCTTTGAGTGCTCAATACTCGCTGCACAATTAGGGTGGTCCTATAATTCTTTGTAGCATCGGCACCTAAAAATTCAACTCCATCGCTATCCGTCTCGTGATCATCATCATTACCGCAAGGTTATTGCAGAACATATTCATCCTCAACATCACTGGCACTTACATAACCACCGTCGTCGGTCGCAATGTACGCTCGCTGACTGGGGCAATCTCTCATGAAGTGGCACATCCCTTTGCAATGGTGGCACACAATTCCCATCGTGCGACCCGTGGAAGCAACTGATGAAGAGCTCTGCGCTGGTGCCTACGCACTAGTAGATTTACTTGCCTCAGATGCACGTGACGGTGGTGGCAGTGCTGCTGAACGCGCCCTACTCACGGAGGGGGCAGCAGACTGAACAACAGAAGGTGGGGTTGTGTTGGCTTGTCCTGGCGTCGGTCTCGATGTAGACGTACTTCCAAAGTTGCTCCTAGTGCTTTGTTGTCTTCCCTGCAATTCTTTTTCTGCCAAACAAGCAAGCTGGAACAACCTATTGATATCATTATACTCTTTGTAATCAACTATGTCCTGAATTTCACGCCTTAAGCCACCATAAAAACGAGCCATTTTATCCTCCTCATCCTCAACAACGTGACAACGCAGCATGCCTATTTGCAGTTCTTGATAGTATTCCTCGACAGATTTATTACCTTGGTCTAAGCGCTGTAATTTTTTACGCATATCACGATTAAAAGTAGGAGGAACAAATCTAGCACGCATAGCTACCTTTAATCTATCCCATGTATCAGGTGTTAAGCCAGAATTAACTATTTAATTCCACCAAATGATAGCAAAATCTTTAAATTCACTAGTGGCTTGTCTGACTCTATGCATTTCAGGAACTAGATGTGTATTAAATTTTTGTTCAACTGTCATCTCCCAATCTAGATAAATTTCAGCATCATAAACACCATAAAAGATGGTATAGTAAATTTGACTTTAGCAAATGGGTCATCATTAACACAAGTATTGTTGTGCTGAAAATAATTATTACCTCCCATACCGTGCGGTTGTGATGTAGGCGGTGTCGTTGACGTGCATCTTGGTCAGCAAGGGTAGCCCGTCGCGGTTTCGGCTCTCATTATCATCGTCCACCTCAAGATCTTGGGCTGCATCGATCATACCTGCGTCCGTTGTGAGGTGGCTGATTCACCATTCTTTCAAGGCGTATAGTGGTATTGCAAGACTATCATTGATTGATTGCTGCAATGTAGTTGTAGTAGCTTGAAGCTTCCTGTCGATGTCCTCATTAATGGTTGTGTGTTGCTCATCCAGGAGTGTCATGAGCTCTCCCTTTACCACGCACTCTTTCTCATCAGTCATCTCACCTGCCATGGTTAGTAGAAAACAAAAGACAACACAAAGGTATTATCCCTATCAACTACTAGGTGATGGAAGGCGGAATCACACACTCTCAAGCGTCTTACCACACTCTTACAAGTGTTCTTACCAAAGCATACAGGAGGTGGTACAGCCGGTGGCTGGTTCGTGATACCGTGTCGAGTGTGGGTACGATTGCAAGAGGGAACCTGTTCTGAGCAAGAGTAGGTGGACCTTGGAACACACAATATGTAGCAAAGGATTAGCAATAATCAATTCAGTTAATGCAAGTTGAAAGATTGTTCAAAGTACTTAGCCAATGTTGCTGATCCTAGCCTAATCAAAGCTAGCGAATCACCACCCTATGGAGAGAAGTGTATATGCGCGCACGCATAGCGATCAATGTGACTTGATGTAAGCAATGGAAAGCCTCACAACAAGTGCTAGGACAGGCGCTAGCCAACTACTCAAACTTCGTTCTAAGGGCACGGGATCGTTCCGCGATGTACAACACAAAAACGGAGAAAATGTGCAACGTGAGCGGCCCTCTAGATTGGCGGATACAACAGCTAGTCTCAAACGATAAACAAGCAAAGTTTTATGTGGCTTATATATACTCGTTTGAAAGGTTTCGACGAGATGTACAACTTTCTCAACTGGACGAACCCCAAATTCCGAAAGCAAGAACGAAAGAATCGCAAAAAACAGAAAACCGAAAACCTGCGACGCGATTTCGGAGCTAAAGATGGCCAATTTTGGGGGTCTTGGAGGGCGACGTGCTTGTCGGATTTTAAGATGCGCATCGTCGATAGCTTCGAAACGAGCACAAGAACGTCGAATTCCGATTTCGTATGCAAAAGTTATGCCCGTTTTAGTGAAGGGGTGTCGGAAACGGACTCGAATTCGTTTCGGTTTCAACTTCAAACTGCTATATCTTTTGATACCGTGGGCGAAACGTGCCCAAATTGTTTGTGGTAGCTGGTGGCTATATCCGAAAGGGCTCCACCAATTTTCACTGATTTTCGTGCAAGTTTGATGCACTTTCCAAAATTCGGACAGATAGACACCAATTTTTTTCTCTTCTTCTGTTTTTTTTCCTCTCTGTTTTTTTTCCTCTGTTCTTTTTCTCAACATAAAATCAAACTCTTTCTCTTTTTTTTATTCTTTTTCTTCTCTGTTACACACCGAAACCAACTAGGGTTTGTGGCCACAAGAGGGCAAGTCGTTGTGCTGTGCGCGCAAGTAGGAGCGCGACCAAAGCGTGGTTTTGCGCGGTAGGAGATGGTTGCCATGACAGGGTGGATGCAGAAGCGAGGGTGGCCGCGGCAGGGGATGTGGTTGGTGGCGCGGCAGCGGGTCTGTGGGGGCGCGGCAGGGACTAGTGGGGTGGTCGTGATGGTCGCGACAGCGATTTATGGCGGCGCGGCAGGGATTGCAGCGGATGGGTTTGGCGCGACACAAGATGGAGTTGATGTGACAGAGACTTGACACAAAGACGAAGCTACGCAAAGGAAACACGGGATGCAACTAGACAATGATGAACTAGACTCGAACTAAACTAGAGATCAGCACTCGACTCGACAATGCAACCAAAATTTCAACAAGCAAAATACTGAAATAAAAATTGCAATGGCACAAGGGGTGATGGGACAGTGGAAGAACACGACGAACACAATATTTTTGTGGGGCTAATTTTCTAGATTTTAGGACGATGAACAGTAACTAAACTAACAGGGGAAAAACTGAGATTACCTAACGGGCAACTGAAGCTCTGATACCAACTGATGAGAGTGTGGCCCGATCTTCCGATAGGTATTGATACGTCGATTGTGGAGAACACGACGTTGATGATCCGAAGGCTCAGGCCGAGCGGTCGATCCTCGCAATCACTACACCATCGCTCCGTTGGTTATCAACCGTTACGAGCGGTTGGCCTCGCCAGAAGGCTATCTCTGCAGCGAATCGAGAACACAAGCAAGAGAGTAGAAGATGCAATCGTGTGCGAATAATAATTGAAGCACACAAGTTCGGGTTCCTCAAACCGATGAGCAGCGCAAAGCGAATATTATCTAAGAAAACCCAAGCAAAACTAAAGGCGTGGCTCCTATATGAGGAGGGTGGCCAAGAGGTGGGAACCCTAGGTGAGAGTCTCATTCATGATGCTTGTTGTGTGTGAATAGTGCCCACATGAACAATCTGAGCCTAGGGGAGACTAGTCGGCGAGATGGGCGGGTCATCCAACAGATGGGTCAAGTTGTCGGCCAATATATTACATAGCTTGTGGACGAAAAATTGGTGACGCAGCACCATGGCATGTAAACGTAGCACCATGACATGTAGACGTAGCACCATGGCATGTGGATGACGCTCGGCTCGTATGAGTAGGCGTGGCTCGGTCCAACTGGGGAATATGGCAGTGCGGTAGCCGAAAGTCCCATCGGAGAGGATGTGGTGGAAGTAGAAGATGTCGTGCAGCGGGTCGAAGCAGTGGTTGCATCCTTAGAGTTGATGTCCTCATTAGCAGGTGCACGTGGCTGAAACACGGCCTGCGGGGGATGAGGAACTGGCACATATGGCCTCGGCGGTGGTGAAGCCTGAGAATGGGCCCCTGGTGCTGGCCCAACACGGGGCGAGTAAGTTGGCGGCGCCATACGGGCCTCCCACTTGCGCTTGCGGGACTCGCCTAGCGCTCTCGCCTTATGCTCGGCGACGATGGCCTTGTCCACCAAGGTCTGGAAGTCGGTGAAGTCAACAATCGAGAGCTTGTCCTGCAGCTCCTCGGACAAGCCCTCCATGAACTTCTCCTGCTTGGCCTCATCAGTGGCCACCTCAACAGGAGCATACCTCGTCAGATGGTTGAACTCATGGACGTACTCAATCACCGATCTGTGCCATTGCTTGAGCGCAAGAAACTCCTTCCTCTTGAGCTTCATCAGGCCGGCTGGGACATGAGCCCAACGGAAAGCAGTGTGAAACTCCTCCCAAGTGACCACATGGCGAGAAAGTTCTCCCACTATGAGAGTGTCGCACCCTCCAGCTGATGGGATGCGAAAAGTGCCTTCTCATGCTCCTGGCACTGAGCAATGTTGAGCTTCCGCTCAACCAGACGTAGCCAGTCGTCTACATCAAGAGGGTCCTCAGACCGGGAGAAATTAGGCGGCTGAGTTCGAAGGAACTCCGAGAGTCCCCCCTGCGACTGATGTCCACCACGTCCAAATCCGGTGGCACCAGAGGGAGTGGAGGTGTTCCTCACGATAACCTCTAGGATCTGGGTCTGATCCATACGGTTCCACTCGATCTAAGCGAGAACCTCAGCCATGGTCGGAGGAGGCAGGAGCTCCTCATCCGGACCAGCTGGCTGACTCTGCCCGCTGCGAGTTCTTGCAGCCATCCTGTTCCACTAAGATAAGTCAGCAACAAGCCCGAAACGGAAAGGCAAGGAAAACAATTAACACATCTAAGAAATGAACTTCCAAAAGCTTAAAACAAGCACAAAATCAGCACACGACCCTGGGTCACAAGATCAACTCCTCAGTACGACTAACCCGTATGGCAAAAACAAGTAATCGGTTGAGGAGGAAAATTTTCAGAACTCAATTCTGGATCTAACACAGCTAAAAGCAAGGTAAAACCACCTAATGGAGTGTTAGATACTTAGCTAACTCATATCACATCTTACCCTTTTATTTCCAATTGTTTTAGTTAAATTACCCTCTCATTTTCTACCCCGTTTACTAACTAATAGCTTGTTGTCCTAAATCTGAAACTTGCTGTCCAGATTTTCCCTTCCAAGCCTTCAGCCAAAAACCTACTCCAGAAGCTTCTAATCTTCACCAAAAGACAGTCAACACTTCAATTTATAACTCCCATGGTTTTCCCAAAACCAATTTAACCGATTAAGCAACTATCTTTTGAAAGAAGATGAGGGGAAAATCAGCATTTCAAAATTTAACAAGACAAGGTAAGGCGAGCAAGCTAAGATAGGGGAGGAGAAAAATCTGAGAACTTACTTAGGTTTTCTCAAACCACTTGTGATTTGAAACTAAGTTTTCAAAATATCCTAAAAGCGACCAAGCTAGGGCTTCTCTTTGTCGATGGCTCGATACCAACTTTGTGAGACCGGAGTATTTAGCTTGTAATACTTAGTCTTCCCTTGACTCTAGCATCACAAACAAAATATACCGTGCTTCGATGGACATGTGCTTCCTAGAATTGCAGCACACATACATCTTTACAAAATCATGCATCATTTCCACACAACACATAATAGCAAGTCTAGCAAAAGACATACATAATATAGAGTTATTACAAAAGAGCCAACCGCCCAAATGACATCAAAGTAACAATAACAGCGGAAGCAAAAGTGCCATAGGATGGCTATAAACAAAAGACGACCGGTTTGCCATAACCCACAAGGCAACCGACCGGGCTGCCAAGCTAGTCAACGATCCACAGCAAAGCTCACCAAAGTGTACCCCTTGGGGATCCACTTCCTCCTCTACACACAACAAGCAATGTAGGTGAGTACAATAATGTACTCACAAGACTTACGAGTAACAAGCCTATACATAGCTACATGAAAGCTGTAACAAAGGAGATGGTTATATGGTTAATTGGACGCATAAAGCAATTTTCATTTGCAATAATGTAATAGATTGAAGGCAATTTATCAAGTCTGTTTTTACATGTTGAAATAACAGCGAGGTAACAATAAATAACATAAATAACATCCTAGAGGTGACTAACCCAATAGCCACCACAACATAGCACGAATCCCCGATTTGTACCACCCATCAAGTTTTAATAAAAAGGTTGTAGTCTAATTCTTGCGGGAAATAACCAAGCGTGTCCATAACTTAGGACGAGGCTATTCGAATAGATTTAACCCTGCAGGGGTGTACCAATGTACCCACACTTCAGACCGCCTTTAAGCCACAAGATTAGCACACTTCCAAAGGTATGCCGTCACGGCTAAGTCCTACGAGACGTTTCTAATATTTTGCATCAACTACGAGCCGCATATTGTTGGAGATATGCCCTAGAGGCAATCATTTTGATGATGATATTTCGTTGTATCCATGATTTAATAAATGTTCCTTGAATATTGCCTTTGTGTTGATTAACAAGTATGTGACTTGTTTGTGAAACTCTTTACTTGTATGGTTATTCTAAAGTTGTCCCTAGTCAGAATTCATGTGAGGACACACGTGAATGATGGATTAGCACATGTATCGGTTGATGACCATGTTTCACAGGTCATAGACATGGAGATGTCAAACCAATAATGTGGACACATGTTTAGAACATGGGGTTGGACCGACCCAACATGAGACATAGCTTTTATACTTATGGTTCTCTCTACACAATGTATGCGCCTTGTCCTTAGACACGAGATTGTCGCATGTACTTGAGATGTGAATAGACCTACTTAGGGGCTATCAAATGCTACTCAAATGGCAGGTAGTTATAAAGGTAGCTTTGGGTTTGTCATGAAGCATCTTTGCGAGGCATGGTCGGTCGAGATGGGATTTGCCTCTCTACGAGAGAGATATCTCTGGGCCTCAAGTGATCGGATCGTAAATGCATGGCCATGCTACTTAAGGTTAAGAGTTAACCTAGTAAGGGATTAGGATCACGGGATCGAAAGAGTGGTCGGCAGGTTCGACCGAATATCGTGAGGCAAAGGGATTGACATGTACATAACGTTGTGATGGTTCGTCCGATATGATCTTTACGTGCGTTTAGGAGTTGCACGTCTTGGTAGAGCCGCTACCAACTATTGACCAAGTATGTGTACTTGCGTCATGTCTAAACATACGTGAACCTATAGGGTCACACACTTAGAAAGTGAAGCCTAATTCGGATTGGATCCGAATTAGGTGAGCATTGAGTCCTAATGGGCCTCTATTCGTAGAAGCCCATTATAA
Source organism: Ampelocalamus luodianensis (assembly GCA_036346255.1). Taxonomy (NCBI): domain Eukaryota; kingdom Viridiplantae; phylum Streptophyta; class Magnoliopsida; order Poales; family Poaceae; genus Ampelocalamus; species Ampelocalamus luodianensis. The sequence continues at coordinate 35,137,076 of CM070626.1, read as the reverse complement.
GGATGTCTATAAAGGAGGCGGCGCCTTTGGTTAAGGGTTGAGTTTTTCGTGATATCCCCAAACCACGGCGCCACCCTCCCACGCCCTAGTCGCTCGTGCGGATCTAGTAGTCGGCGTGCGTCGCTTCCTCCGTGCGTGTGGATACCTTTGAAGGCGCCGCATCGTGGCGTTGGGACGAACCGCAAGAAAGGAGTTGTGCGTGGGGCGCCACGGCGAGGGCGAGGAAGTAGTACGACTACTCTACCCGACGCGTCTTGCATCAACGAATGCGACTACACGCCCGACGCGGCGCATCAACTTCCGCACTGCGCGTCTAGTGGTAAGACCGTGATCTATAAGCTGCGATGATCTTGGTTTACGGGTAGAATTTTTTAATTTGCGCTAGTGTAGCCTACCCGTTTCCCTACAGTGGTATCGGCGGTTCTTTGTCATGTTATAGGTTCGGGTGATTTGCATATGGCGATATGTAAATCGGTATGATCGATGTGATCGATTGTATAGTTACGTAATGGATTGGTGCGGTTTCGTGATCATCTTTGCTAAGGTCGTGAAACAACGTACCCCTACCGGTCGGATTCGCCATCGGGGTAGAGAGTGACACGTAAAACCCGGTTGCGGCATGCGAAGATCAATATGATTGATCGAATCGGAACCTAGATTAATAATCGATGTACCGTGATCATCTGCTAAGGTCGTGAAACAACATACCCCTACGGTCGGATTCGCCATCGGGGTGAGCGGTGACATGTAAAACCGGTTGCGGCATGCGAAGATCAATATAATTGGTCGAATCGGAACATTAGTCGATTTGTGGTAAATATAATTTGCCGATCAAAATCCTATGTAAAAATTGCATAGATTGGATCTCTGTTTTTTTTTTAAATCCTATGTAAATCCTATGTAAAAACATGAGGCGCGCCCTTGAACCTGATGGGAAACCCCTCGACCCCCCATCCGGTAGATTGTGATTCTATGCATAAACTTGTTTTTGCAGGATGTATGTGACCAGTATGGCCTAATGTGTATGTGATGCATGTTTGTAATATTTGCATGACCTGCGTGTAGTGGGTGCAACAACAATTTGGAGCCATTGTGTTGTCAAAGTATTGTATTAACGGCTGCGTGCCGACTTGTGATGATTCTAGTATCCATGTATTTTATTACTAGCTGTTATGAGTAATAGCTTATAGTAGTACTCGGAGGACACATCACTTGGAGGGATGGCACACATGAACCATGGAGATGGAGATCATCATGGTGGACAGATTCTATGGCGATGGAGATCACCATGAGAAAATGGGCCATCTTGAGTCACAATGTGTGAATGCTATTCCTATTGTTTTACTCCTATGCATGTTTGAATGGTAGAAGTATAGCGATCCTCACAAAATGTTAAGTTAAACATATGCCCTCCCAATTAAACTTTGCACCATCCCATGTCTTGTAAATTGATGGTGGGTCTATAAAATTAGGGCACCATCAACTTTCCTTGACTAGATGGGTTTTGTATCGGATACTTACATGCATAAGGATTGGTGAACTTAACAAGGTTATCATAAAGGTTATGGGCCTTGGGGCATAAAGGTTGGGAGCCGGGGCATAGAGATGTCACCCAACAACAAGAGTCATATAGAGATATGATTAGTAAGGTGTTGCTTACCGAATTACCTTGTCTCCTAGCGGTGATGCAAAAGCTCACTAGTAGACTCGTTAATTGCGGATCTTGAATCGCTAAGAATCAATAGAGGATGTTGATTTTAGTGGGAGTACATTCTATTAAATTTGTTTAATACGATTTACTCTATCATGGTTTTATTTGTCTTAGTATTTTGCATTTCCTATTGTAGATCAATGGCATCTAGCAACCACGCACACCCTTTTGCTGCGATCGATTCTTGAGAAAGAGAAATTAAATGGAACAAACTATTGATGGGTCCGTAACACGAGAATTGTTCTCGGGTGATAAAAAGAAAACGTTCGGACACCCCAATCCCGAAGAACACGCTAACAATCGTCTCTCTGTTAAAAATGCCTACAAGAAAGCATGTGATGACTCTCTTGAGATTAGTCTGTCTTATGCTTGCATGCATGGAACTGACCTTCAAAAGCGGTTTGAGGATCGGGAAGCGTATGATATGATCATAGCGCTTAGGACATGTTCGAACACGGGCGGAATCGAGCGGTTCAATGTCTCTAAGGCTTTTACGGAATGCAAGTTAATGAAGGTGCACCGTAGGCCACATGTGATCAAAATGGTTGGTTACTGATCGGACTTTGGATAAACTTGGTTTTCCAATTGGCCAAAGTTGGCAAGCGATTTCATTTTAGCGTCTCTTCCACCTAGCTATGGGCATTTCATTTGAACTACCATATGCATGGGGCGGATAAGGGCCTTAATGAGCTTTGTGGGATGCTCAAAGCAGAGAGTGACATTAAGAAGTGTGCGGGGCCTAGCCATGTGATGGTGTGAGAACAAGTCTAGCTTCAAGAAAAAGGGTAAGCCATGGCCAAAGAATAAGGGCAAGGTTAAAGATATGATCTCGAAGCCAACGCCTAAGCCTAATCTTTGGACACGAGCGAGACAGTATGCTTCTATTGTAAAGAACCGACCACTGGAAGAAAGCGCAAGAAGTACATGGATTAGATGAATGCAAGAAGAAATTTGAAGTAAGACTTCCACCCATGGTACACTTGTCATAAATGTTTTAGACATTTTTCTCGCAGATTCTCCTATTAACTCTTGGGTATTTGATACCGGATCGGTTGCTCACATTTGCAACTCGATGCGAGGGCTAATAAGAAGTAGAGGAGTCGCAAGAGGTGAAGTTGATTTTGCGTCGGAAATAAAGCAAGGGTTCTTTGCGTTGACCGTCGGCACCATGCAACTTCAGCTTCCTTCAAGATTTATTATGGAATTGAATAATTGTTATTATGTTCCTAGTATGAGTCGAAACATTTTATCCCCTCATGTTTGATGAGAGATGGTTATTCATTTGCAAGTAAAGACAATGGTTGTTTGATCTCTAAAAATGGAATGTTTATGGCTTTAGCCCATTGTGAATGGGTTATTTATTTTAAATCTTGATAATGCGCCTATCTTTAACATAAATGCTAAAGACTTCGACCTAATGATTTGAATCCCACCTATGTTTGGCATTGTCGTTTGGGTCACATAAGTGAAAAGCGTATGAAGAAGCTCCATCTTGATGGTCTTCTAACCGTTTGATTTTGAATCATACGAGACATGTGAAGCTTGTTTGCTTGGTAAGATGACCAAATCACCTTTCAAAGGTTCTTTTGAGAGGCGTCGGACTTGTTGGAAATCATACATCTGATGTATGTGGACCAATGAGCACGATTGCTAGAGGTGGATTTCATTACTTCATAACTTTCGCGATGATTTTAGTAGATATGGTTATGTCTACTTAATGAAGCATAAGTCCGAAACTTTTGAAAAGTTCAAAGAGTTCGAATGAGGTTGAAAATCAACGTGCCAAGAAAATTAAGGCTCTGCGATCGATCGTGGTGGCGAGTATTTGAGTCATGAATTTAGCAATCATCGAAGAGTTGCGGAATTGTTCCTGACTAACACCGCCGGAACGCCTCAAAGAAATGGGGTATCCGGCGCGTAATCGGACCTTGTTGGACATGGTTCGATCGATGATGAGCCGATCAGATTTACCATTATCCTTTTGGGGTTACGCTCTAGAAGCAGCGACTTTCACACTTAATAGGGTACCGTCTAAATCCGTAGTTAAGACACCATATGAGATATGGGTAGGAAGAGTCACGGTTTGTCTTTTCTAAAGATTTGGGGATGTGAGGCGTTTGTCAGCGACTCTGATCGGACAAGCTCACACCCAAGTCGGATAAATGCATTTTAGTGGGATATCAGAAGAAACCTTTGGGTATTACTTTACAACCGACTAGAGGGCAAAGTGTTTGTCGCTCAAGTGGTGTTTTTCTAGAGAAAGAGTTTCTCAATAGGGAGACAAGTGGAAGAACGGTGCAGCTTGAAGAGGTTCAAGATGAACCAATCGGGAAGACTCGGCGAATGATGCCCATGTGGCGAACAAGTTGAGGAACCCATGGCAAAGGAAGCACCACCACCACGAAGGTCGGAAGGCTCCGCAATCGCGAGATATATTATTGTTAGACAATGATGAGCCTCGACCTATGCGGAAGCAATGATGGACCGACCTACGAGAAATGGCATAGTGCCATGAGATCCGAGATAGCATCCATGCGAGACAATCAAGTTTGGAATTTGGTTGACCACTTTGATGGTGTTAAAACCATAGAGTGCAAATGGATTTATAAAGGAAGATTGATATGGATGGAAATGTTCATATCCATAAAGCTCGACTTGTCGCATAAAGGTTTTCGGCAAGTTCAAGGAGTTGACTACGATGAGACTTTCTCACCTGTAGCGATGCTTAAATCAATACGGATCATTCTAGCTATTGCTGCATATTTCGACTATGAGATATGGCAGATGGATGTCAAAACGGCTTTCCTTAATGGAAATTTAACCGAGGGCGTGTATATGATACAGCCAGGGTTTTGTCGATCAAACAATGCTAGAAAAGTATGCAAACTTCAAAACTCCATTTATGGATTGAAGCAAGCATCTGGAGTTGGAACATTCGTTTTGATGAAGTGGTCAAAGGGTTTGACTTCATAAAAAACGAAGAAGAATCTTGTGTTTACAAGAAGACAAGTGGGAGCTCACTCGTATTTCTAATCTTATATGTAGATGACATATTACTGATTGGAAATGATATTCCTATGCTCGAGTCCGTTAAGACCTCACTGAAAAATAGTTTCTCAATGAAGGACTTAGGGGAAGCGGCATATATTTTGGGTATTAAGATCTATAGAGATAGATCAAAAAGGCTAATAGGATTAAGCCAGAGTACTTACATTGATAAAGTGTTGAAACGGTTCAACATGGAGGAGGCAAAGAAAGGGTTCTTGCCCATGTCTCATGGCATAAATCTTGGCAAGACTCAGTGTCCTTCGACAAGCGATGGCGAGATCGCATGAGTAAGATTTCATATGTTTGGCCATTGGATCTATCATGTATGCTACGATGTGTACTCGCCTGAATGTTTCCTATGCTCTAAGTGTTACGAGCGAGATACTGAGTGATCGGTGAGAGTCACTGGACAGCGGTTAAAAACATCCTCAAGTATTTGAGAAGAACTAAGGATGTGTTCCTAGTCTACGGAGGTGAGGAAGAGCTCGTTGTAAATGGTTACACCGATGCAAGCTTCCAAACCGACAAAGATGATTACAAATCGCAATCGGGTTTTGTGTTCCTTTTGAACGGTGGTGCGGTAAGTTGGAAGAGTTCCAAGCAGGGAGGCGTGCGACTCTACAGCGGATGCCGAGTACATTGCGGCTTCAAGCGGCAAAAGAAGGTGTTTGGACAAGGAAGTTCATAGCGAACTAGGTGTGGTTCCTAGTGCGTGCGATCCTTTGGGTCTTTCTTGTGATAACAGTGGGGCCATTGCGCCAAGCCAAGGGCGAGGAATCACAAAGAACAAACACATCTGCTGGCGGTTTCATCTCATTCGACAGATCCTTAATCGAGGAGATTTAAAGATATGCAAAATACACAGATTTGAATGTTTGAGATCCTTTGTGAAGCCTCTCCACTGACCTAAGCATGTGGCGCACACAAGAGCTATGGGTATTAGATATCTTCTAGATTGACTCTAGTGCAAGTGGGAGGCTGTTGGAGATATGCCTAGAGGCAATCATTTTGATGATGATATTTCGTTGTATCCATGATTTAATAAATGTTCCTCGAATATTGCCTTTGTGTTGATTAACAAGTATGTGACTTGTTTGTGAAACTCTTTACTTGTATGGTTATTCTAAAGTTGTCCCTAGTCAGAATTCATGTGAGGACACACGTGAATGATGGATTAGCACATGTATCGGTTGATGACCATGTTTCACAGTCATAGACATGGAGATGTCAAACCAATAATGTGGACACATGTTTAGAACATGGGGTTGGACCGACCCAACATGAGACATAGCTTTTATACTTATGGTTCTCTCTATACAATGTGTACGCCTTGTCCTTAGACACTGAGATTGTCGCATGTACTTGAGATGTGAATAGACCTACTTAGGGGCTATCAAACGCTACTCAGAATGCGGGTAGTTATAAAGGTAGCTTTGGGTTTGTCATGAAGCATCTTTGCGAGGCATGGTCGGTCGAGATGGGATTTGTCCTCTCTACAGAGAGAGATATCTCTGGGCCTCGAGTGATCGGATCCGAAATGCATGGCCATGCTACTTAAGGTTAAGAGTTAACCTAGTAAGGGATTCGGATCACGAGGATCGAGAAAGAGTGGTCGGCTTGGAGCTCGACCGAATATCGTGAGGCAAAGGGATTGGCATGTACATAACGTTGTGATGGTTCGTCCGATATGATCTTTACGTGCGTTTAGGAGTTGCACGTCTTGCTAGAGGCGCTACCAACTATTGACCAAGTATGTGTACTTGTGTCATGTCTAAACATACGTGAACCTATAGGGTCACACACTTAAATTTGAAGCCTAATTCGGATTGGATCCGAATTAGATGGGCATTGAGTCCTAATGGGCCTCTATTCGTAGAAGCCCATTATAAGGGCGTCTATAAAAGGAGAGCGGGCGCATTGGTTAAGGGTTGAGTTTTTCGTGATATCCCCAAACCCCGGCGCCACCCCCCACGCCCTAGTCGCTTCGCGCGGATCTAGTAGTCGGCGTGCGTCGCTTCCTCGTGCGTGTGGATACCTTTGAAGGCGCTGCATACGTGGCGTTGGGACGAACGCAAGAAAGGAGTTGTGCGTGGGGCGCCACGGCGAGGGCGAGGAAGTAGTACGACTACTACGCCCGACGTCTTGCATCAACTTGGTGCGACTACTGCGCCTGACGCCTTTGCATCAACTTCCGCACTGGCGTCTAGTGGTAAGACCGTGATCTATAACTGCAGTGATCTTGGTTTACGGGTAGAATTTTTTTAATTTGCGCTAGTGTAGCCTACCCGTTTCCCTACACTTATATGGATAGAAACCCATACGCTTACATTGTAAAGCCGAAAGACAACTACCCACTCGGGGTAAAGCTTTCGGACAACTACAATGCTCCCAACATCTTCCCTCCTACAACCTCCTGCGATTCAGAGCCAACACACGCCAAAGTACTAAGTCAACAGAGGTCCCATACCCTCTAGTGTGGTTAGCACGCAAAAAGTGCTTGGATCAATGGCGCAAGCAATTCGGTTCTTGTTGACTCGGGCACCATTCCAGTCACACCCAAAAGCACACCAACATACCATTGTGCCTAAGTCTAAATCATTTTGTTTTTATTTTTAGTTTTCACAATTAAACATAGCACAAAGGCTAAATCATAAAGTCATAATAAGTTTGTATGATCAAGGTTATCGACTAAGTCGAAAATCGTCCATTTCTACCGGTAGCTAAGCATGACTAAGCACATTAACTCGTAAACTACTAAGTGACAACGGCTCATCCAACGATTTCAAAATCACAACAAGATAGTCCTAGGCTCAGTAGTAGAGGATAAATATTTTCCTACCGATAATGCATCTAATGGGTCAACCGATCGACAATAGTTTAAAACAAGATAGCAATGCATACGTAGAATTTGCAAACAACATATTAGAATTTGAAAATAGCAGGAGCAATATGATCAAATGGTGCTACATCTGCTTGCCTTGCTGGAAGTGCTCTTACTGCAGAGGATCAGACTCAGGTTCAATAATTTCTTCGGAACCTAACTTAAAAATGCGAAAAATCCAATAAAAACAAAGAACACCGAAAGAAACTCAAAATCCAAATTCATCCAAATTCCATGAAATTTACACAGTAGCAAGGTAATGATTTTAAATGAATTTAGCGACAAGAATCATTTCATTTGGACTAAACATGCAAAAGTTATAGCCTAAACAATTTCTCTCAGCTTGAAAATTCAAATTAAATTAATTTCGGTTACTGTTCATGGCACAAATTTTTATGGTGGGTAGAACATGGCATTCTAAGAACAAAAAAACTAGGTTTGCTTAATTTGGAGTTAATTTGAATTACTTATGATTTTTCTAATTCAAGAAACTAGTACAACATATCTTCCAGCAGTAAAGATATGAATACAACCTGTTCTATACTAAAGCATAATCACAGAGGAAACTAACCCATTTTATTTTGCTCAGTTTGGAGTTGTTGAGAAGAAGTTATACATTTTACAAATTTTGAAATAATTTCTAAGCATCATTTCATGTTAAGCAACAATATACAACATGCACAATCTTCTAATACAGAACAGTGCCTAAATTCATTCTCAATTTAAAGTTCATTTCCTTTCAGAGCTAACACAATTTGAACCACCCTAAAAGGAGTTAAAATGAGATAGTTATGCACTTTTGAAATTGGAAACACTTAAATACTTTGAAAACCAGAGCTCTCGGGGGTGCTCCAACTCATCTGACGAAATCGGGGAGGTCGGAACCGTCGAGATTGAATCCAATGGCTCCAGCGCCAGAGAGGACCGCACCAGTGCAGGCACGCACTAGGGAGGTCTTGACCGTCAGATCAAGATCTAGCGATCCTGAGTTCCACGAGGAGGTCCTAAGGCTAACTCTAAGAGAGGGGGGTCTGGACGGTGAGATTTGGAGGAGGGGAGGTCCTGGCGGCTAAGATCTTCCGGAGGAGGTCTTACAGCCAAGATCTCCACAGAGGGAGGTCTTACGGTCGGGATCTACTGAGGGAGGTCCTGACGGCCAAGATCTCACGGGGGAGGTCTCAACGGTCGGGATCTCTACTGAGGAAGTCCCCCAAGACATGCTTTGATAGAGAGAGGTTTGGACAGCTCAGATCTCTATGGGGAGGTCTCGAACGGTCCAGATCTGCACGGAGAGAGGTCCTAGCGGGAGAGGTCTAAACAAAGGGAGGTCCCGATGTCTAAGATCTCACAGGGGAGGTCTTAACGGTCAAGATCTCCACAGGGAGGTCCGTGAGGATAAAGTCCTAACAGAGGAAGGTCTTAACGGCTCAGATCTCCACTAGGAGGTCCTGAACGGTCAAGATTTGCCCAGGGTGGTCTTAAGGGTTAAGACTTGCGGGAAGGGGAGGTTCTAGGGTTTTCTTTACAAAAGACCAAGGGGTGGTCTTTTGCAAAGAGGACCCCAAGGGCTGTCCCGATGGTGGTTTTTACAAAAACGACCACGGGGTGGTCTTTTCGCGCAGGGGTGATCCTAACGGCTAAGATTAAACCAGGGAGGTTCTAAATGGCTAGGATCTAACCCGGGAGGTCTTGTGACTTAAGTTTTCGCAGAGCAAGATCCTACAGTGAAGATCTAACCCGAGGTAGCCCTAAACGGCTACGATGAACCCTAGGAGGTCCTGTCACTAAAGTCTTACAAAGGAAAATCTAACGGCTAAGAGCTAACCTTCAGAGGTCAATCGACGGCTAAGATTAACTCGGGAGGTCCGGGGACTTGTCGAAATCCCGACAACAGTACAGAGCACTATACTCTGCCCACCAGCTCGCCGCCGGCGACCACGGCCACAACGGCACGAACCCAAAGTGCCAAAACGTGCGCAATACTAACGCGGACCCAAAGGAGGCACTCTCGATGGCGGAGCTGGCCTAAAACGCCAGCGAGCCGGAGAGGGGCGAAGGAGCTCCTACGGTAAAATACGAAAACGCGAAAAACTACGCTACGACCTAATCTAACGGGTGCCCGAGCTCTAAGGGGTTATTGCAAACACACCTAAGCACGGAGGAGGTCCGAAGGAAGTCGGAGAAGCTCTGGCAGCGGAGACCGACGCCGGTGACGAGGATGACAATGGGGACAAGAGCTCCTGAACAAAGAGAAACATAAAGGATGGTTGGATAGTTTCGCGATGACCCTAAGGTGGTCTAGGGGCGAGGAATTGAAAAGGGGAGCATCTTATCGGAGTTCGGGAAGAAAGGCGCAGCTTCGGCCGTGAAGGTCCAAATCTCGATCTGGGGCTGCACCTGCGAAGGCAACCCAAAGTCGAGTTAAGGGACCTGCTCAAGATGATGAGAGGAGCCCGGCGAAGCGAAAAGAAGGAGTGAAGAGCCACGGAGCACCGCTGGCGATGATGAGCTCGAGCAGTAACAATGGTGGAAGAGGTGCTCTCGGTGTTTTGGCTCACAGGACAGAGAGGAAGCTAGGGGGTGTCATAAAGGTGCTCAAAGAGGAGCTCGGAGGCTTTTTATAGCTAGGGAACTAGGGTTTGGCAAGAACAAGGTCTTAGGGTGAACTCAATGGTGAGCTCGGCTCACGGCACTGCCAAGGACCAAAAGAAATAATGGGGGCAAGTGAAGAACACGACTTTGGCCGAAAGCACTAGCACGCATTAAATGCCTAGAATAGAGAGACATTGACGAGGACGAGCTTGAGGTGACCTGACACAACTGCTCACTGCCATGGCGCACGGCGCAAGGAGGAAGAAGAATAGAAAAAGGTCAGGGAGGTCGTGATCGTTGGATTCAAGATGGACGGCTCAGATCGCTCAAGATCTCCTGAGGTCCAACGCACAAGGGGAGGTCCGAGGCGTGGGATGGAGATCTAACGGCTCACACACCTGCCCAAACGACCACGCCCGAGTGCGGCTGAGAGACTTGGCTCGACCAAGTCCAATAGTCAGGCGCGGTCGACTCGAGCCGAGTCTAACTTTCGGACCGATGGGTTTGACTAGGGTTTTGAATTTAGAATAGAAACTTTGGGGAATTTTTTGAGGTAGCAATTTAACTCCAAAAATTCTGAAATTTTTACAGGAGCTTGCTAACTTAGATATTGACCTTGCATAAAATTTTTAGAGGTTTTCATGTTGTGCATTTTGCTCCAAAAATTCTGCAATGTGCTGGGCTAGGGTTTGACTGAAAATCAAACATGTTTGACTGCCCTCTAAAAATATTCAAACAATTTCTAAAAATTGTGAAATTTTTCAAAAGGGTCACACACACCATCCCTAGAACTTAGGAAAAATATTTTCAAGGAATGATCATAAGATTAACAAGAAGGTTTTTTGAAAGGACCAAGATTTAGCTCAAAAATGGCTTGTGATTTGTATTTCCATAATTCTTTTACAAGAATTTTTCAGAACATACATGAAATACAAGATGTAAGAAAAGTTTTTAATTTCTACATATTTTCTTACATTTGAAACACAAGCCAATACTTGGGATGTTACAGTTACTCCAGAGAATAACTGCGTATATTGGCTGCTCAGATCTCGTAATCAATTAGGCCTACAGACAAGTGGACCCAATTAACTATGAGGAAGTCGTAACACAGCTGGTCGTAGAAGGACTTACGAACAGGGGTTAGTCATAGAAAACCTTACAATTTGTTACTGGTCGTAGAAGGACTTACGACCAGAGGTGATCGTAGAAAACTTACAATCACATGGTAATCGTAGAAGGACTTACGACTAGGGGATGGTTGTAGAAGAACTCACGACCACCTGATTGGCCCCCCCTTAAGACTATAAGAGATATATTTAATAGCCATATGACGTCATATTTACCTATAATACTAATTATAGATAAATAGTAAAATAAGGATTATTAGATCCTCATCATCTAGCCCCCCAGCTTCAAGTGAAAATAACTTACTTGAGAAAGGAGTCATGGATGTTATTATGACCACGAGGTGATTTGTAGGGTGAAGGTCGAAGGAAAAACTCTTCAACACATGTTTCATTTGACTAGAAATATACTTGGTCAAGAAAGTTTGTTGAAAATCTCACGACTATGAGGCAGTCGTAGGAAATCTTACGACTACGAAGTGATCGTGGTACGATGATCGGAAGTAAAACCTTTCCGACTGGTATTTCCTTTGACCAAAAATATACTTGGCTAAGAAGGTAATTTCGCTTGAGGTGTGAAGATAGCCTCGGTTCTCTCAAACCGCAAGGACTTCCTAGTCGTCGTGTTTGCGGTTTCTCTTTTTCTTGAGAGCCTTCCTTTTCTTCTTTTTCTGACTTGTCCAAGCCAGGTTGAGAGATTTTGTCCTTCCGATCAATGGCCTCACTCCACTCAACCGCTTCGCTAGCGGTCGCATATTTGTCGGCCATGTCCAAAAGCTCGATGGTTGTTCGTGCAGGATTTATTGCTATATCCTCCGTAAACCATCGATTCCTTAGCCCTGCTTTCAAAGCTTGGATGATAGAAGATTCTGCGACCTCTGGTATTGAATTACGAACCTGGCTAAATCTTTTGATATACTATCGGAGAGTCTCATTGGATTTTTGCCGGATTCGGTGGAGATCATCCTCCTTCCCAGGGCAGTCGTACGTACCTTGAAAATTCGCAATCAGGAGGTCGCAAAGTTGCTCCCAAGTTTAGAATGATCCGACCGGTAGGTTGAGTAACCATGACTGGGTAGATCCTTCAAGCACCGTGGGTAGATAATTTGCCATCGCATTTTCATCACCACCAGTAGCTCTGATGGCAGTGGTATAGATTTGGAGAAATTCTAACGGATTTTGAGTTCCATTAAACTTGTCCATGTTGGCCGGTCGGAACCTGTTTGGCCAACGTTTAGCCCGGAGTCCTGCGGAAAAGGCTCAACAACCTATAATTGATTCATGGCGCCTTCTTTGGAAGGGTGCCAGATTGTAATCGATCAGAGAGCGGTTCCTTAGGTTGGAATGCCGAAGCTCCGGTGTCCCGATTCGGTCGTGGACGTTAGTATGATGCCTCCGACCACCTGCTTAGTTTAGATGATGTCGGCGATCATCGGTTCCAAGCAATCGCACCTATTGACGAGGGGAAGGAGAGGCTTCTTGAAATAACCTTCTCCCCTCGTGACTCCTTGGTCGGAATCGTTGAGGTGGTCTTTGTACCGACTGGTCTTCTATACGACCATGCTACCCTCTGTTGAGGGAGGACGTTGGGTTGAAGTTATGGTCTGACTTCGCGAATGCCTTTGTTCCCGGTACGCTTTCGTACGCTGCATGGTCTGCTGGAGGATTTCTGATACATGATCTACAAGTTGGACAAAACCTGGAGTCTCTGCTAAAGCAGGGTTATAATTATTTAGAATATTCTGAACACGCTGCAAATTTTGTACAGTAACCGAAGGTCTTGGAAGATTCGAGCTTTACATCGACCTCCTGGTTGATCCTGTCTGGTTTCTCATGCGGGCTAGGATAGAACCAGGCGAATTAACTAATGGATATCCATCAGTTCTGTTATCTCTGGTATTTAGTGCTTGATGGCATGTACCATCTCCATCAACACGTGGTGGCGAGGTAACGAGTGCAGGATTGTACATGGCATTTTGATCCATACCTCCGATCACATTGACCTCGTGCCTCTAGCAACAATCTTCCGACGAGCTTCCATCGTAACCGATGGAGAGCCTTCCAATGCTTCTATAAGGAGTTTCCACGATGGAGAGCAGTCGGTGATTAGCACCTCCTAAGGTTTTTGTGGTGGACTCAGCCTGGTCCGACGAATTGCCGATCGTATGCTGAGCCTTATGATTCCCACTTGGTCTATGACCAGTGGGGGTTTCATTGACACCGTTACCAGATGTCGGTTGGCTCCTGGAATTGTCAAAAGGTGTAGGTGAGTACCTGTCAACCATGATCGCATTGAGAGTACATTAATCTTCGAGTTGCGGTGCTGAACTTTTGTCACCTTTTTCATTGGTCGAAAGGATCGGGCTTGTAGATGTTCTTGGGTGTTCTGAATTGGTCGGAAACACTTCCTCTGAAACCGCCACTGGTCGCAGCGGTGTATCCTCATCCATCCGGTCGATTTCGCTAATGTCTGCGATTGACGAGCCGGCAGAAGAGGAGGAGGATGACATCCCGTTTTCTTGCATGGCGCGGATGCATACGTCCATATCGAGATTGGAGTAATCCGCCAGGTCGAACCAGTTCTCCTCATTCCAATTCCTTGCCATAGCCGCATGAGCGATTATGAGGGAGAAATGGACGAGGATTTGATGAGCGAAGAATTTCTTCAGGAAATCTGCGCCTTTCTCTCCATGGACGGCGCTAGTTGTCGACGATCGAGTCACCAATCTTACAAAATAAAATAAAAGAAAATGGCACAGGATCTCTTGCGAGAGAATGGGACTGCTCTTTATTGATATGAACTGGCTATTACAGGTGGTGCCTACGACCAGGCGGTGGACTAATTTCTAAGTACACTGAGCGTAATGCTTGCTATTCTAATGAAACGGGCTTGAAACATAAGTTTGATTCTAATTACTATGCTCTAATCCGATACTGCTTGATCCTCCTCGTTCCATCTGTGCTCCATCTTTAAATAACCCTTGAAGAGGTGGCAGTTACTCTTGGAGAAGACGTCTGTTGTGAAGTGTCGCGACTCGTCGGAGCGAGGCGATAGTTGATGATGTATCCACTGCTTTGCGGTTAAGTGTCTGTGAGACACTTGACCGTACGATGGTTGTTTGTCAGTGACTTAGGATCATGTAACGTCGTGTGGTATGGAATATATAACATGTGTTCCACTCATGACACGGTAGGGAATATACCTGGAGTTAGATCCAGATGCCAGTTCATAGCTTCTACGAGCAGCTAACTGGTCGGAGACTAGGTACAGGACCTTGTCTGACCAGGTTATCCCTTCTGTAACCTCTGAAATCCTTACGACCAGTGAGGTAGTAAGCCTTAGGGGTTACGACCATGAAGATGTATGGTCTTTTATTATGTATTAAAGTAATACATAGAGATTTTAATCCTTGTCAGTTATAATTAAAAAATGTCTGTGAGAATTGCAATTATTACAGACGATTTTTGTTAAGAACCGTCTGTGATAATGATATATATATCACAGATGATTCTAGCCAGGGCTAGTAACATAGATGATCACACTTATAAACCCGTCTGTGATAATTACAACTGTGATGAACCGTCCAATATAACATGTTTTGTAGTAGTGGGTGTTTAGCAACTCCTAAGTAAACTATTATATATGTAGGAAACTATGACGATCTCAGGTCTAAGGATCCTACATACACTATGTATGAGGCCAACTGCTTAAGAATATAACAATTCCCGCAGTGTCTCATGGTAGGTCAATCCAACACCATGTTATCTAACATGTGTTCATATTATTGATTTGATATCCCTATATCCATGATCTGTGGAATATGATCATCAATCAATACATATGCTGATCTATAAATCATAATTGTCCCACATAATGATATAAAATCAAGGATAATTTAGAATAACATCAAAACATGAATAAAGAATTCCACAAACAAGACACATACTTGTTGATCAATATAAAAGATATTTATTCGAGGACAAAATAACATTTTATTCAAAAGATTATAAACATAGAAATGATACAATCATCTCTACGATCGCTTCTAGGGTATATCACTAACACTAGTCTCCTTGGTTTTGACTAGAACATGCTTCCCCTTGAAGTCGATCATATTGATAGGAGAAGGATCGCTGTCAATCATCATATTGTGTTCTTCCACAAACTTCAAACGGCCGTCCTCAATGGCTGATTGGATTTGACCACTGAAAATATTGCAATCATTGGTGTTGTATGACCAAGAATTGTGTCCTTCCGGTAGCTGAATTTGTCTCCTATAAAAGTAAATAAAAAATACGATCGCATTTGGTTATGCAAAGGAGAATTCAACCTATTCAGCTCGATTCTTTTTTGGAGACGGCTTCAATAGTGGACAAGCAAAAGGCTTAGATTTGGACAAACTAGTCCATTTGGCTACAGCTATGTTTAGTTCCCCTTCGCAATTGGTCTCCTCTTCCGAATCAACTGCAGGAAAACATCGGGCTTCTCATTTTTGTTATCCTTGAATTTGGCCCTAGCGTTCTGAGTTTCTCTGAGTCGACTTTCCTAAGCAGATCATGCTCTCTAAAGAAGACGGTTGATATCAAAGAATTATTGTCCATCCAAGCGTTCTTTTTGAGAGTGAATGAGTCCATTGTATGCCAAATCTTTATCAGAGATAGTCAGATTGAAACATCGAAGTCGAGTATCCCAGAATCGCTTGAGATAGATCTTCAACTGACTCATTGAAACGTTCCCTGACTGTTGTTAGATTGCTCAAACGTAACTCCACAGTTCCAGAATATAAGTATTTGTGAAACTTTCGCTCCATATCTGCCCATGTATGCACTGAATTATGCAGTAACATAGTAAACCACATGAAAGTTGTACACGAAAGAGATAATGGGAACAAACGCAAGCGCAAGGCATCATTGAGACTAGCTTCTCGGCATTGTGCAACGAATTGGATGATATGTTTCAGGGTAGACAAGGAGCCGGCCATTGTTGGAGTTTTTTTTTATTGATTTTTTGCTCTGTTACTGCTTCTTGCTTCGAAAAGAAATCGCTCGGCTTCGTCAGACCAGAGATGCGCTCGGCGCTCAGCTTGATGCGTGGGACCCGCTGGTCCTTGACGTGACCCGCCCGGTCTTCCCGATGGAACGAAGCCTCTTGCTGGTTCCTCTCTGTTGTCTTCACGTGTGCTAGGAAAGCTCCTGGAGCAGCCCAGCCTGTTCTTCGTGGGACCCGTTGGCCCGTGCACTTGGTGTGACTCGCACAAAGTAGCTTGAAGCTACGCCTCGCTCGGTCCTCGCTTTTCCATGTGAGGCTGCGCCCCTCGCCTGGTACAGCAGCACCCTGCTCTGGTGCTTTTCTTTCTGTTGGAGAGAACAAAAATGCCAAGACAAAAACCAAAACAGTGAGAATAGAACCGAAGTTTTCTTTTCGGGAGCACCTAAAACGCTGGCTCTCTTTTTGTTTTTTCATGTATATTTATACCCAAAGTTACAGAAATAGAAACGGATTCGGTATGCAAAACCATATTAAAAACAAACTCCAACTCATACTTGGACTCCTAATAAAAACAACTGTCACGAAAAATCACAGAAACCACCTAAATAAGATTAATTCTATTAACCACTCCCTTAATTTTGTTTCTTCATCTTGATCACGCCAATCTTCTCTCTCATTTCCAAGAACTTGATCCATCTTAACGACTTCGTCAAAATATCAGTAAGTTGATCTTCTGTTCTGATATGATCAATTATTATCTTCCCTTTTTCAACACACTCCTGGATGAAATGATAAGGAGTATCGATGTGCTTTCTTTTGTGGGATGTAGCATCAACTAGCGGACTTTTACTAACCTTACTTAGCTTCAGGCGAGCTTCTTCGTGCATGGCTTGCTGCCACTTGAAGTGCTGATTTGCTTCCTCAAAATTTCTAGGCTCTTCTACTGAGCCAAAATACGAGCCAAAATACAGTTCCTCTTCTGTTTTAATGGGAGATCTCAGACAAACTTCAGAATTTCGGAATCTTCTCTATACTAGCTGCTGGAGCCTCTTCCTTTGTGATGGTAGATATTGATTTATTGAATTCACTTCCATCTTCCTCTACCGCGTTGTGCTTGTATTTCATGTGCAACAACCCCTTTGTATCCAATTCTGGATGAGAAATAGGACATTCTAACTTTTCTTCCTCATCAGGGCTTGCATCAAGCATTGATTGCTCAAACTCATCCTGTGCTCTCAATACTCATGTCGCTAGTCCCTACTGCCAATGGGGCCTACTGCCTGAGCCTCCCGAAGCCCTGCCTGTTGCGTGAGCTGCATGCACTTGGGGCCCGCCTCCTGCCGAGCCGCTGTTTCCCGCGCCTGGTGCATGCACGTGGAGGCTGCTGCCTCCTGCATCAGCTGCATGGGTATGGGACCCGCCACATGTACCTCCCTGATTTTCGTTATTGGTTGTTTCTAGTCTCTGTTCACCCTCCTTTGGCTTGTCTCTTGAGCTTGCATCATGTCTGCGCGGCCCGCCGCCTACCTCTAGTGCCGCCGCTGCCTCCCACATCTGCTGCATGCGCGTGGAGGCCGCCTTCGGGCCTCCGCCAGCTAAATGTGCTGCATATGGACATCCCGAGCAGCCGCCTACTGCGCCGTTAGCATGCGGGCGGGGCCCACCACCTTGACCCGAACCGCTGCCCGCTCTAGCCGTGCGCGTGTTGCTTGTCTCTAGAGCGTACGAGTATTGCTTCGCCAAGGTTCGTGATTTCCAGCGCGTACGCGTGTGTTTTATGTTGGAAATTAATCTAGACTTGGTAAGTAATAGGTACTCCTGATGCAATTAGCATCAGATTAAATTAGTTTATTTTCTTTGTTAGACTTTTCATGTTTAGGCTTTCTATGTTTAGATTTTTGGCTTGAGTAGCAAGTTGATTAGGTAGTCTATAAAATGATGTCTAATCACGTGTGTTTTGATTGAAGCAATGGAGAAGAAAAATTAGAAAATGTTGCCGCAGTGCAGCACCAAATCCTCTGTTCTTCCCGTAGTGTGTCTACGTGATCAGGAGCTTGCGTACTTGAGTTTTACATCCAGCGTATATGTGTGTGTTCCTTTCCAGAAACGTATACATGTGTTGATTCTGAGTTCATGTGCGTGTGTCTGCTCGGCGTTGAGTGATCGCCTGGGCCAACATTCTAGAACTCCCGAGCTGCCAGCTGCTACGCATGCATGCGCATGGGGCCTGCCGGTGCCAGCAGTGCTGCCAGCGGTGCCTCTTGCGTGCACGTGGGATGTACCTCCCATGTTGCTGTCTCCAGTAGCAACTGCATGCGCGTGGGACTCGCTGCCCCCTTCTTCGCTAGGGAGATCAAAGACTTCTTTGGGTAGTCCACTATGGGACCCGACTGTGGATGTTGCTCCGTCGAGAGAAACAAATGCTTCTGTATCTTCGCCTAAAACTGAAAAAATGAACCTAGTTTGTTTGTTTTGTTCCATACCTGTCTCGATTTCCCAGTTCCACTTTTACTCCTTCAAGCTATCCTTCAGACAAACCAGCTTACAAGTTTTCAGGAAAACTTTGTACAACCAGTTCGGAGATTTTTTCACCTTCATCAACAGATCTTTATTTTTTCTTACAGACACACAAGACCTAATCCTGCAACTCCACTGTAACATCCCAACTTTCTGAGCTTTAAAATTCCTTTGAATAGTTGGTAGGAGGAAAATTCACCATTTGGATTTTATTTGAAATCAATTCAAAAGCTTAAACATGGACTTTAGTATCAAAAATATTTAATATGATTAAAGCCAACATGAACAATTGTCAAAACTATTTTATTTGAATTCTATGTGCTCAGATATATTTTCTAGATTTTTCTAGAATTTTTCTGAGTTCATTTGCTATTTTCTTTTGCTTATTTGAATTTCTGCTATTTTCTAAAATAAAAAACCTATTTTAATTCCCAGAAATCCCTTTTGGGCCTAAACCCATTCCTTCTCCCTTGCCCGAGCATTGTGCGACCCGGGGCGCGCTCCACTCCGCGGCGGTGGTCCCTACCGTCGATCCCTCTCTCTCTCTCTCCACCGTTCAATCAGCTTTGGATGGTCCGATGGCGTTATGCTGTTTGGCCGGTCCGAACGTCACCTTGTTTGTGAGCCATTCGATCAGATCTGGACGGTTACCTCCTTTGGTCCGGTCGTGCGCGTGTGTGGGCTTTCGCTGACAAGTGGGGCCCACGCGTCAGGCCTTCGTCCCCGAGCCGCTTTCATCCTCGCGCAGCTCCGCCATTGCCGCCACTTCGAGCTCGGTCCGACAACGCGCAAATCTCTAACTGAACTCCTTCCTAGATTCGCGCATGCGTGTGCACGATCACCCCGCAACCACCCCGCCTCAACCCCACGACCCCCTCGTCTCCGCGTCCGGTACGCCCGCGAAGCCGCAACCGCCGCCACGATCTCAACCCACAACCTCCCTCCTCGGTGCACCCCGGCCCCTGTAAAAGGCACCCCCAGGATCACCTTCTCACCCGCATCCCAGAACCGCCACCCTCACCTCCTCCGAAGCCCTAGCGCCGCCGCATTTGAGCTTTTCGGATTTTTCGCCGCCGGCCTTCATCTTCGAATTGCGCCGCTGCGTCGTCGTCGAGTGCACCGCCGGGTCCGCTGTCGCAGCCTCTACCTCTAGCGACCACCCACGCCGCCTAGACCTCGCTGCAACCCTCGTCCGACAATACTCGAGGACCTCCGCCGCTTCGAGCTTGCCGCTGGCCACCACCGTCGTCTTCTCGCGCCGGTGAGCACAGCAATAGGTTCGCAATAGTCCCCTCTTCACGCTGGTACCACTCACCGCCGGCGAAGCCCCACGTTCGCCGTTGCCGTCGGTTCCCGAGCCTCCTCGCCGCCGAGCTGACGTGGCTGTTGTTGGAAATATGCCCTAGAGGCAATCATAGAGATGATTATATTACATTATGTTCATAACATTGGATAATGTGTTATCTTGTTCCTAGAATTATATCGTTAATATTTGTCATCAAGTATGTGACTTGATTGTGAAATTACTGTATTCTGCGATAATTATTCTTAAACGTTCCTGTGGAAACATATGAGGACACATATGAATAGATTAGCATATGTATTGGTTGATGACCATGTTTCACAGGTCATAGATATGGAGATATCAAATCAATAATATGGACACATGTTAGAGAACATGATGTTGGATAAGACCCACCTTGAGACACTATTGAGATTGTTATAATTCTATGTGTCGTTAGTTGGTCTCAAGCAATGATGATGTATAATCATTAGACCTGATATCAGCATGATTTCCTACATATGTAATGGCACTCTTAGGGGTTACCAAACGCTACTCCGTAACTAGGTAGTTATAAAGGTAGTTTTCGGGTATACTATGAAACATGCGGAGGAATGTGACTGGTCGGATATGGGATTTGCCCCTCCTAACATAACGGGAGAGATGTCTCTGGGCCCCTCGTTGTGGTCGAATAAAGAAAGTGCATGTCCATGCCACTAGTGGTCGAAGTGTCGACCACATGAAGTTATTCGACACTTGATCGAGAAAGTTTTGAGCAGATCCATGGATGACATGTTATCTTACGGAGTTCAACCGGATGTAAGTGAGGCAAAGGGATAATACACAAGCGGTCATTAAGTTCCGAAGTCGTAGGCGTTTGAAGTCGTAGATTGGTCAAAGTCGTATGGATATGCGACCTAGTTGAAGACTACTCGAACATAATCACCAAGCGGTCGTGGGAGTTACAAAGTGGTGCGTAGTTAGATACTAATGGTCGTGAGGAGTTCTGAACTAGTTATAACTAATTATGGTGGTCGTGACTAAGTGCAGTGAGTAAGTAAGTGATAAGGACACAGTCGTAGATCATATTGTATTAAGGTTCGTCAGATATATTCTGTGTGTGTTTGGGAATCGTTATGTCTTTGCTAGGTACAGCGACGACTCGTGATCGGAAAGAGTTTCAGTCACAACCAATTACACACGAACCTATAGGGTCACACACTTAAAGGGCTAGGATTTGATTTGGATGGAGATCCGAATTCTTATAGGCCACGAGTTCCTAATGGGCCTCAGGTTGAGGACCCAATATGGATGCCTATATATAGAGGGGCAGTGGCATGGGGTATGATCTATCAATCTTTCTAAAAGAAATCACGAAACCCTAATAGCCACGTCTCCTCAACCACGTCGCCGGCGCTAGCACTCCTGCGCGTCGTGTCCCTGCCCCGTACGTGTGGATACCTTGGAGGTGTTGTTGCGAAGCATCAGCACTAGGACGATCCACGACTCACGACGTTCAACAGAGTAGAAGGAGAAGGCGCGCGGCAAGTACAACTACGACTGCTTCAACTCGCTACATCGACTCTACTTCCGCTACGAGTCGGCGCGTCTAGTGGTAATCTCGTGATCTATTACTAGCTGAGGTTCCTTGGTTGCGCGGTAAAATTTTTTGTTTGTGCTATCGTAGCCTTCCCGCGATCCTTCAGCCGTCCACGTTGGCAGCCACCTCAACGCCCTCGCCTACGTGTCATCCCACGTGAGCGCCCGCGTGGCAGTCCAGGCCGGCCCAAATCCAAAGGCTCGGTGGGCTTAGTCCACCGTGAGCCGTGCCTCTAACATGGGGGTTTCACATGTTGGAATTTCTTTTATTTCTTTTAATTCCCGGAGATTCCTTGCTGACGTCATCGTTGCGCAATAATCCAATTTTTTCCTTTGGAAAATAATTCGGAATAATCTGATAATTCAGTTTTTAGGGTTTCTTTTAGATTTCCAACTTCCAAAGCTCATATCTTTTGCATTCGAACTCCGATGGAGCCCATTCAAATTCCTAAATTCATCTAAATTCGATATCAATTTATCTGAGATTTTTATTTAATTTTTGGAGTTTTTATTGCCTCTGTTATTTATTTATTTTGTTTATTTGCGTCGTTTGTGAGTAGACGTCGATACTTCGGGGAACTTCGAGGAAGAAGGACTGCACCAAGACCAAGATCAATAACTAGACCTTTTCCAATGCAAGTTATACCTTGATCATTTTGAATTCCAGTTTTCTAAAAGTACTTTGCTTCAAATTACTGCATTTATTTGAAGTATGTATTTAAATGTTTTTAGGTATAGTTACAATCCAATCTGCTATATCTACTTTGTCTTTGTATGTCATAATCTTTGTCACCCTAGCTTGGTTTATCAATTAGTTGGTATTATTGTAGCACCAACGTGGGTTGGTTAGATATGAGTAGTATTGCTTAGCCATGCTACGAGTCATACATATCATTTGAGTTGCAAATATTAAATTTGACTAATTGATTATGGAACTTTGTGTAAAACTGTGTGCTATATGTTATTACTTTGTGAAAGCATGTGTTGCACTAAAATCAACTGGGTGATAAAAGATTTAGACTGAGGCAAGTGGTGGAAACTAAGTGATATGGTGGACTGTGTGAATTGGAAAGTTAATCTGTGTGGCATAGTTAGAAAATGGAAGTCTTGCCTTGGTCAATTAAGGACTTAACTTTGTGCGCCATTAAACTGAGCCTAACTGTACAACCACATGCCTGATGAGACGGAGCTAACTTAGTAGGTTATGGAGCCTCGACATTGATGTTCAGGTTGATAGGTTAGGCTTAGTGACAGGATGGAAGTGTGGACTACTACGTAGTACACATTTATGAGTGGTCCGCCGTCTTCAGGTCCAACGGTGTGTGTCGAACTAGCTTTCTGTGTGGGTTGGTCTGGCGGTAAAGCACACTGGGAATGTCAATGTTTGAGACGAAGTTTCTGAACTATTTTGTTACGATTAGTGCTTGCAACACTAGTTGTATCGTGTCGGTAAAGTGTACAAACTCTACAGAGTGTAAAATCAATCTATTCGAATAGTCACATCCGCGGTCATGGACAATGCTCAGGGATTTCACACGAGGGGTAGTTTTCATAAAACTTTTGGAATGGGAGCTGTGTGATCTAAATCATATGGCTATGTGAACAACCTAATTAGCTTTGTGTCTTTATGAAATAACTGTTAAATTATTATCGTCTATTTGTTTTGAATTACATTTTAATCTATTATTGTATTCAACTGCAAATGTTGTATTTCTGCAAAAGAACCACATAAGCCATTTTCCTTAGAATAAGCCTGTATTTATAAATTTGCATTCTGTGGTATGCCTTGCAAGTACGGTTGTGTACTCACGCTTGTTGTAAAACTTGCATCCAAACCTACAGAAGTGGAGGAGTCTTCGCCTACCTTCGAGGAGGAGTTCGTTGAAGGTGCTGATCGTTAAGGTTTGGATCCCAGTTGGTTGCCTGTGGTGATTGATGGGATTTCATTGGAGTTATTTACGTTCATTGCTTTTATTCTCTGTGTTATTTGTGTGGCTCTTTAAGTTGTAAACTCGACCATAAGGTCAAAAACTCTTATTTGTTATTCAAACTAATCGTTTACTTTATTAATCGCTTGTGTGGATCGATATTTGCCTATGTTGACACTGTGTGCACTAGCGTGATCCTGGACTAGTGCATTATACAAAGAGGGTTCAGAATCGTAATTTTGGGTCCTGGCATCCACCCTGCACCCTTCTTTTGCCAGCTGCCCGAGACTGAGTATGTTGTTGCACAAACTCGATACAAATTAAATTTCAGGCATCATCTTCTGATCACTGTTCCTGCATTGCAACAACATTGTTCCTTTGCCTCTTATCTACACCGTGGAGCCGTCGCCAAACTAGACTTTGCCCGAAATCTTCTCGTTAAGGTCATGGAACATGAAGCGATCTCCCATCATATGATTGCTTGCTCTATTGTCCAAGTGCCACATATCAAAGTGATCGTGGTTGCCTCCCTCCGTGCGTAGTTTAGGAACTACATTCTTCTCGTTCAACATCACCTTGACCGACGCCTCTTTGACACATAAGGAGATAAGCAGTGTCGGCTCATCATCTTCACTGACTCAGGTGAGGTTTACCTCCTCGTTCTTCTTCTTGTTTCGGCAATCCGAAGCGTGGTACCCATACTTATCGTAGTTAAAGTACTTTATGTGGTTGCGGCACTCCGACGCGTAGTGACTAAATTTTTCATATTTAAAACACTTGACATGTGACTTATCACGTGACTTGTCTTGACCGCCTTGCCCAGCCCAGTCTCACGTCCTCCTCTGCCGCCTCGTCCATGCCCGCACCCCCGCTCGCGGCTACTTGATGAGCCACGACTGTCCTTCGCCGACAATTCCCTGTGCACCTGCCTGCCATTTACATCTTGCATCTCCCTTTAACAACAATGTCTACTCGTTACAAGACTGATACCCCTTCAGTAGCTCCTCGTGTTCCTTGAGGCATCCGGTGATCTCCTCGATCTTCTTTTTTCTTTGGATCGGAGGAGTACATGAGCGTGGTGACGACAGGTACATATTTTTCTGGAAGCACGCATAGGTATTTCTTCATTACCACAGATTCCTCAATCTTGTCGTCGAGAGAGATAATCTGATTGTACAGTGAAGTCAGCTAGCCGACGAACTCGTCCACCGACTGGGTTTCTCCCATCTGGATATTTTCGAACTTATTGCGCAAATTATGGAGCGGTGTGACACCGCCTGGTAGATGATGGCCACAGCCGTCTGGTCAACCGTGTCGTCCACCTCCTTGTCCTTCCCCTTCAGATCGATTGCACCCCAAACTCCCAGGGCACGCATGTTCGCCTTCATCTTCATTGCCCATACCGGGTAATTGTCGATCATCAGGAGAGGGTACTGGAGGGGGATTGGCCCATCCCAGATCTTCACCTTGTCACCTGATGACCCATGATCATCAGGTGCCAACAAGATCAATAGGGTATAATACCAATTGTTGGAATTTTTTGTTGATTCTTTGCTCCGTTACTGCTTCTTGCTTTGAAAAGAAATCGCTCGGCTTCATCAGACCAGAGATGCACTCAGCGCTCGCCTTGATGCGTGGGACCCGCTGGTCCTTGACGTGACCCGCTTCGTCTTCCAATGGAACG
Organism: Ampelocalamus luodianensis; assembly: GCA_036346255.1. NCBI lineage: Eukaryota > Viridiplantae > Streptophyta > Magnoliopsida > Poales > Poaceae > Ampelocalamus > Ampelocalamus luodianensis. The sequence goes on along the minus strand of CM070626.1, from coordinate 35,111,720 downwards.
AAGCCTTTTGCTGGTTCCTCTCTATTGTCTTCACATGTGCTAGCAAAGCTCCTGGAGCAGCCAGGCCTTGGTGTGACTCGCATGTGTTGAGGTTTACATCACTAGACAGTAATCCATGCAACCTCTTTTCTTCTCGTGATGACCTGTGAGAAAATTGCAACTAGCAGATATGCAGCGGAATAATCAATAATGTCACATGCACATTGACACAAAGATTTTAACGTGGAAAAATCTCCTCAAGGTGAGGAGCAAAAACCACGGGACTGAACGGTCCACTCCCAAATCTTCCACTATATCAATAATGGGTACAATGGAGTCTTCTCTAGATTACACTAGAGAAATTACAGCAGCAACAATACCACTATCAAGGTGAAACCTTGGCACATTAACAAGAACAACAACACAAGATTAAGAAGTAACCAATAGGCTGAATAAAACCTGTACTCTGTCCCCTTCGGATTTTAGTTCATATCTAGCAACCTACAGATCCAAACTGCCTGAAACTTGGCAGGAATGTGGATCCACGAGTTCCTAACAAGCTGTCCAAATTTCAGCCAAATCGGACAATGTTTCACTACTCAAACAGAACTTCTACCAAAACTGCTCAGTGCTGAATCTGCTGCTACCTGAACTGACAAAATCCCTCTAAAACCTGAAGCTCCTCGACCCAATCCTCAATCCAACCGCACATATCAAAGATCTTTGAGTCAGGAGTTCACAAACCAAATTGGAGGCCGATCCGACCACGTTTGCTACTCCTATCGTCCACTTGATGAAGATCGCGCAGGTGCACTCAAGCTGGAACAACACTTCTTCCTCTCCTTCCTTGTTGTTGTATTTTCTTTTTTTGGTTGCTACTACTTCTCTCACTCTCCCTGGCTGCTGAAGGGAGGCTTAGGGTTTTGTTGTTTCATCTCCACACTAAGAGGAGGTATCTCCACCCTTCATTCTTAAGGTGATCAATGGTTGTCATTTTTTGGGCTTATGGGCTGAGATGGGTCTTCATATGGAGGGATAGCCCAACAAACTCCCCCTCCCGACATTATGAAGGAATTAACACCTCATCTCAATCATGCCAGCCATTTGCCGGCATACCTCGAGTTTCTCTCTCGTCACTACCTTGGTCAACATATCAGCCCCATTGTCGTCAGTGTGAACCTTCTCAAGTGCATTTGCTTAGAATTCAACACCTCTCGAATCAATGGTATCGAACATCGATATGCTTCGACCTTGAGTGGAAAGCTGGAATTTTTGCTCAAGTGGATAGCACTTTGGTTATCACAAAACAACACATACTTATCTTGATCAAGCCCAAGCTCACTAATAAACCTTTTAAATACAATAGTTCCTTGCTCGCCTCAGTCAACGCAATGAACTCGGCTTGATTGTAGATAATGCCACACATTTACGCAACTTGCTTTTCCATGACCTGACTCCCCCGAATAGGTAATCAAATACCACAAGTAGACTTCACGCTATCAACATCTCCGGCCATATCGGAATCGTGTATCCAACCAACACGGGCTCACCTTTACCAAAGCAAAGCTTGACAGTCTGCGCTCTGAAGGTATCTCAAAATCCACTTCACGGCTTCCCAATGCGGTCTTCGAGATTAGACATGAATCTACTCACTGTACTAAGCGCATGAGCAATATCAGGCCTTGTACACCATAGCATACATTAAACTTCCAATTCTTGAGGCATATGGAATGTTCGCATTTCCCTCTTCATCTCATCGGTAGAAGGGCATTGTTTGGTGCTTAACTTGAAATGAGTGCGAGTGGACAGCTCATGATCTTGCATTGTCCATGTGAAACTTTGAGTATCTTCTCAATATACTTCTCTTGTGACAGTACAACTTGTTGGAATTTCTATCTCTCTCAATTCTCATACCAAGAATTTGCTTTGCTGGCCCCAAGTCCTTCATAGCAAAGAACTTGCTCAACTCTTTCTTCAGCTTTGCAATCCTAGAGACATTCTTGCCAACAATCAAGATATCATCAACATAGAGCAACAAGATGATAAAATCATCACCTGAGAATCTTTGAAAGAACACACAATGGTCTGTGCTACACCTATTGTAGCCTTGCTCCCCCATAACAGATTCAAACTTCATGTACCATTGTCTTGGTTCTTGTTTCAGGCCATAAAGACTTTTCTTTAGCTTGCACACATAGTCTTCTTTGCCCTTCTTAACAAACCCTTTAGGCTGCTCCATGTATATCTCTTCCTCCAAGTCTCCATGAAGAAAGGTTGTCTTCACATCCATTTGCTCAACCTCCAAGTTGTGACTAGCTGCAATGCCAAGAACCACCCGAATGGATGTCATCTTCACCATCGGAGAGAAGATCTCATCAAAGTCAATTACTTTCCTTTGACCAAATCCTTTCACAACTAGCCTCGCTTGTATCTTGGATGTGACGTGTGCTCTTCTTGCTTAGTGCAGAGACCCACTTGTTCTTCAATGCTTTCTTGCCCTTAGGCAACTTTACCAACTCATATGTGTGATTCTTATGCAAGGAATCCATCTCGTCTTGCATAGCCTTCATCCACTCCTTCTTATGCTCATCCTCTTTTGCTTCTACAAAACACTCAGGTTCTAAACCATCAGATAATAACACCACATAATCACCTGAGGAATACCTAGTAGAGGCCCTGCGATCTCTGGTAGATCGTCCGAGTGGAAGCTTTGGTGGAGCTTCTAGTCTTGGTGGTTGAATGTCATACCCATCGGCATCGACTTCTTTGTTCTTGGAAGCACCATCATCACTGTACCTTGCACATCATCTTGTGCATCATCGTAACATCACCTTCAGCTTGTTGTGGAGCTGAAGCTGTGGGAACTGGGTCTAAATCAACCATGTCTTGCTGTTAAGGAACTTGCACCTTTGCCTTCACAATATCCTCAATAGTTTGGTCTTCAACAAACACGTCACGACTTCTCACAACCTTCTTTGCTATAGGATCAAATAACTTGTAACCAAATTCATCCAAACCATAGCCAAGGAATATGCACTGACGTGTTTTTGCATCAAGCTTTAACCTCTCATCTTGAGGAAAATGAACAAAGGCTTTGCACCCAAACACCTTTAGGTGGTCATATGACACATCCTTGTCGTACCAAACCCTGTTAGGAACATCTCCCTGCAAAGGCTAACATGGTGAGAGATTAATAAGATAAACTGCAGTCATCAAAGCCTCACCCCACTAGTGCTTTGGTAGCTTTGCATGTGACAACATGCATCGAACTCTCTCCACCAATGTCCTGTTCATCCTCTCAGCAACACCATTTAGTTGTGGTGTCTTAGGAGGAGTAAATTGATGCCTAATTACTTGCGCCTTGCAATATGCATCAAATGGACCAATGTATTCTCCTCCATTATCAGTACAGATGCATTTTATCTTCTTCTCAGTCTCTCTTTCAATAGAGGCTTGAAATTGCTTGAATACACTCAACACTTGATCTTTGGACTTCAAGGGATAAGCCCAAACTTTCCTGGAGAAATCATCAATAAAAGTGACAAAGTACTTAGCACCACCGATAGAACTTACCGACATCTTGCACACATCGGAATGCACCAAATCCAGCAAATCTGGCTTCTTGTGAGGAGGCTGACTTTTGAAAGCAACCTGGTGCTGCTTCCCTACTAGGCAATCTTCACACTTTCCCAAGTGTATGTAGGGCTACGGGTAGGCTACACTAGCGCAAATTAAAAAATTCTACCCGTAAATCAAGATCACTGCAGTTATAGATCACGGTCTTACCACTTGACGCGAGTGCGGAAGTTGTTGCGCACGTCGAGGCGGTGTAGTCGTACTAAGTTGATGCAGTACGTTGGGCGAGTAGTCGTACTACTTCCTTGTCCTCGTCGTGGCGTCCCACGTCTGACTCCTCTTTTGCGGTTTGTCCCAACGCCACGGTCACGGCGCCTTCAAAGGTATCCACACGTGCGGGAGAGCGGCGCACGCCGGACTACTAGATCGCGCGGCGACTAGGCGTGGGAGGGTGGTGCCGGGGTTTGGGGATGTCACGAAAAACTCAACCCTCAACCAGCGCCCCTGCCCTCCTTTTATAGACGTCCTTATAATGGGCTTCAACGAATAGAGGCCCATTAGGACTCAATGCCCGATCTAGTCGGATCCAATCCTAATTAGGCTTCACTAAGTGTGTGACCTATGGTTCACATATGTTTAGACATGGCGCAGTACACATACTTGGTCAATAGTTGGTAGCGGCCTCTAGCAAGGCGTGCCAACTCCTAAACATACGTAAAGATCATATCGGACGAACCATCACAACGTTATGTACATGCCAATCCCTTTGCCTCACGATATTGGTCGAGCTCCAAGTGACCACTCTTTCTCGATCCTATGATTGGAATCCCTTACTAGGTTAACTCTTAACCTTAAGTAGCATGGCCATGCATTTCGGATCCGATCACTCGAGGCCCAGAGATATCTCTACGAGGTAGAGAGGGCAAATCCATCTCGTGACCATGCCTCGCATGACATGCTTCATGACAAACCCAAAGCTACCTTTATAACTACCCGATTCACGGAGTAGCGTTTGATAGCCCTAAGTAGGTCGATTCACATCTCAAGTACATCGACAATCTCGGGTCTAAGGACAAGCGTACACATTGTGTAGAGAGAACAATAAGAATAATTACTATGTCTCGGGTTGGGTCGGTCCAACCCCATGTTCTAAACATGTGTCCACATTATTGGTTTGACATCTCCATATGTATGACCTGTGAAACATGGTCATCAACCAATACATGTGCTAAACCATCATTCACGTGTGTCCTCACATGAACTCCGACTAGGGATAACTTTAGAATAACCATACAAGTAAAGAGTTTCACAAACAAGTCACATACTTGTTAATCAACACAAAGGCAATATTCAAGGAACATTTATTAAATCATGGATACAACGAAATATCATCATCAAAATGATTGCCTCTGGGCATATCTCCAATGATCTCCCACTTGCACTAGAGTCAATCTAGAAGATATCTAATACCCATAGCTCTTGTGTGCGCCACATGCTTAGGCTGTGGGAGAGGCTTCGTCAAAGGATCTGAAACATTCAAATCCGTGTGTATTTTGCATATCTTTAAATCTCCTCGATTAAGGATCTCTCGAATGAGATGAAACCGCCATAGTATGTGTTTGTTCTTTTGGTGATTCCTCGGCTCCTTGGCTTGCGCAATGGCCCCACTTGTTATGACAAGAAGATCGGAAGGATCGCACGCACTAGGAACCACACCTAGTTGATTATGAACTTCCTTATCCAAACACCTTCCTTTCTTTGCTTGAAGCGCAATGTACTCGGCCTCCGTTGTAGAGTCAGCAACAGTCTCCTGCTTGGAACTCTTCCAACTTACCGCACCACCGTTCAAAAGGAACACAAAACCCGATTGCGATTTGTAATCATCTTTGTCGGTTTGGAAGCTTGCATCGGTGTAACCATTTACAACGAGCTCTTCCTCACCTCAGTAGACTAGGAACACATCCTTAGTTCTTCTCAAATACTTAAGGATGTTTTTAACCATTGTCGATGACTCTCACTGGATCACCGTATCTGCTCGTAACACTTAGAGCATAGGAAACATCAGGCGAGTACACATCATAGCATACATGATAGATCCAATGGCGAAGTATATGGAATCTTACTCATGCGATCTCGCTCATCGGTTGTCGAAGGACACCGAGTCTTGCCAAGATTTATGCCATGAGACATGGGCAAGAACCCTTTCTTTGCCTCCTCCATGTTGAACCGTTTCAACACTTTCTCAATGTAAGTACTCGGCTTAATCCTATTAGCCTTTTGATCTATCTCTATAGATCTTAATACCCAAAATATATGTCGCTTCCCTAAGTCCTTCATTGAGAAACTATTTTTGGTGAGGTCTTAACGGACTCGAGCATAAGAATATCATTTCAATCAATAATATGTCATCTACATATAAGATTAGAAATACGAGTGAGCTCCCACTTGTCTTCTTGTAAACACAAGAATCTTCTTCGTTTTGATGAAGTCAAACCCTTTGACCACTTCATCAAAGCAGATGTTCCAACTCCGAGATGCTTGCTTCAATCCATAAATGGATTTTGAAGTTTGCATACTTTTCTAGCATTGTTTGGATCGACAAAACCCTCGGGATGTATCATATACACGTCCTCGGTTAAATTTCCATTAAGGAAAGCCATTTTGACATCCATCTGCCATATCTCATAGTCGAAATATGCGACAATAGCTAGAATGATCCGTATTGATTTAAGCATCGCTCAAAGTGAGAAAGTCTCATCGTAGTCAACTCCTTGAACTTGCCGAAAACCTTTGCGACAAGTCGAGCTTTATGGATATGAACATTTCCATCCATATCAATCTTCTTTTATAGATCCATTTGCACTCTATGGTTTTAACACCATCAGGCGGGTCAACCAAATTCCAAACTTGATTGTCTCCCATGGATGCTATCTCGGATCTCATGGCACTATGCCATTTCTCGAGTCTGGTCCATCATTACTTCCGCATAGGTCGTAGGCTCATCATTGTCTAACAATAACATATCTCGCGCATTGCGAGCCTTCCGACCTTCGTGGTGGTGGTGCTTCCTTTGCCATGGGGTCCTCAACTTGTTCTGCCACATGGGCATCATTCGTTGAGTCTTCCCCGATTGGTTCATCTTGAACCTCTTCAAGCTGCACCGTTCTTCCACTTGTCTCCTGTTGAGAAACTCTTTCTCTAGGAAAATACCACTTGACGACAAACACTTTGCCCTCTAGTCGGTTGTAGAAGTAATATCCAAAGGTTCCCTTCGGATATCCTACGAAAATGCATTTATCCGACTTGGGTGTGAGCTTGTCCGATTGTAGTCGCTTGACAAACACCTCACATCCCCAAATCTTTAGAAAAGACAAACTGTAACTCTTCCTAGTCCATATCTCATATGGTGTCTTAACTACGGATTTAGGCGGTACCTATTAAGTGTGAAAGCTGCCGTTTCTAAAGCGTAACCCCAAAGGATAATGGTAAATCGGTGGCTCATCATCGATCGAACCATGTCCAACAAGGTCCGACACGCGCTCGGATACCCCATTTCTTTGAGGCGTTCGTGGTGTTAGTTGTGGAACAATTCCGCAACTCTTGAGATGATTGCTAAATTCATGACTCAAATACTCGCCACCACGATCGATCGCAGAGCCTTAATTTTCTTGCACGTTGATTTTCAACCTCATTCGGAACTCTTTGAACTTTTCAAAGTTTGGACTTATGCTTCATCAAATAGACATACCCATATCTACTAAAATCATCGGTGAAAGTTATGAAGTAATGAAATCCACCTCTAGCGATCGTGCTCATTGGTCCACATACATCGTATGTATGATTTCCAACAAGTCGACGCCCTCTCAAAAGAACCTTTGAAAGGTGATTTGGTCATCTTACCAAGCAAACAAGCTTCACATGTCTCGTATGATTCAAAATCAAGCGAAGTTAGAAGACCATCGACATGGAGCTTCTTCATGCGCTTTTCATATGTGACCCAAGCGACAATGCCAAACATAGGTGGGATTCAAATCATTAGGTCGAAGTCTTTTAGCATTTATGTTAAAGATAGGCGCATCATCAAGATTTAAAATAAATAACCCATTCACAATGGGCATAAAGCCATAAACATTCCATTTTAGAGATCAAACAACCATTGTCTTTACTTGCAAATGAATAGCCATCTCTCATCAAACATGAGGGGATAAAATGTTTCGACTCATACTAGGAACATAATAACAATTATTCAATTCCATAATAAATCTTGAAGGAAGTGAAGTTGCATGGTGCCGACGGTCAACGCAGCAACCCTTACTTTATTTCGACGCGAAAATCAACTTCACCTCTTGCGACTCCTCTACTTCTTATTAGCCCTGCATCGAGTTGCAAATGTGAGCAAGCGATCCGGTATCAAATACCCAAGAGTTAATAGGAGAATCAGCGAGAAAAATGTCTAAAACATTTATGACAAGTGTACCATGGGTGGAAGTCTTACTTGAGCCTTCTTCTTGCATTCATCGGAATCCATGTACTTCTTGCAGTTTCTCTTGAGTGGCGGTTTCTTTACAATAGAAGCATCTGTCTCGGCTCGAGTCGGCATTAGGCTTAGGCGTTGGCTTCGAGATCATATCTTTAACCTTGCCCTTATTCTTTGGCCATGGCTTCTTACCCTTTTCTTGAAGCTAGACTTGTTCTCACAGTCATCACATGGCTAGGCCACGCACACTTCTTAATGTCACTCTCTGCTGTTTTGAGCATCCCACAAAGCTCCTTAAGGCCCTTATCCGCCCCATGCATATGGTAGTTGAAATGAAATGTCCATAGCTAGGTGGAAGAGACGCTAAAATGAAATCGATTGCCAACTCTTGGCCAATTGGAAAACCAAGTTTATCCAAAGTCCGATTGTAACCAACCATTTTGATCACATGTGGGCCTACGGGTGCACCTTACATTAACTTGCATTCCGAAAAGCCTTAGAGACATTGAACCGTTCAGTCTGGCACGTATGCGGAACATGTCCTTAAGCGCTATGATCATATCATAAGCTTCCGATCCTCAAAGCGCTTTTGAAGGTCAAGTTCCATGCATGCAAGCATAAGGCGACTAATCTCAAGAGAGTCATCACATGCTTTCTTGTAGGCATTTTTAACAGCATGAGACGCATTGTTAGCGAGTTCTTACGGGATTGGGGTGTCGAGCGGTTTCCTTTTATCCGCACGAGAACAATTCTCGGGTTATGGACCAATCGAATAGTTTGTTCCATTTAATTTTTCTTTCTCAAGAATCGATCGCAAAGCAAAAGGGTGTGCGTGGTTGCTAGATGCCATTGATCTACAATCGGAAATGCAAAATACTAAGACAAACAAAACCATGATAGAGTAAAGCGTATTAAACAAATTTAATAGAATGTACTCCCACTAAAATCAACATCCTCTATTGATTCTTAGCGATTCAAGATCCGCAATTAACGAGTCTACTAGTGAGCTTTTGCATCACCGCTAGAGACAAGGTAATTCGATAAGCAACACCTGCTAATCATATCTCTATATGACTCTTGTTGTTGGGTGACATCTCTATGCCCTGGCCCAACCTTTATGCCCCAAGGCCCATAACCTTTATGATAACCTTGTTAAGTTCACCAATCCTTATGCATGTAAGTATCCGATACAAAACCCATCTAGTCAAGGAAAGTTGATGGTGCCCTAATTTTATAGACCCACCATCAATTTACAAGACATGGGATGGTGCAAAGTTTAATTGGGAGGGCATATGTTTAACTTAACATTTTGTGAGGATCGCTATACTTCTACCATTCAAACATGCATAGGAGTAAAACAACAGAATAGCATTCACACAATTGTGACTCAAGTATGGCCCATTTTCTCATGGTGATCTCCATCGCCATAGAATCATCCACCATGATGATCTCCATCTCCATGGTTCATGTGTGCCATCCTCCAAGTGATGTGTCCTCAAAGTACTACTATAAGCTATTACTCATGCAATAGTAATAAAATACATGGATACTAGGAATCATCACAAGTCGACACGCAGACCGTTAATACAATACTTTGACAACACAATGGCTCCAGCCGTGTTGCCGAACCCATGACACACAGGCCATGAAAATATTACAAACATGCATCACATACACATTAGGCCATACTGGTCACATACATCCTGCAAAAACAAGTTTATGCATAGAATCGCAATCTACCGGATAGGGGGTCGAGGGGGTTTCCCCCTGCGGGGTTCGAAGGATTTTGATCTAATCTATGCAATTTTTACATAGGATTTTGATCGGCAAATCATATTTACCACAAATCGACTATTGTTCCGGTTCGACCAATTTGTATTGATCTTCGCGTGCAGCATGTCGTGGTTTGAGAACCAAGACAACTCTCGGCTCATGGAGCCCGATCGCACGATCACGGTACATCGATTATTAATCTAGGTTCCGATTCGACCAATCATATTGGTCTTCGCATTCCGCAACCGGTTTTACGTGTCACCTTTTCACCCCGATGGCGAATCCACCGGTAGGGTATGTTGTTTCACGATCTTAGCAGCATGATCACGGAAACCAGATCAATCCATTACTAGAACTATACAATCGATCACATCGATCATACCGATTACATATCGCCATATGCAAATCACCGAACCTATAACATGACGAGAATCGCTCGATACCCTTTGTAGGGCTACGGGTAGGCTACACTAGCGCAAATTAAAAATTCTACCCGTAAACCAAGATCACTGCAGTTATAGATCACGATCTTACCACTTGACGCGCAGGTGCGGAAGTTGTTGCGGCACGTCGGGGCGGTGTAGTCGTACTAAGTTGATGCGACGACGTTGGGGCGAGTAGTTGTACTACTTCCTTGTCCACGTCGTGGCCCCACGTCTGCTCCTCTTTGCGGTTCATCCCAACGCCACGATGTAGCGCCTTCAAAGGTATCCACACGTGCGGGAGGAAGCGACACACGCGGACTACTAGATCCGCGCGGCGACTAGGGCGTGGGAGGGTGGCGCCGGGGTTTGGGGATGTCACGAAAAACTCAACCCTCAACCGCCCCGCCCTCCTTTTATAGGCGTCCTTATAATGGGCTTCTACGAATAGAGGCCCATTAGGACTCAATGCCCGATCTAATTCGGATCCAATCCTAATTAGGCTTCAGCCCTTAAGTGTGTGACCTATGGTTCACATATGTTTAGACATGACGCAGTACACATACTTGGTCAATAGTTGGTAGCGACCTCTAGCAAGGCGTGCCAACTCCTAAACATACGTAAAGATCATATCGGACGAACCATCACAACGTTATGTACATGCCAATCCTTTGCCTCACGATATTCGGTCGAGCTCCAAGCGACCACTTTTCTCGATCCTATGATCCGAATCCCTTACTAGGTTAACTCTTAACCTTAAGTAGCATGGCCATGCATTTACGGATCCGATCACTCGAGTGGCGGAGATATCTCTCTCGGTAGAGAGGCAAATCCCATCTCGACCGACCATGCCTCGCAAGCATGCTTCATGACAAACCGAAAGCTACCTTTATAACTACGATTCACGAGTAGCATTTGATAGCCCCTAAGTAGGTCGATTCACATCTCAAGTACATGCGACAATCTCAGGTCTAAGGACAAGGCGTACACAATGTGTAGAGAGAACAATAAGAATAATTACTATGTCTTAGGTTGGGTCGGTCCAACCCCATGTTCTAAACATGTGTCCACATTATTGGTTTGACATCTCCTTGTCTATGACATGTGAAACATGGTCATCAACCAATACATGTGCTAATCCATCATTCACGTGTGTCCTCACATGAACTCCGACTAGGGATAACTTTAGAATAACCATACAAGTAAAGAGTTTCACAAACAAGTCACATACTTGTTAATCAACACAAAGGCAATATTCAAGGAACATTTATTAAATCATGGATACAATGAAATATCATCATCAATATGATTGCCTCTAGGGCATATCTCCAACAGTGTACACTCTTCATCCTTGATAGGAGATCCTTCTTGACTAGCATGGCCATTCCCTTCTCACTCATGTGCCCGAGCCTCTTGTGCCATAAAACACAAGGATCCTCCTTCTCTAGTGCATTGACAGAAATACTAGAAACTTTAGCATGAACATGATTCAAGAGAGAAACAATTTTACCTCTTGCAACCACCATGCTTCCTTTGGTGAGCTTGTATTGTCCATCTCCAAAACTACTGTTATAGTTGTCTTCATCAAGCAATCCAACTGAAATTATGTTGAGCCGAAGCACTCCAACATGCCTCACAGACTTGAGAGTTAACCTTGTACCATTTGCAGTCTCCAAGTGCACATCTCCCTTTCCAATGATTTGAGCACAATCATTGTTACCCATCTTCACAATTCCAAAGTCACCTGGAATGTAGTTTGTGAAGAACTCTCTATGAGATGTAGCATGAATTGTAGCACCGCTGTCAGGTATCCAAACCATCTCATCATCACCCACAAAGTTTATGGTCGCATCATCAGAAACTACAGTGACCCTTTCCTCAACAGTTAAAACATTCTTACCAACACTACTTTTGTTGTCTTCATCAACAAGAATCATCATATCCTCAACAACAGAAGTAATACGGTCCACCTCACCGCCATTTGTCCACTGCCATGTTTCGTGCCTTCTTCTTTTCTTGATCTCCCTTGACTTTAGTGAACTTCTTGAGGTGTCCTTTCTCATGGCAATGATAACATTCTACATTTGTATACTTTCCTCTTGACTTACTTCTATTTTCAAATGTACTTTTCTTCGGACCTTGACTCCTACTTCTCCCCCTTGACTCAGTGATCAACACTTCTGAATGTGAGGAGGAACTCTCCTTTCAAGAATCTTTCTTGTCTCCTCATTTATCACCTTGGTCTTCACATGGTTCCAAGTAGCGAGCACCATTTGGAGCTGAATTGCACAAAGTAACTTTAAGAGTTTCCCAAGAGTCCAGAATGACCCAAGTAGTAGCAAGGCACGAACCTCATCATCAAATGTGATTCCCATGGAGGATAGTTGATTTATAATGCCTTGAAATATATTCACATGATCAGCCACAGGAGTGCCCTCTCGGTACCTCAAGTGCATCAATTTCTTAATCAAGAATATTTTATTTGTACCTTCTTTTCGGGCATACAACTCTTCCAACTTCTGCCATAAGGAGTGTGCATGTGTCTCATCACTAATATGGTTCAATACATTGTCATCAACCCATTGTCGAATGAACCCACAAGCTTGGCGATGAAGTATCTTCCATTCATCATCGGTTTTGTCATCCGGTTTCTCAAGTGCAAACACCGGCTTGTAATACTCCTTTACATAGAGTAAGTCCTCCATCTTGCCCTTCCAAGCTTGGTAATTTGTACCATTTAGTGAGATCATTCTGCTAGTATTCAGTTCCATCTTTCACCACAAGGCAAACACACAAAGCTCTGATACCACTTTGTTGAGATTTACATCACTAGACAGTAATCCATGCAACCTCTTTTCTTCTCGTGATGACCTGTGAGAAAATTGCAACTAGCAGATATGCAGCGGAATAATCAATACGGTCACATGCACATTGACACAAGGATTTTAACGTGGAAAAATCTCCTCAAGGTGAGGAGCAAAAACCACGGGACCAAACGGTCCACTCCCAAATCTTCCACTATATCAATAATGGGTACAATGGAGTCTTCTCTAGATTACACTAGAGAAATTACAGCAGCAACAATACCACCATCAAGGTGAAACCTTGGCACATTAACAATAACAACAACATAAGATTAAGAAGTAACCAATAGGCTGAATAAAACCTATCCTCTGTCCCCTTCGGATTTCAGTTCATCTCTAGCAAACTACAGATCCAAACTGCATGAAACTTGGCAGGAATGTGGATCCACGAGTTCCTAACAAGCTGTCCAAATTTCAGCCAAATCGGACAATGTTTCACCACTCAAACAGAACTTCTACCAAAACTGCTCAGTGCTGAATCTGCTGCTACCCGAACTGACAAAATCCCTCTAAAACCTGAAGCTCCTCAAACCCAATTCTCAATCCAACCGTACATATCAAAGAGCTACGAGTCAGGAGTTCATAAACCAAATTGGAGGCAGATCCGACCACGTTTGCTACTCCGATCGTCCACTTGATGAAGATCGCGCAGGTGCACTCAAGCTGGAACAACACTTCTTCCTCTCCTTTCTTGTTGTTGTATTTTCTTTTTTGGTTGCTACTACTTCTCTCACTCTCTCTGGCTGCTGAAGGGAGGACTAGGGTTTTGTTGTTTCATCTCCACACTAGGAGGAGGTATCTCCACCCTTCATTCTTAAGGTGATCAATGGTTGTCATTTCTTGGGCTTATGGGCTGAGATAGGTCTTCACATGGAGGGATAGCCCAACAGCATGAAGTAGCTTGAAGTTGCGCCTCGCTCGGTCCTCGCTTTTCCACGTGAAGCTGTGCCCCTCGCCTTGTACAGCAGCGCTCTGTTCTGGTGCTTTTCTTCCTGCTGGAGAGAACAAAGACACCAAGACAAAAACCAATACAATGAGAACAGAACCGAAGTTTTCTTTTCGGGAGCACCTAAAACGCCACCCCTCTTTTTGTCTTTTCATGTATATCTATACCCAAAGTTACAGAAATAGAAACGGAATAGATATGCAAAACTATACCAAAAACAAACTTCAACTCATAGTCGGACTCCTAATATAAAACAACTTTCACCAAAAATAATAGAACCTACCCTAAACAAGATAAATTCTATCAGCCATCACCCGTAAACTTTGTGAAATTTGGGAACCTGAAGCCATGTGGAAAAGGGATGGTGTCTATGCAGTTAGGACTTAGGATACAACTTCCAATATATATGAGTCCACCACTAGGTTCAAGCCGAAGATTTCTCTGATGGCTTCCATGACTTGACGTAAGTTAGGAATAATCAAGATTGTTTTGCATGATGGAGTAGTAGAGTTAGTTGGCTCGTTGAGTCGTGCGTGCATGCAGCAGTTACGCTCGGCAAGACGTGCAAGTAGTAGTTATGTGCGTGCGTAAAATAAGCTAGCGTGAGTTAAGGAGGGAGGTGGCATGAGTTAAGGAGGTCGGTTACGCTTGTTGTGTCTATTTACTTTGTTGTATCCAACGCATATAAAGAAGCAGAAGAAATGAATGAAACAAAGAAAAATGCCGTGACTTTTGAGCAGCACAAAACTCTCTAGCATTCTCATTCTCACCTGTGTTCCTCTTCGTGCATGCGTTCTAGAGAAGAAGCAATGAGCGAGTTCTCTTCGGGAGCTAGGCCAACAATTGGTATTAGAGCGAGGCAGGCTTAGTGCAGCACGGCCATGACGACGGGAGTGAAGCGGAAGCGGTATCCGTGCGATGCTCGTCGACACGGCGATCCAATGTGCTGGAGGTGCTGCACCAGCATGTCAAGGTGGCGAACAGGGTGCATGCGGATGCAATGACATCGGACGTCATGGCCACAGCTAGCGCTGTGGATGGAGAGGCCAGCTGCATGCTAGGCGGATCTATGCAGCTGGCGAGGTGCTGGTTGTGGATGGCCATAGCGTCGGGAGGTGCGACTTGTGGATCCATGCAGTGGTGCGACTGGGGCTTGCGACGAATCGGCGTCCTGGAGGCCATGACTGAAAGCGTGTGTGTGGTTGTGGCGGCGCGATCGACGCATCGTGTGGAGCATGCGGCTCCGCGATGAGGAGAGCCGACGCATTGGGCGCTGGTAGGTGCGAGGGCTAGTGATGACCGGGCAGCGCAATTTCGTCGGCAAGTGCATGTAGTTGAGTCCATACATGTTGCATATGAGTGTGAGTTCTTGTAAGTGTGTGTCCAAGTTCTCACATGTGTAAGTTCTGATCCGAGTCCCCGTCACTGTCAAATTGTGTCACTGGGAAAGGACAATTGGAGCTGAGATCGAGGTTGAGATCACTAGCAAGTTGTGTTCCTGGCTGCAAACAGGTAGTGATGATGCAATTGAGTCCATCGTCGTAAGAAGAGCCACGTTGTGGAATGCCCAAGTCTTCAAGGTCAGAGATGCCGGCAAGTCGTGTCACCGGCGGCAAGAGATGACCGCGAAGGGAGGAAGAGAAGGGAAATGTGTTCCTCCAATACCCTCCACATGGGAAGCAACTAGGTGGCATGGTCAGCAAGAGAAATGCAATGCTCCTTTGAGATGCATCAGAAGACCGGCCTTTGAGATGAGAAGCTTGACATGACAAGATTGAAGACCGTTAATGATGCGATGAGTCGTGTAAGAGGCCGCTGCGTGTGGCAACAAGGAGAAAGCTGCTGCGTGTGAAGCCATCCTGATTAGGGGAGATTGTTAGGAATAATCAAGATTATTTTGCATGATGGAGTAGTAGAGTTAGTTGGCTCGTTGAGTCATGCGTGCATGCAGCAGTTACGCTCGGCCAGATGTGCATGCAGCAGTTATGTGCATGTGTTAAATAAGCTAGCGTGAGTTAAGGAGGGAGGTGGCGTGAGTTAAGGAGGCCGGTTATGCTTGCTGTGTCTATTTACTTGGTTGTATGCAATGCATATAAAGAAGTAGAAGAGATGAATGAAACAAAGAAAAATGTCGTGACTTCCGAGCGGCACAAAACTCTCTAGCATTCTCGTTATCATCTGTGTTCCTCTTCGTGCGTGCGTTCTAGAGATGAAACAATGAACGAGTTCTCTACGGGAGTTGGGCCAATGACCTATCCAATGTTCTTGATTGGGAAGTGGATTGGCTTGACGCTATTGTACCTGCCGATGGAAGACTTGCTCTGGATCATGATCTTCATGCCAATTAGTGCCCACATAGGGCCGACCTTGCGAGTTATGAAAAGGCGGCTGTGGGTGAAGCGGGAGCTGCCACCCCCCGTTGCACGGTAGGCATCAACTAGCGCCTAACCCCTGAGCCCCTGAGTCCAGACTCGGGCGGTCTCAGCACTGTCGGCTGGGAAGCCGGATCAGGTGGAAAACCATGTAGGGTAGAATCACTATGACCATAGGCAGTGTAACAGGCCGATGGTAAGGCCAATGCTAGAGGCCCCTATTTGATTGGTGCATCACTGATGGGTATTTGTGGAGAGTGGTTGGTCTCGACATTAGGTATTGGTGACAAATCTTGACCTAAGATGTTTGGTGCACCGGTTAAAGGTCCTGTTTGGAGGAGTTTTAAGCTGACTTCGGCTTCAGAAAAACCAAAAGCCCCCCTAAATAGAGTATCTTCGCAATAGCTTAATTCTTAAGCCACAACCGAAGCCCATGTAAAAAACCAAACCAACTCTCTACCAACTTTTCTGGCTTATTGTGGAAGAAGGATAGCTATCTGCCACTAGAACTTCTCTAAAATTACCCACCAAATACCACCGGATAAAAGACGTACCCTTCCTGTCAGGTCCCCTCCCCACCTCGTACCCATTCGCTTCCCGACGCCACTCAACCTCCTCCTTCCCCGCGCCGCTCGGCCTCCTCCCGTAGGCCGTAGCCACGCCGCTCGGCCTCCTACCCCGAGCCTCCTACTTGTAACACCCCCCCTTTTTCCCGTTCTTCTTCCCCCCTCCTCCCCTCCCCCGACCAGCGTTGACCCACCTCCCGACCGCACCGTGTGGCGCCGTCGCCTCCCTCCATCAACTCGTCCTCGCGGCTCGCGCCGCTCCCGTGCCGTGCCTCTGCCTGCGCCAAGGCACGCCAGGCCCTCCTGGTCGTCGCCCTTGTCCCATCCTTGCTCCCCATCTCCGTTGACGCTCCCACTACGCCACGACTCCGGTGGCCCCCCCTCCTCGTCGGGTCTCGTCACCAGCACGCCCCGTGCCCGTCGCTCCCGCCGACACCCCGTCGTGCGCCCTGAGCCTCCACGGCCCCGTTGTTCCCCACCTCCTTTCTTGTGGCTATAAGAGCCCTCGAAGCCCCCCCTCCCCGGTGCCCTCCCTTCCTCTCCCCCACCCCCTTTCTTCCCCAAGCAAGAAGCGAAAAAGAAGAGCAAGAAGAAGATAGGCCAAGGACTTACCTCCCGGTGAGCCCCGTCGCCGCCGCCTCGAGCCTAGCTGCCGCCTCGTGCTCCCGAGCTCCCGCGCGCGTCACCGTCGCCCCGAACCTTCCCCTCCGTCGTCGCCGCTGCCGCTTTCCCTCCCGGGTCTCCCCTTCCTCCCCGTGCGCCGCCGTCCTCTCTCCCTTCTCCCCGCGCGCCGCCGTCGCCCCCTCATCTCCCCCTTCCCTCTGCTGCTAGCCCGAGTCCCCCCCCTTTAGGGCGTCGACCCCGTGGGCCGTCCTACGCGTGGGACACGTCCCCCCGCGCGATTTTGGCCGAGGCTGTGGGCCGGGCCAAATTGTGGTTTGGGACGCCGACCGTTTTTCTTTTTCTTTGTTTTTCTTTTCCCTTTTTCTATTTTAATTCAAAAGCGAGGCTTTAAAAATTAGTATCTCCCTCATTTCAACTCCAAAAATTATAAAGTAAATTTCTAAAAATTTGTTAATTCAAGATCTTGCTAATGGCATAGGTCTTGTTCAATTTGGAGTTCATTTGTTGTTCATTTGTATTTAATTGCTCTTTTTGTTTGTCTGTGCCTTTTTTCGGTACAATCGCCCGATTAGGATTTGAAGACGCAGACGACTTCCAAGTTGATCGAGCACAAGATTATCAAGATCCTCTTACCTATATCCAAGGCGAGTCAATACTTTAATCATATTGAGCCTACATTTTATGCAAATTATATTCTTTTAAAGTAGCAAATTGCATGCTTTAATTCTTTAATCAAACGTATGTTAAAGCTTAAGGTAGTTAAATACCCATTTGATGATTAATTAGTTATTACGCCATCCTTGACAACTTGAATCCCTTAACCATTGTCACCCTAGTAACTATGTGGTAATACTAGTTATAGGTTGTACTTAAGCGATATGCTAGTCTTACTTAAGTACTGGGACATTAAAATGTTCCAATCATCATCTCTTCAAACACGAAAATATTTTGGTCAGTCATTGGTGGTCCATGACTGAGGCAAAGGTGGTAATCTGGTTTTACTCCTCAAAACCCTAAAATTGCTATTACCCTGTCTGGGTGGACGGTAAGATGGATGGTATGACAGTGGGTGCTAATGTAGCATAAGGACCGTTGTGTTGTGGATCGGAATGTGGAATGAACCGCCCAGACAACCCTAAGGACTTAATCTTGTCATGACCTCCTGTGTAAAACAAGTGCAACCACAAGTCTGTAAAGTACAACCTGGCTAAATAATTTGTATCCATCAGTACGAGTTGCATCAGATAGATGATCCGCGACGCCGTGAGCCTTTGTGGCGAGGGGTGTCGGGGTGCGCGACGTAAGTCGTTGGATGGCGCAAGAGGGGGTCCGAGTAAGGGTTGACGGGTCTAAAAGAGCGTAACCCTTCGTGGACGAAACCTTAGCGAAGTGTAACTAATACTGATAGATGCATTGTAAAGGCCTTGTGATGACCTCCCGTTGATTCACATGTCTTCGAAAACGTGTGTACATATCAGGATGATTATCTCTTGTGGGTAAAGTGTACAATCTCTGCAGAGTCTAAACTGTTTAAACAGCCGTGCCTACGGTCAAAGGCGGACATGGGAACTTAACTTGAGTTAGTTCTATTTCAAAAACCTTTGTGGGTGGTATGAAAATGTGGTGGGCTCACCTAGCCCTGGATTGGATTTTTCCCTGGGTTTGCAGACTCAGTGATGTTAATATATGGGGGTAACCCCAATCAAATTAAGCATGGGTAGAGTTTCCGACGGAGGGAACCTCTGCTGTTATTAAATATTGCACAATTACTCTCTTTAATAAAAATACAATTTGTTAAAAATGCTAAGTGATAGGACTTTGTATTTATGATAATTAAAAACATTACTTTCGCAAATAAAAGAACCTAAGCCATCCTTGTTTAGCCTTGCATGTATATTATTGCATTGTGTGTTGGCTCGCGAGCACGGAAGTTGTGTTCATCCTCGCTCTTTCCCCAAAAACCTCAGAAGCAGGAAACCCTGGAGATTACGACTATTACGAGGATCCAGAAGTCGGAGGACCCGGAGATAATGAAGCGTAGTATAGTCATTAGTTGTTCTAGTCTCGCCCCAGTCCAGCTGACTCCGTTGGTTCTTGCGTGCATCTTATATTATCTGAGTCTTTAGGTAATATCGGACGCACACGAGTTTCCCCAATCGCTTGCCTGTGGAGAGATGTGCTCTCACCCCTTTGGCTTCCGTTGTCGCTTTCGCTTTTGTAATGTAATCAATTTGGCCTGTTCGGCCCTATTGTAAAACTCGACCCGACGCGGTCTATGTAAACTCTGTTGTGTTGAATTAATGAATGGTACGGTTCTACGCCATGTATGAAGTGATTCAGCGATGTATTCTGTGAGTGCTAGCTACCGATCCAAGGGAATAGTATAGTGTTTCACGTGGATTCGGATTAGAAATCCGGTCAAACAGAGCCGGTATCAGAGCATACGACTGTAGGAGCCTTAGCTAGACTGGTCGAGCCTAAGGACTTGAGTGTTATTTTCA
The DNA here is from genome assembly GCA_036346255.1 of Ampelocalamus luodianensis. Classification (NCBI taxonomy): domain Eukaryota; kingdom Viridiplantae; phylum Streptophyta; class Magnoliopsida; order Poales; family Poaceae; genus Ampelocalamus; species Ampelocalamus luodianensis. Next base: position 35,091,620 of record CM070626.1, on the reverse strand, counting down.
AAAACTAAGAAGAGCTTTGCCAAAAATATAACGTATCTATTGCTCTTACTCACCTCTCTTAGTTCTTTACTTACGTCCTTTTGTGAGCCGACTCCGTTGCTGGCTCTCTCTGTTGTTTTTTTTTTAAATAGATAAATCGTATCGTCGTACGATGGCCTGTGGGATTTCCTTCTCTCACGGTGAGAACGACGGCAAGTTTGTCGGTATTCCTCCGCAAACTCAAGCAGTACCTTGGTTCGCCACTGGCCCATCTTTAGAGGTTGGAAGACCTAGGTTCTGGATCGAGAGTCTTATTCCATAGAGGTTGAGTTCATCGCTCACACCTTTCGGACTGAGCATCCCAGGAGCCGCTGTTCCGATGCCTTTCAGAACATAGCGCGCTTCGCCTTGACTCACTTGTGCCAAGTGCACGAGGTTCTCTTGTTGAGGTCGCCCTTTCTGTTTCTTCCCGTCTCTCTAGGAAGGAGAATGCTACCCGAAGATCTTCGACATCAAGAACAACGCCAATGCAGTAGCCGTCGTGATGCATGCTCCAGCTCCTCCTGCACCAGCCATCATCCTCAGCAACCCGACGTTAACAAAACATCTTGGACCCCGTACCAGGATCGTTGCACGCAAGAGCAAGCGACACCCCAGTCCGCCGCCCGTCATCAACATCGAAGACTCCAATCGAGGACGCAACCTTTCTCGTTCTCGCTCTTGTTCTCGGTTGCCTGATTTCAGTCGCAACCATTCCCGTCTCGCTCCCGAGCAATCTGCACACCGTGGTCGATGCGATTGAAGAGTAATTAGCTTAGTTTAGCTAGCAGTGCTTGCTAGGCAGCCTTTTGGTCTGCAAGCATCTTTTCCTTTCTTTTACCTCAGTGAGTAGACATTGTGCTTGTATCTTGTGTCATGACTTAGCATAGCCTATATACTATGTTTTAGGAGTCATGTAACACCTAATCCCCCTTAATATATTGCAGCCATTCTTGGCTTTGTATTATGGTTGATCGTTTTTCTTCGTTGGTTTGATGTTTTTCTGCTGTGCTCTAGAGGGCCAGAAAACCCTCATATAAACCCCCTCCCCCTCGTTCTAAGCCTCTGAGTTTCTTCAGATGCCGCCAAGAAGAGCCGCCGCCCCAAGACGTGGTGCCTTTGTAGCAGGCCGAGGAAGAGGCCGTGGCAATGGCCGTGGTCATGGTCGTGGCCGTGGACAAGGTCTACCTCCTCCGCCCCCAGCAGACCCAACCATGGCACAAGTCATGTTGCAGCAGGCCCAAATTCTTGAAGCTTTGATCGCTAATCAGCAGAATGGGTCAGCCGGTCGCAATTCCAACCTTGCGAGACTTTCGGGACTGCACCCTCACCTTCGCGCTGCGGTGATGAACCCTTGAAGTGAAGACCGCTCGGAGATACCGAGAAAGCTTCGTCCTCGCCCATTGTTCGTAAGAAGACAAAGTGGACTTTGCCACCCATTCACAAAGCAGTGCATTTAGCTGGTGGGAGAACTACCTCGCTGCCCGAGGTGGTGATAGTTCAGAAGAAGAAGAGGTAGAAGTAGCGGAAACCGTGGCCTCTACAACTGGAGCCCCACAAGAGCCCGTTACCGTCGCCGCTGCCACCATAGAAGAAGTTGCTGAAGTACAACCAGAAGAAATTGAACCCGCATGGCAATCAATTCCTTGGGCGGAATTCAAAGCCGCTTGCAGAACCAACTTTGTACCAGCCGGTACCATGAGATTGAAGAAGAATGAGTTCAGAGCTCTCAAGCAGGGTCAGATGTCAGTGAATGAGTATCTAACCAAGTTCAACCAGCTCGCCCGTTACGCCCCCAATGACGTAGCTGACGAAGAAGAGAAAATCGACCGCTTTGTGGAAGGAATGCGCGAAGACATGAGAGGACAGCTCATCCTCCACGATTACTCCAGCTTCCACCAATTGGTCAATAAAGCCCTCATCTGTGAGAATGAGAACAGAACTGCGGAGGTTAGCCGCAAAAGGAAGATGTCATTTTAGAGGCCACAAGGTAGCTTTCCCCAGAAGTCAGCTTTTCAGGACAGCTCGTCTTTTCCACCACTAGTAGCCTTATCTCCGAGACTTCAGTTGCAACTCCTCGTCCTAGTGAGAATGTTTCCTATGCTCCCCGCCCCACTGAACAACTTGCAGTGCGCAACCCGGTAGCACATCTGCACTGTTTGAAGTGTGGAGAAAAAGGACACTTTGCCAAACGATGCCCTCAACGCCAGAACACTTCTGCAAAGTTCAACTCAGGAGCCACAACAACCCGAGGCAAGACTTCAGCTGCCAGTAAGAGTCATCAGACCTCGCAACTATCCAGAGCCGCTTCCACTCCAAGCCAGAGCAGAAGCCAAGGCCATATTAACCATGTCACTGCAAAAGCCCAAGAAGCTTCAGGGGTAATGAGAGGTACGTTCTTTGTCTAATCTAAGTAGCTCGAATCTCGGGGTCGAGATTCCGTTTAAGGTGGGTAGGTTTGTAACACCCCCCCTTTTTCCCCGTTCTTCTTCCCCCCTCCTCCCCTCCCCCGACCAGAGTTGACCCACCTCCCGACCGCACCGTGTGGCGCCGTCGCCTCCCTCCATCAACTCGTCCTCGCCGCTCGCGCCACTCCCGCGCCATGCCTCTGCCCGCGCCAAGGCACGCCAGGCCCTCCTGGTCGTCGCCCTTGTCCCATCTTTGCTCCCCATCTCCATTGACGCTCCCACCTGCTCCCACTACGCCTCGACTCCGGTGGCCCCCCTCCTCGTCGGGTCTCGTCACTAGCACGCCCCGTGCCCGTCGCTCCCGCCGACACCCCGTCGTGCGCCGTGAGCCTCCACGGCCCCGTTGTCCCCCACCTCCTTTCTTGTGGCTATAAGAGCCCTCGAAGCCCCCTCCCTGGTGCCCTCCCTTCCTCTCCCCCACCCCCTTTCTTCCCCAAGCAAGAAGCGAAGAAGAATAGCAAGAAGAAGATAGGCCAAGGACTTACCTCCCGGTGAGCCCCGTCGCCGCCGCCTCGGGCCTAGCCGCCGCCTCGTGCTCCCGAGCTCCCGCGCGCGTCACCGTCGCCCCGAACCTTCCCCTCCGTCGTCGCCGCCGCCGCTTTCCCTCCCGAGTCTCCCCTTCCTCCCGTGCGCCGCCGCCCTCTCTCCCTTCTCCCCGCGCGCCACCGTCACCCCCTCATCTCCCCCTTCCCTCTGCTGCTAACCCGAGTTCCCCCTTTAGGCGCCGACCCGTGGCCGTCCTGCCAGTGGGCGCGTCCCCACGCGGTTTTGGCCGGCGTGGGCCGGGCAAATTGTGGTTTGGGACGCCGACCGTTTTTCTTTTTCTTTGTTTTTCTTTTCCCTTTTTCTATTTTAATTCAAAAGTGAGGCTTTAAAAATTAGTATCTCCCTCATTTCAACTCCAAAAATTATTAAGTAAATTTCTAAAAATTTGTTAATTCAAGATCTTGCTAATGGCATAGGTCTTGTTCAATTTGGAGTTCATTTTTGTTCATTTGTATTTAATTGCTCTTTTGCTTGTGCATGCCTTTTTAGGTATAATGCTTGATTAGGATTTGAAGACAGACGACTTCAAGTTGATCGAGCACAATATTATCAAGATCCTCTTACCTATATCCAAGGCTAGTCAATACTTTGATCATATTGAGCCTACATTTTATGCAAATTATATTCTTTTAAAGTAGCAAATTGCATGCTTTAATTCTTTAATCAAACGTATGTTAAAGCTTAAGGTAGTTAAATACCCATTTGATGATTAATTAGTTATTACGCCATCCTTGACAACTTGAATCCCTTAACCATTGTCACCCTAGTAACTATGTGGTAATACTAGTTATAGGTTGTACTTAAGCAATATGCTAGTCTTACTTATGTACGGGGACATTAAAATGTTCCAATCATCATCTCTTCAAACATGAAAATATTTTGGTCAGTCATTGGTGGTCCATGAGTGAGACAAAGGTGGTAATCTGGTTTTACTCCTCAAAACCCTAAAATTTCTATTACCACCATGCGGGTGGGCGGTAAGATGGATGGTATGTGGTGGGTGCTAATGTAGCCTAAGGGATGTTGTGTTGTGGATCAGAATATGGAATGAACCGCCCAGACAACCCTAAGGACTTAATCTTGTCATGACCTCCCGTGTAAAACAAGTGCAACGAAGTCCGTAAAGTACAACTGGCTAAATAATTTGTATCCATCGATGCTGAGTTGCATCGAGATAGATGATCCGCGACGCCGTGAGCCTTTGTGGCGAGGGGTGTCGGTGCGCTGACGTAAGTCGTTGGATGGCGCAAGAGGGGTCAGAGTAAGGGTTGACGGGTCTAAAGAGCGTAACCCTTCGTGGACGAAACCTAGCGAAGTGTAACTAATACTGATAGATGCATTGTAAAGGCCTTGTGATGATCTCCCCTTGATTCACATGTCTACGGAAACGTGTGTACATATCAGGATGATTATCTCTTGTGGGTAAAGTGTACAATCTCTGCAGAGTCTAAACTGTTTAAACAACCGTGCCTACGGTCAAAGGCGGACATGGGAACTTAACTTGAGTTAGTTCTATTTCAAAAACCTTTGTGGGTGGTATGAAAATGTGGTGGGCTCACCTAGCCCTGGATTGGATTTTTCCATGGGTTTGCAGACTCAGTGATGTTAATATATGGGGGTAACCCCAATCAAATTAAGCATGGGTAGAGTTTCCGACGGAAGGAACCTCTGCTGTTATTAAATATTGCACAATTACTCTCTTTGATAAAAATACAATTTGTTAAAAATGCTAAGTGATAGGACTTTGTATTTATGATAATTAAAAACATTGCTTTCGCAAATAAAAGAACCCGAGCCATCCTTGTTTAGCCTAGCATGTATATTATTGCATTTTGTGTTGGCTCGCGAGGACGGAAGTTGTGCTCATCCTCGCTCTTTCCCCAAAAACCTCAGAAGCAGGAAACCCTGGAGATTACGACTATTGCGAGGATCCAGAAGTCAGAGGACCCGGAGATAATGAAGCGTAGTGTAGTCATTAGCTGTTCTAGTCTCGCCCCAGTCCAGCTGACTCCGTTGGTTCTTGCGTGCATCTTATATTATCTGAGTCTTTAGGTAATATCGGACGCACACGAGTTTCCCCAGTTGCTTGCCTGTGGAGAGATGTGCTCTCACCCCTTTTGCTTCCGTTGTCGCTTCCACTTTTGTAATGTAATCAATTTGGCCTGTTCGGCCCTATTGTAAAACTCGACCCGACGCGGTCTATGTAAACTCTGTTGTGTTGAATTAATGAATGGTACGGTTCTACGCCATGTATGAAGTGATTCGATGTATTACGTGAGTGCTAGCTCGATCCAGGAATAGCAGTGTTTCACAGAGGATTCTGGATTAGGAAATCCGGGTCCGACACTACTCCCACCCTCAGCACCGGGTGTAGGGAAACGGGTAGGCTACACTAGCGCAAATTAAAAAATTCTACCCGTAAACCAAGATCACTGCAGCTTATAGATCACGGTCTTACCACTAGACGCGCGGTGCGGAAGTTGATGCAAAGACGTCAGGCGGTGTAGTCGTACTCGATTGATGCGATGCGTCGGGCGAGTAGTCGTACTACTTCCTGCGCCCTCGTCGCGGTGTCCCACGCGGCTCCTTTCTTGCGGTTCGTCCCAACGCCACGCGATGCGGCGCCTCAAAGGTATCCACACGTGCGGGAGAGCGGCGCACGCGGACTACTAGATCGCGCGAAGCGACTAGGGCGTGGGAGGGTGGCGGCCGGGTTTGGGGATGTCACGAAAAACTCAACCCTTAACCGGGCGCCTGCCTCCTTTTATAGACGATCCTTATAATGGGCTTCTACGAATAGAGGCCCATTAGGACTCAATGCCCGATCTAATTCGGATCCAATCGAATTAGGCTTCACCTTAAGTGTGTGACCTATAGGTTCACGTATGTTTAGACATGACGCAAGTTCACATACTTGGTCAATAGTTGGTAGCGGCCTCTAGCAAGCGTGCCAACTCCTAAACGCACGTAAAGATCATATCGGACGAACCATCACAACGTTATGTACATGCCAATCCCTTTGCCTCACGATATTTGGTCGAGCTCCAAGCTGACCACTCTTTTCGATCCCGTGATCAGGAATCCCTTACTAGGTTAACTCTTAACCTTAAGTAGCATGGCCATGCATTTACGGATCCGATCACTCGAGGGCCAGAGATATCTCTCGGTAGAGAGGGGCAAATCCATCTCGACCGACCATGCCTCGCAAAGCATGCTTCATGACAAACCCGAAAGCTACCTTTATAACTACCCGATTCATTTTGAGTAGCGTTTGATAGCCCCTAAGTAGGTCGATTCACATCTCAAGTACATGCGACAATCTCGTGTCTAAGGACAAGGCGTACACATTGTGTAGAGAGAACCATAAGAATAATTACTATGTCTCATGTTGGGTCGGTCCAACCCCATGTTCTAAACATGTGTCCACATTATTGGTTTGACATCTCCATGTCTATGACTCGTGAAACATGGTCATCAACCGATACATGTGCTAATCAATCATTCACGTGTGTCCTCACATGAACTCCGACTAGGGACAACTTTAGAATAACCATACAAGTAAAGAGTTTCACAAACAAGTCACATACTTGTTAATCAACACAAAGGCAATATTCAAGGAACATTTATTAAATCATGGATACAATGAAATATCATCATCAATATGATTGCCTCTAGGGCATATCTCCAACAGTCTCCCACTTGCACTAGAGTCAATCTAGAAGATATCTAATACCCATAGCTCTTGTGTGCGCCTCATGCTTAGGGCGTGGGAGAGGCTTCACAAAGGATCTCAAATATTCAAATCAGTGTGTATTTTGCATATCTTTAAATCTCCTCGATTAAGGATCTCTCGAATGAGATGAAACGCGCAGATATGTGTTTGTTCTTTTGGTGATTCCTCGGCTCCTTGGCTTGCGCAATGGCCCCACCGTTATCACGATAAAGATCCGGAGGATGCACGCACTAGGAACCACACCTAGTTCGATTATGAACTTCCTTATCCAAACACCTTCCTTTGCCGCTTGAAGCCGCAATGTACTCGGCCTCCGTTGTAGAGTCGACACGTCTCTGCTTGGAACTCTTCCAACTTACCGCACCACCGTTCAAAAGGAACACAAAACCCGATTGCGATTTGTAATCATCTTTGTCGGTTTGGAAGCTTGCATCGGTGTAACCATTTACAACGAGCTCTTCCTCACCTCCGTAGACTAGGAACACATCCTTAGTTCTTCTCAAATACTTGAGGATGTTTTTAATCGCTGTCGAGTTGACTCTCACCGGATCACTGGTATCTGCCAGTAACACTTAGAGCATAGGAAACATCGGGCAGTACACATCATAGCATACATGATAGATCCAATGGCCAAGCATATGGAATCTTACTCATGCGATCTCGCTCATCGGTTGTCGAAGGACACCGAGTCTTGCCAAGATTTATGCCATGAGACATGGGCAAGAACCCTTTCTTTGCCTCCTCCATGTTGAACCGTTTCAACACTTTGTCAATGTAAGTACTCGGCTTAATCCTATTAGCCTTTTGATCTATCTCTATAGATCTTAATACCCAAAATATATCTTTGCTTCCCTAAGTCCTTCATTGAGAAACTATTTTTGGTGAGGTCTTAACGGACTCGAGCATAGGAATATCATTTCCAATCAGTAATATGTCATCTACATATAAGATTAGAAATACGAGTGAGCTCCCACTTGTCTTCTTGTAAACACAAGATTCTTCTTCGTTTTTATGAAGTCAAACCCTTTGACCACTTCATCAAAACGAATGTTCCAACTCCGAGATGCTTGCTTCAATCCATAAATGGATTTTTGAAGTTTGCATACTTTTCTAGCATTGTTTGATCGACAAAACCCTCGGTCGTATCATATACACGCCTCGGTTAAATTTCCATTAAGGAAAGCCGTTTTGACATCCATCCGCCATATCTCATAATCGAAATATGCGTGAATAGCTAGAATGATCCGTATTGATTTAAGCATCGCTACTGGTGAGAAAGTCTCATCGTAGTCAACTCCTTGAACTTGCGAAAACCTTTGCGACAAGTCGAGCTTTATGGATATGAACATTTCCATCCATATCAATCTTCCTTTTATAGATCCATTTGCACTCTATGGTTTTAACACCATCAAAGGGTCAACCAAATTCCAAACTTGATTGTCTCCCATGGATGCTATCTCGGATCTCATGGCACTATGCCATTTCTCAGAGTCTGGGTCCATCATTGCTTCCGCATAGGTCGTAGGCTCATCATTGTCTAACAATAACATATCTCGCGCATTGCGAGCCTTCCGACCTTCGTGGTGGTGGTGCTTCCTTTGCCATGGGGTCCTCAACTTTACGCCACATGGGCATCATTCGTCGAGTCTTCCCGATTGGTTCATCTTGAACTTCTTCAAGCCGCACCGTTCTTCCACTTGTCTCCTGTTGAGAAACTCTTTCTCTAGAAAACACCACTCGAGCGACAAACACTTTGCCCTCTAGTCGGTTGTAGAAGTAATATCCAAAGGTTTCCTTCGGATATCCCACAAAAATGCATTTATCCGACTTGGGTGTGAGCTTGTCCGACTGTAGTCGCTTGACAAACGCCTCACATCCCCAAATCTTTAGAAAAGACAAACTGTGACTCTTCCCAGTCCATATCTCATATGGTGTCTTAACTACGGATTTAGACGGTACCCTATTAAGTGTGAAAGCTGCCGTTTCTAGAGCGTAACCCCAAAGGATAATGGTAAATCTGACTGGCTCATCATCGATCGAACCATGTCCAACAAGGTCCGATTACGCCGCTCGGATACCCCGTTTCTTTGAGGCGTTCCGGGCGGTGTTAGCTGTGGAACAATTTCGCAACTCTTCAGATGATTGCTAAATTCATGACTCAAATACTCGCCACCACGATCAGATCGCAGAGCCTTAATTTTCTTGGCACGTTGATTTTCAACCTCATTCTGGAACTCTTTGAACTTTTCAAAAGTTTCAGACTTATGCTTCATTAAGTAGACATACCCATATCTACTAAAATCATCAGTGAAAGTTATGAAGTAATGAAATCCACCTCTAGCAGTCGTGCTCATTGGTCCACATACATCAGTATGTATGATTTCCAACAAGTCTGACGCCCTCTCAAAAGAACCTTTGAAAGGTGATTTGGTCATCTTACCAAGCAAACAAGCTTCACATGTCTCGTATGATTCAAAATCAAACGAAGTTAGAAGACCATCAGCATGGAGCTTCTTCATGCGCTTTTCACTTATGTGACCCAAACGACAATGCCAAACATAGGTGGGATTCAAATCATTAGGTCGAAGTCTTTTAGCATTTATGTTAAAGATAGGCGCATCATCAAGATTTAAAATAAATAACCCATTCACAATGGGCGCAAAAGCCATAAACATTCCATTTTTAGAGATCAAACAACCATTGTCTTTACTTGAAATGAATAACCATCTCTCATCAAACATGAGGGGATAAAATGTTTGACTCATACTAGGAACATAATAACAATTATTCAATTCCATAATAAATCTTGAAGGAAGCTGAAGTTGCATGGTGCCGACGGTCAACGCAAAGAACCCTTGCTTTATTTCCGACGCGAAAATCAACTTCACCTCTTGCGACTCCTCTACTTCTTATTAGCCTGCATCGAGTTGCAAATGTGAGCAAGCGATCCAGTATCAAATACCCAAGAGTTAATAGGAGAATCTGCGAGAAAATGTCTAAAACATTTATAACAAGTGTACCATGGGTAGAAGTCTTACTTCGACCTTCTTCTTGCATTCATCTAATCCATGTACTTCTTGCGTTTCTCTTCCAGTGGCGATTTCTTTACAATAGAAGCATCTTGTCTCAGCTCGAGTCCAAAGATTAGGCTTAGGCGTTGGCTTGAGATCATATCTTTAACCTTGCCCTTATTCTTTGGCCATGGCTTCTTACCCTTTTCTTGAAGCTAGACTTGTTCTCGCATGACCATCACATGGCTAGGTCCTGCACACTTCTTAATGTCACTCTCTGCTGTTTTGAGCATCCCACAAAGCTCATTAAGGCCCTTATCGCCCCATGCATATGGTAGTTGAAATGAAATGCCCATAGCTAGGTGGAAGAGACGCTAAATGAAATCGATTGCCAACTCTTGGCCAATTGGAAAACCAAGTTTATCCAAAGTCCGATTGTAACCAACCATTTTGATCACATGTGGGCCTACGGGTGCACCTTCGTTAACTTGCATTCGTAAAAGCCTTAGATACATTGAACCGTTCGGTCTGGCTTGTATGCGAACATGTCCTTAAGCGCTATGATCATATCATACGCTTCGATCCTCAAAGCGCTTTTGAAGGTCGGGTTCCATGCATGCAAGCATAAGGCAAACTAATCTCAGAGAGTCATCACATGCTTTCTTGTAGGCATTTTTAACAAAGTGAGGCGCATTGTTAGCGTGTTCTTACGGGATTGGGGTATCGAGCGTTTTCCTTTTTATCGCCACGAGAACAATTTCAAAGTTACGGACCGATCAGAATAGTTTGTTCCATTTAATTTCTCTTTCTCAAGAATCGATCGCAAAGCAAAAGGGTGTGCGTGGTTGCTAGATGCCATTGATCTACAATAGGAAATGCAAAATACTAAGACAAATAAAACCATGATAGAGTAAATCGTATTAAACAAATTTAATAGAATGTACTCCCACTAAAATCAACATCCCTCTGTTGATTCTTAGCGATTCAAGATCCGCAATTAACGAGTCTACTAGTGAGCTTTTGCATCACCGCTAGGAGACAAGGTAATTGATAAGCAACACCTGCTAATCATATCTCTATATGACTCTTGTTGTTGGGTGACATCTCTATGCCCCGACGCCCAACCTTTATGCCCCAAGGCCCATAACCTTTATGATAACCTTGTTAAGTTCACCAATCCTTATGCATGTAAGTATCCGATACAAAACCCATCTAGTCAAGGAAAGTTGATGGTGCCCTAATTTTATAGACCCACCATCAATTTACAAGACATGGGATGGTGCAAAGTTTAATTGGGAGGGCATATGTTTAACTTAACATTTTGTGAGGGATCGCTATACTTCTACCATTCAAACATACATAGGAGTAAAACAACAGGAATAGCATTCACACAGTTGTGACTCAGTATGGCCCATTTTCTCATGGTGATCTCCATCGCCATAGAATCTCATCCACCATGATGATCTCCATCTCCATGGTTCATGTGTGCCATCCTCCAAGTGATGTGTCCTCCGAGTACTACTATAAGCTATTACTCATAAATACTAGTAATAAAATACATGGATACTAGGAATCATCACAAGTCGGCACGCAGCCGTTAATGCAATACTTTGACAACACAATGGCTCCAGTGTTGTTGCACGTACCACGACACGCAGTCATGCAAATATTACAAACATGCATCACATACACATTAGGCCATACGGTCACATACATCCTGCAAAAACAAGTTTATGCATAGAATCGCAATCACGGATAGGGTCGAGGGGTTTCCCCATCGGGGTTCGAAGGGTTCGAAGGGGTTAAGTAAAAAAGAGATCCAATCTATGCAATTTTACATAGGATTTTGATCGGCAAATCATATTTACCACAAATCGACTCTTTGTTCGATTCGACCAATTTGTATCGATCTTCGCATGCCGCAACCGGTTTTACGTGTCACCTTTGTCACCCCGATGGCGAATCCGACCAGGTAGGGGTATGTTGTTTCACGACCTTAGCAAAGCATGATCACGGTACATCGATTATTAATCTAGGTTCGATTCGATCAATCATATTGATCTTCGCATGCCGCAACCGGTTTTACGTGTCACTTTGTCACCCGATGGCGAATCCGACCGGTGAGTACGTTGTTTCACGACCTTAGCAAGCATGATCACGGAAACCGGACCAATCCATTACGAACTATACAATCGATCACATCGATCATACCGATTTACATATCGCCATATGCAAATCACCGAACCTATAACATGACAAAGAACCGCTCGATACCATCGTAGGGAAAGCGGGTAGGCTACACTAGCGCAAATTAAAAAATTCTACCCGTAAACCAAGATCACTGCAGATTATAGATCACGGTCTTACCACTAGACGCGCGGTGCGGAAGTTGATGCAAGACGTCGAGCGGTGTAGTCGTACTCGGTTGATGCGATGCGTCGGGGCGAGTAGTCGTACTACTTCCTCGTCCTCGTCGCGTGTCCCACGCATGGCTCCTTTCTTGCGGTTCGTCCCAACGCCACGGATCACGGCGCCTCAAAGGTATCCACACGCACGGAGGGAGAAGCGCGACGCCGGACTACTAGATCGCGCGGCGACTAGGGCGTGGGAGGGTGGCGGCCGTGGTTTGGGGATGTCACGAAAAACTCAACCCTTAACCATCGCCCTGCCCTCCTTTTATAGACGCCCTTATAATGGGCTTCTACGAATAGAGACCCATTAGGACTCAATGCCCGATCTAATTCGGATCCAATCGAATTAGGCTTCGACCTTAAGTGTGTGACCTATAGGTTCACGTATGTTTAGACATGACGCAAGTACACATACTTGGTCAATAGTTGGTAGCGGCCTCTAGCAAGACGTGCCAACTCCTAAACGCACGTAAAGATCATATCGGACGAACCATCACAACGTTATGTACATGCCAATCCCTTTGCCTCACGATATTTGGTCGAGCTCCAAGCTGACCACTCTTTCTCGATCCTGTGATCCGGAATCCCTTACTAGGTTAACTCTTAACCTTAAGTAGCATGGCCATGCATTTCTGGATCCGATCACTCGAGGCCGAGATATCTCTCGGTGAGAGAGGGCAAATCCCATCTCGACCGACCATGCCTCGCAGCATGCTTCATGACAAACCCAAAGCTACCTTTATAACTACCCGATTCACGAGTAGCGTTTGATAGCCCCTAAGTAGGTCGATTCACATCTCAAGTACATGCGACAATCTCAGGTCTAAGGACAAGGCGTACACATTGTGTAGAGAGAACCATAAGAATAATTACTATGTCTCATGTTGGGTCGGTCCAACCCCATGTTCTAAACATGTGTCCACATTATTGGTTTGACATCTCCATGTCTATGACCTGTGAAACATGGTCATCAACCGATACATGTGCTAATCAATCATTCACGTGTGTCCTCACATGAACTCCGACTAGGGACAACTTTAGAATAACCATACAAGTAAAGAGTTTCACAAACAAGTCACATACTTGTTAATCAACACAAAGGCAATATTCAAGGAACATTTATTAAATCATGGATACAATGAAATATCATCATCAATATGATTGCCTCTAGGGCATATCTCCAACACCGGGATCAACCCCAAGGCCAAGCCTTACTACCTCTTCGATGGCTACACGCATCTCTCCTCTGGGCTCACGTGCAGACTCACTGGACTCACCATCGGGATGACCATCAGTATCGTCCGTGACACCGGCGTCAGGTCATCCCCCTATCCCCAAATCTGCCCGCCAGGAGCTAACTTTTTTTTGTTATTTTAATGTCTGTTAATGTGGTAAATTGCAGTATCTGTAGGTCTAAGCTGTCTCATTAGTGCTATTACATGATCGATTAGTATGTGCGGTGGAAAAAAATTTATTTTCTTCATAGCATTTGGCTGCTCGGTGAAACAAATAGGATTGTTTATTTAACAGGCTTACTGGCACTGCCCAGCTTTATCTGAAGACAATTTTGTTTGTTTATGGCATGAGGCAGAACAAGTTGGTTAATATATGAGCTGATATATGTCATGTAGGGAAGGCAATGCAAGTGTCATGTACCATGTCCACCTAGATCTTGGTGTAACCCTACGCCAGCTGGGCACCATGCATCACTGTCCCTTCCTGGTATGGAAATGCCATCCCCTGCCCAGCCTCAATAGAAATGGACCCAACCAGCCTCACTTGGAGCTTGCAGGGTGTAGGTTCCTACAAAATGATACACAATTAGGTAAAGCATCCTATAGGTCTATCTTTGGAGCATTCCAGAGATTTATATTACCTGGATGTTGTTGATAGGTAATTCGACGTCGTTATGTTCAGAAAGTGCAGTGGATGCGCAGCTACTCCGACGTTGAGGGGGACTGGCTGCCAAAATAGTAGGGGCGGCTTGCGACTGGTTGAGGGCTTGATTCATTTATTCCTGTAATGATGTTATCTGTCCTTGAAATTCTGCATGAATCTCCTCTTTCAACCATTCCTCACGCTTGGCCTTGGATCTCTTCCTACTCCTATACGCCTCAGAGTTGTGTAGGAAGCCCTGCCTCCAAGGTACATAAACCCCAAGGCCTCATGTGCGACTCGGGTGCTCCTTGTTTCCCTGGGCCGTGGATAGCATATCCCTCTCCCTGACTGCTTCGAAGGAGCCTTAGGAAGATTCAGTACTCAATGTTTGCTGCAAGAGGCCATCATGTTATTTTAGACTTATTAACTATAAAGTTATGGACTTATTAACAACTAGCAAGTTCAACATATCTTACCAGACGTTGGGACACTCCCTCGTATGTCGGTTTTTTGAAAGAGGTGGCGCCCGAAGACGTGGTTGATGACCTCATTCTTAACCTGTTTCGGATGCGCTCGTCCATGATCCCAGCAAATAGCAGGGAGGCCTCCCATCGAATTGCCTCCTCGTTCTCCCTCGTCCATTATGGGATTTTACCCTCATACCCAGCGTTGCCGAGTCTGTGGGGGGTGAGTGTTTAGTGTCTGGATAGCCTTGTGTGCCGCACTTTGCTCCTGAAATTCGGTTGTCGTCTTCATCTGCACAAAGGCGGCCCATGTATCCGGTGACACAAAATGATACTTCGTGAAGGGCATCTAATCCTTCTTCGCATACTCCGTGACAAGCGTGCTCTTGAAGGTCTTCCACGCTTTTCCCATCGTGAGGAATGCCTGCCATCGTACGAGTCCTTGGACTTCTACTGGGATCTCGAAAGACCTTTAAAGTTCATCCCACAACTGCTCGTTCTCTTCTTCCGTCAGAGACTTCCAGCTTGGTGTGGTGATGGGGACCCATTCCCTTGCAACTATCCCACAGGTGATCCAAAATGCTGCTGTTGCTTTCTTGGCCTGCAAAGGGATCCCAACGGGAGTGACCTCACTGATGGTCATTTAGTCCTCAGGCATTTTCAATATTCATCTGCCATTTCACTTAGGTGCCCCTTTCATCGGAGCGCCAGATGCATTCGGCAACATCGATGATGGCGGCGAAGACTGTTCCATATCCCAACCTATTCCAATGTAATTATTTCATATAATTATAATTATTTCATATATATAATTATTTCATATATATAATTTCATATAATTATTTCTTAAGCTAAATCACCCACCTTTCCCAACTGTGCTATTAAATAAATTCTCATGAGAAATAGAGCTCAAACAGGATGGGGGAAGTGATGGAAAGTTATTTAATAGAACACCTCGAATTTTTTTTGGGAATGTAGAAGGTTGATTAATTGAAGTTTGCTAATATATAGAACATTGCATAAACTGGTACTACATAAATGACAAAATTAACATATACACATGTAAAATCTCCAAGTCATTTAAACAGAATAATATGCTCAACACATAGATCATGTGTACAATTAAAATCAGCATAAAGCTAAGATTTAGAAGATTGTTTATTGCTCTCAGAAGGCTAGTTGCACAAAATATAATCTTGACCATCACAACACTCATGTCAATATCTCTTCACCAATCAACTATGACAACCACAAAACAGACTGTAACATCCCAAAATTTCGCTTCTAGCAAAAATAAAATTTAAATTATTTTCCTTTGATTTTTTCTGGACTTTTTAAAAGTTTTTCCCTATTTAATTGAAACCAAAATAAATTATTTACAAAATTAAATGCCAATGTTGAGTTGGAAGTATCTTAGTTAGGTTCCAAACAATTCAGGGAATTTTTGTGTATTTTTCTAGAATTTTTGGACCTTATTTATTAACTTCTAAAAACCTATTTATTTTCTTGCAATTCTTGTAATTCGAAATATTTATAAAATCTGGAAAAATCTCCTCCGGGCCGAATCTTTCCCTCGGCCAATTTCATTCCAGGCCAACCGCTTTCCCTCTCTCACCGCCATGCAGGCCCGTCTAGTCAGCATCTCCCTCTTTCACTCACCCCGCGCCGACCCCACCTGTCATCCCCGACCTCCATCTCTTTTTTCTTCTGCCTGAACCACTGCCGCCACCATTTCTGCTCGTAAATAGCTTTAATGCATCCGTTTCCACTTGCGATCGTGCATATACCCACGATCCTCTTCAACACATAGCCGCACTCAATCGACCGTTTCTTCCTCCTTTACTCGCGTTCTCGTCACCGCCGCACCAACTTAAAGCACCCGCACACATTCTCACCCCTTCGGATACCCTTTCGCCCTATAAAAGGGGGCACCAGCATCGCCTCCCTCCCCACATTCCACCCCTCTGAGCCCTATCCACTCATTCGCTCTCGTTCTGTCAGATTTTGCTCTTCTTCATCGTTGTACCCATCGATGTTGACGCTTCGTCGCCGTCGTCTACTCCATCGTGATCGCCATCTCATGATATACCTCATGCGCACATCATTTCCACCGGAGCGACCCCGGAACGCCATCGCCACCTTGAACCGTACCTCGTCGCTGCACTTCTTCCTCGCTGTCGGCCATTTTTGTTCGCCCTCTCACCGCGAAGGTGTGTGTCAGGTTCACCGTGTCACCCTCTTCATTTTGATACCACGCATTCACCTTGCCATGGCGCGTAGCGCCGATGAGCTTGTAGCCGAGCACCGCCGCTATCGCCCTGTGTAGTCGTAACCCTTTCGACCAGATGTGATCGTAGCCAACCCTTTCGACCAGGTGTGTTCGTAGCCAACCCTTTTGACCAGGTGTGGTCGTAGCCTTTCTTACGATCAGTGTTGTCGTAGCCTCCTTCGACAAGGTGGTCGTAGCTTCCTCTCGAGTGGTCGTAGCTTCCTCTTGAGTGGTCGTAGCTTCCTTTTGAGTGGTCGTAACTCTTCGACCAGTGTGGTTGTATCATCTTTCGACCAGTGTAGCCGAATCCTTCTTCTGACCACAGTACTCGAAGATGAACAGTACTCGAAGATGGTGAATAGTACTCAAAATTCCATTCCTGCGATGTTCATACTTTCAGCTGCTCGTTCTCTCTCATTCGTACTCCAATTTAATCGATTCTTGTCCCTAAATTCATATAAATTCAATATCCTCCTTGTGGTATCTATTTTATAATTATTTGGATCTTATTTAGTTGTTATTTGAATTTTCTTTGAATTTAGCTTATTTTTGCGTATAGATTTCGACGAGTCGGAGAACCAGAATTATCAACGACCAGACATTTGAGCAAGGCAAGTTACATCTTTGATCATGTTCAATCCAAATATTTCAAATTATTTAATTTCTGTCTTAAATTATCATTGCATACTTATTTCTATTCGATGTAATTTAAATACCTGTTTTTAAATTATAGTTATGCCTAAATCTTTTGTACTGCCAATCTTGACATTGAATTAAACCTACCTTGACAACTTAGATGAAAATCTAGTTTATGCAATAGTATGAACTAGAATATTTTCATAAAATTTATGCTTTGCCACGCTTAGACCTGAAATATTTGATTTGAAAAATTTTAGCCAAATGATCAACTATTGTTTAAAAGTCTATGATATTGGTTTGTCATGAAAGATTTTGCAAATCATTTGAAAAGCAAAAGGAAAAGTTGGTTTAGACTTGGGCGAAATGGATGTTTGGATAGTGCAAGTTGATGCACGAGATCGATTCATTTATATGATCGAGACCAAGGTTTATTAGTAGTCGCCTAAGTCAGTTAAGGACCGGTCTGAGAGCCATTTTTTGCTTAAGCTCCACTATACTACCACATGTCCTGAGTGGGCAGGACCTGGCTAAATAATTTACAACAATCTAGCATTATGCCCGCATTCTGTTTTGGTTTGTGCAGACGATGGTAATTGACGTCCATATCTGTAGGGGCTTACTTTGAACGATGGTAACAGACATCCATGTTCGGGCAACCTTCCCCCACAACGGTGAGCTCCGGGTCGATGGTAACTAATGTCCATGACTTGGGGTTAAGCTCATCGGACGGGTTGATGTTAGAGTGGGGTATTGTAAAAGCCTTGACATGTGCTCTAGACTACTTACCTAAGGTAGTGGGCGGTGGTATCAACGGATGCTAAACAAACTAGAGAAGTCGTGTCATGTGGGTAAAGTTGTACAACCTGTAACACCCTGGCTATTCGGAAGCCAAGATGTCACTTAATCATCTAACATACAACCATAATGCGGAAGAATTTGAATAATATCAACTAATGACATAAAAATGACACTATTTAATAGAACCATGGCATGAAAATAGTCTGAATTCAAGCAAGTATAACGAAGGGTGATCGAAGATCACAAGCAATACATAATCAATCATAACATAGAGAGGTTATCAACCACATCTAAATTTAATTATTACAGTTCATCAATTAACGAATGAAAGCTAGAACCAAATCCTATTATTGAATTGAGATATGGTGAAGTGAACGGATAGTGCATGTCTATTCCCTCCCGATAGAGCCATCATCAACGATAACCTAAAATCAACAAACAAAGCAAGAATGAATCCGAGACTCGGCAAATCGGTGAATAAATGAACTTACAACAATTATGAACAAGGCAACATCTTTTAAGAATAAGAACATAACATCGAATGAATATATGAATGAATGAAATGAGTGGATTGATTGCAAGGAATGGACTACTGCGTGCTTATACCGATATAGTTAGTGACACACGTCGGTGTTCACTTAAGCCCGCACCTTAACAAAAGTGCGGGGATCCAAGACCCGTATGAAGAGCGTTTCATACGGTGTCCAAATCTGCCCATCTTTGGAATTGATGGGTCTTACGTTGCCCATCTTTGGAATTGATGGGTCTTTCTATCCATTCAAGTGGATGGGACATGACAATGTCAAAAGCGCCCACATTGGAATGGTGGGACTTACAATCCACTTCCGTGGAAAAAATATGAATTATGGATGCATGGCATCAATATGAACAATGGAAAACATCATCTCTTAGCATAGATTCAACATATATGAAAGAACATAAACAATTCATCCTCTTGTATCACAAGATGTCATAACATAATCATGCAAGCATTCATCAATCACAACCATTAAGATTAGCAACATACTTGCCTTTCGCGTTGTGATGCGTTAGCAGTCAACGATGACGCTCCCAAACCTGTAGCCTCGCTGCCTAAACAATTAAATAAATGAAATAAGAACAACAGGGTACCCGACACGAACACTCAAGAAATAGCCATACTCCCAAATCTGAAAAACAGGCAGCACCACGGAATCGCATCTGGACAGTAGCACGATAATGACCATAGTTATTGACCTGGGACTCAAAACGAGGTGAGCCCAGATCCTTCATAAACTTAACGAACATATCTACAACATTCTAGTTGACGAGATAATCCAAATCAGCCAAAATAAAATGCTAACAGGCAGCGGAACTCAGAAGATAGATTCTGCCCAACCGACACGAACAGCAGTAAAGAACATAGCATAACTTTTGATCTACAACTCCGATTGGGGCGTTCGTTGACAATCTGTATAGTTTATAAAATTCTCTACAATAACTTAGTTGAGAGAAAACCCTGATTCGTCCATTAACATAAACATATTTTAGGAGACAACTTAAAAGGTAATTCTCGTCAGAATTCTGGACAGCAGAAACTAAAACGATCATAACTTTTGATCCGTACGTCGGAATCAGGTGTTCTTAGCGGCCACCGAAAGCTAAGAACAATACCTACAAAACTATACGAGATGGACATCTCAAATTCGGCCTCTAAGATCACAAAACAGACCACGTAACATTTTGGACAGAACTAACTTTCTAATCGCAGCAATTCGATCTATTCAAATATGATCCAAATCACATCTACCACTAATCAAACGATGAGGCTCGGCATTTGTTACCCTTGTAGCAACCAGGATGTAGGCGGAAGAACCTTGGAGAAGATGGTCTTCCTCCTCCTCCCCTCCTTTGGCCGAAACAACTTGCTGCCCTCCTTGATTCTCGCGTGGCAAGCAGCGGGAACTCCGTGAGGTGAGATGGGAGGCACCAGCTGCAGGGGGCAGCCACCAGGGAAGAAGGGGCGGCTCCAATGGGGCAGGGACGCGAGCGGGAGAGGGGGTGGGAGGGGGCGGCGACCAAAACAAAAAGGGAGGGGGGAAGAAGGGCGGCCGGCTAGGGTTAGGGGGCGCATGGGCCTAGGCCAAAGGGGGAAAAAACCTAGCCGGCCACAAGGCCTGGTCAGCCTGGCCGGAGGCCCAACCGTCTACTCTGCCCCAAAACCGAAAAAAGAAACTAACAGCCTTTTCCCGATTAATTTCCCTCTAAACGAAACTCGGAGTATTACATTCTACCCCCCTTAACAGAATTCGACGCCAAATTCTAACCATCGAAACGAACACAAAAACAGAACACTACAAAATTGGAAACAACAGATTAACACGAACCGGAAGTAAATAGGACTAGATATTGCTCGCGCATGTGAGACTCTAGCTCCCAAGTGGCCTCTCTCTCAAATTGATGAGACCAAAGAACCTTGACATACTTCAAAGTCTTGTTCCTCAGAACCCGCTCTGACTCTTCTAGGATTTTCACCGTTCGGGACTCAAAAGTAAGGTCCTGCTCAATGCTCAAAGGCTCTAGCGGAATGGCATGCTCCGGGTCTCTCAAGAACTTCCTCAACATTGATACGTGAAACACATTATGAACTCCGTGCATGGATTTTGGAAGATCCAAGCGGTAAGCCAACTTCCCAACACGTGCCATGATTGGAAAAGGTCCAATATACCGTGGGCTAAGCTTCCCTTTGGTACCAAAATGCACCACACCCTTGGTAGGTGATACCCTCAAAAGAACCTGGTCCCCCACCTCGAACTCCAAACCTCACCGTCTCACATCGGCATAGCTCTTTTGTCGGCTCTGAGCAGCTAACAGGTTTTTCCTAATCTCCACTACCCTGACCACGATTTGCTAAACCCAATCGGGACCCAAAATTGCCCGCTCTCCAACAGCATCCCAGCACAACAGGGATCTGCACTTTCGTCCATAGAGAACCTCAAATGGTGCGGCTCGAATGCTAGAGTGATAACTGTTGTTATAGGCGAACTCTGCCAAAGCTAGGTGGTCTTCCCAACCTCCCTTCTAGGGCATAATACAACATCTGAGCATATCCTCTAGGGTCTGAATTGTGTGCTCAGACTGGCCATCTGTTTGGGGATGAAACACGGTACTAAGACGAAGCTGCGTGCCCAAAGTAGTCTGCAAGCTCTCCCAAAACTTGGAGACAAACTTAGCATCTCGATCTGAAACAATAGTCTTTGGCACCCCGTGCAACCGCACTACTTCTCGCACATAGAGAGGAGCCAAATCACTAGCTGAGTTAGTTGTACGGATAGGAATGAAATGTGCCGACTTACTAAACCGGTCCACTATGACCCAAATAGCGTCCTTCCCTCGCTGCGTCCGGGGTAAACCAACTACAAAATCCATTCAGATATCATCCCATGGCCAAACTGGAACCTCTAAAGGTTGCAACAAACCTGCAGGTCGCTTATGCTCCGCCTTGACCCGCTGGCAAACTCCACAAGACATTACATATTGAGCGATATCAACCTTCATTCTTTTCCACCAGAAACTCTTCTTCAAATCCTTGTACATCTTGGTCTCACCAGGATGTACGGTATACTGAGTGTGGTGCGCTTCCCTTAGAATCTCATCCTTGACTTATGCTTCCTGTGGCACGCAGAGGCGGCCTTTAAATCGCAACGCGCAGGAACCATCCAAGCTGAAGTGGCCGTGCTTGCCCTCATCTAAGCGCTCCCTCACACGCTGGAGCATCTGATCATGCTGTTGTGCCTCCCGCACTCGATCTGGAATAGCTGACTCGAGAAGCAAACGTGTCTCAACATGGGCGGTACCCGCAAAACAAAAGGAGATATCCATACGCTCAAAATCACCAATAAGAAAACTGAGAGCAGGAGGTGTCGCCTTGCGACTCAGGGCATCTGCTACAACATTTGCCTTGCTTGGGTGATACTGGTTGGTGAGATCATAGTCTTTTATCAACTCTAACCATCTCCTCTGTCTCAGGTTCAGATCTTTCTGGGTAAAAATGTATTTCAGACTATTGTGATCGGTGAAAATATCACAGGATTCTCCATACAAATAATGGCACCAGATCTTTAAAGCAAGAACCACCGCGGCCAGCTCTAAATCATGAGTAGGATAATTCCGTTCATGCTTCTTCAACTGTCTCGATGCATAGGCAATCACCTTACCGTCCTGCATGAGCACACACCCAAGTCCAACTCTAGACGCATCTGAATAAATTGTGAAACGCTTCCCAGGCTCTGGAAGAGTAAGAATGGGAGCGGTCACCAACTTATCCTTCAAAGTACAGAAACTGCGTTTGCACGCATCTGACCACTGAAACTTGACACCTTTCTGCGTCATCTGGGACATCGGTCTAGCAATGGTAGAGAAACCCTCCACGAAACGCCGGTAATAACCAGCTAAACCCAGAAAACTCCTCACTTCCTTGACATTTGTTGGCCTCTTCCATTCTACCATTGTTGAGATCTTGCTGGGATCAACTGAAATGCCCTCTTGATTAATTACATGGCCCAGAAACCCAACTTCAGAAATCCAAAATTCACACTTTTTCAGCTTGGCATAAAATTGGTTCTCTCTTAAGGTCTCGAGGACCAACCTCAAGTGTTGTTCATGATCCTCTTCTGTCTTGGAATAGATCAGGATATCATCAATAAACACCACCACAAAGTCATCAAGGTACCGATGCAGCATACTGTTCATGGCTTCCGTGAAAACTGAAGGAGCATTTGTTAGTCCAAACGACATAACTTTATACTCATAATGGCCATACCTCGTAGAGAAAGCTGTCTTCTCAATATCTTGTTCCCGAACTCGAATTTGATTATACCCTGACTGAAGGCCAATTTTAGAGAATACCTTGGCTCCCTTCAGCTGATCAAAAAGATCCTCAATACGGGGCAAAGGATATTTATTCTTCACGATGGCACGATTAAGAGCAGTAGTCCACACAAATCGCCGACTACCATCTTTCTTCTTAGTAAGCGAGCAGCGCTCCCCACGGTGAAACACTACGCGAATCATACCTTTGGACAGCAGGTCGTCAATTGTTTCTTCAACTCCTCTGGAAGGTCGTGCCAAACGATATGGAGACATCGAAATAGGTCGGGTCCCCGGAATAAGGTCAATCTGGAACTCCACTTTCCGCACTGGAGGCATCCCAGGAAGCTCCACAGGAAAGACATCAGGAAACTCATTCACCACGGGAATATCCTCTATGCGTAGTGAATAATCAGCCTTCTCGCTGAGAGACCACAGCAACCCAATGGTTGAGGACCACGACCGGGAAATAGACTAGCCAACACAAACAAGGAATTAGACGGTGCCTCGCACGAAACACGGTTCTTCACCAAACGGGGCTTGCAGAGTCACTGTCTTCCAGAAGCAACAAATCTTGGCACGATGGCGAATAACGATCCATGCGAGGATAACATCAAAAGGTGACAACCGAATTACCATAAGGTTAGCGGTGAAATTTTCATCATCAATAATGATGGAGCGACCTAGACAGAGCGGTAGAGCTAGAAATAAGACCCCTGGAGAAGCGACTTGATGGATTGAGAAATAAGTCGCATACTCAAACACGCTCTTCTAGCAAACTCTAGGGACACAAAGGAATAGGTAGCTCACGAATCAAAAGAACAAAGCTTCATGGGAATCAACTAGCAAGGTACATCACGGCGTCGAGGTGGCCCACAGTGTCGGGAGTAGGCATGGCGTAGACTCCGGTGGTGCAGGCGGAAGACGATGCAGACACTCTGTGAAGGGTGAGCAGGGCTGCTTTGGTGAAGTGAATGTTGGAGCAGTGGCCGGGGTTCGGTAGAACTCCGTAGGAGGTGCGAGGAGTAAGCGCTGCGGGAGGAACCCATCTGAAGAGGCGAGGCGTAGGAGCAATGACTAGAGTCAGGCCCGAACCACGAGGAGCAACGGAAGAAGACACTGCTTTGGCGTCTCCCATTTGATGATGCTTCTTTGGATTTTTCTTGCAAGCCCGATAACTTATGGCCTTCCGCCACAGCGACATGTTCCTTTGAAAGAAAACTCGATGCGGTGCCCCTCTCCACACTTGAAGCATTTCATACCCTGTCCTAGAACCGGATGCATCTGAGGTGTGGACAATGAAAAACGTGGCGCCGATGAAGAAGCGCCCGCTGCGACGGAATGAGTGGGATGACTCCACGAAACTTCTTAGGCAGTGTGGTTGAGAAGACCCACCATCCCGCCAAAACTCCTCTTACGACCACCGCGGATCCACCGGCGAGCGAGCCACATGTAGTGCGCCTTTGAGGCGAAAGATCCTTCTCGGCTCCATTCCTCGGCTGCTCAACCACGGGCTGAAGTCACGCAAAGCCGATCACTCGTAGGGCGTGGCGATACTCTGATTGAGGCCGCTGAACCTCTTGGCCTTCTCCGGTCATCATTAGCCACCGCGGTACAAAGCGCGCAAATTATTGAATTGGTCTCATACTCGACACGACATCTTCCCTTGGACAAGTGTCGGTAGCGATTGCTCCATCCTCTCAAGGAATGAATTTGAATAATACTTGGTCCTGAACTGCTCCACAAAAACTTCCCATGTGATTGGTCCCTGAACTGGGGTCCTAGCTGAAAGAACCCCATCCCACTAGATATCAGCTTGGCCCTTGAGTTGAAAAGCCACAAACCGTGCCCTCTGCTCTGAGGTCATCTCCAACGCCCCAAACTATCACTCCATATAATATAACCAATCAGCAGCCTGAACCGAAGTACCCGCTCCATCAAAGGTGTCCAGGCGAAGCGGCATCCACTCGCGGAGGCTGATCCTAGCCTCGGGGGTAGTCGCTGCCACAACTGGTACCTCAATAGGTGCAGCTGCAATAGGAGGAGCTGCCTGCACCTGCTGACGGAGTTGCTGGATCTCCCTCTGAAGATGTCACTTAAATCATCTAACATACAACCATAATGCGGAAGAATTTGAATAATATCAACTAATGACATAAAGATGGCACTATTTAATAGAACCATGGCATGAAAATAGTCTGAATTCAAGCAAGTATAACGAAGGGTGATCCAGCATGTCCTGAGTGGGCAGGACCTGGCTAAATAATTTACTACCACATGTCCTAAGTCAGTTAAGGACCGGTTTGAGAGCCACTTTTTGCTTAAGCTCCACTATACTACCACATGTCCTGAGTGGGCAGGACCTGGCTAAATAATTTACAACAATCTAGCATTATGCCGCGTGCATTTTGGTTTGTGCAGACGATGGTAATTGGCGTCCATATCAGAGGGCTTACTTTGAGCGATGGTAACAGACATCCATGTTGGGCAACCTTCCCCACAAGCGGTGAGCTCGGTCGATGGTAACTGATGTCCATGACTTGGGGTTAAGCTCATCGGACGGGTTGATGTTAGAGTGGGGTATTGTAAAAGCCTTGACATGTGCTCTAGACTACTTACCTAAGGTAGTGGGCGGTGGTATCGACGGATGCTAAACAAACTAGAGAAGTCGTGTCATGTGGGTAAAGTTGTACAACCTGTAACACCCTGGCTATTCGGAAGCCAAGATGTCACTTAATCATCTAACATACAACCATAATGCGGAAGAATTTGAATAATATCAACTAATGACATAAAGATGGCACTATTTAATAGAACCATGGCATGAAAATAGTCTGAATTCAAGCAAGTATAACAAAGGGTGATCGAAGATCACAAGCAATACATAATCAATCATAACATAGAGAGGTTATCAACCACATCTAAATTTAATTATTACAGTTCATCAATTAACGAATGAAAGCTAGAACCAAATCCTATTATTGAATTGAGATATGGTGAAGTGAACGGATAGTGCATGTCTATTCCCTCCCGATAGAGCCATCATCAACGATAACCTAAAATCAACAAACAAAGCAAGAATGAATCCGAGACTCAGCAAGTACAGTGAATAAATGAACTTACAACAATTATGAACAAGGCAACATCTTTTAAGAATAAGAACATAACATCGAATGAATATATGAATGAATGAAATGAGTGGATTGATTGCAAGGAATGGACTACACACGTGCTTATACCGGTATAGCTAGTGACACACCTGTCGGTCTTCACTTAAGCCCACACCTTAACAAAAGTGCGGGGATCCAAGACCCGTATGAAGAACGTTTCATACAGGTGTCCAAATCTGCCCATACTGGAATTGATGGGTCTTACGTGCTCATACTGGAATTGATGGGTCTTTCTATCCACTCCCGTGGACGGGACATGACAATGTCCAAAGCTCTGATTCGTCCATTAACATAAACATATTTTAGGAGACAACTTAAAAGGTAATTCTCATCAGAATTCTGGACAGCAGAAACTAAAACGATCATAACTTTTGATCTGTACGTCAGAAACAGGTGTTCTTGGTGGCCACCAAAAGCTAAGAACAATACCTACAAAACTCTAGGAGATGGACATCTCAAATTCGGCCTCTAAGATCACGAAACAGGCCATGCAACATTCTGGACAGAACTAACTTTCTAATCGCAGCAATTCGATCTAATCAAATATGATCCAAATCACATCTACCACTAATCAAACGATGAGGCTCGACATTCGTTACCCTTGCAGCAACCAGGATGTAGGTGGAAGAACCTTGGAGAAGATGGTCTTCCTCCTCCTCCCCTCTTTTGGCCGAAACAACCTGCTGCCCTCCTTGATTCCTCGCGAAAACCGGCAGCAGGGGAACTCCGTAGGTGAGATGGGGAGGCACCACAGCAGGGGGCAGCCACTAGGGAAGAAGGGGCGGCTCCAATGGGGCAGGGATGCGAGGGGAGGGGTGGGAGGGGCGGCCAAAGAGATAGGGAGGGGTTTCACCATGGGGAAAAGAAGGGGGGCCGGCTAGGGTTACGGGGTGCATGGGCCTAGGCCCAAGGGGGAAAAAACCTGGCCGGCCACAAGGCCTGGTCAGCCTGGCCGGAGGCCCAACCCTCTACTCTGCCCCAAAACCAAAAAAAGAAACTAGCAGCCTTTTCCCGATTAATTCCCTCTAAACGAAACTCGGAGTATTACACAACCTCTGCAGAGTGTAAAACTATTCAAATAACCATGTCCACGGTCATGGACATGCTGAGCAGGGCCACTCAAAGTTAGACTTTGGTTTTGTTTTCAAAATGTTTTGTAAAACAGTTTATGTGATGGATGGGTGTCCATGAGAAAACTTATGGGTTGAAGCCCCGAGTTGGTGCCCGTGTTTAAGTTAGTGTTAGGTTGGTGCTTACACTAGCTTTATTATTTTAGTTAAAACTCAATTTTAGATATAGTAAAACTTGAGCTTTTGAACTTAGTATTGTATTTAAATGTCAAATATTCCTTTTGCACAAATAACCCTATAAGCCTTCCTTTGATAATATCCATGCATGCATTAACTCTGTTATGGGTGTAACTTGCGAGCACGGAAGTTGTGCTCATGCTTGCTTAATGCAAATAAATTTCAGAGGAGAAGGACTTCGCCACCAGTGTGGATCGTGATGACTAGGGCACTACCCCAGTCGATTGCCTGTGGTGTATCGTTTGGCCTACTACTACCTTTTGCTTTCCGCTGTAATTTTCTTCAGGCTTAGTGCCCTTTTGTAATAAAAACTCTGATATTATGAATAAAATGCATTATGTGGACTTGTTACCATATTTGTTGAACAGTGTACACTAGCTGTTCCTGGAGTAGTGTTGTAAGCATAGAGAATCTAGGATCCTTCTACTCCTGGGTTCGACACAGACCTTGAGCTCAAACTAAAACTTTCTTATAAAATGTCAAGTTTTATCTTAAAACAGCAGTTTAAACTCTCACTCAACAGAGTATCATTTAATTATTAGTGTGAATGAAATCACAAAACATAACATAAGCTATTCTGAAAATAGAATATCAGTGCAGATGTCCACATATATTTCACAAATATTTCAGCAACAAGCCTATTCGACAAACTGAGTATAACAATGCAAATATTTCACAGTGTAACAACAAGTTCATAGAACAAAAATGATCAAACTTATTTCAGCCATAACTAAACAACAGAAAGAATAAAAGCTGCTAGTTAAAACTGACAATAGAAAGCAATCTTATTTTGGCTCAAATCTATTTTCAATTATCAATTCAATTTCAGATTTTGACAATCATCACCGAGCTAATTAAACCGAACCACAACACAAATGACCAAGGAAAGAACATGACAATCATCATCAGATTTTGCTTAACTGCCAGCATTTATTAATGTCCTCACTAGACTGAGATGTAAAGAAACAAACCAAGAAAGAAAGCTTTCTTAGTTCTTATTACCCAACCTAAATATATTATCCCTGTGCTGCTGTGCAACATCTCCAACAAGCCCAAAATCATAAAAGGAAGATCCAGACATCAATACTTATATACGCAAAATCCAGACATTATTATCCCCTTTATCCTTGTGCTGCTGTGCAACATCTCCAAAAAAACCAAAACTCTATTACACCATGTGCACTACACGACTACTCCAAGCTAAGTAATTGCAACATCATCCATCTAACCCTTTCCCTCCTATCTCTAGTTTTCCACACTACACACCATGCATCCATGCCCAGATGCGCCTATCAGTACATTGTGCAGTGCAGTCATCTTCACTCCCAATCATTGGTAGAGAAAAGATTGACATTTGGAATTTGACATTTGACAGATAAGATCAAAAGACATACCTATCCTATATATCTCAGTTTATTCTTGCTATTGAAATTTGACAGATAAGACCAATTGGTCGCATCTTTAACTCCATCACTTTGTTCATCCATGTATGAAACCCTAACCCTAACCTACCAGAAACAAAACCACACCAACACAGATACACACCCAGAGCACAAAACACAGTACGCATTGTTGGAATACTCGTTGAGGTTGGGGAGTAGCAGGGCGGCGTCGAGGAGTAGTAGGGACCGGTGGCATCAAGGAGGTGGATGCACAGAAGCAGCAGGGATGAGCGGCGTCGGGGAGCAGCAGGGACCGGCGGCGATGGGAAGAAGGGCGGCGTCAGGGTCGGGGAGAAGGTGTGGCGCTGGGGAGAAGGGGAAGGGGCGGGCGAGTGAGGAGTAAGGGTGCAAACCCTAGCGGGGTCCTACTAATAAAGGGATATCACAAAGGGTTCTATTAGAGAACTGTCTGTGATAAGTATCACAAACGGTTCTATTTTAGAACCATTTGTGATACATATCACAGATGGTTTGTTTCACTAAACCGCCTGTGATAGTTCCTTCTATAGCTAAAAAATATTCTGTTTTTCGGCTAGCCTCAGGAAATGCTAGCCATACTCTTTGAAAAGAAGAAAGCAGATACAATCAGATGAAATAATTTCTTAATTACTGAATCAATTACAATGGAATAATTTCTTAATTACATTTCGAGTTTCTTAATTACAATGGAACAATTTCCAAATAGGTATTCTCCATGTGGGATCATTTCCACATGGCTATTTCCTTTTAAAAAATAGCCCTTCACGATGATCGATGCGCATATAGCTAGGTTTCTCACTTGGTTCTTCCTCGAGCCTGATGCCGTCTTCAAAAAGAGGCAACTCGTTAAATTGATTGTACTCTTCCTCATCCATGACATTCTCAACTCCGACAATCCTTATTTTTCTGTGAAGAACTACGTGGCGTTTCTTATTTGCCGGGTCTATTACATAAAAAACTTGAACAACTTGCTTAACGAGTACGAATGGTTCGTCCTTGTATCTGACACGTTCTAGGTCCATAGTAGGGACACCATACTTGTCGATCTTCACACCCTATGGAAGTTTGACCAATGGCACTAAAACAGGGAGATCTTGAAAAGTACGTAGTCGAGCTCCCAAATCTCCTCTACGAACCCATAGTACCTACGTTTTATTATGTTTGGCCCAGTGGTATTGAACTGCTCATGAAACGCATCTATGCGGACACTGTTGTTCTGGATTGTGCTCTTCCTATCCTAAGCTATCGTATAAAATGTGTACCCATTTATGTTGTATCCTTGCCATGTCATAATTGTAAATTTTAGCCCTTTTGCCAACCATCGCAGCATATCATCACTTGATGACCTCCCAGTGAATCACACCTTTCACCATTCGTTGAACCGACGGTTGTGCTCTCTCGTGATTCAAACCTCCGATTGGCTTGGATTCTATTGGTGTACCATGTCTTTGTGCTCATCGATGTACGGGGACACTTCGTTCATGTGTTGTAACACCGTGAAATGGACTTGAGCGTACATATCCAGATCGGGAGTGATTGCTTTCCTTCTGATGGTCTCGATACCCTCTAGCCTCCCCTCATGACGAGGTAGAGGTACACCTATCGGTTCCACCTGAGCCATATAATCGACACAGAACTCAATGACCTCTTCGGCTACATAACCTTCGATGATGCTGCCCTCCGGCCGAGATCGATTCCATACATAGTACTTAAGAATTCCTATGTACCTCTCAAACAGGACCGACCGCATATCTTTATCTCTTTTACAAGGTGAACAATGAGATGGACCATGATATTGAAAAATGACAGAGGGAAATACATCTCAAGACGACAAAGAGTAGTCACCACCTTAGCCTGCAGAGCATCTAGTCCTTCGGGATCAATGACCTTCTACGCAATTGAGTTAGACAAATAACACAGCCACATGATTTCCACTCGGACCTTGTTCGGCAAAAATACTTCTAAATGCAACAGGAAACATTTATGTCATCAGCACATGACAATCATGAGACTTCATACCAATTAATTTCAAATCTTCTATAGAAACAGGTTTCTTCATGCTGGCGGAGTAACCAGACAGAACTATCACACCATGCAAGCTCTGGCATAGTTCATTTCTCTCGGCCTTGGACAGAGTGTAGCAAGCTGGGGGAAGGTACATTTAGCCTTTATCGGTCTCTTTCGGTGCTAACTCGGTCCTTATGTTCATATCAACCAAGTCACGCCGTGCGTTGACACCATCCTTTATTTTGTCACGAATATTCAGTAAGAGACCAATCAAGCTATCACATATATTCTTCTCCACGTGCATGACGTCGATGCAGTGGTGAACTTCTAAGTGCTCCCAATAAGGTAAGTCCCTAAAAATTGATCTCTTCTTCCAGATGTTCTTCTGATGGGTCCTCAATTTACGTCCTTTTTCAAGCACAACATCGATATCCTTAACCATATCATAGACCTCTTTCCCTCTAAAAGCCCTTGGAGCTGAACCATCCTCCTTATTTCTTTCGAATTATTTCTTCAACTTGTGGTATGAGTGATACTTGGGAAGGAATATACGGTGACATATGTACATAGTTTTGCACGAGTTGTTCAGCCACACACTCTCAGTATCATCTAAGCAGTGTGAACAAGCTTTGGCTCCTTTTGTACTGAACCCCGACAGGTTACCAAGGGTAGGAAAATCATTGATGGTGTAGAACAACATGGCGCATAAAGTGAAGTTCTCTCGTTTGTACGCATCCCATACTTGTACCCCTTCGTTCCACAGTGTCACAAGATCTTCCAGCAATGGTGCTAGGTACACATCAATATCGTTCCCAGGCTGCTTCGGCCCTTTGATATGTAGTGACATCAAAATATACTTCTGCTTTATACACAACCAACGAGGAAGGTTGTACATACATAGATTAACGGGTCAGGTGCTATATCAGCTGCTCATTTACCGAAAGGATTCATTCCATCTTTACTCAACCAAAACCTTATATTCCTTAGTTCCGCACCAAAGTCTTTGAAGCTCCTATCGAAGTTTCTCCACTAGGAAGAACCAGCAGGGTGTCTTAGCTTTCCATATTTCTTACGCTCCTCTGAGTGCCAATGCAGCAATCTTGCCTCCTTTCAGTTCGCAAATAAATGCTTCAAATGGGGAATTACAAGCAAATACCACAACACCTTAGCAGGAGATCATTGCTTCACCTCAATGCCCTCATCTTCATTGGAGTGATTCTTACGCTTGTATCATGATGCTTTGCACACTGGACATACATGCATGTCTGCATACTCTTTACAGTAGATGATACAATCGTTCGGACATGGATGTATTCTTTCTACTTCTATTCCCAATGGACAAAGATCCTTCTTGGCTTGGTAGGTGGTTTTGGACAACACATTTTCCTCTGGAAGGATGTCCGCTAGGAGACCTAACAACGCCGTGAAACTCTTGTTGGACCGACCATGGCTTGCCTTCAATTTCAACAATTTAAGCACAGATGACAACCTTGTGTATTATGCCTTGTAGCCCGGGAACAAAGGTTTCCCCAAGTCCTCCATTAAGCCCTCGAATTTACCAAACTCTCACACACTATAGTTTCCTTCTGCTTCGCGTAGCATCTGATCCAGATTGTCATCGTGCGATCTACCCTCATCGAAAGCACAGTCCATATCCCACATATCGTTGTCTCCCTCGACAATGTTACTACCTTCTGGTATAATTTTGTCTTCATCGTAATTGGTCCAACATGTATAATCTTCTTTGAAACCCCTTCGAATCAATTGCGCTTCGATCTGCGCTGGGTTGGTAAACATCTTCATATTATTGTAATCAATGCATGGACAGTATATAAATTGTATCCTCTTCTTCAACATATCCTGCTTGGCATCTCTTCTGAAAACAGACACGCCATCAATATACTCTTCACTCACACAGTAATCAATGTACATCCAACTTCGGTCCATCTACGCTACGCACATAACAAATTAGTGTTAAATTAGATTAATGCTCTTAAAGTAGCTAGCTACGAAATATTCATGAAGCAATATATATCAAACAAGAATATATTGAAGTTAACAAGGAGTAGTGAGACCCATTCTTAAAGTTCCTAGATTCATGGTGATATAGAACATCATATAAGTTATCATGCTTGCATATCCATCATTTGAGTGTTTAACAATTATTCCAATAATTACATATCCGATTTGCCCTATGGACGAATCTGCAAGCATACGTTTCATGCTTGTTTGAGTAATAGCAAGGAGATTCTCCAATATCATGCTAAGAATAGTTAGGATTTCCAGAACAAGATGCCATTTGTTTGATGGGAACTAAAAAGGAATGCAAACCTTAGATCACAAAGAACAAATAGATCTACAAGCACACATGCAAATCTGCGGTATTTCTTTCACCAAACGCCCCAAAGCCGGCCGCCTCCTTCAAAGCACCCGCATATTAGAGACAGATTTCAATACAGACAAATCTGTCAGGATGGCCAGATATTTAATGATGCATATCACAGATGATTCTGGTTAAGAACCGTCTGTGATACGTATCAAAGACGGTTCTTGTTAAGAACTGTCTGATACCTCACAGACCATTTGTATTTAAAACCTTCTGTGATGATTTACAGACGGTTCTTATAAAAACCATCTGTGATATTAGGAGACATCACAGACCATTTGTATTTAAAACCGTCTGTGATAATGTCGGTTTGCCAATTACGATTCGGGAACCCTCGTGTATCTTGCACTAGTCCGAGATCATGCTAGTCCACACAGGTTAACATAGGTAAATATCGATCCACAAGCGATAAATAAAGTAAGCGATTAGTTTGAATAACAAATAAGGGTTTTGACCTTATGGTGAGTTTACACTTATTAAGCCACGCAGGCTAACAGAGAATAAAGCAAAGAATGAGCGGAAATAACTCCAGCGTAGATCCCACCAATTCACCACAGCAGCCGGCGGGATCGGACCTTAACGATCGGCAACCTTGGCGAACTACTCCTCAGCGGTGTAGACTCCTCCTCTTGATGGGTTTGGCGCAAGTTTTACAACAAGCGTGAGTACACAACTGTAACACCCGGGACCCACAATACCTGGAATGCTACTAAACCACTCTGCGACTAGCCAATAATTTCAAGATAAATTATTTGGCAACAACTCTAGACAAGAAGCATTAAGCGGAAGCATAAACAACTAAGGAATAAATATAACGGTAACAAGTTCAATAATTAAACATCCTCTAGCAGATTAATCAAAGAATGGTTCACAAGTTCATCCTTATTAAATAACATAATCATCCACAAATAGTTAAGCATTTGGCTAGAATTTCATCTACTTTATTACAACATGAGTTGATGAGCCAAGTGCATTATTGTGGTGTAGCTCTACCCATCCCATGAATGCTCAACAATCACCTGTAGGGGAA
Source organism: Ampelocalamus luodianensis (assembly GCA_036346255.1). Taxonomy (NCBI): domain Eukaryota; kingdom Viridiplantae; phylum Streptophyta; class Magnoliopsida; order Poales; family Poaceae; genus Ampelocalamus; species Ampelocalamus luodianensis. Next base: position 35,057,216 of record CM070626.1, on the reverse strand, counting down.
CAAGGGTGAGATAAAAATCTCAGAAGCAAACTATTTAATGAGCTATTCGGACTACAAACAAATATACAACATCATTAAGGTATCCATATGTCCACATCCATAATGTGAATCCACATTCATTTACAAGCTAATTAAACTACAAAGATATTAAGCATCAATATCCAATTCTCATAATGATCACAATTATAGCCTCAACCATATTTACTACCAATGATAGTAAAATATTAACAATTGAATCTTGACCAACTACTTCATATTAATCACCACTACCACTACCAATGACAATAAGGTATTAACATGTTTTACCTCATAACTTTACTATTTCTCATCCACAACTACCATCAACAATTACCACAAGAGAAGAATCTCATACCACAATCACAACATCTACCTTACCTCAAGGGATGAACCTCATTCCACAACCACAACCACAATACTCATACCACAAGAGACTCACATGAGTCAATTTCCAAATTGCAACTATGAAGTTGCGTTTGTTTACAAAAATAACTTCACCTCAATATCTTGCACAAGTATGCAAATGATCTTTCCACAATGTAATGCATATGTATGCTATGCTCCTGCACCTTTACCCAACAAGGTAAAGGTATGCATCGTCTACGGCAATGCGATGTTGTGCCAAATCGATCGCGGCTATAAGCGGCGACATCCACAATGCAAATGTCATGATATGTCATGAATGATATGATATGATAATCATAAACCACAAGAATTTAACCACGGAGATCAACAACATACTCATCATGAATATTTTCTCATAATCCACATGTGTCTCATTAAGCACAATACCAGCGTGTCATAAGACCATTACCACATAACCCACACCCGATTCACCAAGATCAAAATCAATCGATCTAGATGAAACTCTATCACATAGACCACCACATGATCAACATGAAAATAACCACAATGAATTATCAACATGTCCACCTTGAGTTTATTCTCATATTCCGCATTTGGCTCATTACGCGAATTACCACAATACTACCCAAACTCATCCAAACATAGCAATTGGTTAATATCTTGCTACCACATTCTTACTTAGAAAACATGTAACCATGGCATATCATTTAACACTACGTCAATCATGCATAGTGCAAGTAGTAAGAAAAACTGGTTAAACCGTACCACAACCGCTACATTTACTTGCATTCCACGATGCGCGCGTTAGCCGCAAAGATGATACTCCTAAACCTGAGGCTTCACCTCCTAAACAGGTAAAATAATTTCAATTAAGACATAATATACTCAGCGCTACTAATCGGCATTCTACATCGCTTACTTGGCGACTCAAACGAGTTTACAAAGCTGAAACTGAAAAACAACGTTTCCTGCCATATACCGTTTCTGGACAGCGGCACGGTAATTGACAAAACTCATGAACTGGAAGTCAAAAAGAGGTAAACCAAATTTCTGTAGATTCTTAACTGAATAATCTACAATACTCTAGTTGACACGATAAACCAATTCGGCCAAAATATTAGGCTAACCATTGTCTGAACTTTCAGTACAGAAACTGCCTACACAATCGAACAGCAAAACTAAAATGACCATAACTTTTAATAGGTAACTCCGAATTGATCGTTCTTTATCAATCTGAAAAGGTTATCGAATTACCTACAATAACCTAGTTGGGTGAACTTTCAGATTCTTCCAATTTCCCTATCATATTTTAGGAAATATCCAGACAGTTTATTCTCGTCAGATTTCTGGCAGCAGATACTAAATCGACCCTAACTTTTAACTCAGACCTCGGAATCGAGTGATCTTCGCGGATACTGAAAGATAACGACATAACCCACATAACTCTAGGAGATGGAAACTTTAAATTCAGCTTCTAAACACACGAAACAAGCCGCGCAAGAAACTGGACAGAATTGAATTTGTAGCGGCAGCAATTCAATCCAATCAAACCAATCGAATTCGCATCTAATACAACTTAGACAGCAAAGAACGCCTCTCGTTACCCTTGTAGAACCTTGGGGAAACGCTGGTTGAATCCAAGAAGAAGATCCCCTTCTTCTCCTCCTTTCTCTCCCTTCTTCTTCCTCCCGAAGACCAGTAGCAAGGAGCAGCAAAGGGGCGATATGGAGCGTGGCGACAAAGGGAGGAGGGTTGCTACAGGGCGGCCAGTGCTGTAGCTGCGTGCTACAGTAAAAAAAGACCTAGGGTTTGGTTGGCCCTTCTTAAACCAACTTCCCACTTGGGCCAAACAACGTGGGCAAAGCCCAAGATTAATTCTCCTCTAAAAACTGATTTCTCTTTTTAATTCTGTTAAATACCTTTCTCATTTCAATTAATTCTCTAATGTTAAACAGGATATTACATAATCAGCGATGGATACTTTCTGTTAAGAGAAATCCTCTCTAAACTATATTGCACTTGAAAATTCAATAAATTTCTCTTCCCGAATAATATATTCTCTCAAATTGATATTCGGGTATTACATTCTACCCCCTTAAACAGATTAGACCCGAATCCTCACATCAACTGCACAAAGAACAATCAGAACTAACAACTAACAACGGTAAACAAATACCCGTAGCGAACAAAACCGGGTAACGTTCACGCATGCGAAACCCCAACTCCCAAGAGGCCTCATACCAGGACTGTTGAGACCACCACAAAAAAGTCATACAACGATGTACGTCATAACACTCAACGGAAATTCAGATGCGCTCATAGAAGGGAATCGAAGGAAATTCCACTCACATCATTCTACTAGAAGCACAACGGTATCTTTCGCAAATAGAACCCAGCAACAGAAGAGTAAAGAACTCTCAAGCATCACACTAGCAATCAGCTTTACTTCAAAGGACCACGATCCAAATCAAAGGATTCACCACAAAATATTTCTACTCGTCAAGTAGACAATTGGAGAACCACACCACATAAGCTAAGAGTGAAAAATCACCGATGCAGACAAAACAATCAATTTCTTTTCCTAACTGGAAAAGACTATGCCTCAACATAAGTCAACTCAATTTGCAAATGGTCTCTGCCATAAACACACAGCATAAACAAGAATCAAGAGAACATCTCACTACTTGACATAACAATAATTTCTCAATTCATTTCTTTTAATAATTTAACTTCCTTGAACCAAGGATTTTCAAATCATTACCCAACACACCAACTCATTTATCTCAAGTTGGCCACCTCAACAATTAGCTCAATTGAGTACATCATCTACACCATTGTAGATAGACTCTCACGGCCCATAAATCATACTCTAGCCAAAACCAAGACCAATGAATTATTTTGACAATAATTCCTAACGCACTTCAGTCCCTTAAGGATAACAACTCGGATTCAAATCACACCCACACATACTCAATTCTGCACCTCAAGGATGCTATCCCGATCATCGCACTATTTGGATTCCACTCGATCCACTATTCCAACACGAGACACCTGGGCCTCTAGAAACAAATTCTAGCATAACTGAAGGTGAAGCTCAAACTCGACTTCCAAGTTCTTACAACCAACTTCCCATATAAGATAGGGAAAACCTCGGTGAACACCCTACTATACCACAATTAACAAACACTCATTTCTTAACATCAATAAATCGCTTGGCTCTAAGATAAATATTCTATTTAAACATACCCTTCCCAAGGATTAATCTAAGAAAATAATATATCATCCATTATATCTTAAATATTGTGATATTTAAGGCTCCCCAAAAACATCACTACACTACCACTATTAAGTTGTCATCACGCAACAAAAGTCTTCGCAACCCACAATAATTACCATGTTCTTAGAAGAAGAGGTAAGAAGAAATAAGTTCAAACATCTGAAAATTGCTATCATTCACAGTGAGCCAAAAGACTAAGGAAAAAATAGATAGCATTGAGGTTGGAAAACACAAGATAGATCATCTGTACCTCAAATACTTATAGTACAACTTTTTCTTTCAATAAGAAACATTTTTTCTTTTATAACACATCCATAATTCCAACAAAGGATGCTTGGAAACCACAACACGAGATTGAGATAAAAACCAAAAGATCATTCAACATATCGCTTTACTCAAAGCAACCTCGGCTATCACACAAGTCATAAGGTCCAAAAGATTCCAACCATAAATCTCACACCCTTCAATTCAATTAGTATTATGGAATTAACAAATTCCTTTATTTTTAAAACATTCAACACCATAATCACAACTACATGCTATCGATTGTATTCACAACAAGATAAAACATTCTTTGCAAAAAAAAATCATCATATCACCTCACTCCTTCATATTTTCCAAAAGGAACACCATAAATCACTTCATCATGTTCTTATTATCCAAATAAGATTCCAACTACTTAATCTAGTTAAACCTAGTGCATAAGCCAACATATTAAAACAAACTCTTTAACAAGATGATATTAGAACATAGCAACCTCACAAAACATGCTAGTATGAATCTCTTATTAGATTTCATACATTTATCTCATCTTGATGCTCAACTCTAGTTTAGAAAAAGTAATTACACTCTAGCCATTCTTTGTCAATAATTGATTATTAATTTTTCATCGACATAGCATTAATGATCCTATCTCTAATTTGCAATCACAAAGACAATAAAGAGCCTGATTCAATACTCCACCTTATGTTAAGATATTAAAATAAAATAACTTTAAACATCAATAATATGACTTTATAAGACAAGATTCCACAAGTCAATACATCAACCTTCATCCATTTCAGTATACATGTTTCAACAATTTAGCATGGTAAAAGTTACATAAATTTATGATTGTACATGCTCATCAAGTATGTAAAGAAAGGACATATTAAAGGTTAATCTTATTAAGGCAATATTCCAACACCTCCTTACTTGACCATCCCGAATGGTCGATTAATTATAAGATCAATCAATCCAATCTATCCAACAAGTTGGGAAAATTAAACAACTACAATAGTCAAAACAATTGTTTTTATATTCCTTAATAAATGCATGAGTTCTACACATGTATCGCTAAATTCTTAGCCACAAATCTTCAAGAAACTACAACAGACAGACATCATATTAATCAACTTCACTTCTAAGGATGTTAGTAGAAATTAATGATGTACCACGCTAACTTTTCAACTTGATAATTCACAATCTATCAATTATTTACATAATTTCCACCTACTACTTAAACACAACAAAACATCACAAAGGGGTTTTAACACTCCCTTCTAGAGAGAAATCAAACTTCAAAACAAATGCATAGAGCCAATGCTTCCACAAATTAATGAACTTCCACATAAAGCTTTCATTCCTCTCAAAATATCAAGCGAAATACAAGAGTCATATTTTTCACAAGAAAGATGGAACAACACGGAAAATACGGTCTCTCCAAAGCACTGCTCACGCGAGTCAAACAACCCATCAATCGAGAAAGAAACAATACTTGGTCTCAAGAACAATTGGAGGCCTATTGACACCCAACAAGCGCAATAAACGGCTAACGAGAGAAAATCATTAAGCGCAATAGGCCAAGAATCGCCAACATCAATTCAAGGAGGATAACACTTTTCTAAGAAACTTACCCATGACATCCGCAACTAAGTTACCGAGGTGCGCATCAATATCCCGTACCACGAGACGGGTATAAGCTGGCAATGCCCAAGGCAATGACCGCAAACCCTACCTCCTATCATTGACTATCCTCACTCATAGAGTCATAGAAACAACACATAAACATACAAGATTATCTCATCGCATGAATAATCAATATAACATGTCAAAGCACGAATGCAATGCTTGACCCATCCCATCCTCTGTGCACCGGTGTGTCAATTTAATATATTTTAAATACCACAGACCTAAAGCCCGCTCTGATACCAACTGTAACACCCCAGGACCCACAATACCTGGAATGCTACTAAACCACTCTGCCTAGCCAATAATTTCAAGATAAATTATTTCGGCAACAACTCTAGACAAGAAGCATTAGCGGAAGCATAAACAACTAAGGAATAAATATAACGGTAACAAGTTCAATAATTAAACATCCTCTAGCAGATTAATCAAAGAATGGTTCACAAGTTCATCCTTATTAAATAACATAATCATCCACAAATAGTTAAGCATTTGGCTAGAATTTCATCTACTTTATTACAACATGAGTTGATGAGCCAAGTGCATTATTGTGGTACCGCTCTACCCATCCCATGAATGCTCAACAATCACTGTAGGGGAACAAGGGTGAGATAAAAATCTCAGCAAGCAAACTGTTTAACAGGCTATTCAGACTACAAACAAATATACAACATCATTAAGGTATCCATATGTCCACATCCATAATGTGAATCCACATTCATTTACAAGCTAATTAAACTACAAAGATATTAAGCATCAATATCCAATTCTCATAATGATCACAATTATAGCCTCAACCATATTTACTACCAATGATAGTAAAATATTAACAATTGAATCTTGACCAACTACTTCATATTAATCACCACTACCACTACCAATGACAATAAGGTATTAACATGTTTTACCTCATAACTTTACTATTTCTCGCATCCACAACTGCCATCAACAATTACCACAAGAGAGAAGAATCTCATACCACAATCACAACATCTACCTTACCTCAAGGGATGAACCTCATTCCACAACCACAACCACAATACTCATACCACAAGAGACTCACATGAGTCAATTTCCAAATTGCAACTATGAAGTTGCGTTTGTTTGCAAAAATAACTTCACCTCAATATCTTGCACAAGTATGCAAATGATCTTTCCACAATGTAATGCATATGTATGCTATGCTCCACTGCACCTTTACCCAACAAGGTAAAGGTATGCATCGTCTTTCTGACAATGCGATGTTGTACCGATCTGATCGCGGCTATAAGCGGCGACATCCACAATGCAAATGTCATGATATGTCATGAATGATATGATATGATAATCATAAACCACAAGAATTTAACCACGGAGATCAACAACATACTCATCATGAATATTTTCTCATAATCCACATGTGTCTCATTAAGCACAATACCAACGTGTCATAAGACCATTACCACATAACCCACACCCGATTCACCAAGATCAAAATCAATCGATCTAGATGAAACTCTATCACATAGACCACCACATGATCAACATGAAAATAACCACAATGAATTATCAACATGTCCACCTTGAGTTTATTCTCATATTCCGCATTTGGCTCATTACGCGAATTACCACAATACTACCCAAACTCATCCAAACATAGCAATTGGTTAATATCTTGCTACCACATTCTTACTTAGAAAACATGTAACCATGGCACATCATTTAACACTACGTCAATCATGCATAGTGCAAGTAGTAAGAAAAACTGGTTAAACCGTACCACAACCGCTACATTTACTTGCATTCCACGATGCGACGCGTTAGCCGGCAAAGATGATACTCCTAAACCTGAGGCTTCACCTCCTAAACAGGTAAAATAATTTCAATTAAGACATAATATACTCAGCGCTACTAATCGGCATTCTACATCGCTTACTTGACGACTCAAAACGAGTTTACAAAGCTGAAACTGAAAAACAACGTTTCCTGCCATATACTGTTTCTGGACAGCGGCACGGTAATTGACAAAACTCATGAACTGGAAGTCAAAAAGAGGTAAACCAAATTTCTGTAGATTCTTAACTGAATAATCTACAATACTCTAGTTGACACGATAAACCAATTCGGCTAAAATATTAGGCTAACCATTGTCTGAACTTTCAGTACAGAAACTGCCTACACAATCGAACAGCAAAACTAAAATGACCATAACTTTTAATAGGTAACTCCGAATTGATCGTTCTTTATCAATCTGAAAAGGTTATCGAATTACCTACAATAACCTAGTTGGGTGAACTTTCAGATTCTTCCAATTTCCTATCATATTTTAGAAATATCCAGACAGTTTATTCTCGTCAGATTTCTGGCAGCAGATACTAAATCGACCCTAACTTTTAACTCAGACCTCGGAATCGAGTGATCTTCGCGGATACTGAAAGATAACGACATAACCCACATAACTCTAGGAGATGGAAACTTTAAATTCAGCTTCTAAACACACGAAACAAGCCGCGCAAGAAACTGGACAGAATTGAATTTGTAGCAGCAGCAATTCAATCCAATCAAACCAATCGAATTCGCATCTAATACAACTTAGACAGCAAAGAACGCCTCTCGTTACCCTTGTAGAACCTTGGGAAACGCTGGTTGAATCAAGAAGAAGATCCCCTTCTTCTCCTCCTTTCTCTCCCTTCTTCTTCCTCCAGAAGACCAGAGCAAGGAGCAGCAAAGGGGCGATATGGAGGGCGTGGCAGCAAAGGGAGGAGGGTTGCTACGAGGGCGGGTGCTGTGGCTGCGTGCTACAGTAAAAAGACCTAGGGTTTGGTTGGCCTTCTTAAACCAACTTCCCACTTGGGCCAAACAACGTGGGCGAAAGCCCAAGATTAATTCTCCTCTAAAAACTGATTTCTCTTTTAATTCTGTTAAATACCTTTCTCATTTCAATTAATTCTCTAATGTTAAGCAGGATATTACATAATCAACGATGGATACTTTCTGTTAAGAGAAATCCTCTCTAAACTATATTGCACTTGAAAATTCAATAAATTTCTCTTCCCGAATAATATATTCTCTCAAATTGATATTCGGGTATTACATTCTACCCCTTAAGCGAGTTCGACCCGAATCCTCACACATCATCTTGTGAAAGAACAATCGAACTAACAACTAACAACGGTAAACAAATACGTGCGAACAAAACGGGTAACGTTCACGCATGCGAAACCCCAACTCCCAAGAGGCCTCATACCGGACTGTTGAGACCACCACAAAAAGTCATACAACGATGTCGTCATAACACTCAACCGGAAATTCGATGCGCTCGATAGAAGGGAATCGAAGGAAATTCCACTCACATCATTCTACTAGAAGCACAACGGTATCTTTCGCAAATAGAACCAAAGAATGAAGAGTAAAGAACTCTCAAGCATCACACTAGCAATCGACTTTACTTCAAAGGACCACGATCCAAATCAAAGGATTCACCACAAAATATTTCTACTCGTCAAGTAGACAATTGGAGAACCACACCACATAAGCTAAGAGTGAAAAATCACTCGACCAGACCAAAACAATCAATTTCTTTTCCTAACTGGAAAAGACTATGCCTCAACATAAGTCAACTCAATTTGCAAATGGTCTCGCCATAAACACCAAACATAAACAAGAATCAAGAGAACATCTCACTACTTGACATAACAATAATTTCTCAATTCATTTCTTTTAATAATTTAACTTCCTTGAACCAAGGATTTTCAAATCATTACCCAACACACCAACTCATTTATCTCAAGTTGGCCACCTCAACAATTAGCTCAATTGAGTACATCATCTACACCATTGTAGATAGACTCTCTCGCCCATAAATCATACTCTAGCCAAAACCAAGACCAACGAATTATTTTGACAATAATTCCTAACGCACTTCAGTCCCTTAAGGATAACAACTCGGGATTCAAATCACACCCACACATACTCAATTCGCACCTCAAGGATGCTATCCCGATCATCGCACTATTTGGATTCCACTGATCCACTATTCCAACACGAGACACCGGGCCTCTAGAAACAAATTCTAGCATACTGAAGGTGAAGCTCAAACTCAGCTTCCAAGTTCTTACAACCAACTTCCCATATAAGATAGGGAAAACCTCAGGTGAACACCCTACTATACCACAATTAACAAACACTCATTTCTTAACATCAATAAATCGCTTGGCTCTAAGATAAATATTCTATTTAAACATACCCTTCCCAAGGATTAATCTAAGAAAATAATATATCATCCATTATATCTTAAATATTGTGATATTTAAGGCTCCCCCAAAAACATCACTACACTACCACTATTAAGTTGTCATCACGCAACAAAAGTCTTCGCAACCCACAATAATTACCATGTTCTTAGAAGAAGAGGTAAGAAGAAATAAGTTCCAGCATACAGAAAATTGCTATCATTCACAGTAGCCAAAAGACCAAGGAAAAAATAGATAGCATTGAGGTTGGAAAACACAAGATAGATCATCTGTACCTCAAATACTTATAGTACAACTTTTTCTTTCAATAAGAAACATTTTTTCTTTTATAATGACATCCCGCCAATTCCAACAAAGGATGCTTGGAAACCACAACACGAGATTCAGATAAAAACCAAAAAGATCATTCAACATATCGCTTTACTCAAAGCAACCTCGGCTATCACACAAGTCATAAGGTCCAAAAAGATTCCAACCATAAATCTCACACCCTTCAATTCAATTAGTATTATGGAATTAACAAATTCCTTTATCTCAAGATACAACTAGTGTAGCAAGCACTAATCGTGACAAAACAACTAGTGTAGCAAGCACTAATCGTGACAAAACAGCGGTTGTACACTTTACCCACAAGATACAACTAGTGTAGCAAGCACTAATCGTGACAAAACAGTTCGGAAACTTCATCTCAAACATTGACATTCCCGATGTGCTTTCCCGCTATACCAGCTCACATAGAATTAGTATAACACACACCGCTGGACAGGGAAGCGGCGAACCGTCCCGCGATGCAACCACCAAGTAGTCACACCTCCACTCTGTCACACAGCCTAACCTATCCACCTGAACATCAATGCCGAGAATCCATAACTTACTAAGTTAGGCCCGTCCTATACCGGCATGTGGTCGTCTGATGAGGCTCAGTTCAATGGCGCACAAAGTTAAGTCCTTAATTGACCAAGGCAAGACTTCCATGTTCTAACTATGTCACAAAGATTATCAAACCAAGCACACAGCTTCCACCATATCACACAGCTTCAACCACTTGCCTCAGTCTAAATCCTTTACCACCCAGTTGGTTTTAGTGCAACACATGCCATCACGAAGTAATAACACATAGCACACAGTTTTACACAAAGTTCTATAGTCACTTAGTCACATTTAATAATTGCAACTTACATGAGAAATGAGACTTGTGGCATGACTAAGCAATTGTACTCGCATCTAACCAACCCACGTTGGTGCTATAATAATACCAACTAATAAATCAATCTAGGGTGACAAGGAATTATGGCATACAATGTCAAGGGGTGATAACAATTTGGATGATAACTATGCCCAAAGCATTTAAATACATAATTAAAGTAGAATGTAATACTTTAACACAAAGTAATTTGAAAACTGGGTTCAAGATGATCAAAGGTATGACTTGCCTTGGAAAAGGTCTATGTACTGGTCTTGATCTTGGGGTGCTCCTCCTTCAACGAAATTCCCCGACGAATCGACGTCTACTCGGAAACGAAACAAATAAACAAAACAAATAAATAACAGAGGCAAAACAAGCTCCAAAAATTAAAAAAAATCTCAGATAAATAGAGCTCGAATTTAGGTAAATTTAGAAATTTGAATGGGCTCAATCGGAGTTAGGATGCAAAAGTTATGAGCTCTAGAAGTTTTAAATCTAAAAGAAACCCTAATTTGGATTTTCTGGAATTTTCGAATTATTTCTCTAAAGAAAAATCGGATTATTGCGCAATGCCGACGTCAGCACAGGAATTTCAGGAATAAAAGAAATTAAAGAAAACGCTGACATGTGGGTCCCACATGTCAGAGACACGGCTCACGGTAGACTAGGTCTACCGAGCCTCGAGACTTGGGTCCGGTGGACTAAGCCACGCTGGCCGACGAGGCGACCACGCGGGATGACACATCTTCCTGGTGCGAGGTGGGCGCCGACGCGACGACCACGTTAGACCGACGGAGACGACGGTTCGGGAACCAACGGCAACAGCGGCTCCTCGCCGACGGTGAGTGGTACCGGCTGTAACACCCCAACTCTCACAGAGCCTGGAATGCTACTAGAAATAAACTAATCTAGCCCAATCTACAAATTTTTTGTGAGTCTCCTTTGTTTAATCGGCTATACGAGAGTTCAACGATAAATGATAGCATTTAACAAAATTCTCATGATCAAGCTTGATAATCAATTGAACATACCAAGACACAGCAATCTCATTATTACAATTAAGCAGTTACTCAACCAAACCGATCTATGAGTGATAATCATCGGTTTTTATTTCTAAAATTGTAGCTAAGTGGTAAACGCCTTAAGAGTGTGAGGTAGTGAGTGCATCCATCATCTATTCCCTCCCATTCATGTCGTTCCTGCCATTGGTACCTAAAACACATTAAAGCAAGAGTGAGCCCAAAGACTCAGCAAGTATCAACAAGGCTATAAACAAGAACACAAACATAGCATCAATGATCCACAATAACAAAACACTAAACATAGCCTTTTAACTTATGAAATGCAACCAATGCAATGCTCAAGGATCCTTTATCTTTAACTCTGTGTGCATTACACCGTGTCTGAGTATGCAACCGCCGCCATGCATACCCATGCATGCACGCGCACGCACGAGGACCAATTGCCGTTACTCCGCAAGTAACGGGGACCTCAACCCACACTCCACGAGTGAGGATCTCGGGCCGTCACATTCATGACGGGGTTCTCAAAGGAAACATGCTTGGTCACCGCGTGACCAAGCCTCAATATCTCTCAATATGCAAATGCTCATTCTCTCATTCATTATCAATTTTACAAAGACAACAACATTGAACCACGATAAGCATAAGCATCATTTGAGCAATCACCATACTTAAACATTCACTAAGTAAGCCATCTTACTATGCAACCATATTTCAAATAACACCCAACATAGCCAATCAATCACACCCAATTAACAACAATGCACTTGCATTCACCAAGATAAATTGGAACTCATCACCATAACATCCATGCATAGCTATTATGAGCACAACACAAACAGTCACAGCATACAAGCATAAATATACAATAGCCCGAATACTTGCCTTAACCGTGCGAGAACGGTGAACGCGAAGAGGGCGCTGCCCCTGGGATCACGCTCCCACCTGAACATAAAGATAACCCCAATCTAAGACCAGCATACTGGACCAAAATCATAAATAGCAACACAATTGATCTCACTAAACTCCCAAGCGTTAACAAGACCTCCAATTTCTGGCGATCGTTTTTGTGCTCACTGAAAATAGCCAAATTCTAAAATACATAACTTTCTGCTCGGGAGTCCAATTAAGATGCTCTTAGACTTTCTGAAAAGGTAATTGAATTACCTAAATAAACCTAGTTGGGGAGCCCTTTTGATTCTGTCATTAACTTCCCCTATCAAACCAATCATCAGACAACAGAATTCTCGTCGGGTTCTCTGGACAGTACGCTAAAACCACCATAACTTTTGCTACGAAAGTCCAAATCTCGTGTTCTTTATCTCTATGAAAAGGTATAGAAATTACCCACATTTTTCGTTATATTGAGGTCCTCTTATTTTGACCTTAACTAGCAGATTAATCCCATTTTCTACAGACTGTTCAAAACTGACAGAATAACAGAGCAGCGATACTAAAAAATTCATAACTTCCTGACCGTTAATCGGATTTGGGTGATCTTGGTGGCCACTGAAAGCTAAGGACATAATCTACATATCTCTAGGAGACCAAAACTCCTAATTCGGCATTTAAATCCACGAAACGGACCCCGCAACATTCTGGACAGAATGGATCTTCTACTCGCAGCAATACGATCTAATCAAAATTGAACCAAAACACATCTACCACTAATCAAGCGATGGGGATCATTTTCGTTACCCTTGTAGCAACCAGGAAGTTGAAGATCGCGAACTCCGGATGGGATCCCTCTTCCTTCTCTTCTCCCTTCTCTTCTCCCCTCTTCCTTCCCTCTTCTCTTCCTCCTTGGCCGGCCACAAAGGGGATGTTCCTTCTTCTTTCCTTGGCCGGCAGCCATGGGGAAAACTTGGAGGGGTGCTTGGGAGGGTGCAAGGGGGAGGCATGGGAGAGGGAAGGCGGCCACCAAGGGGAAGAGGGTGGAGGCGTGGGAGAGTGGGGGAGGGGGCTGCGGCTTGGAGGAGGGAGGGGCTAGGGTTTGTGCCGCCCCCCCCTTAGGCCTTGGCCGGCCAGCCCACTAATGGGCCTCCCGGTGGTAGCCCGGGGCCCATGTTGTCTAGTAAAAGCGAAAACCCCCCTCGCTGGTTGCTTAATTAATTAACTCCCAAAAGGTTCGCCTCCTAAATCGACTTCTAAACAGTTAATCCTTTAACTCAAAATTAAATCTCTCCCGGAAGTCCTTTCAAATACTTTTGGGGTATTACATTCTACCCCCCTTAAACTGAATTCGACCCCGAATTCCACCTGTCATCTACTCGAAGAACAACAACAACCACAATTGAAAATCAATAACCAACAAGATAAACCCGACGTGATAAACTTTGGTTAAAGTTCGATCATGCGAGACTACCTCCCAAGTCTCTTCTCGCTAAGACCGACGTAAACATAACACCATAACGTATACCCATATCTATACCTCAACACTCTCACTGACCTTCCCAGGTACTCACTCAACATCAGCACATACATGACGTTATGTACTCCGCGCACGGACTCGAGACAATCCTGGCGATACGCCAACTAGCGAGAACAACCCAATGTATCTTGGGTTAACCTTCCCAAAGATACCCAACCACACGATATGCACATAGAACACAGAACTCGTGTTCCACCTTCTCAAATAAACTCCTCACTAAAGCAAGGACCACCTCCTTTAACCAACATACGACAAAACTCTCTTTAAGCAAACTCTTTGACCAAGAAAACCCATCTGAAATAGAAGGATTCATATCGCAACTAGGCGTTACCAGCGCGGTGCTAAAAAGTCAAATCCAAAAATCGGAATTTCATCACGAAAACCCTTCCACCTTCCAAGTGGCAGTTTGCGAATAAACATCACGAAAACCAAAGGAGGAATCATTTTAAATGCCCAAAATCAAAAACTTCCTTTATTCTTCCTGAACCGATAAGAACCATACATACCAAAATCGAGTCAAACTCAACTTACGAAAGACATTGGTCAACGACACAAAACTCAAGCGAGAATCGAGGAAACAATTCACTCCTTTGAGGAAGTATCAATTTCTCGATATCTCTTTTAGGAATAAAATCTCTCTCAACTTTGGAGTTTCATTCATCGCAAAACACACTAACTCATCCTCTTAACTTGACAATCTCAACGTTACACTCAAGTTGAAATACGTCATCCCCAACTCAGTATAAAGGCTCTATCGACGCCACCCAAAACTTTCTCTCAACAACTCCTCTATCGACATGATTAGTTTGAGATGACTTCCAATGCATCTCAAAATAGATCACACACGCAATCACATCACCTCAGTCTTTTAGAAATAAGCAACTTGGAATTCATGACTCTCACATTCATATACTTTCTCTAAAGGGCTCTTTCAATGATCATCCCCTTTGTTGAAACCCACACTTAATCTACTTCCTCTACACATAATCACTGGTTGCCCCAAGTCCTAGCATAAAAATGCAAAGCCCAAATTAAACTCCAAGACTCCTACAATGAACTTCTCATATAAAAGATAGGAAATCCTCAGTTAAATCCAGTAAATCCCACAATTCCAACATACTCACTCATTAACATCATCATGAAAAAATATTTTCTTGACCAATTTACCTTTAGAAAGATTATAACTCTCAGAAGGTTACTCATTTAAAGCCAAATCACTCTTGACGTTACTCAACATTTTCCATTATCCCATTAATTGACATGGTGATTCGATTACTTTGTAATCCAACTCTCATTAACCCACATCATCAAGAATAACTTTCATAGCCTCGCATAATCGCCAAATTGTGATACTCTAATAAATTGATCCGATTTCCATACTTGCTAATTCTAATGCTCGGTCAAAAGAACACCAAATCTTGGACTACATCTCGCTATAGGTCCTACTAGTTGCGACAACGAAATCTGTTAGCTCCAAAGACAAATATTTTTTTAACTCAAATCCTCCCCAGGATTATTGAATAAATCGATTTATTACTCAGGCCTCTCGGACAACCGACACCTAAGGGTTCACCAAACCATCTACTAGACCACCACTTGTCTAGATGCCAAAACACCACCTACGAGACTTTACAATACAGATCGGTTAACCCTTTCTTGGAAGAAGAGGCAAATAGAAATAAATCTCAAGACAAAGAAAACGTTACCACTTACGGTGAGTTACAAGATCAAGAGAAACAATCCGATAAAACTATTCTCGAAAACCAAAAGATATGATCAAAGTTGAGGCGCACGTCCACAATCGGAGAATATCAAACCTCGAACGAGAATAAAACATGCTTTAGAATTGGAAAACTCTTATGGGCAAGAACAAAAGTTTTAGACAATCTTCAAAAATCGCAAGTTATGAAACTTTACTTCAATCTCAAATACTTCTACTTCACTCGACTTTCGTTGGTTCTGACATCACCATGGCAATTCTGACAAAGAGTATTTGAAGATCACAACACCTATTCCACTTAGGAACTAATAAAACCTCTCAACATGTCACTTTGCTCTAAACAAATTCAGCTATCACATCAACATGGGGTCTGAAAGATCACAAATGCGAACTAGAAACATATTCAATTAATCAACATCTGGCGAGCGATCCAGTCCCTTTATACAAACATTCAATATTATCATCATAATCCCTTACTAACAATCACATTAGTAATGTAATAATACACTCTTAGTGAGACCCATCATAGCCTCTTATCCCATCATAAATTTCTCCAAAAGGAACACAAGCCACAAGGTTGAAACAAACCTATTTTAACTAGTTCATACTATCAAATGATACTTTCGCAAAGCACACTATCAGAGGCCACTTACCCATTCATCCACTCAACCATTAGTGTTACTCACACCCGCTCCAACTGTCATTAACAATTGTCAATTGTATGTATCATGTACACAAATAGGGTCCTACTTCTGTTTGTAGTCACATAACCATCTATAAACACAAAGTCAACATTTAATAATCTCATACTTTACATTAATGAGGTTCCACAACATGCTACCTCAACGTTCGTCTAATCTAATATACATGTTTCAATCTAGCATTTATGTATGATCATCAAGTAACCAGTTTAAGAAAATTTCCAAATTTGATATCCTCTAAGGCATCGTTCAAACACATTCTTAACATAACCATCACTAATGGGTAGGCTAATCCATAGAGATATATTACTCCATGCTATCCAATAAATCTACCTGATTCCACAATCCTAACGATCAGACCAATTCATCAAAATACCACACCTCTTAATAACTCTATTGATTCCAACTAAATATTGTCACACTCATAGTCACAGCTCATCAAGAACCACTAGAGGACAACCTCCACTTATTCAACTTTCCTTGATAAGGACCTTAGTTAAGATCGATCATGCACACACTGCGGACTCAACTTGAAACTCATAACACAACCATTAATCTTCAACGCTCAAAATACCCAAGAGAGATACGTTGAGTCAAAGCCTTCATGAACTAAAGGACTTCCAAAAGGAAACTTTTATTAACCAAAAACATCAAGCGAATAAATAGGTCAAGCTTTCCAATGAGAAAAACAAAACCAACACTACAAAAGTCAATCTTGACAATTAGCAAAGTTCACCAATCGCGAGAATAACTCAACGGTTGGGAAAAACAATAATTGATTTACGGGGGCAAATTAAGCCAAAGGAAACACACCAAAAATTTCAAAGAAACCCACCAATCGCAACCAGATAAGAGTTGACCAAATTCAAATTCAGGGAAGAGAACAACTCTTCTAAAGATTCTCGCTATCGACACCTGTACTAAGATATCCGGGGTAGCTATTCTCTATTCCCACTCCACGAACGGTGGTGTAACTTTAGTAAAGCCCGGTCACAACCACTACCTTAACCTCTCAACAACGACTATTCCCACTCATAATAATCATAATAACTAATTAATAAGCAGCCAAACTCAATTCATATCGGCAATAATCAAAAGCGATATAACGGAAACGTAAATGCAATGATTGACCCATCCCCATCCTCACTGCACCAATGTGTCAAACTTTTAAGTTGATTAACATTAGCAAAAATATATATATATATATATATATATATATATATATATATATATATATATATATAATCTAGTCACCACGGACCTCTGACCGCTCACGATACCAAGCAGTAACACCCCAACTCTCACAGAGCACGGAATGCTCTGAAATAAACTAATCTAGCCCAATCTACAAATTTTTTTGTGAGTCTCCTTTGTTTAATCAGCTATACGAGAGTTCAACGATAAATGATAGCATTTAACAAAATTCTCATGATCAAGCTTGATAATCAATTGAACATACCAAGACACGCAATCTCATTATTACAATTAAACAGTTACTCAACCAAACCGATCTATGAGTGATAATCATCAGTTTATTTATTTCTAAAATTGTAGCTAAGTGGTAAACGCCTTAAGAGTGTGAGGTAGTGAGTGCATCCATCATCTATTCCCTCCCATTCATGTCGTTCCTGCCATTGGTACCTAAAACACATTAAAGCAAGAGTGAGCCCAAAGACTCAGCAAGTATCAACAAGGCTATAAACAAGAACACAAACATAGCATCAATGATCCACAATAACAAAACACTAAACATAGCCTTTTTAACTTATGAAATGCAACCAATGCAATGCTCAAGGATCCTTTATCTTTAACTTTCTGTGTGCATTACACGTGTGTGCGAGTATGCAACCGCCGCATACCCATGCTGTGCGCTGCACACGAGGACCAATGCCCATTACTCATAGTAACGGGGACCTCAAGCCCACACTCCACGAGTGAGGGGATCTCGGGCCCGTCACATTCATGACGGGGTTCTCAAAGGGAAACATGCTTGGTCACCGCGTGACCAAGCCTCAATATGCTCTCAATATGCAAATGCTCATTCTCTCATTCATTATCAATTTTTACCAAAAGACAACAACATTGAACCACAGTAAGCATAAGCATCATTTGAGCAATCACCATACTTAAACATTCACTAAGTAAGCCATCTTACTATGCAACCATATTTCAAATAACACCCAACATAGCCAATCAATCACACCCAATTAACAACAATGCACTTGCATTCACCAAGATAAATTGGAACTCATCACCATAACATCCATGCATAGCTATTATGAGCACAACACAAACAGTCACAGCATACAAGCATAAATATACAATAGCCCGAATACTTGCCTTAACAGTGCGAGCGGTGAGCGCGAAGAGGGCGCTGCCTAGGATCACGCTCCCACCTGAACATAAAGATAACCCCAATCTAAGACCAGCATACTGGACCAAAATCATAAATAGCAACACAATTGATCTCACTAAACTCCCAAGCGTTAACAAGACCTCCAATTTCTAGCGATCGTTTTTGTGCTCACTGAAAACAGCCAAATTCTAAAATACATAACTTTCTGCTCGGGAGTCCAATTAAGATGCTCTTAGACTTTCTGAAAAGGTAATTGAATTACCTAAATAAACCTAGTTGGGGAGCCCTTTTGATTCTGTTATTAACTTCCCCTATCAAACCAATCATCAGACAACAGAATTCTCGTCGGGTTCTCTGGACAGTACGCTAAAACCACCATAACTTTTGCTACGAAAGTCCAAATCTCGTGTTCTTTATCTCTATGAAAAGGTATAGAAATTACCCACATTTTTCGTTATATTGAGGTCCTCTGATTTTGACCTTAACTAGCAGATTCATCCCATTTTCTACAGACTGTTCAAAACTGACAGAATAACAGAGCAGCGATACTAAAAAATTCATAACTTCCTGACCGTTAATCGGATTTGGGTGATCTTGGTGGCCACTGAAAGCTAAGGACATAATCTACATATCTCTAGGAGACCAAAACTCCTAATTCGGCATTTAAATCCACGATACGGACCCCGCAACATTCTGGACAGAATGGATCTTCTACTCGCAGCAATACGATCTAATCAAAATTGAACCAAAACACATCTACCACTAATCAAACGATGGGGATCGGCACTCGTTACCCTTGTAGCAACCAGGAAGTTGAAGATCGCGAACTCCGGATGGGATCCCTCTTCCTTCTCTTCTCCCTTCTCTTCTCCCCTCTTCCTTCCCTCTTCTCTTCCTCCTTGGCCAGCCACAAAGGGGATGTTCCTTCTTCTTTCCTTGGCCGGCAGCCATGGGGAAAACTTGGAGGGTTGCTTGGGAGGGTGCAAGGGGGAGGCATGGGAGAGGGGAAGGGGCGGCCACCAAGGGGGGAAGAGGGGTGGAGGCGTGGGAGAGTGGGGGAGGGGGCTGCGGCTTGGAGGAGGGAGGGGCTAGGGTTTGTGCCGCCCCCCCCCCTTAGGCCTTGGCCGGCCAACCCACTAATGGGCCTCCCGGTGGTAGCCCGGGGCCCATGTTGTCTAGTAAAAGCGAAAACCCCCCTCGTTGGTTGCTTAATTAATTAACTCCCAAAAGGTTCGCCTCCTAAATCGACTTCTAAACAGTTAATCCTTTAACTCAAAATTAAATCTCTCCCGGAAGTCCTTTCAAATACTTTTGGGGTATTACACCGGCGTGTAGCTCTCGCTATTGCGAACCTGTTGAGGTAGGTCTGGGTGGTCGGGAACGACGGAGGCGGTCGGCGGCGAGCTCAGAGCGGCGGAGGGGCTTCGGTATTGTCGGACGGGGGCTCCGGCGAGGTTTGGGCGGCGGCGAAGGCTCCTGGAGGTCGCTGAGGTGACGGCGAACCTAGCGGTGCAGACCACGAGGGCAGGGCGACGTCGACGGCGGCGCAACTCGAAGAAGAACGCCGGCGGTGACAAAACCCTAAAGCTCGAGTTGCTGCGGCGCAATAGGTTGAGGGGTTCTGGTGCGAACGTCAATGCGATCCCAGGGGTGCCTTTTATAGGGGCCGGGAGGGGGCTAG
Organism: Ampelocalamus luodianensis; assembly: GCA_036346255.1. Taxonomy (NCBI): domain Eukaryota; kingdom Viridiplantae; phylum Streptophyta; class Magnoliopsida; order Poales; family Poaceae; genus Ampelocalamus; species Ampelocalamus luodianensis. The sequence goes on along the minus strand of CM070626.1, from coordinate 35,036,279 downwards.
GGCGGCGTGCAGCGGTAAAACCCTAGAAGAGTCCGAGATGAACTCGCGAGGAAAACGGAGATAGAAACGGAAATGGGATACGATTTTGATCCGGAAGTGTGCGGGGAGATAGAGGATAAGATTCTACGCATTTTCTAGAAGGGGTTCTATTAGAAATCTCGCGTTGTCGTACGGGACTCGGAGATCAGCAACGGCGGACAGGCGGGGACGAAGGCCTGACGTGTGGGGCCCACACGTCAGCGGCATAGAGGCGGGGACGCGCGCGCGGGTGAGGAGGGCTGGCAAGCCGCGTAGAGCTGGGCCGCAAGCGGGCCGCGTGCACGGGAAGAGAAGATGGGCTACGGAGATGCGGCCCGAGTTATTTTCTGAGATTTTAAATACCTTTTCTAATTTAGAAAATACCAGAAATTCAAATAAGCAATAGAAAAATTCTAGAAAAATCAAGAAAATATATCTGAGCACATAGAACCCAAATAAAATAGTTTTGGCTATTGTTCATGTTGGGATTATTCACCTTAAATGTTTTTTTATTGTAAAGTCCAATATTAAGCTTTTGAATTTAAATTCAAATAAATCCAAATGGTGAACTTTCTCCCTACTAACTATTAAAAGATTTTTAAACTCAGAAAATTGGGATGTTACAAACCTCCCCCCTTAAAGGAATCTCGACCCCAAGATTCAGGCTAGCTACAGAAAAGGCTAGGAAACTCGGCTTCCAGCTCTTCTTCACGTTCCCACGTCGCTTCTCCTTCTGAGTGATTGCTCCACTGAACCTTGCAAAAATGAACTATCTTGCTTCTGGTGTGGCGCTCTGCGACATCCAAAATCTTGACTGGCTGCTCCTTGTAGGTAAGATCCTCTTTTAAATCAATCGATTTCAACGAGGCTTGCTCTTTCCGCACACGAAGACACTTCTTCAATGCGAGACATGAAGGACATCATGCACTCCGCTACTTATTGCGGTAGCTCAAGCGATAAGCAACTTCTCCACGGCGTTCCAAAATCTTGAGCGGACCAACATACCTCGGGCAAGCTTCCCTTTGGCATGAAACCTTTTACGCCCTGGCGGGTGACTCGAAGATCGCGAAATCCTCGAGTTCAAAGCGAGATCATGGCGACGATTATCCGCATAGCTCTTCCATGCGGGTGAGCTATCTTCAATCTTTCTCTTATCATGGCGCTTGCTCTTACGCTTCTTGAATGATGTCGGGCGAATGCGAACGTTAATTGTTTCGACCAATTCAACGGGGTTCGGCAGGCACGACCATACAAGGCCTCAAATGGTGACATTTGCAAAATAGCTTGATAACTGTTGTTGTACGAGAATTCTGCATATGGTAAGCTTTTATCCCATCGGGCAGCATTGGCTAGAGCACAAGCTCTCAGCATATCTTCCAATATCTGATTAACTCTTTGATCATCCATGCATGCATGGATGATACGCGCGATCGAAATTCAGATGGGTACCCAATGCTTCATGCAAACTTTGCCAAAAACAAGAGGTGAACTAAGATCCTCGATCTGATACTATCTTCTTGGGCACACCGTAAGTCGACAGTCGGCCATGTGCAACTCAAGGCGATCTCACGAGTGCGTGGTTTTGGTGGCGGGAAATGGGCGACCTTGGTCAAACGATCGACTATTACCCTGATCGAATCGTAACCCGATTGGGTCTTGGGTAAACCGGTGATAAAATCCATTCCGATCTCTTCCCACTTCCACTCTGGAATCTTCAGTGGTTGCAACAAACCTGCTGGTCTCTAGTGTTCTACCTTTACTTTCTGACAGACGTCGCACAAGGCAACGAACTCTGCGACTTCTCGCTTCAAATTGGGCCACCAAAATTTTGTCTTAATATCCTGGTACATCTTGGTACTTCCAGGGTGAATCGAATACTTTGAGTCATGGATTTCTGTTAAGATTAACTGTCGTAGACCATTGATATCTAGTACACAGATGCGACCATTAACCCAGAGTATGTCCTGATCGTCCTTGGTGAAATCTTTGAATTTCCCTTCTGCCATTTTGACCTTGATGTCTGACAACACGGGATCCTTTGGTTGCGCTTCACGAATCTGCTTCTCCAGGGTGGAGTGTACCTCCAAATTGGCTACGAATCCTTCGGACACAACTTCTAGCCTTAGCTTCTGAAATTCTTCATAAAGTTCTGGGTAACTTTCCTTTACTTCCAAAGCATTGCAGTAACTCTTACGACATAGAGCGTCTGCAACTACGTTGGCTTTTCCGGGATGGTAGTGGATTCCAAGATTATAATCCTTGATCAACTCTAACCATCTCCTCTGTCTCATGTTCAAATCTGACTGAGTGAAGATGTATTTCAGGTTCTTATGATCTGTGTAGACTTCACAGCGATTACCGATGAGGTAGTGACGCCAAATCTTTAAAGCATGCACCACGGCAGCTAATTCCAGATCATGAGTGGGGTAATTCTCCTCGTGAGGCCTCAATTGCCTTGACGTGTAAGCGACAGCTCTTCCTTCTTGCATCAGGACGCATCCTAATCCTTGACGCGAAGCATCACAATAGATATCGAAATCCTTGCGAATATCTGGCAAAATCAGCACTTGGGCTGAAGTCAATCGCTTCTTCAATTCTTGAAAACTTTCTTCACAGGCTGGAGTCCAAGTGAACTTTTTCTCCTTTTTCAACAATTGCGTAAGAGGCTTAGCAATCGATGAGAATCCTTCGATGAAACGGCGGTAATAACCCGCCATTCCCAAGAAATCGCGAATCGGAGTTACGGTCTTGGGCTGCTCCCAATGTAACTTTGCTTTGACTTTACCGGTCAAGCGCCACTCCTCGTTTGTCATCACATGCCCAAGGAAATCAACTTCCTTCTTCCAAAAATCACACTTACTGAACTTGGCATACAACTGATGCTCTCTGAGCTTTTCCAAGACTATCCTTAAATGTTCGGCGTGTTCTTCCTCCGACTTGGAGTACACCAGAATATCATCAATGAACACAACTACGAACTTGTCCAAATATTCCATGAATACTTTATTCATCATGTTCATGAAGTATGCAGGGGCATTAGTCAGACCAAAAGACATGACTAAGAACTCATAATGTTTGTACCGCGTTGAGAAAGCGGTCTTCGGTATATCCTTAGGACAAATCTTTAGCTGGTGGTAACCTGATCGCAGGTCGATCTTTGAGAACACTCCGGCTCCTTTCATCGGATCAAACAGATCGTCTATCCGGGGTAGTGGGTACTTGTTCTTGATAGTAACTTCGTTGAGTGAACGGTAATCAATGCACATTCTCATACTTCCATCCTTCTTCTTGACAAACAACACTGGCGCTCCCCACGGCGACGAACTAGGTCTCACGAAACCTTTCTCAAGAAGTTCTTCTATCTGCTTCTTCATCTCTACCAATTCATCGGCTGGCATCCGATAAAGTCTCTTTGAAATTGGTGCTGTCCCTGGCACTAGGTCGATGACAAACTCAACGTCACGATCCGGTGGCATTTCTGGTAACTCTTCTAGAAACACATCCGGATATTCACTGACGACTGGTACTTCTTCTAAGGAAAGGGTCTTCAAGCTGTTTACTAGCAAATGTCCATCACGAACTGAGGTGGCTAGAAACTCTACCTTGTTTCCCTTGGCATCCTCATTATTACGCTCTTCGCCACAATCTAGCATGACTTTGTGCTTGGATAACCAATCCATGCTAAGAATGACATCTAGGGTTTGGGTATCTAGAACAATTAGGTTGGCTAGAAACTCAACTCCACTATGAGTAACTTAGCTCTAAACATCCCACTCTAGTGCTTAGCTCGCTCGGCGATTGGACTAACGAGTATGCTTAAGATGCATAACTTCCAAATTATTCTTGGTTGCAAACATTCCGAAACAAGCGAATGCGAGCTCTAGAATCAAACAAAGCGATGCGGTCTTGAGTTAACGTAAACTTACCCGGTCGACGTCCGGTGATTCCTAGGCTCCTTCCGAGTGGCGTGGTTGACACGGCCTCTCGATCACGCGATGCAATGGTGCTCCTCGGCTTGACCAGAACGGCGAGTGAAGCTCCATGGTTGCTACAGCGTTGGCGTCTTGGATGGAGTAGCTCAAGGTTAAAGCGTCTTTGGGGTGATTGTTCCCCTTGCGGACATTTGGTTGGCAAAATGTCCGTGGCGGCGGGCATAACAGACTTTTAGTGCGCTTTGTGATTGCTTCCCGGGTTAGGGTTAACGGTCTTTATATGACCGATTTAAGAAGCATAATAATCTATTTTATGAACAGTAATGGAATACTGCTCATAGCATTACTGTTCATATTTAGCAATTTGGATTTGTTGTTACAAATTAAAAACTTTCCTTTTTTAGCCAAAATCCAAAACCTATTCAAAGTTTCAAAGAAAATACAAGTAATGCTTGTATTGTGGCTGGGAAGTATTTTTATTACAACCTAAATCAATTATGTTGCCCAGAAATAATTTTTGTTGAATTTTTAGAAATTATTTTGATTTGAGGAGAAATATTTGTCTTTAAATAAACCTATTCAGGCTAAGGTAGTTATTTATGAAATTTTACAAAGTGAAACTGTGATTTAGAAATTTATTTGGGAAATATATCATCCCAGTAGCGTCTTGGAAAAGTTTCATGAGTTTACAAATTTATTTGCTATTTTTAAAAGCCCAGTCAAACTTGTGAGTATTTGAATAGGGCTTGGTCAACTAATCTGGTCTGAACCCAAACCCTAGCACTGTAGCGACTCGAACCCATGAGTTTGGGTCCAACCAGTTCATCTTGGTCCGGCTCAGTCACGCTCGGGCGCGCCCGAACTCTTCATGTCTTTGTGAGCCGTTGATCTCCTATCGAACGAGCATGGTTGCGATGCGGCGTGAGCTGTCCACGTATGCGCCACAATCCCCACCGTTGGATCTAGATCAGACGGTCAAGGGAGGTGTATGCATTCGGACGACTCCGGATCCCCTCTCGATCCCCACCGTCCATCCCCAATCCAACCGCGCCGCCCTTTTCATTTTTGAAATTAAAGCGCTTTCCTTTAACCGTCAGATTCAAATCCTACGGCACCCCTTTTTACCGCGTGCCGTTAGGGCCTGCTTTTCTTTGGGCCGTCGGATGTTCATCGTAGGGCCCATGTCGTGTATGCATTCGGACCATCCGGTTTCTCCGTTGATCCTGACCGTAGAAAGTCCATCTAACGGTGCCGCGTCATCTCATCTAAAGGGTGACGTGTATCCTTTTTGATTGACCGTTGGATTTCGATCCAACGCCCCTCTTTGAACGTGGACCCCCGAAATCCAGTAGAGCTCTTTTAAATCTCTATCGTTCGTTTAAAATCGCACGGCCCATATTAAACGATACCGATTAAAATCTTTTAACCCTTCTATTTATCGTAACCGCCCATTTCTAATCGGACGATTGTTGTTCTTCCGCGATTTAGAGGAGCGCGCTATGAGTGCGATGGGACCCGCATGTCGAGAGTTCTTATCTTCTTCCTTGCCTCTGCATGCGCGCCGCCATTTACAGAAGCAGAGGAGAGGAATTATCCAAAGATTATGCAACTAATTTTTGGATATTTAGCCCTAAATGGACACCTCATCAACTCTAGACCCTTCTCCTTTGCCCTATAGCTCAACCTCTATATATAACCCTAGCTTTTTGAGCTGCTGCCATTGTTGACCACTGGAGCTTATCATCTTCCATTGCTGTCTAGTGGAGTTTCTTGCTTCTCCCATTTGTTCATCCATTCTAAACGCTGGTTCGACCTTGTAATAAAGATTTGACCTCTTTTGTAGGTTAAATCAGAGTTTATTTCTCTGTTGATCCAACTCGGTTTTAGGAACCTTCAGTGTTTTCCTTAGACTGGTAAGCTGAAATAATGAGTTTTGCTATCTTAAGCATCTTAGGGACCTTAGCAACTCACATGAATCATTCCCTTGGATATCAGTAACTCCAACTTGCTCTAAACTGAAAAGTTAGTTTTATAACTTTTCGGTCTTTCATATCATTTTCAAGGTTCTAGGGTTTCTCCTGTCAACTTATCATCCTATTTAGGTCTTAACCAAACCCTAGTAGCATAATAAGTTATTCTTTTGATCCTTCTTATCATCTACTTAACTTTGTAGCAGAGATTTATCTCTGTCCTCTGTTGTCGGTTCAACCGACAACATTGATTTTTCTTTAGATTTTGCAATCTGGCCGATTAGGGTTAGATTAGGGTTTGCCTAGGATATTATCTACTCTAAAAATCAAACTAAGTTTCAATTTAACATCTTTTACTTAGTCTATTCATAACTAACCCGAAAACTATTTCTGTCCTGTTTTTTAGTTCTTTTCAAAATCTGAAAACTACAACTTTGATCTAAACTCTAGTTTCTGTTATTTCAAAGCTGTATATGATAATATGGGTTATTATCACTATTAGAGTAGTTATGACTTAAGCATGCTGTTAATCATACATTTCTTTATTGATCATACATTTTCTTTTATTCTATACTGGTTGTCAGCTTTGGTATTTATTGGAGTTTATTGTCTCTTATAGAATCTGGTTCTTTTGAGGCTTTCGACACTATTTCTGAACAACCTGAGCCTGCACAAGAAGTTTATTATTATCAAGGCAAGCATCCTCTTTGCACCATGTTGATCCCAAATTTTCAACAATAGCTTTTCTAAATCTGATGACATCATTGCATGCTATTTTTGGAAATACAATTATGGACTATATTAGTTAGTTATGACTGAGTAACATTGTGGCTTACCTTAATTATGACCATACACTCAACCTAGAGTAGTCTTGTATACTATAATACATATTTTTAGGATTTGCTTAGACATGCTAGTCTAGATAAGATTTAGTGTTTGACAAGATTAACTTGTCAAGCAGGGGAGCAACAAATAAATTTCATTACTTCAATTCTTTGTCGGTTTCTTTAAATCGAATTGCATTTTAAATTTAAATTGATCTGGACAAGAGGATGCTAGTGATGGTGCTTTTGTACGAGATTGGGAATTGTGGTGGACTTATCTGGATCAATTAAGGACTGAACTCTGACTATTCAATTCAAGTCCCCCACGTACTTCCACATGCAGTGTATGGGCGCTGTTTGGTTAAGTAAAGGGTTAAGACTATTGGGTTGGAAACAGGGGAGTAAGGATATGTGTATTGATCTTGTATGGCATAGATGCTTTGGTCTATAGATGCGTTTTATGCCATGTGAGCTTGTATGTCAATATCGGATGTTCTTAGAAGGGTGAGGCGTATATGTGCTCATCGCGTATGCATTACCTTAAAGATGTCGATTGCAATCTACTATGGTAGCGAACCCATCGCATTACTTTTATGGTTGGATCGGCATTCTGACGCAACATGTGTGCCCGGTTAGGCAGATGCTATCGGGCGTTGTTTAAGCGAGATCGGTTCACACATGGGTATCGGCTCAATAGTGTTAACTTGTTGAAAAATACCAAATCTTAGTTTCCCGGTCGGCATACCAAAGGAAGTATGTCATCATTGGAGGCATCCAGAAGGCAGCGGTGACTAAGTCGTGTGGGTAAAGATGTACACCCTGCAGGTATCAAAGCATTCGAATAGTCGTGTCCACGGTCATGGGCGATAACTTGAGTTGATGTCACTGTATAGAAGTTTTGTTTTCAAATCTTTTTGGGTTTTGGTTTACGCATAGAGGATTCATGCACTGTACTTTTTACAATTACTTCATTTACTTACTGTTTTAGTCCAACTTTGATTTATTAAATTGCTTTATCAAAACCTAGTTATTGTAGGTTAAGAAGTACTACTTTATGCAAAATTTAACCATTATACCTTCCTGTTGCAACCTTATGCATGTATAAATTCTACTCCTTTGCATAGGTTCTAATAAACACTTTCTTTTATTAGTTTGTGTAAGTCTTCTGAGTACCTTCCGTCGTCAGGTGCTATAACCTATTGTTGCGGTGAGGACGGTTATTTATATGAAGTGCAGATTAGCGTGCGTCGGTGGCGCTAACGAGTAAAGCTACTTCTTTCCTCCATGCAATCGCTGCGAGTGGATGGGGCCATTGGTGGATTTTCTTTGTTTTATTTTGCTTCATTTGTTAGTCTCTTGCAGTGACCAAGTCACTGGATATTGTAGTACTAAACCGAAATTTTGTAAACTTATGTTTAATTATGTAAATGCATGACTTGTATGTGTATGATGCTATGTTGTTGAAGGATATATGTGCAATGGTGGCGATCACAGGAACCATTGTGGACATATATCAGGAGACTGAGTATTGGATACATTATTTATTAAACTTATGCTTTTAGCATGATCCTTAACGAAGGAACAGGACTGTTCCTTAATTAAGAATTGTGCTACAGTATAATGTTAATTAATCACTTTTCCAATACGCCGGGTCCCCAGTGCAGGGTTGCGGAAGTTAGGCGGTGGGCGAGTCTTTGAAGTTAGTGCAGGTGCTCGAGCGAAGTGCAGGGTGGAAAGCAGGTTGAACCGTGATGGCCTTTATTCTTGCCTCTGCTTGTGATTGATGGTTTCCTTCTTGAGCCATCGGCGTTGCAGTTATCTTCCGATTCCTTGCGTTTGTCCTCTAGAACAAAGGCTTTATGGACCAGCTCTTGAAAGTCGGGAAAGTGTGGGCGATTAGGCCCGACTTGCGATCCGTGTTTAGCCCTTGAGAAGTGACTCTGGCGAGCCTTATGCGTGGCTACATCCTCTGCTGCATAACGAGCTAGGTGGAAAACTTGTTGAGGTAGTCGACAACGACATAGCTCCTTGCTTGAGCGCGGAACTCATCCTTCTTGGATCAATAATGCCTTCGGTACATGATCTTGGTGAAATGCTACGAGAAAATTCCTCCCGGTGATATCTTGTGGCGTCTCATGCGTGTACGGAAGTTCTCCCACCATTCGTGGCTATGCCCTCCATCGGTGAGTGGCATACGGGACCTTCTCACAGTCGCACTGGGTAATCGACTTCCTTTCGATGACCCGAAGCCAATCATCGCCTCTCGGGGATCGTGTCGGAGAATGTTGGTGGGCGGGTTCTCATAAACTCGCATAAGTTTAGATGGTCCGCGGTGACCATGAGCGGTGGGCTCCATCTTTGTTGATTGTTGTTGTTGACTTGGTTGTTCATAGCTTGCATCGATTTATTATGGTATTCATCGTTGGAGTGCTGCTGCCATGAAAGCTCCAAAGTTTTGCAAGTCAATTGGGGGTGCTTGTGGTGGAAGTGCTCCTGCGGCTGGTTGATCATTGCTTCTTGGTGCTGGGGTACCAGAACCACTAGCAGGTGATCGACGAGTTTGAACCATCTGGCGAAGCTCCATGGGTTAGATAAGGTAGCAAGCACAAGATAAGTTAAGAACTAAGCAAGGGTAGGTTAAACCCAACAAAACACGGCTCAAGAAACTCAAACGAAATACCTTTATTAATTAGGGTCTTAGCATGGCTGCAACAAATGCCTAAGAGCCTTTGTAGCTCATACTCGCACACAAAAGAAACAACGACCTAAGCACACAAAACTACCGCCTAAAGGGACACATTAAGCGAAAGCGGCTAAGCTGGCGAGACTAAGACAACTACTCGAAAGCCTCCTGGCCGCGGCGGCGCTCCCGACTGTGGACTCGAAGTGAGCCGACATCTTAGCAAACGATCCGATGCCACAGGCTGGTGCGGCGAGAGCAGCGTCCTCGGTGCAAGCGCTCGGTGGCTCCTCGGCTCTGCGTCTTCTTCTAGCTCAGCTGGGCCTTCCTCACGGATCTTCTTGGAATCCTCTTGAGGTCTTCCTCTTCTTGGGAACTTGGTGAGACAATCTCTTGCAGTGGCGACCTTCTCTTTAGCTCTCTGCAACGCCTCATAGACATGATCGGCTCGTGATAGTCCTCTCCAATGCTTCCTCTGGCGGTACTGCCAAGCGGCGAGTGCACGATCAGTAGCGTTGCTCTCTCATACATGAGCGGGTAGCGTCTTTGGCAGATCCACAACTCTGACTCTAGGGTAACAGAAGACGGTGTCTTGAAGCTCCCGTGCGTAGATGTTGCAGATACGAAGCATGGCCAAGCGCGACGACTCCTGGATGCCTTCCAGCCAAGTGATCTTCCTCACAGAGATGTGCGAAGGTTGGCTCGCCCTGTCGTTCCTCCTGGCGTAGATCGTCAGGCGACAGATCACTCCACAGTTTTGTCCATTCAAAATCCAGTTGTTGCCGACGTACAACGGACGATCAAAGCCTCCAAGAACCTGAAGTAGCTTCCAAAGCTCAGCAGCGTATCCTCCTGTGCGCTCACCATAGCTCTGGAGACGAGGCATCTGTCAAGACAGACGAAGAGGGTAAGAGCAACTTTTAAACAACGGGGAGAGAAAAGATTATAGCAATAGTTGAGTCGAGAGAGATACAAGAAGAGTTAAGCAATTAATTAACCATGCAAGTTAATTTTTCCTTTAGAAAATAATTTGGACACTCTAAAGACGGCCAATCTAACTAAGGTCAAGACTTACAGTCAATATGGCTCGATACCACCTGCGCGGGACCTGAATTACGATTACGGAACCCTCTGTATACTACACTAGTCGGGGATCACGCTAGTGCACGGAGGTTAACATAGGTAAATATCGATCCACAAGCGATAAATAAAGTAAACGATTAGTTTGAATAACAAATAAGGGTTTTGACCTTATGGTCGAGTTTACACTTATTAAGCCACGCGAGGCTAGCAGAGAATAAAGCAAGAAAGAACGGAAATAACTCGGTGTAGATCCCACCAATTCATCACAGCAACCGTGGGATCGGACCTTAACGATCGGCAACCTTCGCGAACTCCTCCTCGAAACCAGCGTGACTCCTCCTCTTCAATAGGTTTGGGCGCAAGTTTTACAACAAGCGTGAGTACACAGCCGTACTGCAAATCATACCACGAATGCGGTTTATAGATGCAGCTTATTCCAAAAGAAAAGGCTTCGTGGTTCTTTTGCATAAAAGCAACATTTGCAATTGAATACGAATAATAGATTGAAAGCATAATTCAAAACAAATAGACAATATTAATTTAACATTGTTTCCACAAAGACACACGATTAAGCAGTTATTTCACATAGCCATATGATTGAGGTCACACACTCCCATCCCAAACATTTTATGAAAACTACCCCTCGTGTGAAATCCCCGAGCATGTCCATGACCGCGACGCGGCTATTCGAATAGATTGATTTAACACTCTACAGAGGTTGTACACTTTACCCACAAGATACAACTAGTATAGCAAGCACTAATCGTAACAAAACAGTTCGAAAATTTCATCTCAAACATTGACATTCCCGATGTGCTTTCCCACTATACCAGCTCACATAGAATTAGTATAACACACACCGCTGGACAGGGAAGCGGCGAACCGTCCCGCGATGCAACCACCAAGTAGTCACACCTCCACCTGTCACACACGCCCTAACCTATCCACGAACATCAATGCGAGAATCCATAACACTAAGTTAGGCCGTCCCATACCGGGCATGTGGTCGCATGATGAGCTCGAGTTCAATGGCGCAAAGTTAAATCCTTAATTGACCAAGGCAAGACTTCCATGTTCTAACTAAGTCACAAAGATTATCAAACCCAAGCACACAGCTTCCACCATATCACACAGCTTCCACCACTTGCCTCAGTCTAAATCCTTTACCACCCAGTTGGTTTTAGTGCAACACATGCCATCACGAAGTAATAACACATAGCACACAGTTTTACATAAAGTTCTATAGTCACTTAGTCACATTTAATAATTGCAACTTACATGAGAAGTGAGACTCGTGGCATGGCTAGGCAATTGTACTCGCATCTAACCATCCCACGTTGGTGCTATAATAATACCAACTAATAAACCAATCTAGGGTGACAAGGAATTATGGCATACAATGTCAAAGGGTGATAACAATTTGGATAATAACTATGCCCAAAGCATTTAAATACAAAATTAAAGTAGAATGCAATACTTTAACACAAAGTAATTTGAAAACTGGGTTCAAGATGATCAAATGTATGACTTGCCTTGGAAAAGGTCTATGTACTGGTCTTGATCTTGGGGTGCTCCTCCTTCAATGAAATTCCCCGACGAATCGACGTCTACTCGCAAACGAAACAAATAAACAAAACAAATACATAACACAGGCAAAACAAGCTCCAAAAATTTAAAAAAAATCTCAGATAAATAGAGCTCGAATTTAGATAAATTTAGAAATTTGAATGGGCTCAATCGGAGTTAGGATGCAAAAGTTATGAGCTCTGGAAGTTTTAAATCTAAAAGAAACCCTAATTTGGTTTTTTTGGAATTTCCGAATTATTTCTCTAAAGAAAAATCGGATTATTGCGCAATGCCGACGTCAGCACAAGAATTTTGGGAGTAAAAGAAATTAAAGAAAACACCGACATGTGGGTCCCACATGTTAGAACCTGACTCACGAGTAGACTAGGTCTCACAGGAGCCTTGGACTTGGTCCGGTGGACTAAGCCACGCGGCGAGGCAGCCCACGGGATGACACGTCGCGCCACGGTGAGGTGGACGCCGCGCGACGGCCACGCCACACCGACGGCGGCGGCGGCTCGGGAACCAACGGCACGGCGAGCAGCGGCTCCTCGCCGCGGTGAGTGGTACCGGCGTGTAGCTCGCTATGTGCGAACTCCGTTGAGGTAGGTGCAGGTGGTCGGAAGCAGCGGACGCGCGGCGGCGAGCTCGAGTGGCGAGAGGGCTTGGTATTGTCGGACGGGTGCTCCGGTGAGGTTTGGGCGGCGGCGAAGGCTCCTGGAGGTCGCTGAGGTGATGGCGAACCTAGCGGTGCAGACCACGAGGGCAGGGCGATGTCGATGGTGGCGCAACTCGAAGAAGAACGCCGGCGGCGACAAAACCCTAAAGCTCGAGTTGCGGCGGCGCTAGGGCTCAAGCGGCGCAATAGGTTGAGGGGTTCTGCTGCGGACATCAATGCGATCCCGGGGGTGCCTTTTATAGGGGCCGGGAGGGGCTAGGGCGGCGTACGGCGGCAAAACCCTAGAAGAGTCCGAGATGAACTCGCGAGGAAAACGGATTTAGAAACGGAAACGGGATACGATTTTGATCCGGAAGGGTGCGGGGAGATAGAGGATAAGATTCTACGTATTTTCTAGAAGGGGTTATGTTAGAAATCTCGCGTTGTCGTACGGGACTCGGAGATCAGCAATGGCGGACAGGCACGGCCGTTCGCGAGGAAGAAGCTGGGCGTGGGGACGAAGGCCTAACGTGTGGGGCCCACACGTCAGCGGCACAGAGGCGGGGATGCGCGCAGGTGAGGCGGGCTGGCGAGCCGCGCGGAGCTGGGCCGCAAGCGGGCCGCGTGCACGGGAAGAGAAGATGGGCTGCGGAGATGTGGCCCGAGTTATTTTCTGAGATTTTAGATACCTTTTCTAATTTAGAAAATACCAGAAATTCAAATAAGCAATAGAAAATAGCAAATGAACTCAGAAAATTTCTAGAAAAATCTAGAAAATATATCTGAGAACATAGAACCCAAATAAAATAGTTTTGGCTATTGTTCATGTTGGGATTATTCACCTTAAATGTTTTTGATTGTAAAGTCCAATATTAAGCTTTTGAATTTAAATTCAAATAAATCCAAATGGTGAACTTTCTCCCTACTAACTATTAAAAAAAATTTAAACTCAGAAAATTGGGATGTTACAGATAATTATGTATCACAGACGGTTCTAGCCATCGCTGGTAACATAGACGGTCATGCTTGTAAAATCATCTGTGGTAATTATAACAGTGATGGGGCATCCAGTATGACCTATTATGTAGTAGTGCATGCATAAAGATCCGTGAATGATTTTGTTTATAACTGTCCGACTGGATGTAAATATTATAGAATAACATTTAGTACTATTTCACGAATTCTATGTCTAAGAATGAATGACACAAGAATTTTGAGTGTTACGCTTTGCTTGATGTTGTTCTAATGCGATCTTCTTTGTTCTTAAGACGAATGCTCAGCAGCCAAAATTCTGCAAATGCGAGGGGGACAAGGCAGGACGGAGGCCAGTGCTTGTAGGCACTTTGAATGATTTGATGGGTAGTACTGCATGTCTGTCTCTCCTAGGCCTAGTAATGGTTGAGAAACCAACCCATTTTCAATCCAACGTATAACAACAAACTCTATTTTTCTAAACCAAACTAGCCCACTTTGCATCCCCTAGGATCCAACCCAAACCAACCCATATGGATATTTCAACCCAAACCAACCCAACCCAACCCATTTCTCTAATATGGTTTCAATCCATTTCCCCAAACCGTTTCAACCAAAACCACACCAGCAAGGAGACAATGGAAGAAGCTCTAGCTTAGCTTATTAGCTAGATGGATGGATGGATAGAAAGGAAAGACATTGGCCAGTTGGAACTAGTACTAGTGATCGGTGATTGGGTGTCCTCTCCACCCATCACAGAAACTTATAAAGTGATAAGTAAGAAAAACATGATCTAGTACTACTAGCTAGTGATATTCGGTCTCAGATCTCATCCGACAGGAGATTGAGCACTGCGTTCTGGTCATCGGCAGCAACAGCTTCAGCGGGTCCTATGTCGTGTGTGTCCTCCTCATCTGCAGGTACGCCCTCGCCGCCACCGATGAGCTGAGCACCCATGCCGACCACCTCCTTGCCTCCATCTCCGCTACCTTGGCTGCCGACGTGCTACACGTGGCGTCACCCTACATGCTTGCTGACCCGTAGGACCCGCAGGCAGAGCAAGTGGAGCCAGCGGTGCAGGGCACGCTGCATGTCCTGGAGGCTGCGTGCGCCGTGGGGGCGCAACACGTGGTGGTGACCTTGTGCATCTCGGCCATAGTGCCCATCCCGGGATGGCCGTCCACGACTCCAGGGGAGCCCGTTGATGAGCGATCTTGCATGGACATCACCTTCTGTGAGGCCTGCAAGAAATGGTACCTGGTGTCCAAGATGTTGGCAGAGGAGGTGGCATGGGGGTTTGCAGAGAAGCACGGCATCAACGCCACATGGCCACCTTCTTGCCCACTTTCCGCATGGCCTCATTAGACGGGTGCAGGTAGAGCCAATTTGATACCAACTTCCGATCGTCGACTCTCCTCTCGATTGTGGAGAGCGAGATGCTAGCCGAGCCCACGAGGAAGGCCTCCTTGCCATGGAGCACCTTGAGGGTGATGACAAGGCAATCATTGTTAGTGAAGGGCTCCATGGCAATGAACATAAGGCCCTCGTTCAATGCTGGCTCGTTGTTGCGGGTCACTGGCATGGTTCATGTCTTGAGCGTCTGGAAACCCAGGGTCCCATGCACTGTGATGCCAACATCGTAGGGTGGCGGCGCTATGTGTGTGTCATGCACCTCGATGATAGTGAGACATAGGAACCAGAGCTTGGGGAGACGTACACCCTGGTGCACGACGTGGTGGCGGTGTCCACGGTTAAGGATGGTGAGGAGTGAACCTTCCACGCCTCGGCGAAGGCCTTGTCAGGCTGTGTGCCCGTCCATCATATGGACCTTGAAGACCATGGGTTGCAAACCATATGGAATCTTCTAACCCATATGGAACCACAAATATTCAACCCAAACCAACTCAAACCAAACCACTTCACAAGCAAATCCGACCCAACCCAAGCCATTTTGCCTCTAAGTCCATTTGAACCCATCAAATTATACCCATTTTTCAAACCCAACCCACTCAACCCGTTTGAACCCAAACCATTAGCAGCCCTAGTCTCTCCCCATTTTGTTCTATCTTTTTGTTGGTTTGCTTGACTTCTAGGTGAGTGGACTGTAACACCCACTCCAACTATCACTAACAACTGACATTTGTATTTATCACGTATGCAAACAGGGTCCTACTTCTATTTACAGTCACATAACCATCTATAAACACAAAGTCAACATTCCACTTTATGCTCAGAGTTTAGGGCAGAGTATAGTTAAACATTCAATAATATCATCTCCTGTAGAACAGGGTTTCACAAGATGCTACCTCAACATTCATCTAATCTGACATACATGTTTCAATCTAGCAATTATGTATGCCCATCAAGTAACCAGTTTATGAAAATTTTCAGATTGATATCCTCTAAGGCATCGTTCAAACACATCCCTAACATAACCATCGCTAATGGGTAGACTAATCCATTGAGACACGTTACTTTGAATTATCCAATAAATCTACCGAATTCCACAATCTTAATAATCAGACCAAATCATCAATATACCACACCTCTTAATAAATCTTGGATTCCCAGTATAAATGGTCATACCATCAAACAAGTTCATCATGTAATTACTCCATGACAACACCAAATTTATCAACTTCGCTTCCAAGGATCTTGGCTAGGATCGATTACGTACCACATTACAGACCCAATTTTATAACTTATAAGTTATCAATTTATCTTCTATGCTTGAAACCTCTCACTTAACACAACAAAACATTACGAAAGAGTTTTGATACTTTCTTTCTCAAAGAAGATGCACTAAACTTCAACATTCCAACTACTCCAAAACAAGTGCGTAGAGTTGAAAAGACCAAATTCGAAGTCAAGGAAGAGAACAACTTCTCTAAAGATACTCACTATCTACGCCTGTACTAAGATATCCGAGGTAGCACTTCTCTATTCCCATACCACGTAAGATGGTGTGACCTGGTAAAGCCCAGGGCCACAACCACGACCTCGACCCCTCGACATACGCTACCATTACTCATAATAATCATAGAATCATATTATAGGTATATAAGATCATCTCATAACAGAAATCATCAATACAACATTCAGAAGCGTAAATGCAATGCTTGACCCATCTCATCCTATTGTGCACCAGTGTGTCAGGTTTTTAAGGTCATTAACCATTACAAAATTTTAGCAAAATAAGTTGCCTAAGTTGTTGATCCATTCACCATGGACCTACATCCTGCTCTGATACCAACTGTAACACCGCAGCCCAACATGAGCCTGGAATGCTACTAATGAACCATTAAACAAATCTAAACTAGAACAATTTACTAAATTTCGGCAGAACCTCCTTCGTATTTTTAACTATACGGAGGTTCCAACAGATAAAGGAGTATCATAACTAAATAATCCAACATCCAATATCCTCACTAAGCATTAGAAACATGCTAATCAGCTAGAACATATTCAAAGATATCCAAAGTATGTTACTCAGCATTATTACAAAAACTCGGTGCATAAAGCACAACCATAATCAATACTTAAGCAGTTTACTTATTTACTAATGGACATTCTAAAATTTAATCAACATTTCATGATGCGTGGCAGTGTGTGAAACCAACTCAGGTCTACTCCCTCCCATGCATGACGTTCTTGCGAAGGTACCTAAAACACAACAAAAGCAAGAGTGAGCCCAAAGACTCAGCAAGTACCGAAAATGAAACATTAACTTCACAATTACAGCATCAACATTCAATTCTAAACTTTGCTCGAAAACATATTGATACGGGGGAGGCCCGATCTTCTCAGTGAGGAACCGTGGATAGTGGATGCGAAGTAGACGACGTCGCTAGCTGAACACTCGCGCCAATGCACGAACCCTCAACTCTTTGGAATACGCCCAAATGCACCGGATATTTGTTCGTCGCGAGACCACAAACGACGAATGCCAAGTCCCCGATTCCCAGTGGAACGACGGCTTGACCTTGAATTGCAGAACGAACCAATGGATCGCTTAGACCTCTCTCAAAGTCCTCGCATGAACTCTGGTTTTAGAAAGAACAAGCAATAGCTATGTTTCAATTCTTATGCATAAACTGGTCTAATGGATACAAAGGAGGGGCAAGGTTACTTAAGGCGCCCTCCATGACTCACGCGCGGCCTAGGGCCGGCTACACATGCCGAATCAAACTCCAATTCGGCTAAGACTCAAAAACACACAAAAAGGAAAACCCAACTTAAATCCATCACATTGTTTCGGCCATAGCAGCGCGACCATACGTCTTCTGAAGCTGGGCCCATACCCATTGTGTGGGCCTTGGAATAATCTTTCAAACAAGTCCAAGAACACCCCAATCGGATTCCGTATGTAAAAGTTATGGCCTTTTTATTACAGGTCTGTTGGGCTGTCCCGAACCGAATCCGAATTGAATTCTGAGTTAATTCTGAGATGAATTTCGGTTTGACTTGTAGAAGATCCGAATTGGGCTAGAATTCTTAGGCCTTTCTCCGCTTGCTTGACCCACGTGAGCTTCTCTTCCATTGCTTTGGCTCCGGCCTCCCTCTCGGTTCCAAAGGCTTGGCTTCACAATGTTCAAACCTGAGAATGCACAAAACATTTGCATGTGGTAGTACCCAATTCTCATCAATAACAATAGAAGATTCATTAAGAAACAAAAGCACCTGTTGATTTAGAAGTTTAGCTCTTGCTCTAGTCAGTGGACCAACATGCACTTCTACACTTGTATTATTTGTAGCTTCACTTATGGTGTCCATCTCAGTATGTGCATCGCCACCAATAGGAGAAGATGTATAAGTGTTAGGGATGCCCACATCACATATATCATGATGTATGAATGCAGATGAACCATGCACCTTCTCTCTTTTTCACTCTTTTGCGCATTACACCGATAATGCGGGGTATGCAACCGTCGCTACATACCCATGCCTGTGCTCGCAAGCGTAGGGACCAATTACCCAATACTTCACAAGTAAAGGGGACCTCAAGCCCACACTCCAAGAGTGTGGGGACCATAAGCCCATCGTTTACATGACGGGGACCTCTTCCCAATGCCCACATTCCACGAATGTGGAGACTTCAAGCCCGTCATCTACATGATGGGGACTACAAACGTGCATTCCTGATCACCACGTGACCAAGTCTTATGTATGCTCACACAGTGCATATGAACAAATTTAGTTTTGCAATAAGCATGAACAACATCAACACCGTACATGAATAACAATCATTCATATCATAAGCATTCATCATCTTTAACCAGCATATCACACTATCAATCAACCACATCTAATATATACCAAATACTAGCATATATCATAAGCATTCATCATCTTTAACCAGCATATCACACTATCAATCAACCACAGCTAATATATATCGAGTACTAGCAAGCACTGTCAAACCATTCATAATTACCCTACCAAACAGAGTATTTGCCTTAACCGCGCGAGAACGGAGGATGTGAAGAAAGTGCTACCTCCGGGACCAGTCCCCCACCTAAATTCATTATAAGCATACTAAGATAACAGTAATGGATCAAACAATCTATAAAAGCAAACACAAACTTGCAACAGTTCTTTTATCGCGAGCCCAGCTCCAATTGCAAAACGTCGTTCTGTCCCCTCTGTAGACAGTCGCGTTCTAAAATTCATATCTTTTAGTACAGAAGTCCAAATGAGGTGTTCTTGGACTTCATTGAAAGTTTATTAATTTCCCCAACTAAACCTAGTTGGTGGGCCCGACTGATTCAACGATCTAATAACCTTGTTATGCTAAATACCAGAACATCGTTTTCGCATCATGTTCTCTGGACAGTACACTAAAATGATCATAACGTTCAGCTCGTTTGTCCAAATTTCACGTTCTTGGGCTTCCCTGAAAGCTACGCCAATTATCTACAACTTTCGTTATACTGAGCTCCTCTAATTTGTCCTTTAACTGTTCTCCTCGGTCAGATTACTAAAACCTGTTAGAGTGTTGACAGATTCGCGTAACAGTCATACTAATAAATTCATAACTTTTGCTACAGAGGTCCAAATAATGCGATCTAGTACTTCATCGAAAGCTAACGACGTCCTCTACAAAACTCTAGAAGATTTTCAGAACTGAATCTGCCCGTAACTATATCAAAACGTCGGTCTAACATGAACTATCCTAAGCAGACCTAATTACCGACATAGATCAATTAAGCCATAATGCATCTAAACAAGGGGAAAATTGAGGTTACCCTTGACGAACCACCATCGAACGTGATGAACACTCACCCCAGGCCATGATCTCTCCCTCCCCCTTTCCTCTTCTTCTTCTCCTTCTTCTTCTTGGCCGATCTGTCCCCCGGGCGAACCTCCTTCTTCCTCCTCGACACCGGCAGCAGGGAACACCTTCTTGGCCAGCACCAAGGGGCTTCAATAGAGGAGGAGATGCTGCTGGACATGGGGAGGTGCAGGGGGAGAGAGAGGGGTGAGGGGTGGCCAAGGTGGAGAGGGAGGAGGGGGTGCGGCTGAAGGGGATGGAGGGGCGGCGGCTAGGGTTTGGGGGGAGGGGGGAGTAAAGTGGCGCCTCCCCCCTTGGCCGGCCACCGTTGAGGCCTCATGGGCCAAGGCCCAAGCCCAGGTTGCCTAGAATTCACCGCTAACCCCTTCGCTAATTGTTTAATTGGTTATTTTCTAATAGGTCCTTCTCCTGAATCCAATTCCAATTAATCCTTTTCCTTAAGTAACCGATTTTCTCCCAAATCCTATTATGGGGTATTACACTAGTAGTGGGTGTTGATCAACACTAATGGTCCACTGGATGAGTGAATAAGTAGTCTTTGATAGCATGATCTTGTTAAATGAGGTTTGTTTCAACCTCGTAGTTTGGGTTTCTTTTGGAGAGGTTTATGATGGGATTTTAATAGGTGACCCGTATTTGCATGATGGTGAAGTTGTCGGATTATAGCATGCCTTGATGAAAGGGTCTCGGTATAACTTTTAAAGTTGGCTAGTAGATTCCCTCTAAAAATAAAGTGGTTGTTGTAGTGAGATTGAAGATTTTGGGTATACTCTCAATTGAGGATGAGATGATAAAGTGGTATGTAACAGTTTGGTGAGCCTTTGGAGGCTTTATAACGGAAGAGTAGATGATGACGATTCGTGTTAAGAATGTATTATTCTTGATGATAGTAAGATTGTCTAGAAGGGATTGTGACTTGTGGGAACGATGATGATTCTGTTAGAAAGAAGGTAATTTGACCGCCTCCCGTAATATCAGTTAAATGAAAAGTTTGAAGTTTTACAATTGTGAGCTTTTGGTAGTTCATGCTTAATGTGGTAGCTAAAACAAGGGTTGAGAAAGGCGATGCGTGAGAATATTCTAATGGGTTCTTAAGTGATGAATGTGATGTTTTAAAAGTACTTCTTTGGGTTGGCAAGTGGTGATGTAATCAAGGGAAATTGTTTTCTTTGTTAAAGGAAAAGAAAAGGGGTGTACCATAAGTAATTAAGGTTGGAGTTCAGGATTGTAACCTGCAACTTTTCTATCGTTGCCGCTTAAGTGTTTCTTGAGTTTCAAAAGCAATATTGTTATTGTGATTTATTGATGTTTGCAACTCCCTTCGTGTGCAACATGTGCCCTCAAATGTGGTCTCGTCTTTTGTTTTCGAGATCAACGTTATTTGACGATTTCTCTTGGGTCTCGTGCTCACTGTGAGGAGTAGTGTTTCCTCGTGTGTTAAAATTTGTAATTGTTTGCTCTTTCCTATTGAGAAAAGATTAACCGAAGTGGGTTGCAAGGTCTTATAGAGTGTAGTGCGGCGATTTGTTGGTGGTGGTCAAGTAAATGATCGTAGTGAGAACTATGGGGGTCAAGCTATTTGAAGATCATTAGAAAGTGATTTTGTTTTGTCCTATAACTCTTGGAAAGAATTGGATTTAAATGGTAGGATTGTTGTTGAGATAAAACATATTAGTGTTACAACTAGTGGAACCCATAGCGAAGTATAATCCAAGAACCTTCGTTCATGTTGGAATGTAGGGATTATCGAAAGTCTGGAAGCTTGATCAATGTGTTAGAGTATCGCGATTGCGTAATTTTGCAAGGTTGGGTAGGTGATCTATGACGGTGTAGTTTAATGAGAGTAGGATTAGTGTGAGGATCCGGAATATTTAACTAGTAACACTTAACCTCCAAATGGTTCTAGCATTACTAATTAAACATTCTAAGCCTCGATGGACATATGCTTCCCAGAATTACAGCATATGCACATCATCACAAAATTACACATCATTTCCATACAACATACATCACTAAGTTCAACAACGACATACATAAAGTAAAGTTATTACAAAAGAGCCGACCGGCCAAATAGAACAATATACAAGAATGATAGCAGAAGCAAAAGGTGCCATGAGATGGCTAGAACAAAAGTCGACCGGTTAGCCACACAACCCACAAGGCAACCGACCGGGCCGCCAAGCTAGACGCCTCTAAGGCTACCACAGCACAACTCACAGAAGTGAGGCCCCTCAAGCTCACCTTATTCCTCTGCAACAAATACATTTAAGCAAGATAATTTAGTACACAAAGGTACTCGCAAGACTGACGCGTGGAATAGCAGACCTATTCATAAACTACATGCAAGCTTATTTAGGTGGAGGTTGTATGTCTCATTTTGCACAAAGCCAACTTTATTTGCAATAACGTAATACATTTAAAAGCAAGTTTGCAAATCTATTTTGTTGTCAAAGTACAGCGAAGTAAAGATACATACAAGTAACCATCTGGAAGTGACTATCCCAATAGCCACCACAACATAGCACGAATCCCCGATTCGTACCACCTATCAAGTTTTAATTAAAATGTTGTAGTCTAACTCTTGAAAGCTTACCCAAGCGTGTCCATAACCTAGGACGAGGCTATCCGAATAGTTTTAACCCTGCAGGGGTGTACCAAGGTACCCACACTTCAGACCGCCTTTAAGCCACAAAGTACACTTCCGAAGGTATGCCGGCACGACTAAGTCCTACGAGACGCTTTCCAATATTGTGCATTGACGACGAGCCGCTCGTATGGGTAGAAACTCATACACTTACATTGCAAGCCGAAAGACAACCAGCCATCACGGGAAGCCTTTGGACAACGCAATCTCCCATCACCATCCTCCTGCGACCCCTGCGACCAAGCCAATACACGCCAAAGTACTAAGTCAAGAGAGGTCCCATACCCTCTAGTGTGGTTAGCACGCACAAATTGCCTGGATAACAGGTACTCACAAGATGTTCGGTCCTTAATTGACTCGGGCACCATTCCAGTCACACCTAGAAGCACACCAATCATACCATTGTGCCCAAGTCTAAATCCTTTAGTTTTTAGGTTTTAGTTTTCATAAATAGACATGGCACAAGGTGGAAATCATAATCATAATAAGTTTTATGTGATCAAGGTTATCGACAAGTCGATAACCGCCCATTTCTACCGGAAGCTAGGCATGGCTAAGCAATTAATTCGCAACTACTAAGTGACAAGAGTTCATCCACGAACTCAAATCACAGCAATAACCTAGGCTCATGGTAGTAAAGGATAATCATTTGCCTAAGGAAATGCATCTACTAGGTCAACTATCGGCATTAGTTTAACACAAACTAGCAATGCATACATAGAATTTGTAAACAACATAAATACTTAAAAATACAGGGATTAACATGATCAAACTGCATGCCTTACTGGGATGTGTCTTGCTGCAGAAGGGAGTGCTCAGGTTCAAAGTTTTCTTCGGAACCTAACGCGAAAAGGCGATAAAAACCGATAAGAACGAAGAACACCGAAAGGAACTCAACAGCAAAGAACATCCAAACCCCATGAAATTTCTACAGCAGCTAGAGGTTGATTTTAGACAATTTTATAAACAAGAATCACTTCATTTGGACTTAGCATGAAAAAGTTATGGCTAAACTAAGTTCTCTCAGCCTGAAAAATCCTAATTAAATTAATTTCGGTTACTGTTCATGACGAAAATTTCTAGAATGATCTGGAACTTGAAATTTTTATGGTAGGTAGACAAGGTTATCCTAACAACAGCAAAACTGAGTTTGCACAATATGGAGTTGAAATGAATTAGTTATGATTTTTCTAAGTTCTAAAACTAGTGAATCATTAATTTCAGCGGCAAGGATCATATGAAGACCTATTCTACATTACAGTACATTCCTAGTGGGTTTTAACAAAACTTAGTTTGCTCAGTTTGGAATTACAGAGAATAAGTTATGCATTTTACAAATTTTTAATGAATTTCTAGACGACCATTTTCACTAAACAAGATCATGCAGTTAAAGTCATTTTCTACTACATAACAGTGCCTAAATTCATTCTCAAATTAAATTTCATATTCTAACAGAGCTACAGCAACTGGAATCATTCAAAAAGGAGTTAAAATGACAAAGTTATACACTTTTGAAATTTGAAACATCAAAAGACTTAGAAAATGTGAGCTCTCGGGAGGTCCAAATGAACTGAACGAAAAGAAGAGGTCGTGGGCCGTTGATCTTGCATCGCAAGGCCACGGACCTCGAAGCACAAGCACAAAAGACCTCCTCCCTTGGGGAGTGCGGGCCGTTGAGATTGGATCCAACGGCCACGACGGTTCATGCACAGCCGCACGCAAAGGAGGTCTCGCGCTTATCAGAGTCGTGACCGTCGGATCAAGATCGGCGGTCCCGAGCACTAGGGGAGGTCTAAAAGCCAACTATTGAACAGACGAGATCTTAACGGCTCAGATCTCCCCTAGGAGGTCCTGAGCGGTTGAGATCTACCCGGGGAGGTCCTAGACGGCTAAGATCAAGCGAGGGAGGTCCTTAACGGTCAAGATCTCACGGGGGAGGTCCTGAACGGCTGAGATTTACATGAGGAGGTCTTGGATGGCCAAGATCTACTCGGAGAGGTCCTATGCAATAGTGTTTTAACGGGGGGAGATCTGGACGGCTCAGATTAGGCCCAGGGAGGTCCTGAACGGTCCAGATCGACGCGGAGGGAGGTCCTGAGACTAAGGACTTTACAAAGGAGATCTAACGCTCAGATCTAAATGCGGGGAGGTCGTGAGCGGCTAGGATTGAGCCTAAGAGGTCTGGCGGGGTTGTCTTTGTAAAAAGACAGGGTGGCTTTTACAAAGAGGACCAGAGGTGGTCTTTGCAAAATGACCAAGGGAGGTCTTTGCGCAGAGTGGTCCTAGCGGCTCAGTTAGATTCGGGGCGTCTGGGCGGCTGAGATCCAACTGGGAGGTCTAAGGTGCTTCTAATGGTGCGAGTTCTCGGGATGCGACAAAGGTGGCGGCTAAAGACAACATTAATCTTTGCTCATGATTGGCAATAAAGGAACCTAAAGGGACATTAATGACTTACGGATTTTAATTCTAAGCCTAAGGCCCACACGTTGGTGACACACGGCGCGGTTAAGACATGATTAATGCACCAATGATTAGCAATGATTGGGCATTAATGCTGTCCTAAGAAATGACGAAGCAGGAGTTTGCAAGCAAAACTCCCGGCGCTCAACGGCTTGCCGCGGTGATGGGGCCTCACCGCGCGACCAAGGGCACCAATATGCTTACAATAGTGCGCGGACCTCACGGAGACACTCGGCGGCGACGGCCTTGAATGCCGGCGAGCCGGAGATAGATGAAGGAGTGCAATACGGCAAAACTACGAAAACTAAACGAGCTCTACGACGACTAGAAAATGCAAAGACCAAGCTAAGAAAAGGGCACCTGAGGGCAGAGAGGGGACCAGGGAGGTCGGAGGAGCTTGGAGAAGGTCGACAAAGTCCGGCGATGAAGTGCTTGCCGGCGATGGAGAAGAAGATGATCCCGACCACGAAAAGCAGCTCCCCAACTTGCCCACCCCTGCGATGGTGAACCGAGCTAGGTTAGAGCAAGCCCAAGGTGATCAAGATGACAGGGAGAAAGGCTAGAATGTTGCTGGGACCACTGGAACTCGGAGGCCTTCATGGAGCTCCAAAGTCGACAATGGTGGCAGAGAGGGTGGTGTTCTTGGGTGCTTGAGTTTGAGGACCAGCTCGCACTGAGGGAGCTCAAGCACAACTAAGGGCGGAGGAAGAAGAGGAAAAAGGAGGTCTCAGGCTATACATAGCCTGGGAGCTTGGTAATGGTGTGGGCAAAAGCCTACTGTGAACAAAGTCCATGCCTTGGCATGGACTCGCTTGATTTAACAAGGCAGTAGGGATGACTTCCTTTTAGGGCAAAGCTTCTGCCGCATTTAATGCATGGCAGAAAGAGACGTTGGAAAGGCCAAAAGGTGACAGGCCACTGCACCAACTGCTCTGACCGTGACACACGCACGGGCGCGTGAAAATCATGACGACCGGACCTCGGGAGGTCGGGAGGAAGAACGAGGCTGAGGAGGTCTGGGCGCCCAGATGCACTCGGGGTGGTCACGAGCGTGCCAGATCACCCGAGCGAGAGGAGGTCCGAGCGCGGGAGGTCCAGGGAGGTCGTGACGCGGGATGGAGATCCGATGGCTGGACCACCCGAGGCGCCGAGATCGAGGGGAGGTGCAGGGCACCGGATGGAGATCCAACGGCCCATGGAAAGCGAGCCCGAGGAGGTCTAGGCGGTTGGTCCGACCGAGTCCAATGGCTGGGTCTGACTCGAGTCCGTGTCAGACTCAGACCAGAATTTTGAGTTTTGAACTGATATGAAGTTTGAGGATTTATTTGGGATAGCAAACTCACTCTAAAAATTATGACATTTTTACAGAAGCTTGCTAGCTGAGTTGTTGACCTTGTGTAAATTTTGCAGAGGTTTTTGTGCTATACATTTTCCTCCAAAAATTCCACAAGGTGTTGGTCCACAGTTTGACCAGAATTCAATTGGGTTTGACTGACCTCCAAAGATATTCAAACAATTTTAGAAAGTTGTGAAATTTTTCAGAGGGGTTACACAGCAACCCAGGAATTTAGGAAAATTATTTCCAGGAGATTAACACAAGATGGAACAAGAATGTTTTTGAAGGATCAAGATTTGAATAAACAGACTTGCGACTTTGTATTTCCATAAGTCTTGTACAGGAACTGTTTAGTACAAACAAGAAATACATGATGTAAGAAATTTTTTTAATTTCTACTCATTTTCTTACATCGAAACACAAGTCTAAAACTAGGGATGTTACAATTAGTGAAGTAATATAACCGTAATGTCAATGTAACACCCCAACTCAGCACGAGCCTGGAATGCAACTACCCTAAGCTGAAAAACTAAATTTCGGCAGAACCTCCTTTGTATACGAGGATACTGGAGGTTCCACACAACAAAACACACAAGTAATCAAAAACTAGTCATGAAATCCAATTCTAAGGTCTAAACATGAATCAACGATAATGAGCTAAGATAACAAATAACCATATGACTTAAAGGTCTCATCTATGTTCTCATTGATCATAAAGGTACCATCCATGACTAAATTTATTTATTACAAACCAAAAGATGACAAAAAAAGAATCATTATTTCTTATAGCAATGAGTCTAATGTGAAGTGCATTATTCGAGTAGTGCTCATCTACTCCCTCCCAAGTGAACTTCATCAACGATCACCTAGAAATAAACAAACAAAGCAAGAGTGAGTCCATGACTAAGCAAGTACAATGATTAAGAAAAAAAAACATTCATTCATTGAAGATCAAACATAACATCATTGGGTTCGATCATAACACATTGGATTTCTTATGAATACATGATATGAATGCTCAAATCAAGGAATGGATCGCACACACGCAGCATATCGCGGTATAGCGGTGAACACCGTCGGTGATCACTCAAGCCCGCATCTTAACAAAAATGCGAGGATTCACTTCCCGTATGAAGAACGTTTCATACGGGTGTCCAACATTGCCCATATTGGAATTAATGGGTCTTATCCAACCATCTTGGAATTGATGGTGGTTCTCATCCACTCCCGTGGACGTCAAATGTCAATGAATGCATGCAACAATTAAATGAAATATACCATAACATCACTTCTATTCATGAACTCAATGTATTGAACAAGGCATGAATAAGTCATTTCACATGTCTCACAAGTTACCAAAACAACTCATGCTAAAAACCACAATGCACAAACATCCAAATAAACATGGTACTTGCCTTCCGCGTTGCGGCGTTATCCGCAAGAAGGCGCTCTTATACCAGAAGTTTAGCGCCTAAACCAACGAAATAACTTAATAAGTATACATGATACCCAGCTCAACTAGTCGGTGTTCTATTTTGCTTCTATTAGGAGTCAATTAAATCCTATATCGCATAGACTGAAAAACAGCGGAGTCTGTCCAATAAGAAAATCCTGGACAGCAACACGGGGACTAACATAACTCACAGCCTGGAAGTTGAAAAATAGCAAACCCAATTTCTGTAGATTCTTAACTGGTCTAACTACAAAACTCTAGTTGACGCGACAAACCAATTTGGTCAAATTAATAGGCTAATAATTGTTTGAACATTCAGCACAGATTCAGCCTACCAAAATTCAGCAGAAATATTCAGTTGATCATAACTTCTATGTTACAACTCCGAATTGAGCGTTCTTTACCAATCTGAAAAGGTTATCGAATTACCTACAATAACCTAGTTGGGTGAACTTCAGATTCTTCCAACTTCTCTATCATAATATAGAAAATATACAGACAGATTAATCACGTCAGGTTTCTGGCAGCGACTGATAAAACAGACATATCTTTTGACCCAGAACTCGGAATCAAGTAAACTCAGTGGCCATCTAAACCTGACAGGGGATACTTCAATTTTCTAGGAGACACCAAGTTCAAAATCTGTGAATAACAATTTCTTATACAATTTACAAATTGACTGCAGAATCTCGTCAGGATTCTGGACAGTCAAGACTAATTCTATCATAACTTTTGACTCGGACCTCAGATTTGAGTGAACTCGCGGCCACTGAAACGTAAGAACAAGACCTAGATATCTCTAGGAGACCGAACCTTCAGATTCTGCCTAAAAATAACCGAAACACCCTTTACAACGAACTGGACAGAAACAGCTTCTAAATTCAGCAGTTCTGCCTAAACAAAAACGTAACCAAAACTCTTCTAACAACAATCAAACCACGAGGATCGGCATCGTTACCCTTGCTGCAACCAGGAGTAGGTGGAAGGATCCTTGGCGAAAAAGCTCTTCCTCCTTTTCACCTCTTTTGCCCCAAGCGAGCTGCTGTCCTCCTCCACTCCTTGCGCGGCCGGCAGCGGGAGAAGGTCGAAGGAAGATTGGGAGGCAAACCAGCAGGAGCAGCACCAATGGAGGTTGGGCGACTCCTAGGGGCAGGGCATGAGGGGGAAGAGAGGAGGATGGGAGGGCTGATTAGGGTTTAGAGGGGAGGCGCATGGGCCTAGGCCCATGGCCGCCAAGGGGTTGGGAAGGCTTCCCGAGGCCCACGACCTAAACAACTCCGAAAGCGAGAGTTTTAAGCTTTCCGGAGTTTCCGATTAAATTCTTTCTTTCAGAGCTAAAAGCAGGTATGACATTCTACCCTCTTAGCGAATTCGACCCGAATTCTACTCACATACGGACACAAGAGCGAAGTCTAAGGAATTGAAAACAAAATTTAATACGTACCCGCAACAAATAGGTTCGGATAATGCTCGCGCATGCGAGATTCCGATTCCCAAGTGGCTTCTTTCTCCGATTGATGAGACCAAAGAATCTTGACATACTTGAGGTTTTATTCCTCAAAACCCGCTCACGATTTGTCGAATTTTCTGGTCGGGACTCAAAAGTAAGGTCTGTTCAATGCTCAACGGCTCCATTGGAATTGCATGCTCGTGGTCAAATAAGAACTTCCTCAACATGGACACATGAAACACATTATGAATCCCTCTCATAGACTCGGAAGATCAAGCGGTAAGCCAAATTTCCAACTCTTGCCTAATGGAAACGGTCCGATGTACCTTGGGCTAAGCTTTCCTTTAGTGCGAAACGTACTCGCCTTTGGTAGGCGATACTCTCGAAGGACCTCGTCACCCACATTGAACTCAATTCTCGCCTCGACATCTGCGTAGCTTTTCAGCCGGCTCTGAGCGACTAACAAGTTCCTTCTAACCCGGCCACTCTAGCCACGATTTTTTGAACCATTCTGGACCCAAGCTGTCCTCTCTCCCTGCATCCCAACACAACGGAGATCTGCATTTCCGCCATAAAGGACTTCAAATGGTGCAGCTCGAATACGGGTGATAACTATTATTATAGGCGAACTCTGCCAAAGCGGTGATCTTCCCAACCACCCTTCCAGGATAAAACACAACACTGAGCATATCTTCTAAGGTTTGAATTATGCGCTCGGTGACCATGCATGCGAGGTGGAATCTGATACTAAGACGGAGTTGCGTGCCCAAAGCACTCTGCAAACTCTCCCAAAACTTGAAACAAATTTGGCATCTCGGTGGAAACAATAGTCTTTGGCACCCGTGCAACCGTACTATCTCTCGCACATAAAGTGGAGCCAAATCGCTCATGAATTGGTGGTTCGAATAGGAATGAAATGTGCGGACTTCTTGAACGATCCACTATCACCCATATAGCATCCTTCCCTCGCTGAGTCTGAGGTAAACCAACCACAAAATCCATGGAGATGTCATCCCATGGCCACACCGGAACCTCTAAAGGTTGCAACAATCCTGCCGGTCGCTTATGTTCAGCCTTAACCATTGGCGAGATCCCACACGAGGCCACATCTTTGCATAATATCGACTTTCATTCTCTTCCACGAGAAATTCTTCTTCAAATCTTTGTACATTTTGTCTCACACGGATGTCTGATTATACGGAGTGCGGTGGGCTTCCTTTAGAATCTCATCTTTAATCTGTACCTCTGTGGCACACAAAGCGACCTTTAAATCGCAAAGTACCGAATCATCTAAACCAAAATGGCCTTGCTTGCCTTCATCTAGGCGCTTCCTCACCTGCTGGAGCATTTGATCATCTTTGTTGTGCTTCCCGTACTCGTTACGGAATGGTGACTCAAGAAGCAAGCGGGTCTCGGTCTCGGCGGTACCCAAAGCAAAAAGATATATCCATACGCTCAAAATCAGCGATGAGACAAGCGAGGGTAGGAGGTGTCGCCTATGCGACTCGGGGCATCGGCTACAACATTTGCCTTGCCGGATGATCTGAATGGTGAGATCATAGTCCTTTATCAACTCCAACCATCTCCTCTGCCTCGGGTTTAAATCTTTACGGGTAAAGATGTATTTGAGACTCTTGTGATCGGTGAAAATGTCACAAGATTCGCCATACAAATAATGGCGCGGATCTTTAAAGCCGATACTCTGCTTTGCAAGCTCTAGGTCATGAGTAGGATAGTTCTGTTCATGTTTCTTGGTTCTTAGGCGCATAGGCAATCACCTTACCATCTGCATAAGTACACAACCCACCCAACTCTAGACGCATCTCGAATAAATAGTGAACCGCTTCCACAGTTACGGAAGGGTGAGAATTGGGCGGTCACCAATCTATCCTTCAAAGTCTGAAGCTTCGTTCACACGCATCAGTCCTTTGAAACTTGACACCTTCGTGTCAATCGAGACATTGGTCTAGCAATGGTAGAAAACCCTCCACGAAACGCCGGTAGTAACCGGTAAACCAGAAAACTCCTCACTTCTTTTACATTGGTTGGTCTCTTCCATTCCACCACTGTTGAAATCTTACTTGGATCGTGAAATGCCCTCTTGATTGATTACATGGCCCGAAACCCAACCCAAATCCAGAATTCACATTTCTTCAATTTGGCATAGAATTGGTTCACTCTCAAGGTCTCAGTACCAACCTCAAATGTTGAGCATGGTCCTCTTCCGTTTTGGAATAAATCAAGATGTCGTCAATAAATACTCTGACGAAATCATCAAGATAAGGGTGCAACATACTATTCATGGCTTCCATGAAAGCTGCAGAGCATTAGTTAGTCCAAATGACATAACCTTATACTCATAATGACCATACCTTGTAGAGAAAGCTGTCTTCTCAATATCTTGCTCGCGAACTCGAATCGATTATAACTTTGTTGAAGGTCAATCTTGGAAAATATTTTAGCTCCCTTCAAGCGATCAAAGAGATCTTCAATACGGGCAACGGATATTTATTCTTTCTGATTGCTTGATTAAGAGCCAGTAGTCCACACACATCGCCAACTACCGTCCTTCTTCTTAGTGAGCGAGCAGCAGAGCTCCCACGGCGATACACTCGCGAATCATACCTTTGGATAGCAAATCATCCAGTTGCTTTTCAACTCCTCCTGGAATGGTCGTGCCAAGCGGTATGGAACATCGAAATAGGTCGGGTTCGGAACAAGATCTATCAGAATTCCACTTCACGTTACGAGGCATACCAGAAGCTCCACAGAAACACGTCAGAAATTCATTCACCACGAATATCTTCAATACGAAGTGGAGATTCAAAGCTTCGCTAAGAGACCAAAGCAACCCAATGTTCGAGGCTCGGCGACTAGGAAAGCAGACTAGCCAACACACGGGAATCAAGCGGCGCTTTATACGAAACACTAGTTCCTCTCCGACGGAGACTGCAAAGTCACCGTCTTCCAAAACAACAAATCTTGCACGGTAAAAGAATAGCCAATCCATACCCAAGATAACATCAAAGGTGATAAGCTGAATCACCATGAGATTGGCAATGAAATTTTCATCTTCTATAGTGATAATACGGCCGGGACAAATCAGAGCTAGAAATAAGACCTCTGGGAGGCCGGCCACCACAGATTGAGAAATAGATTGCACACTCAAACCCGCCCTTTTAACAAAATCTAAGGACACAAAAGAATAAGTAGCCCCGAATCAAAGCAGCAG
This sequence comes from Ampelocalamus luodianensis, assembly GCA_036346255.1. NCBI lineage: Eukaryota > Viridiplantae > Streptophyta > Magnoliopsida > Poales > Poaceae > Ampelocalamus > Ampelocalamus luodianensis. The sequence continues at coordinate 35,003,709 of CM070626.1, read as the reverse complement.
AAAGCCTCATGTGAATCAACTAATAAAGTACTGTCACCACATCGAGCGGCCACGGTGCAGGGGTGGGCATGGCGTAGACTCCCAAAGGTGCCGGGCAGAGGACGCACCAACACTCGAGAGGGAGGCAGAGGCTGCAGCAGGTGAAGCAGGCGGAGCAGATGGAGCGAGGTTCGAAGAACCCGGTCGAGGCGCAGAGGCTGGCTGCGGTGGAACCCATCTGGTGAGCGAGGAACAAAGGTGCAACTGCAGTGCAACCGAGCTCAGGGGTACTAGAGGGCGGCAGCTGCTGGCGCTCCCACTTGATGATACTTGCCGGATTGCGCACAAGCAGAAAGCTTGTGGCCCTCTCGACCACCGCGGCGACAAGTCCCTCTGAAAGAACATTCGACGCCACGATGCCCCTCTCACACTTAAAACATTTCATACCTTGACACAGGCTGGGCGCATCGAGGTGTGGAAGAAGAAAACGTGGCGCCGAAGAAAAAGCGCCTCTTGGCCGGACGAGATGGGCGGCTCCTGAAACCTCTTGGAAGTAGGCCGAGAGGACCCACCTCCACCACCAAAACTCCTCTTACGCCACCAGAACCACCAGCAAGTAGTGCCACAGTGCTTGCCTCTGCGAAGGAGAATTCCTCTCTGCTCTATCCTCTAGCTCTGCTCAACCACGATCTTGAAATCACGCAAACCAAAGAGGCTCCCAAGATCGACGATACTCTGAAGGAGACCCCGCGAAACCTCTTGGCCTTCTCCAAGTCATCAGCGCCACAGTGGTACAGCGTGCAGTTGTTGAACTCCATCTCGTACTCGATATCGACCTATTGCCTTGAGTCAACACTAGCAATGACCGCTCCATCCTCTCAATAAAAGAATCCGGATAGTACTTGGCTCTGGCGTGCCACAAAACTTCCCAAATGGCGGTCCCTGCGCTGGGGTCCTAGCGAGACCAGAACCCCTTCCCACGGATATCGGCTTGACCCTTCGGTTGAAAGGCCACAAAGCGAACCGCTGCGCGAGTTCATCTCCAATGCCTCGAGCGGCGCTCCATGTACGGAGCCAATCGCGCTCTGGCGGGGTACCTGCCCCATCAAGCGTGTTCACCAAGCGTCATCCACTCACGAAGACTCATCCTAGTCTCGGTGGGCTGCGGCAACAACCGGACTGCCATGGCGGCAGCAGAAGATCCACGGCGATCGCGAGCAACGGGAGCGGCGGATAAGCCGCTGCACTGCCGGCGGGCTGCTCGTTCTCCCTTTGAAGATTCGAATAATCGCCGACACCGCTTTGAGCATCGGCCGGCGCGGCTTGAGCTTCCACGGTGGTTGGCGGTGAGGCAACCTCCTCATTAACCCCACCAGCGGCCTCTTCTGCGGGCGTTGCGGCTCAACGGACCACGTCCACGGCCGCGACCACGGATGGCGGGCGCCACGGCCTCAACCTCTCGCCATCTAAGGACAACACAGCGGAACGAGCACCAAGGCGAACAACGGTTGCACAACAAATAAATCATAACAACAAGAAAATTGCGGAAACAACGAATTGCCCAACCCAACCTACTGTGCACAGTGTGTCAATTTAATAATTTTATTTTAACCACGGACCTAAAGCCCGCTCTGATACCAACTGTAACACCCCAACTCGGACGAGCACGGAATTCAACTACCTAAGTGAAAAACTAAATTTCGCGAACCTCCTTTGTATACGAGGATCTTTGGAGGTTCCACACAACAAAACACACAAGTAATCAAAACTAGTCATGAAATCCAATTCTAAGGTCTAAACATGAATCAACGATAATGAGCTAAGATAACAAATAACCATATGACTTAAAGGTCTCATCTATGTTCTCATTGATCATAAAGGTACCATCCATGACTAAATTTATTTATTACAAACCAAAGATGACAAAAAGAATCATTATTTCTTATAGCAATGAGTCTAATGTGAAGTGCATTATTCGAGTAGTGCTCATCTACTCCCTCCCAAGTGAACTTCATCAACGATCACCTAGAAATAAACAAACAAAGCAAGAGTGAGTCCATGACTCAGCAAGTACAATGATTAAGAAAAAACATTCATTCATTGAAGATCAAACATAACATCATTGGGTTCGATCATAACACATTGGATTTCTTATGAATACATGATATGAATGCTCAAATCAAGGAATGGACTGCACACACGCAGCATATGCGGTATAGCCGGTGAACACCCGTCGGTGATCACTCAAGCCCGCATCTTAAAAAAATGCGGGATCCACTTCCGTATGAAGAACGTTTCATACGGTGTCCAACATTGCCCATATTGGAATTAATGGGTCTTATCCAACCATCTTGGAATTGATGGTGGTTCTCATCCACTCCGTGGACGTCAAATGTCAATGAATGTATGCAACAATTAAATGAAATATACCATAACATCACTTCTATTCATGAACTCAATGTATTGAACAAGGCATGAATAAGTCATTTCACATGTCTCACAAGTTACCAAAACAACTCATGCTAAAAACCACAATGCACAAACATCCAAATAAACATGGTACTTGCCTTCGCGTTGCGGCGTTATCCGCAACGAAGCGCTCTTATACCAGTTTCGCCGCCTAAACCAACGAAATAACTTAATAAGTATACATGATACCCAGCTCAACTAGTCGGTGTTCTATTTTGCTTCTATTAGAGTCAATTAAATCCTATATCGCATAGGCTGAAAAACAGCGAGTCTGTCAATAAGAAAATCCTGGACAGCAACACGGGACTAACATAACTCACAGTCTGGAAGTCGAAAAATAGCAAACCCAATTTCTGTAGATTCTTAACTGGTCTAACTACAAAACTCTAGTTGTGCGACAAACCAATTTGGTCAAATTAATAGGCTAATAATTGTTTGAACATTCAGCACAGATTCAGCCTACCAAAATTCAGCAGAAATATTCAGTTGATCATAACTTCTATGTTACAACTCCGAATTGAGCGTTCTTTACCAATCTGAAAAGGTTATCGAATTACCTACAATAACCTAGTTGGGTGAACTTCCAGATTCTTCCAACTTCTCTATCATAATATAGAAAATATACAGACAGATTAATCACGTCAGGTTTCTGGCAGCGACTGATAAAACAGACATATCTTTTGACCCAGAACTCGGAATCAAGTAAACTCAGTGGCCATCTAAACCTGACAGGGGATACTTCAATTTTCTAGGAGACACCAAGTTCAAAATCTGTGAATAACAATTTCTTATACAATTTACAAATTGACTGCAGAATCTCGTCAGGATTCTGGACAGTCAAGACTAATTCTATCATAACTTTTGACTCGGACCTCAGTTTGAGTGAACTCGGCGGCCACTGAAACGTAAGAACAAGACCTAGATATCTCTAGGAGACCGAACCTTCAGATTCTGCCTAAAAATAACCAGAAACACCCTTTACAACGAACTGGACAGAAACAGCTTCTAAATTCAGCAGTTCTGCCTAAACAAAAACGTAACCAAAACTCTTCTAACAACAATCAAACCACGAGGATCGCATCGTTACCCTTGCTGCAACCAGGAGTAGGTGGAAGGATCCTTGGCGAAGAAGCTCTTCCTCCTTTTCACCTCTTTTGCCCCAAGCGAGCTGCTGTCCTCCTCCACTCCTTGCGCACCGGCAGCGGGAGAAGGTCGAAGGAAGATTGGGAGGCAAACCAGCGAGGAGCAGCACCAATGGAGGTTGGGGCGACTCCTAGGGGCAGGGCATGAGGGGGAAGAGAGGAGGATGGGAGGGCTGATTAGGGTTTAGAGGGGAGGCGCATGGGCCTAGGCCCATGGCCGGCCAAGGGGTTGGGAAGGCTTCCCGAGGCCCACGACCTAAACAACTCAAAAGCGAGAGTTTTAAGCTTTCCGGAGTTTCCCGATTAAATTCTTTCTTTCCCGACTAAAAACAGGGTATGACAGTCAATCGATGGGATAGTAGGTAACGGTGAGTTGTCAGCAGGTATACCATGGCTTTAGTGGATAACCTCCGGTGAGCTAGAATTCTTCTAAAAGATAATTTGGTGGAGAAAATCTTTACATGTGGATGATAATGATTGAGTATGTTTAGAGTGTGGGAATTTTAGTGAATGAATCTGAGGATTTCTCGATCTTTTATATGAGAAGTTTGTTGTAGGAATCTTGTAGGATGAACTTGGGCTTTGTATTTTTTATGTTAGAACCTTGATTGCCAATGAATATGTGTAAAGGTAGTAGAATAAGAGTGGATTTCAAGTAGTGGGATGATCATTGATAGTATCCTTTGGGGGTAGTAAATGAGAGTGTGTGATGTGAATTTCAAATTGTTTATCCTTAACGGATTGAGGGATGTGATGGCAGGTGAAATCTATATTGAGTCATGTTGGGAATTATTTTGTTAAAGTAAATCATTCGATAGAGAAGTTGGCTAGAGTGTGATATTGTGGATTGGAAGGGTCTCCCTGCATAAGTGTGGATTTTGTGTTCGGTAGAACATAGCTTTGAGGTTACCAATTTAAGATAAATGAGTCAATGTGTTATTCGATGAATTAGGATCCTATGGTTTAAGAGAACGTTAAATTCTTAAAAGAAAGATTGTCAAAAGGGGTGTGAACATGGATAGTGAGATATACTCTTAGTTTTTATTTGAATTATGTGGTTATGATGTATGTTAATTACAAATTGAGTTGGTTCTTGTTGGTATGTGTGATTCCTTCCAGTTAAGAAAAAAAAGGTTAATCTGGTTTTTTTTTCCGAGTGATTTCGCTTTTGGCTTGTGTGGCATTTATTTCTAAGCTGCCTACTTGAAAAGTGGAAAAGTTTTCGTGGTAAATCCATTGATTTTGGATTGGGCTCTTCCAAGGGAAGATGGTTTTGAGTTGGATGCATTATGACTCCTTTGTTTTCAGTTGAGTTCTTCGGATTAGTGAGTTGGTAGGCGAGATCTCTGTGCGTCCCTTGTTAAAGGAGATGCTGCTGGCATAGGTAAAGTGATCGACTGAGAGTTGGAACAAGAGTTCTGTGTGCCTTTATGCAGACGGTGTACTTCGGTACCAAAAGGAAATTTAACCAAAGGTGTGTTGGATAGGTTCCTTAGTCACAGGAATTGGTAGATTGGCGTGTCGCTAGGACTGTCTTGAGTACTTGCGCGGAGTATGCAATGTCTTGCATTTTCTGGTGCTGAGAGAGCACATGAGAGGTCCGGAGCTTGAGATTTTGTTAGAGATGTTGGCCAACGAGTAAGACCTTACTTTTGAGTCCTGTGTGTTGAGTGTACCTGTAAAGGTAGAGACTAGTGTTGAGGTGAAAGACGTTAGTATCCGTTAAGGTGATGTGACCCCATAACTCTAAGAGGGAAGCGACTTGTGAATTGTAGTCTCACATGCGCGTGCAATATCCGGAGTTATTCACAGTAGGTATGTGGTAATGTTGGTAAGCTTTAGTTGTGTTCATACCTTGGCGATGCATGGTTAGAATTCAGGGATGAATTCAGTTTAAGGGGGGTAGAGTGTAATACCCCATAATAGGATTCGGGAGAAAATCGGTTACTTAAGGAAAAGGATTAATTGGAATTGGATTCAGGAGAAGAACCTATTAGAAAATAACCAATTAAACAATTAGCGAAGCGGTTAGCGGCGAATTCTAGGCAACCTAGGCCTGGGCCTTGGCCCATGAGGCCTCAAGGGTCGCCGGCCAAGGGGGGAGGCGCCACTTTTCTCCCCCCCAAACCCTAGCCGGCCCCCCTCCATCCCCTTTGGCCGCACCCCTCCTCCCTCTCCCCCTTGGCCACCCCTCTCTCTCCCCCTGCACCTCCCCATGTCCAGTAGCACCTCCTCCTCCATTGAAGCCCCTTGGTGCTGGCCAAGAAGGTGTTCCCCGCTGCCGGTGTCGAGGAGAAAGAAGGAGGTTCGCCCGGGGGACAGATCGGCCAAGAAGAAGAAGGAGAAGAAGAAGAGGAAAGGGGGAGGGAGAGATCATGGCCTGGGGTGAGTGTTCATCACGTTCGGCGGTGGTTCGTCAAGGGTAACCTCAATTTTCCCCTTGTTTAGATGCATTATGGTTTAATTGATGTGTGTCGGTAATTCGGTCTGCTCAGGATAGTTCGTGTTAGACCGATGTTTTGATATAGTTACGTGCAGATTCAGTTCTTGACATCTCCTAGAGTTTTGTAGAGGACGTCGTTACCTTTCGATGAAGTACTAGATCGCATTATTTGGACCTCTATAGTAAAAGTTATGAATTTATTAGTATGACTGTTCTGCGAATCTGTCAACACTCTGACATGTTTTAGTAATCTGACTGGGACGAACAGTTAAATGACAAATTAGAGGAGCTCAGTATAACAAAAGTTGTAGATAATTGTCGTAGATTTCGGGGAAGCCCAAGAACGCGAAATGTGGACAAACGAGCTGAAAGTTATGATCATTTTAGTGTACTGTCCAGAGAACCTGACGCAAAAACGATGTTATGGTATTTAGCATAACAAGGTTCTTAGATGGCCGAATCAGGAGGGCCCACCAACTAGGTTTAGTTGGGGAATTAAAAATCTTTAAATGTAGTCCAAGAACACCTCATTTGGACTCCTGTACTAAAAGATATGAATTTTAGAACGCGACTGTCCACGGAGGGGACAGAACGACGTTTAGCAATTGGAGTCGAGCTTGCGATAAAAGAACTGTTGCAAGTTCGTGTTTGCTTTTATAGATTGTTTGATCCATTACTGTTGTCTTAGTATAGTTCTAATGAATTTAGGTGGGGGACTGGTCCCGGAGGCAGCACCTTCTTCACATCCTCCGTTCTCACGCGGTTAAGGTAAGTACTCTGTTTGGTAGGGTAATTATGAATGGTTTGACAGTGCTTGCTAGTACTCAATATATATTAGCTGTGGTTGATTGATAGTGTGATATGCTGGTTAAAGATGATGAATGCTTATGATACATGCTAGTATTTGGTATATATTAGCTGTGGTTGATTGATAGTGTGATATGCTGGTTAAAGATGATGAATGCTTATGATACGAATTATTGTTATTCATGTACGGTGTTGATGTTGTTCATGCTTATTGCAAAACTGAATTTGTTCATGTGCACTTTGTGTGAGCATACATAAGACACAGTCACGTGGTGATCGGGAATGCGTTGAGGTCCCCGTCATGTAGATGGCGGGCTTGAAATCTCACATTCGTGGAATGTAGGCATTGGGAAGAGGTCCCCGTCATGTAAACGATGGGCTTATGGTCCCCACACTTGTGAAGTGTGGGCTTGAGGTCCCCTTTACTTGTGGAGTATTGGGCAATTGGTCCCTACGCTTGCGAGCACAGGCATGGGTACATAGCGACGGTTGCATACCCCGCATTACCGGTGTAATGCGCAAAAGAGTGAAAAAGAGAGAAGGTGCATGGTTCATCTGCATTCATACATCATGAGATATGTTTCCGAGCAAAGTTTAGAATTGAATGTTGATGCTGTAATTGTGATGTTAATGTTTCATTTTCGGTACTTCCTGAGTCTTTGGGCTCACTCTTGCTTTTGTTGTGTTTTAGGTACCTTCGCAATAACGTCATGCATGGAAGGGAGTAAACCTGAGTTGGTTTCACACACTGCCACGCATCATTAAATGTTGATTAAATTTTAGAATGTCCGTTAGTACATAAGTAAACTGCTTAAGTATTGATTATGGTTGTGCTTTATGCACCGAGTTTTTGTAATAATGCTGAGTAACATACTTTGGATATCTTTGAATATGTTCTAGCTTATTAGCATGTTTCTAATGCTTAGTGAGGATATTGGATGTTGGATTATTTAGTTATGATACTCCTTTATCTGTTGGAACCTCCGTATACTTAACAATACGAAGGAGATTCTGCCGAAATTTAGTAAATTATCCTAATTTAGATTTGTTTAATAGTTCATTAGTAGCATTCCAGGCTCATGTTGGGCTGGGGTGTTACATGGACAAATAAACATCTGTGCCGCTTTGAAATATGTGATGTGCATGTGATTTAAAACATATCTCACTCCTAGCTTAGAATTATTTTTATACAGGAACTATTTTCATGCAGTTCAAAAGCTTAATTCTAACTTTAAAACCATAACCATGGAGCTTAGTTGTTCATCCATAACTGTAATATTATCCTTGAAATGTGCATTTCACCATCCAAATGTAACCTTTTACGTTGAAAAATATTGCTCAATTGTTCACGATTTAATAAAATTAAGTCGTTTAATCAATATTTACGCTAAATTAGTACAAAAACGAGCCTTTGGAACCCTCAAGGGTATTTCAGACATTTAATCACTCGTCTATAGCTACAACAGCCAGTTAGCCTAACAAAAATCCAGGTTGCCAAACCTCCCAGCGAAGCTACAACTACTAGTTACAGCTGCTTTTCAACTCAGAAAGCCAAAAGCAGCTTTTCAATGAAGCTATAGCTCCCCAAATAGGCCAAATCAGTATTTCCCGCTCCTACCCTAGCTCCATCATGATACACATATAACTGCTTGATGAGCTGAAGTGACGGTAGCATCGACGGTGCTGCCGATGAAACTTACGGCTAGGTCGGTGCGGATGTAGATGCACCTGACCCTGGATTAGGTTTGGCTTGCAGGATGAGGTTTTTCATGTACTCGGTCATTTGCGGAGTAATACTTGGGTAGATCTGGACACGGTTTCCACAAACTACCAGACTCCACTAGCTCTCGAACCATGTTTTTCATGCGTGTGTCTAAAAGCGAGTCGAGCATACTAACGAACGCTGATGAGTTGTTATGAGACCCAGATTTCATAATCCAGAATCCTTTGTGAAAGCATTTTGCTATTTGCCTGGATCAGTAGATAGCGCTCACAGAATACATCACTGAAACATTTCATACATGACGTAAACCAAACCATTCAGTATATTACAAACATCATAGTTAATTAGACCACATCGGGTCAAGTTTTACAGTAGGGCCGATCAGGCCAAATGAGTACATTACATAAACTACGGAAGCGGTAGCGGAAGCAAAAGGGGTAGAGCACATCTCTCCACAGGCAAACGATTGGGGAAACCATCGTACGACCAATATTACCCAAAGACTTGGACAATATTGGCATACATGAGCATAGACTGAGTCAGCCAGACTGGGGCAAGACTAGAACAACTATAGACTAAACTACTCTTCATCAGCTCCTTGGCCTTCAACGTTTTGATCCTCGTAGTATGCATAATGTCCTTGATCCACGACTTCTGAAGATTTGAGGGAAAAGAGCGAGGATGAGCACAATAGTCGTGCTCGCGAGCCAATACACAAATGCAATAATTCTATATGCAAGGCTTAACAAGGATGGCTCAGGTTGTTTTATTTGCTAAAGCAACATTTTCAATTATCATAAGTAGAAATTCTTATCACTTAGCATTTTGACCAAATCACACTTTTATTAAAGAGATTAATTGTGTAATATTTATAACAGCAGAGGTTACCTCCACCTTATGCTTATTTTTTCTTATTGGGGTTACATCCACCTATTAACAACATTGGGTATGACTACCTAGGGAAATTCAAATTCAGGGTCACATCGGCCTGACGAGTTTTCAACCCACCCACAAAGTTTTTTATAAATAAACACTAACTCGAGTAAGTTCCCATGCTCACCCTTGACCGTAGGCATGGCTGTTTAAATAGTTTAGACTCTGTAGAGGTTGTACACTATGCCCGTAAGAAGTAATCATCCTGATATGTACACACGTTTCTCTAAACATGTGAATCAAGGGGAGATTACCACAAAGCCTTTATTGTGCATCCCTCAATGTTAGTTACACCCGCTAAGGTTTCATCTGAGAGTGGTTACGCCCACACACCTGCATCAAACATGCCCCTAAACCCCCTCTTGACCTCTAGGGCGGCTATGGCGAGCACAAGATGGCCTATGGTGGTGGTGGCTGAGCAGAGCGGTGGTGGTGCGGCACTACCAATGTCAGGGCACAACGACGGCTAATCCTAAAAGCTATGCAGGTCTTGAGCATTAGCGAGTCGAGGGGTTCTAGCCTACGGCGACCATCACTAATGATAATGACGTGTAGGTGCGGTAGCTGTACGGTGCTATATGGATAGCCTACTGAGGCTCCAGCTCCACCCGACCACACTTCTACGCTCGTCTGGCACTATCGCGACCTTGTCATTGTTCTAGGAGCCGCTACCTTCTCCTCGAGCTCCGGTCATGCCCAAACTCCATCTCCAGTGAGCTTCCATCTAACCCAACTGCATCACGACGTGTTCTACCTTCGTACTGATCATCACCCTTAGTTAATTGCATCCTCTTGCAGTCGTTCGCTGGAATCGAGTCATCTTCCTCGTCATCGCCTGAATCACCGCCATCACAGATTTCGTTGATGCCGGTGAACTCCTGCCGTCATCAACCTCACCATCGTATTCCCTATGCTACGTTCTACCCCGTGTTAACCTCGCCCCCGTTGGAACCCCACCGAAACATCGTTGTCATTGTTTGCATCCACTTCTGCCTCGGCCATAGACCCTACTCATTGCCAGCGTCGCCGCCATGTGCATCCACTGTGAGGTTCCGCCAACCCATCTCCTCACCGAGATCCTACCAACCCATTTTGGTTGTTTTCAATGTCTTCCAAACCACTGCTCGCCTGGGTCGACATCGTCCAGAGCCGTGCGTCATGGCCTCTACTTCCTTTATTTTTTCTCTCTATCCCGAGGGTCACGGTGGTTGTGGGGGGAGAGAGGGAGGCGAAGGGTGGAGGGGTGAGGGCGTGGCGGTGGGCTGGGGTGGAGGTGGGGAGGAAAGGAGGCGGTGGTGGCGATCAAGACGGCATCCTGGCTGACGGAGGATGAAGGAGGAGAGGGAGGAAGGAGGAAGAGGCCTAGTGGCTGAGGTGGCCCATGGGAGCGCGACCTGTGTGTATGACGTGTGGGCTAGTAGCTGACAGGGGTTGCACATATGTGAAAAAAAATCTATTCGTTATCGTTGCAGTTTTGTGAAATGTCGCTTAAAGGTGCAAAAAATCGATACTTTAGCCAAAAAAGTTACAATTTTGTGAAATTTACTCTATTTTTTTTGAAAATATGATGACAAAATTTAGTAGTAAAATTGACATCTTGTTGACATTGAAAAGTAAAAAAATGACTTCCTTTTGTGACTAAGCGAGTATATCTCTATTTTTCACTGACGCGGTCATGGTTGCTTTTTAACCTTTGTTTGGTGGAGATCAACTATGGAATGATTCTCGACGCAAGCACTGATACCAGTCAAATTTCATCAAACAAAATTTAAACTCAAAATTTAAATGTGGCCAGTTTTCGGCCAGTTATTGCCGGAATGACTGTTCATCAATTTAAATTCAAAATTCTATATTTTAACTTTTTCAGAGATACTTTTTTTAACCGGTCTTAGTCGGTACGGCCGGTTACCACCGGTTTTTTTTATCCTTTAGCGTTAGCCATGTGGATTCCTATTTCATATTGTGGACATTCTGGGACCATTCGGAAGTTGTATGAATTTTAGGCTCCGACTAGATGCAGATTTTTTTTTTTCAGGTTTGAGATTGCCAGACGGGAGTACCAGGATGTGATTAAATTGCAAATCGTAGTCGAGTACCCTTGGGGACACGTTTTCTAGGGGAGACTTCGACGGCTTGACGCGGGAATGGGACCATCATCTTTCAGAGTCGGTCAATGGCTGGCCCCAGGTGTGGTCGCTTTCGGCGTTGGCGCGTGCGTTGGCCTCAAGGGCATGTATGTCCGAATAGACTTCTCTACTCGGAAGGTAAGTGTCATAAGATTATATAACCCTTGTGAGCTGTGATTGAAACTTTTTCACATTTATTCTGGATTGCTTTGCCACATTTATCATTTCTGAACTGCTGCTACATGTGAGCCGACTATAATATTTTTATACAAATGTGCTTAAAGATTAATACGCCACAGAGCTTCCGTAAAGCCGACTCCTCCCATTTACCGCTCTAGTGACCTTGCCAACGATGCAGAATACCCCCTCCTTTCTCTATAGATTAGAAATTTCTAAGTTGTCTCCAGCACCGGGAGGCGCGTGGCGCTCATATTTGTCACCGGCGCCGAAGGTGGCGGCTATGTGGCGTCGCAGGAGGAACAGGGCTGGTGAAGTGTAGTTATTGTAGATCATATGTGGGATAAATTGTCAAAAGTTACAAAGGCTAAGGTAACTTTTTTTGGTATGCAAGTAGTACATAACTTTCAGTATGTGAGGCATTTTGTGAGCGATGGGGTATACTCTCTTTTTCTTGAGAGGAAAAGAGTGCGGATACAATTGGTTATCACACTTATTACAACTATCGATGGCTGCCAGAAATCCTAATTGCCCCGCTTTGGACTAACCAATGAGGCGATATGTGATATTTGAATCAAAAGTATTTTAAACATGTGGATTGCAAAATCCTAATTTGCTATCGCAATATTTAAATCATGGATGCGCATCCTCGCACATTGCAGCAACGTCATGTGCTACAGTGCCATGACATTGGTTCGTAGTTGTTGGATTAAAAAGTGAAGGCTAAGATAGCGCGAGGCACTATGCTATAGCGAAAACACTATAGCAAAAGTGTTGTAGTTGATACTATAGCGACACTGTATCAGTTGAACTTCGGACGGCTCAGATCGTCCTAATGTCACGGCACTGTTGCTCTCTACAATTTCCTTTGAAATATCAGAGGATCTGAATCCTTGAATCATGTCGGGAACCAAAAATGCAATTATAGACTCTCTGTGTATTCTACACTAGTCCAGGATCATGCTAGTGCACACTGTATCAACATATATGAATATTAATCCACACAAGTTCAATAATAATATAAACGATTAATTTGAATAGGAAATAATGGTTTTGATCTTATGGTCAAGTTTACATTTATTAAGCCTTGCAGTGCTGATAATAATTAAATAAGCAGCAGCCGAACAAATAAACTCCAACGGAAACCCATCGATTCACCACAGGCAATTAACTGGGATTAAGACCCCAACAATCAGCTTCGTCGTAGAACTCTTCCTCGAAAGCAGGTGATGACTCATCTACTTCTGTTGAATGATTTTAGCAAATATGAGTACACAACCGTACTCGCAAGTTATACCACAGAATGTAATGTATACATGATAACTTATTCCAAAAATGTGGCTTATGTGGTTCTTTTGCAGAAATGCAATATTTGCAATTGAATATTAATAATAGATTAAAACAAAATTTAAAACAAATAAACAATATTAATTTGATAGTTTTTTTTTTACAAAGAACACAAAGCCTAAACAAATTATTCACACAGCCATATGACTTAGATCACACAGCTCCCTTGTGGTGATCCCGAAATCGGACCCGTTCCAAACCAAGTGATTACACCGGAGGCATAACGCTTAACAAGGAATGAAAATAATTTCGAGTGCCCGGATATGTGTCTTATGTTAGCTCCCAAGGATCAGTGGCTAATTTGTCACAGACCGTCTAATACCTCATAGACTGTTTGTATTTAAAACCTTCTGTGATGATTCACAGACGGTTCTTATTAAAAAACCGTCGGTAATATTAGGAGACATCACAGACCGTTTGTATTTAAAACCGTATATGATAATTATGTATCACAGACAGTTCTAGCCATCACTGGTAACATAGACGGTTACGCTTGTAAAACCATCTGTGATAATTATAACAGTGATGAGGCGTCCAATATGACCTATTCTGTAGTAGTGCATGCATAAAGATCTATGAATGATTATGTTTATAACTGTCCGACTAGCAGTAAATATTATAGAATAATGTTTAGTACTATTTCACGAATTCTATGTCTAAGAATGAATGACACAAGAATTTTGAGTGTTACGCTTTGCTTGATGCTATTCTAATGTGATCTACTTTGTTCTCAGGACGAATGCTCAGCAGCCAAAATTATGCAAATGCAAGGGGGACAAGGCAGGAAGGAGGCGACTACTTGTAGGCACTTCGAATGATTTGATGGGTAGTACTGCATGTCAGTCTCTCCTAGGCCTGGTAATGGTTGAGAAACCAACCTATTTTTAATCCAACCCACAACAACAAACTCCATTTCTCCAAACCAAACCAGCCCACTTTGCATCCCCTAGGATCCAACCCAAACCAACCCATTTCTCTAATATGGTTTCAACCCATTTCCCAAACCATTTCAACCCAAACCACACCAGCAAGGAGACGGTGGAAGAAGCTCTAGCTTAGTTATTGGCTAGATGGATGGATGGATAGAAAGGAAAGACACCAGCCAGTGGGAACTACCACTAGTGATCAGTGATTTGGTGTCCTCTCCACCCACCACAAAAACTTATAAAGTGATAAGTAAGAAAAACATGATCTAGTACTACTAGCTAGTGTTGTTCGGTCTCAGATCTCATCCGACAGGAGATTGAGGACTGCGTTCTGGTCATCGGCGCCAACGGCTTCATCGGGTCCTAGGTCGTGCGCGTCCTCCTCATCCGCGGGTACACCCTCGCCGTCACCGACCAGCCGGGCACCCACGCCGACCAGCTCCTTGCCCTCATCGACGATAGCAGCACTGGGTGCCCCCTCCTCCCCGCCAACCTCCTAGACGCAAACTCCATCTCCACCACCTCGGCTATCGGTGTGCTACATGTGGCATCACCCTGCACGCTTGCTGACCTGCAGGACTCGCAGGCGGAGCTGGTTGAGCCAGCGGTGGGCACGTTGCACGTCCTGGAGGCTGTGCGCACCGTGGGGGCACGACGGGTGGTGGTGGCCTTGTCCATCTTAGCCGTAGTGCCCAACTCGAGATGGCCATCCGCGAATCCAGGGGAGCCAATCGACAAGCGATCTTGCAAGGACATCGCCTTCTGCAAGGCCCATAAGAAATGGTACCCAGTGTCCAAGATGTTGGCAGAGGAGTCAGCATGGGGGCTCGCAAAGAAGCACAACATCGACACCACATGGCCACCTTCTTGCCCACTTTCCTCATGGCCTCGTCACATGGGTGCAGGTCTGATGAGGATTAAAACCTCTATGTATTATTTTTAATACATAACAGACCATACGTCTTCATGGTCGTAACCCCTGAGGTGCACGACCTCACTGGTCGTAGAGATTTCAGAGGTTACATAATGGGTACCCTGGTCAGACGAAGGCCTATGCCAAGCTCTCGACCAGGAGAATTGCTCGTAAAAGGTATGAACTGATACTTGAAACTGATTCCAGGTATATTCTCTACCGTGTGATGAATGGAACACGTGCATATTCCATACCATACGAGGTTTCTTATCCAGAAGCACTGGTGAATAACCACCATGTGGTTATATGTCTCATAGACATAAAAACGCCGAACGGTTGACTCTCTATCAACCGTCACTTGACTCCGACCAGTTGCAACACTTCACATCAGACGTCTTCTCCAGAAGTAACTGCCACCTCTTCAAGGGCTATTTAAAGATGGAGCATGGACGGAGCAAGGGGAGATATAGCCATCAGACTAAAGCATAGACCTTAGATTCGTGTTTTAGGTCTGGCATTATAAGATAACAAGTAGTGTTCTCAGTGTAAACTCTCAGTGTAAATAGGAGTAGTTCATCATCCAGTCAGGAGGCATCCCCTGTAAACCCCAGTTCATACTAATAAAGGAGCAGTCCCATTATTACTCTAGATTTCTCACGTCACTCTCTCCTTTTCTTTTTGTAAGATCGACGTCTTGATCGTCGACAGCTAGCGCCGTCCGTGGGGAGCGCGGCGTGGAATCTTGGAAGAATTACTCTGCTCATCAAATCTTTGTCCATTCCTCGTTTGTGATCGCTAATGCGGTTATGACGGGAAGTTGGGATGAACAAAACTGGTTCAACCTGGCGGACTACTCCAACCTCGATATGGACGCATCCATGCACGCCATGGAGGAAAACAGAGTCTCTTTATCATCCTCCTCCTCCGTCGGTTCGCCCATCACAGAGATCAGCGAGGTCGACCGGATGGATGAAGATACACCGCTACGATCAGTGGTTGTTTCAGAGGAAGTGCTTCCGACCAGTTCGGAACACCCAAAAGCCTCAGCAAGCCCGGACTTTTCGACCGGCAAAAAAGGTGACGAAAATTCAACACCGCAACTCGAGGTTCAATATACCTTTGATGCGATCATGGTTGATAGGTACTCACGAGCGGCTTCTAGCAATTCGAAGCCAGCGAGCACACAGTGGCGGTGTCAATGAAACCTATATTGGTCATAAACAAAGTAGGGATGATAAGGCTCGGCATTCGATCGACAATTCGTCGGATCAGGTTGAGACCCTTCCGACCGCTCTCCGTCGTGAAAGCTTCTGCGAAGCTCGAAAGGCTCTCCATCGATTATGGCGGAAGCTCGCCGGAGGATCACTGCTGGAAGCACGAGGTCAATGCGATCGGAGATCGAGATCAAAATACCAGTATGCGGTCCTCTATACATTGCCTCGCCACCACATAATAATGGAGATGATGCGGGCGGTCAAGCACCAAATGCGAAGTAATGAAGCGGTGGGCGTCCATCAGTTAATTACTTTGATCTTGCCCCAACCAATGTAAGGGACCGGCAAGGCCGACGGAAGATCGGGATTCAAGCCATCGGACAACTTCTTGGCGAAATCCCGAGACCCGGTAACAATACGAGAACACCTGCGAGTTAGAGATATGTTAAATACTTGACCTGCTTTGGCAGAAACTCCAGGTTTTGCCCAACTTGTAGGTCAAGTATCAGAGATTATCCAACAGACAATGCAGCGCACAGAAGCATATCGGGAATGAAGGCACCCGTAAAGTCAGACCATGACCGTCTGGCATTCTTCGGCGAGGGCCGGCATGGTCGCGTGTTGAGGACCAGCTGATACCACGACCACCTTGATGATTCCAACCAACAAGTCATGAGGGGAGAAGACTGTTCCAGGAATCCTCACCCTCACTTCGTCGAGAGGAGCAATCGCTTGGACCTTGTGATCTTTGACATCACCTAAACTAGGCAAGCGGTCGGAGGCGTTCTAGTAACGTCCATGACCGAATCGGGACACTGGAGCATCGACAATTTGGTCCTAGAAATCGGTCTCCAACCGATTATAATCCGGCACCTTTTCAAAGAAGGCGCCACGAAACTATCACAGGCTGTCGAGCCTTCTCTGCAGGGCTCCAGGCTGTGCGTTGGCCAAATAGGTTCCAACTAGCCAATTTGGATAAATTCAATGGGACCCAAAATCCTTTGAAATTTCTCCAGATATATACCACCGCTATTAGAGCCGCTGGTGGTGATGAAAATATAATAGCTAACTATCTTCCTACGGTATTAGAAGGATCAGCCCGATCATGGTTGCTTAACCTACCGGTCGGGTCCATATATACTTGGGAGCAACTTTGCGACCTTTTGATTGCAAATTTTCAGGGTACGTATGATCGCCCTGGAAAGGAGGATGATCTCCACAGAATACGGCAAAAATCTAACGAGACTGTCCAGCAGTACATCAACAGATTTAGCCAAGTTCGTAACTCAATACCAGAGGTTGCAGAATCTTCTGTTATCCAAGCCTTCAAAGCGGGATTAAGAAATCGAAGGTTTACGGAGGATCTAGCTATACATCTCCCACGAACAACCATCGAGCTCTTCGACATGGATGACAAGTACGCGACGGCCAGCGAAGCGGTTGAGTGGAACGAGGCCATTGATCGAAAAAATAAAATCCCCCAACCTGGCTTAGATAGGACAGAAAAGAAGCAAAAGAATGCTCTCAAGAAAAGAAACACAGTGAGAACCAACGATAAGGAGGTTCTTCTGCATTCTGAAAATTTACCAAGGAAGAAAGGTTATTACGGTCATTGCAAGGCTAAGGCCCGACCAATGAATACAAGAAAAGTAAGAAGTGGTGTCCTCTCCACGGCAAGCGAGGACACGACTTGCGCAATTGTCGTGCTTGGCAAAAGAAAGCGGAAGATTATTATGCAGGTAAAGGTCCACTCTGTCAAAACAAGAACTCGGGGAAACAAGCTCCAAGAATGACAAAGATGGTGACGAAGAAATGGAGTACCAAGAACCTCAGCACACTATCGATGTGATCTTCGGTGGATCTTCTTCGTACGAGTCCAGACGTCACCTGAAAGCCATGGAGCGAGAAGTCAACCTTACCGAATCTTCGATCGCCGTTAAACCTTCAAGGTGGTCGGATACAACAATCTCCTTCAGCAAAGAAGATTGCCCTATTCCTTCGACTCGACTAGGTAGGTTTCCAATTGTCGTTGAGCCTACTATTAATAATTGCAAGGTTAATCGGGTCTTGATAGATGGGGGTGGTTCTTTAAATATTTTATTTACAAGCGCTTTGGAAGAGATGCAGATTCCCAAATCCAAGGTAAAACCTGTGAAATATGCCTTCCATGGCATAGTTTCTTTATTTACTGCCAAGCCAATAGGGCACCTGTCCCTACTGGTTACGTTCAGAAAGCCCGACAACTTCCGGACAGAAAAAATTTCATTTGATGTGGTAAATTTCAAAAATGCATACAATGCAATCCTTGGTCGTCCAGCTTTAGCAAAATTCTTGATAGCCACGCATTATGGTTATCAGAGTTTGAAAATGCCAGGACCAAAGGGTGTCATCACAGTTCGAGACGATCAGAAAATAGCCTACGCATGCGATGGGAAATGCTTAGAACTGGTCGATGAACTTCCGACCAGGGGCATTAACACGATTAACATGCAGGTCAAACACTCGAGACCAAAGATGACACCAAAACCTTCCGACGGATAAAGAGGTACAACTCGACGAAGCGCTTCTCGGAGGTGCCAAGATCTTGGTCGAGCGAGATTCGACCTAAATAGGAAGAGTTGCTCATCTCCTTCCTCTGAGCAAACCAGGACGTATTCGCCTGTCAAGCTTCCGATATGCCCGGAGTCCCCAGAGAGGTGATCGAGCATAGGCTAGCTCTGCAGCCTAACAAAAAACCAGTCAAACAGAAGCTAAGGTGTTTCGCATCTAATCGAAAAAAAGCAATCCAGTCGGAGATTGACAAGCTCCTCAAAGGTGGGTTCATCCGTGAGGTCGACCATCCAGAGTGGCTCACCAATCCTGTAATGGTTAGAAAGGCCAATGGAAAATGGCGAATGTGTATCGACTTTACAGATCTTAATAAAGCTTGTCCGAAGGATGACTTTCCCCTTCCTCGCATTGATCAACTTGTAGACTCTACTTCCGGGTGTGAGTTGTTAAGTTTTTTAGATGCTTACTCAGGGTACCACCAGATTAATATGAGTAAAGAAGATGAAGAGAAAACTTCCTTCATCACTCCATATGGTACTTACTGTTTTGTAAAGATGCCATTTGGTCTCAAAAATGTTGGTGCAATGTTCCAAAGGTTGATGCAAAAAACCTTTAGTCCACAGATAGGTCGGAATCTTGAAGCCTACGTCGATGATCTGGTCGTAAAGAGCATCAACGCCGGTGATCATAATCTAGATTTACATGGGACTTTCAATAACTTAAGACGTCATAACCTTAAGTTAAATCCAGAGAAATGCGTGTTTGGAGTTTCGTCGGGAAAGCTTCTCGGATTCCTAGTTTCAACTAGGGGCATCGAAGAAAACCCAGCGAAAATCGTTGCTATCGATCAGATGCGCGCTCCGACCACAAAGAAGGAAGTTCAGAAACTAACCGGCTGTATGGCAGCACTAAGTCGTTTCATAGCGCGGTTAGGTGAAAAAGAACTACCTTTCTTTAAGCTTCTCTGGAAACATGGAAGTTTTGAATGGACTAAAGAGGCAAGTAACGCTTTCGAAGAACTGAAACGGTACCTTACGAATCCCCTAATCTTAGTTTCTCCAAGATTGGGAGAGACATTGCTGATTTACGTGGTGCAAGCGCCACAAGCGGTTAGTGGTGTCTTGGTCGTAGAACGAGACCATGTTCAACGGACAGATATACTATGTGAAGTCTTACATGGACCAAAAGAAAGATATCCGCAGGTACAAAAGCTGCTCTATGGTCTCCTTATGGCTTCAAGGAAACTAAGGCATTATTTTCAGGCCCACAAAGTGGTCCTACCAACTGGATATCCTCTTGGTCAAGTCCTAGGAAACAGGGAGTCGTTAGGACGAATAGCAAAATGGGCGGTTGAGCTTGGGGCATTCGACCTCCATTTCATCCCTCGAACAACAATCAAGTCCCAAGCAATAGCAAAATTCATTGCTGAATGGACAAACCTTGAACCCACCCAAGAGCCCGAGTACGAACACCATGATGAGTGGAAAATGTACTTCGACGGTTCCTTGATGCTACACGGCTCGGGGGCTGGGGTCGTCTTGATTTCCCCTACTGGCGAACAAATAAAATCGCCATTCGATTAAACTTTCTGCTACTAACAATGTGGCGAATCACGAAGGTTTCTTTGGCGGGACTTGAGAGCTTGTTCGCTCGGGATTAAGTAGATTGCTAGTGAAAGGCCATTCTCAACTAGTAGCGAATCAAGTGGGAAAGAGTATCGGTGCTCTAGTACCAAGATGTCATCATATCACGGCGAAATGCGAAACTCGAAAAGCATTTCTTCGATTTTCAGATCCAACACATTCCTAGAAAGGAAAAGTTTCTGGCAGACTAGTTGGCCCGAATGGCTTCCACAAGGACATCCGTCCCGCCCGGAGTTTTTCTCGAGAAACTCGATTCACCCTCGGTAGTCGAGCCTTCCGAGGACACAGATGTTCGCAAGGAAGTTGCACACCTTGATTCTGCAAGCATGGATGCTCCACATATCGATGATGGTTGGTGCCATCACGATCACTGTAGAGATTGGATGACATCGATCTACAATTATCTTCAGCATGACCTAATTCCAGAAGATGATGTAGAGGCCGATCGTATAGCACGAAAAGCCAAATCATACACTCTAATTGAACGTACCTTCTATAAGCGAGGATCTCACGGAGTGTTGATGAGATGCATATCTCACTCGGATGGCATTAAATTGCTAACCAAAATTCATGGAGGAGTCTGTAGAGCACATCATTCCTACAGAACGTTGGTTGGTAAAGCCTTTAGGCAAGGATACTACTGACCAACTGCCCTTCATGATGCAAAAGAGCTTGTGACGAAGTGCGTACAATGTCAGTTTCATAGCCGACAAGTACATCAGCCATCTCAAGCTCTGCAAACAATATCTCTTTCTTGGCCTTTTGCAACCTGGGGACTAGACATTCTGGGAACTTTCCCAAGAGCACCCGGGGGCTTTGAGTTCCTTTTCGTCATAATTAACATGTTCACTAAATGGATCGAAGTCGAGCCGGTTGTGAAAATTACAACTGAGGCTGCCAAGAGGTTTCTCACAAAAAATGTGATCACACGATTTGGTGTACCCAGTCGTATAATCACTGATAACGGTACCCAGTTCTCGAACAGTAATTTTTAGGAATTATGTGACGACCTAGGTATCAAGATACATTTTGCTTCTGTTGCTCAACCATAGAGCAATGGAGCAGTTGAGCAAGCCAATGGTTTCATAATGCAAGGCATCAAACGACGAGTTTTCAACCAGTTAATTACGCGGTCAGGGGCTTGGGTTCAAGAACTTCCTTCTATATTATGGGCCGTTCGTACCACAACTAGTCGTGCGACTAGTGAAACACCATTCTTTTTGGTTTACGGGGTTGAAGCCATGCTTCCTCCAGAACTCAAAATTGGTTCTGCTCGAACTGATTGCTTTTCCGAAAGTGATCATTGTGAACGACGACTTGATTATATCAATTTCCTTGAAGAACGACAAAATCAAGATTTGATACGATCAGCAATCTACCACCAAGCCATGCATCGGTACCACAGTCGTAAGGTGCAACCCCGCAGCCTAGCTGTAGGTGATCTGGTTCTTAGAAACTTTCTCCCAAATGGGAAGGTCCATACACTGTGGTCGAAGTCACCCGACCAGGATCGGTACGATTAGCTATGTCGGATGGGCAAATTTTGTCTAATTCTTGGAATATTGACCAATTGTGTAAGTTCTTTGTTTAATTTTCTATATTTATTTCATTTCATATTTCAATAAAGATGCATTTCCTTTTTCAACGATAAGTATGGTTGTTTATAATTATTATTCGTCGCACCTGGTTATATACCTTTATTGTTGCTGATTGGTCGGAGAAGACACTCATTCTCTCCGATATTCCTTTTGAAGGAATCTCCATTACTCATGGGTGCTGACTTAGAAGTCAAATACCACACTGGTCTCAGTCGTGATCATTGCTCCAATGATACACACGCACGACCACATACCCTTTTCTTAAAGAAGCATACGAGTATATGGAGTACAACTCAGGCAATATGTATGGTTCCCTTATTTCAAGAATTCAAAGATTAATACTTTATTTCAACATTCTGTTCTACTTGAGTTTGGCTACTGGTCGGGACATGGGAAACCTCCTAGTCGAAGTCTCTCCTCTCTGCACGTGGTCCTGCCCACTGGAAGGAGATTCCTAGTGACGGTCCTTTTTCCTACGATCCTCGCTGCTAGTCGGACTTGAGCATGGGCACGATTTGTGAAATATTTTACAAATATTTGATTCTTGAGATTCGTTACGACCAGATTCGAATAGTTTATAATGCATATCTTCTTATCATCAAAGCCAGTCTTTGTTATATCTTCAAACTATATGTGGTTTCTCATAGTGATTCGATAATGGACAAGATCTACAGTAGTTGAATTCATAAGCTGGTTCCGACTACATGATTTCCTAGTGTTCACTAGATCACTGTCGCAAACATTATCAGCACTTCTACCATGGTTATTGTTATTATTCATTTTCATGGTCTACTTAAGATGCTCAGCATGCTTTTCTTCACTCTTGGAGTAGATAAGGATATCATCGATGAATACCACCACGAACCTATCCAAATACTCCATGAATACCGAGTTCATAAGGTTCATGAATAAAGCAGGAGCATTGGTCAAGCCAAAAGACATGACGGTGTACTCGTAAAGACCATAACGAGTAGCAAAAGCCGTCTTTGGAATATCCTCGTTCGTGGCACACCATGCAGGCACACAATGCGAGATACGTAGAGATCCGCCAACTGATTGACACTGAGGTTGGTATGCACCGGCAGGAAATGCGCTACCTTTGTTAACCGATCAATGACAACCCAGATGGCATCCTTCCTAGAAGGAGTGCGGGGCAGACCAGTGATGAAATCCATGCCCAAAGAATCCCACTTCCAGTCAGGTACAGGCAAAGGCTGAAGAAGACCTGCTGGACGCTGATGCTCGGCCTTGACACGACAGCACACGTCACACTCGGCAACGAACTTGGCAATCTCGCGCTTCATACGGGTCCACCAGAATCTCTGACGAAGGTCCTGATACATCTTGGTAGCCCCGGGATGAATGGACAAGGGAGAGTCATGGTTTCGCGGAGAATAAAATCCCGCAATTCCATGACCTTCGGAACCACAAGACGCTGCCCAAACCATACAACTCCGTGCTCATCCTTTGAAAAGCACTTGGCCATCCCATCCTTGATGTTCTGCTTTATTTGGCTCACACCAACATCTGTCTGCTGTGCAGCCTTGATTTGGTCCACCAAGGTTGGTTGCACAATCAAGGTAGCGAGAGAAGTGTGCTCGATCAAACTCAAATTGAGCCGCTGAAATTCTTCAACGAGGGTAGGCTGCTGCTCTTGGAGCATTAACATGTTGCAATACACCTTTCAACTGAGTGCATATGCAACGACATTCGCCTTGCCCGGATGATACTGGATGCCCATATCATAGTCCTTGATCAATTCCAACCATCTTCTTTGCCTGAGGTTCAGATCTGGCTGGGTGAACAAGTACTTTAAGCTCTTGTGGTCAGAATACACCTCACAGCGGTTACCAATCGGATAATGCGCCAAATCTTGAGTGCATGAACCACGAGCTAACTCCAAGTCATGAGTAGGATAGTTGAGTTCATGAGGCCTCAAGCGCCGCGATGCATAGGCCACAACCTTGCCCTCTGCATAAGAACACAGCCAAGACCACGGCGAGAAGCATCACAAAAGATATCAAAACTCTTGTGGATATCGGGAAGAACAAGCTTTGAAGTGAGGTCAACCGCTTCTTGAGTTCTTGAAAGCTCACATGACAAGCAGCAGACCACTCAAACTTCTTGTTTTTCATGCAACTCGGTCATAGGCTTCGCAATCTTGGAGAAATTCTCGATAAAGCGGCGATAGTAGCCGGCCAAACCAAGAAAACTCCGCACATCGGTGACAGACTTGGGCTGACCCCAAGATAGCACATCACTGACCTTGCTAGGATCCACAGCCACACCTCCTGCCGAAAGAACATGGCCCAAGAATGCCACTTCCTTCAACTAGAACTCACACTTACTGAATTTCGCATACAGCTGGTGCTCGCGCAGCTTGCCCAACACAAGCTTAAGATGCTCAGCATGCTCTTCTTCACTCTTGGAGTAGATAAGGATATCATCGATGAATACCACCACGAACCTATCCAAATACTCCATGAATACCGAGTTCATAAGGTTCATAAATAAAGCAGGAGCATTGGTCAAGCCAAAAGACATGACAGTGTACTCATAAAGACCATAACGAGTAGCAAAGCCGTCTTTGGAATATCCTCGGCCGATCGACTTGATGATAGCCCAATCTCAAGTCAATCTTGGAGAATACCGTGCTCGGTCAAGCGGTGAAAAGATCATCAATACGGGCAAAGGATACTTGTTCTTCTTGTCACTTCATTAAGTGGGCGGTAATCAACACACATGCGCAAGGTCTTGTCCTTTTCTTCACAAAGATAGCGAACAGCCCCAAGGAGATGAGCTAGGACGGATAAAACCCTTCTCTTGCAACTCACCTAGTTGCTTCTTGACTCCTCCAACTCGTTAGGAGGCATGCGTCTGGCCTCTTTGAAATATGGGCGATGCAGGGCAGCAACTCAATAACGAACTCCAGGTCGAGCAGGAGGCATCCGGGCAAGTCTTGGGAAAAACATCCACAAAATCACATCTGTGGGAACATCACGGATCTCCAAGGTGGCTTCACTTCAAGTGCACAAAGAAGGGTTCTATGCTGCGCTGGGAAAACCCAACTGTCCCACTGAAGAAGTGGTGAGGTAAACAATCTTCGGCACTGTCGATTTGCCCCAAGTGTTGGGACAACCAATCCATACCAAGAATTACATCCAAGCGCGCCGAGTCGAGTAGGATAAGATTCGCCAAGAATCCCACTCCTTCGATGTGGATAGAGCGCCCCGGCATCCTTGGTCGACTCTCATTTCGAACCGGAGAGCGAATAAGCAATGGAACCCCAAAGGAACACGGTGGAGACCACTATCAACGACAAGCGATCTCAAAATAAAGAATGTGAAGCTCCGAGTCAAATAACACTGCGCGGGGCGTAAATTGACAAAGCGTACCCAACACCACGTCGGCGCCTCTGTGCCTTCTCGGTAGAGATGTGGTTGACTCGGCAGCTCCCATGCCCTGGATCTTACGGTCGGTGGGTGACCACTCCCTTGCCGCGTCCTCCATTGGGGCGAGGGCGCTCCAATCTTCTTAGGGCAACTACTCGCATAGTGGCCCTTGTTGTGCGATAGAAGCGGTGGCGTCGGCGGTTGGGTTGCGAGGAACACCGATCTTTGGATCGCGGCGCACGTGGTGAATCACGGCTGCGGAGGGCGTGGAGCTGGCGAAGGCCTCGGTGGTGGTGCGGCTGAGAATGGGCCCCTGGTCTTTGGACAAGCGCGAGGGCGAACAAGGCGGCCGGCCGTGATGGGCCTCCCACTTGCGCTTGCGGGACTCCCAGCGTTCGCCTTGTGCTCGGCGATGATGGCCTTGTCCACCAAGGTCTGAAAGTTTGCAAAGTCAACAATGGAGAGCTTGTCCTGAAGCTCCTCAGACAAAACCCTCCATAAACTTCTCCTGCTTGGCCTCATCAGTGGCCACCTCAGCAGGAGCGTACCTGCAAGATGGTTAAACACATGGAGTACTCGATCCACGATTTGCGCCTGTTTGGCGCAAGGAACTCCTTCCTCTTTAGCTTCATCGGTAGCGGGGACATGGGCCCGACGGAAAGGCGACTGAACTCCTCCCACGAGACCACGTGTCCGCGGGATGCATGGCGAAAGTTCTCCCGCCATAAGAGTGCCGCACCCTCCAAGCGATGGGATGCGAAAGTGTCCCTCTGCTCGGCGGCGAGCAACGTTGAGCTTCCGCTCAACAGACGCAACGATCATCCGTGTCGAGGATCCTCGGACCGGGAGAAGGTAGGAGGCTGAGTACGGAGAAACTCCGCAAGCCCCCCGCGAGTGTGATGTTCACCACCTCCAGATCCAGAGGCGCCAGAGGGAGTGGAGGTGTTCCTCGCGATGACCTCCAACACCCTGCGGTCCTCCGAACGGTTGCGTTCGATCTGCATAAGGACTTCCGCCATGGTCGGAGGAGGTGGAAGCTCCTCATCGGGACCACCCGGCTGATTCCGACCACTACGGGTTCCTCCAGCCATCCTGTTTCACGAAGGCAAGTTAGCTACAACTCGAGACCCAAAGCACGGAAATCCAAACTCAATAGAAAGGGCTCAAGAATAACCACAAAAGAGCACAAGACCATAAGTCACCAAATCAACTTCCCGAAACGACTAACCCGTATGGAAAGAACGAGTAATCGTTGGAGAAGGTCAAAATTTCAGAAATCATCTCCAGCCCTAAACAGCCCAAAAATTCAAGGTACAACCACCTAATAGAGTATTAGGCATTTAGCTAATTCATATCACTTCTTACCCTTTTAGTCCCACAAGTTTTAGTTGAATTAACCTCTTATTTCCTACCTCCTTTACTAATTACTAGCTAGCTGTCCAAACTTGTTCCTTTAAGCTTCTGGCCGAAAATTCCTGCTCCAGAAGCTCCCAATTTCGGCAATGGACAACTAATCCTCCAAATTACAATAGTCATGGTTTTCCCAAAACCAAATTTAATCGATAAGTGGCTAGTTTTTGAAAGGAAGAGAGGAACAACTTTCTCAAAACTTAATCAAGAGCAAGGTGAGATAAGCAAGCTAAGATAGGTAAGGAGTAAAATCTGAGAACTTACTTAAATCTTTATGAACCATTTGAAAGTAAGTTTTCAAAATATCCTAAAGACGACCAAGCTAGGGTTTTTACGGTCAGTATGGCTCTGATACCAACTCTGTGAGGACCCGGGTATTTAACTAGTAATACTTAACCTCCGTATGGTTCTATCATTACTAATCAAATATCCAAAGCCTCGATGGACATGTGCTTCCCAGAATTGCAGCACATGCTCATCATCACAAAATTATACATCATTTCCATACAACATTAATACTAAGTTCAACAACGACATACATAAAGTAAAGTTATTACAAAAGAGCCGACCGGCCAAATAGCACAATATACAAGAATGACAGCGGAAGCAAAAGCGCCATATGATGGCTAAGAACAAAAGTCGACTGGTTAGCCAACACAACCCACAAGGCAACCGACCGGGCCGCCAAGCTAGTCGCCCCGCAAGCTACCACAACACAGCTCGCAAAAGTGAGGCCCATCGAGCTCACCTTCTTCCTCTGCAACAATTTACATTTAAGCAAGAACAATGAGTACACAAGGTACTCGCAAGACTGACGTGTGGAATAGCAGACCTGTTCATAAACTACATGTAGGATTATTTAAGTGGAGGTTGTATGTCTCATTTTGCACAAAGCTAACTTTATTTGCAATAATGTAATACATTTAAAAGCAAGTTTACAAATATGTTTTATTGCTAAAAAAACAGCGAAATAATGATAAATACAAGTAACCACCTGGAAGTGACTAACCCAATAGCCACCACAACATAGCACGAATACCCGATTCGTACCACCCATCAAGTTTTAATTAAAGGTTGTAGTCTAACTCTTGAAAAGCTTACCCAAGCGTGTCCATAACCTAGGGCGAGGCTATTCGAATAGTTTTAACCACAGTAGGGTGTACCAATGTACCCACACTTGGACCACCTTTAAGCCACAAAGCACACTTAGAAGGTATGCAAGCACGGCTAAGTCCTCTGAGGCGCTTTCCAATATTGTGCATTGACTACGAGCGCTCGTATGGATCGGAATCCATACGCTTACATTGCAAGCGAAAGACAACCAGCCATCACGGGAAGCCTTTGGACACTACAATGCTCAGCACCATCCCTCTGCGACTCCTGGGCCGAAGCCAATACACGCCAAAGTACTAAGTCAAGAGAGGTCCCATACCCTCTAGTGTGGTTATACGCACAAATTGCTGGATAACGGTACTCACAAGATGTTCGGTCCTTAATTGACTTGGGCACCATTCCGCCACACCCACAAATCACACCGTCTTACCATTGTGCCCAAGTCCAAATCCTTTTGCTTTTAGTTTCGTTTTGCAATTGAACATAGCATCAAGCGAAATATAGATACATAGTAAGCATTTGTGTGATCAAGGTTATCGACAAGTCGATAACCGCCTATTTCTGGAAGCTAAGCATGGCTAAGCAATTAATCCATAAAGCTACTAAGTGACAAGAGCTCATCCACGAACTCTAAATCACAGCAATAACCTAGGCTCATGGTAGTAAAGGATAATCATTTGCCTAAGGAAATGCGTCTACTAGGTCAACTAACGACAATAGTTAAACACAAACTAGCAATGCATACATAGAATTTGTAAACAACATAAATACTTCATCGCACGGCTACGGACCTCGAAATGCAGCGCGCAGAGACCTCTTCCGCATTGGGAGAGTGCGGCCGTTGAATTAGATCCAACGGCCACGACCGGTGCATGCACAACGCACACGAGGAGGTCCTCGCGCTAGAGGTGGTCGGGACCGTTAGATCAAGATCGGCGATACGACCTCAGAGGAGGTCCTAAGGCTAAATCTACGGAGGAGGTCTAGCCGTTAGATCTAAATCTAACGGTTTAGAAGCGAGAGGTGGTCCTAAAGCTACGGATCTAAAGGATGAGGTCCTAGATGGTCAAGATCTCCTGGGGAGGTCTGAGCGGCTAAGATCTCGCAAGGGAGGTCTTAACGGTCACGATCGGCGAAGGAGGTCTGAATGGTTGGGATTTACGAGGGAGGTCTGGGCGGTCAAGATCTCGCGGGGAGGTCTGAGCAGTTGGGATCTCACAGGGAGGTCATGGATGGTCAAGATCTCTGCGGGAGGTCTTTGGGGACAGAATTTAAGCGGGACGAGATCTAGGCGGCTAAGATCTTCACGGAGGAGGTCTGAGCGGTCCAGTTAAAGCGGAGGGAGGTCACTGAGGTTTTCTTTATAAAGCGACCGGGGTGACATTTTACAAAGAGGACCCGAGGGTGGTCTTTGCAAAATGACCAAGGGAGGTCTTTGCGCGCAGGGAAGATCTAAGCGGCTAGGATTTAACCGGGGTGGTCCTAGACGGTTGGGATTGACTCTAGGGGAGGTCACGGCACTTATAGTTTTCGCGGACCGGGATCTAACGGCCTAGAGATAACCTAGGAGGTCTTTAACGACTGAGATGGATCCAAGGAGGTCACGTGACTTAGCGTTTCCTGCGACAAGGGCTCTACGGTCCGATCTAATCTCAAGAGGTCTGGATGGTGGGATTTGGCGGAGGTGGTCCAAGACTTAAGGACTTTTCAATGAAGATCTAACGCTCGAGATCTAAACACGGGAGGTCGTGGACGCCACGATTAACGAGGAAGTGCAGTGACTTGACAAAATCGCGACAAGGTACAGAGCTCGACGTTGAGCTCGCTGGCACGTCGCCGACGACCAAGGCCATGGCGGCGCTAACCAACTAAGACAATATGTTCGCAATACTATTGCGAACCTAATGGGAGCATTCTCGGCGGCGGAGCAGGCCTAGAACGCCGGCGAGCCGGAGAAGGGCGGAGGATAAGTTTTCGGCAAAAATCGGAAACGGCGAAAACAAACGCCACGAGCTAAACTAGCTAGACCTTAAGCTCTAAGGGACTAAAATGAACTCACCCGAGTGTAGGGAAGGCCCTGAGGAACTTGGAGAGACCAGCGGTGGAGCGGTTCGCGAGTCGAGGAAGAAGGCAGAAGAAGCCTCGAAACGAGTTCTCCCGGGGACTTCCTCCGTGAAATCAACCAAAATGAGTTAGGGAAAAGGCTCGGGTGGTTAATTGAACAAGTTGGCATTCCAAGTTGCAATTAAAACCTTTGGAGCTCCAAGGCCACCGGCGGAGCTTCCGGCAACAATGGTGGATTTGGGAACCTCGGGAGTTTTGAGCTCCACACTGGAGGTGGTGGGAGGGTGGCCGAGGCGGAAGGGGGTTCAAGGAGGACCTCGGGAGCGCTCATGTAGCCCGAGGCCAAGCGAGCACGAGGCGATGGTTTAATGGCGGCGGGACAAAGGGGTTGCTGCTTGCGAGAAAGCGAGCGGAGGCGGTAAAGTCGGGCAAATCGGCACGATTGACAATAGGGGGCTCGAGCGTTGCGAGGCCCCACGAGGTGGCTGGAGCTGCTGCGCTCACCTACGCCGCGCGGCGGGAGGAGGAAGAAGAAGCGAAGAGGAGCTCGGGAGGTTGGGAGCCCACGATTACAATCAAGCGGCCTTGAACACGCGTGCAGTCCGAGCCTAGCTCGGTGAACTCGGCTCGGCCGAGCGGTTGGCTGGGTCGGACTGGTCGACTCGAGCCCGAGTGCGGCTCGACCCTAAATTTGGGTTCCAAACTGATCTGGAGTTTGGGGATTTATTTGAGGTTGCAAACTTACTCCAAAAATTATGAAATTCTTACAGGAGCTTGCTAGGTGAGTCATTGACCTTGTGTAAATTTTGTAGATGTTTTTGGGCTATACATTTTCCTGCAAAAATTCTACAAGGTCTTTGGGCTAAAGTTTGATCGAATTTAAATGGGTTTGGTGATCTCCAAAAATATTCAAACAATTTCTAAAAATTGTGAAATTTTTCAGAGGGCTACACATCAACCCAAGAATTTAGGAAACTTATTTCCAGGAGATTATCACAAGATGGAACAAGAGTGTCTAAGAAGAATAAGATGTGGGCTAAAATGACTTGTGATTTTTGTATTCCCATGATTCCTTTACAACAAATGTCCAGGTCATACAGGAAATACAAGATGTAAGAAAAGTTTTTAATTTCTATTCATTTTCTTACATTTGAAACACAAGTCTGAAACTTGGGATGTTACACCCAGGACCTCTCAGTTTCAGTCAGTGAGGCATGGGACCTCCTCCCCTTCAAGACCTCCTGCTCCTGTTAGACGTCTTGGCACTTCCAGTCCTCAAACGACCTCCCCAGGACATCATTTTCAGAAGAAGACACCAGTGACCTCCGCAGCTGGGGTCACCTATTTTTATTGCAACGAAGTTGGGCATTATGCTAATAAATGCCCAAAGAAGCTACAAGCTACCACCTCAGCTCCAGCTCCAATCCGAGTTGGTCAAAGACCTCCTCAGGCTGGCAACAACTTTGTTGCGAAGCCCTCAGTCTAATATATCAGAGGACGTGTGAACCACGTCACAACTGAAGAGGTCCAAACTGCATCAGATGTGGTGCTTGGTACGTTCCTTGTCAATTCAGTACCAGCAACAGTTCTTTTTGATTCAGGAGCTTCTTATTCATTTGTTTCAACTAAGTTTTTGAGTAAGGATGGGTTAGTTATATCTCCTTTAGTAAACCCTATGCTAATCCACTCTCCGGGCTCAGAGATGAGGACTAGTTCCTTATGCCCAAATCTTACCTTGGAAATCTTGGGAGTACCCTTTTCTATAGACCTAGTAGTCTTGCACTCCCAAGGGCTAGATGTAATTCTTGGGATGGATTGGTTGGCTAAGGACCAAAGTCAGATAAACTGTGCCAAGAAGTCCATTGTGATTACCAATGAGTAGGGAATTCAAGTTGGATTCTGCCCTAGGACCTCTCCTAGAGGAGGTCCTAGCCCAGCCTATTTGCAGAGAGTGAAGCTTGAAGACCTCCCTATGGTCAGAGAGTACCCCGATGTGTTCCCAGATGAGTTACCAAGAATTCCTCCAAATAGGGACCTAGAGTTTGTAATCAACTTAGTCCCAGGGACAGCCCCAATTTCTAAAAGGCCTTATAGATTACCTGTCAATGATCTTGTTGAACTAAAGCAGCAAATTGAAGACATGCAAAGCAAAGTTTTTGTTCAGCCAAGCTCTTCACCTTGGGGAGCTCTAGTGATCTTTGTGGCAAAGAAGGATGGCACTCAGCGGATGTTTGTTGATTACAGAGCACTCAATGAGGTCATAATCAAGAACAAGTATCCCTTAACTAGGATTGATGACCTGTTTGACCAGCTTATGGGAGCCTCGGTGTTCTCTAAGATTGACTTAAGGTCAGGGTATCACCAGTTCAAAATCCAGTAAGAGGACATCCCAAAGACAGCCTTCTCAACTCGTTATGGACTTTATGAGTTCACTGTTATGTCTTTTGGGCTAACTAATGCTCCTGCCTACTTTATAAACTTGATGAATAAAGTGTTCATAGAGTACTTAGATAAGTTTGTCATTGTCTTCATTGATGACATTCTTGTGTACTCCAAGAATGAGACAGAGCATGAAGAACACCTTAGGGTGGTTCTAGACAAGCTCGGAGACCACCAACTTTATGCCAACTTCAATAAGTGTGACTTTTTGATGAAGGAGGTCATCTTTTTGGGGCATGTTATGTCAGCAGCAGGTGTGGCAGTCAACCCTAGCA
The DNA here is from genome assembly GCA_036346255.1 of Ampelocalamus luodianensis. Classification (NCBI taxonomy): domain Eukaryota; kingdom Viridiplantae; phylum Streptophyta; class Magnoliopsida; order Poales; family Poaceae; genus Ampelocalamus; species Ampelocalamus luodianensis. Next base: position 34,971,026 of record CM070626.1, on the reverse strand, counting down.
AAGTCCAAGATGTGCTAGATTGGAAGCCACCCAAGTCAGTACCTCAATTAAGAAGTTTCCTCGGCATGGCAGGGTATTATCGTAGGTTCATTGAAGGCTTTTAAAAACTAGCAAGACCTTTCACTCAGTTACTCAAGAAGGAGAGCAAGTATGTGTGGACACCAGCTTGTGAGCACAGTTTCCAAGAGCTAAAAAAGTGTTTGACCTCTGCCCCAGTGCTTGTTTTGCCGGATATCCGAAAAGACTTTGAGGTCTTTTGTGATGCATCTCGTCGAGGCCTTGGCTGTGTTTTGATGAAAGAAGGAAAAGTCATAGCTTATGCTTCCCAACAATTGAAGCCTCATGAAACCAACTATCCCACACATGATTTGGAACTAGCAGCCGTAGTGCATGCCTTAAAAATCTGGCGTCATTACCTCATTGGTAATCGCTATGAGATTTTTACAGACCACAAAAGCTTGAAGTATATCTTCACTCAAGCTGACCTAAACCTCCGACAAAGAAGATGGTTGGAGCTCATAAAAGATTATGATCTTGGTATCCATTACCATCCGGGCAAGGCCAATGTGGTAGCTGATGCACTGAGCCGAAAGAGTCATTGCAGTACCTTGTTATCGCAGAAAAGACCACCCCAATTGCTTGAAGAAATGAGACGTCTCAACTTGGAAGTGGTCGAGGAAGGTTCTGTGCATGTACTGGAAGTTGAACCCACCATCCAGGGGCAAATTTGAGAAAAGCAAACTGAATATAAGGACCACCAAGAGATCAAAACCAACTTGGAGGGTGGCAAGGACCCTGGTTTTTCGGAAGATAAACAGGGGGTCCTCTGGTTTAGCAGTCGCCTCTGTGTGCCGAATTGCCAAGAGCTCAAGCAACTTATCCTTAAATAAGCCCATGGATCTCCCTACTCTATCCATCCAAGGAGTACCAAAATGTACCAAGACCTCAAAAGGAAGTATTGGTGGGTCAGCATGAAGAAAGAAATTGCAGAGTTCGTATCACATTGTGATGTGTGCCAAAGGGTTAAAGCTGAGCATCAAAGGCCAGTAGGTCTACTCCAACCCCTACCCATTCCCGAGTGGAAGTGGGAACAAGTAGGCATGGATTTCATCACTAGATTGCCTAGGACCCAATCAGGCTTTGATTCCATTTGGGTAGTGATTGATCGTTTGACCAAAGTGGCACATTTTATCCCTGTAAGACCACTTATGCTAGAAGCAAATTAGCAGAATTATACATGGCTCGGATTGTTTGTTTGCATGGAGTGCCTAAGAGCATTGTGTCCGATAGAGGTTCTCAATTCACCTCTAGGTTCTAGGAAAGTCTCCATGAAGCTTTGGGAACAATCTTTAATTTCAGCACAGCCTATCATCCTCAAACCGATGGGCAAACAGAGTGAGTAAATCAGATCCTTCAAGACATGCTCCGAGCTTGTGCACTAGACTATAGCAAAAGTTGGGACAAAAACCTCCCCTATGCTGAGTTCTCTTATAACAACAGCTACCAAGCTAGCTTGAAAATGTCTCTATTCGAAGCTTTGTATGGGAGGCAGTGTCGAACTCCTCTCCTTTGGGACCAAGTTGGTGATCGCCAATTCTTTGGGCCTGAGCTATTTCAAGAAGCTGAAAGTAAAGTGAAGTTCATAAGAGAACATTTGAAAGTAGCTCAGTCCCGACAAAGGAGCTACGCCGATAACCGAAGAAGAGAGTTGTCTTTTGAGGTGGGAGACCATGTGTATCTCAGGGCAACTCCCCTCAGAGGAGTGAAAAGATTTCAAACCAAGGGTAAGTTGGCACCAAGATTTGTCAGACCGTTCAAGGTCTTGGAAAGAAAAGGGGAAGTTGCTTATCAATTGGAGCTGCCAACAGCTTTATCTGCGGTACATGATGTCTTTCATGTATCCTAGTTGAAGAAGTGCCTCAGAGTTCCAGAAGAGCAGACCTCCCTAGAAAGCGTTGATCTTCAAGAGGACCTCTCATATGTGGAGCAGCCTGTCAAGATTTTGGAGGTTGCAGAACATGTCACTTGGAGCAAAGTCATCAGATCTTGCAAAGTGTAGTGGAGCCATCACTCCGAAAATGAAGCCACTTGGGAGCGTGAAGAAGACCACAAGGATGAGTATCGCTACCTCTTTGCTGGCCCAGCTTGAACCTCAGGGTCGAGATTCCCTTAAGAGGGGTAGGTTTGTAACACCCTGGTCTTTGAAGCTTTCTGGGTTTTTCAAAAATAAAGCGAACCAGTTGGTTTCCTTGGAGTCTAAAAGCTTAAACTAAGAATTTGAAAAGGTTTTTAGTGACTAACCCCAACATCAACTAAGCTTCCGGTGAGTTTTGTCGGTTTGTTGGAGTTCAAGGGTTCTCCCTTCCTTGTGCTCGCTCCTTTCTGTGGTTCAACCTCCTCCGTGTTTCTTCTTTGGTTTAGACCTCCTCATGTCCTGACCTCCCCGTGGTCCTAACTTTTCTTTCAAGTCACGACCACCCTCGAGCTGTGTTGAGCTCTGGTTTGTGTTTTAAACCCCTCCCCTTGCGATATCTTGACTGTCAGGACCTCCCCTTGCAAGATCTTGACCGTTAGGACCTCCCCTTGCGAGATCTTGACTGTTAGGACCTCCCCTTGTGAGATCTTGACCGTCAGGACCTCCCCCATACTATTTCTCCCTAGAGTTCTTTAGCCTTGGACCACTTTCCAGGATCTCCGCCATTAGATCCTTCACCTTTGAATCTCACCCTTTAAAACCCCTTTGCGCTGGACCTCCTTTAAGTCCAAATCTAGTGCGCGCCCTCCCTTCTCTAGGACCGTTAGATCTTGCTTGAATGGCCCGATTGAGAAGAGGTGTTCGGATGGTCCGAACGTTCTCTTACATGGTGGTGTGTCCGTTTGAGTTTGGACGGCCCTGATGTAACTGCGCGTTTGCGCGGTCCGAACGTCCCCATTTCCTTGGACCACCCGATCAAGATCGTATGGCCCTGGTTCTTTGCGTCTTTTCCTTGTGTTTTGGGCCTCCTTTGACCTCTGGTATTTTCACAAAGACCACCCTCTTCTCGTCACGACCACCTTCTGTGGTCATGACCTCTGGTCTTTTTTGCAATGACCACCCTCTTCTCGTCACGACTACCTTATGTGGTCATGACCTCTGGTCTTTTTGCAAAGATCACCCTCTTCTCGTCACGATCACCTTCTGTGGTCATGACCTCTGGTCTTTTTGCAAAGACCACCTTCCATGGCCTTTTCCCAAAGACCACGTTGGTGGGACATGACCTCCTCCCGCAGGACCTCCTCGTTGGACCACCCCTTTGGTCACGACTTACCGTTACTTTGAGCAACTTCTTTATTTGAACCAGCTCTGTCCACTTTCTCCTTTCTGCACGTCTACAGCAGAAAGTCTCTGAACATTAAATGCTACTGTGGCACATTTAATGCTATCACCTCCATTGTACCTCTCCTCCCCTCTTGTCCCCTCCTTTACCTGCTCTTGTCCTCTTCTCCACCCATCTTTGAACACGTGTGCCCTTGAACCCCTGCCGCCTAGGCCTTATAGGCTTGGACAACACTTCATCTTTGCCTTCTTCCTCATTTCACCTCTTTTGCTTTCGCCACCAGCTCCTTGGGACCTTCTTCCCAGCTCTGGATCTTCATTGAGCAGCACCCTAGACCCTCCCCAAACCTTTTGAGCTCTTTGTTGGTTCTAGCGGTGTTTTCTTTGAGGCTCTTTTGGCTTTTATTTGAGCTTGTTTTGAGTTAGCTTTGCTCTTTTCGTGTAGATTACGAAGACACCGAGGAGCCCGAGTTCCTTGAAGAGGAAGATCCCTAAGCCTTTGAGCAAGGCAAGTTACACCCTTGACCATATTGCACCCATTATTTCAATCTATGTATTTCTGTTTCAAGCTAAGTATTGTATGCATATTTCACTTAGTATTTCAATGCCAGTGATTACTCTCGTAGTTACTCCTAACCTCTTTTGAATGGCCACTTTGATATTGCACTCGAACTTGTTGTCACCTTAGTAAAACTTCGTCATTGCTTTACGTGAGACCAGGACCTCTTAAAAGAAGTGCTTAGAAATGCTTAGAACACAATCTTGTTTCGGAAGTTTTACAACCAAAAGACCAAATGTTTTATATCAAATGTTTTAACCATGGCATTGGGTTGTCATGGAAACCTGTCTTTCAAATACAAATGTTGGAAAATGGTTTGGACGTGGGCGAACCTTGGTTGGTCTCATGGTGGGTGCACGGGTAGTGCACGGGGGCCGTGTCAGCCAGCGCCCCAGGGTTGAGGATGTCGTCCATGTCAATTAAGGACCGGTCTTTGAGCGTTACTTTGCTATGCCACCTTGTGCAACCACAAGTCTTGTATGGGCGGGACCTGGCAGAATAATTTGCAATCTCTCACCATGGTTGTCCTTTTTGGATGTGTGGGTGGTCCTTCATGATCTATTTTCTTATATTCCCGCCTGGCGCAAGAGGGGGCCTGAACCCTGCGGGTGGTTAGCCCAAGGGGGTGAAACCTTAGCGAGAGGGACCGTGGTGAGAAGGAGCATTGTAAAGGCTTTGTGATAACCTTTTAGCCGCACACCTTCGAAAGTGTGTGAGCGGGCAATACAAATTGGTTATCTCTTGTGGGTAAAGCTGTATACCTCTGCAAAGTGAAATCTATTCGAATAGTTTTGTCCACGGTCATGGACATGCTAGAAAGGCTATCTCTAAGTCTTTGGTTTTGGTTTTCAAATGGTTTTGAAAACTAGTTTTGGATTTCTATCCAGTGTGTTTTGGGCGGGGAGCCCCTTGGCGGTTAGCCTGGCGTTAGAAGGTTATCCTACACCCTTAATCTTGTTATCAATCAATCAAAACCTGTGTTGGAAAATGCATTTTATGTATAGCATAACCTGCCTTACAACTTATCTACTTGTATTTGAATGAAACTTGGCTTTATGCAAACTAACCCTATAAGCTCTCCTTTGTGATATCCTTATGCATGTCATACTGTTATGAGACGGGTGTAACTTACGAGCACGGTTGTTGTGCTCACTCTTGCTTGAAATAATCTTTTGAGCAGGTGATGAAGCCTTTGTTGAGGACCAAAAGGTCCTGGACAACTAGGCCACGCCTTCCAGCTAATTGCCTATGGTGTATTGGATGGACCATCTTTTGTTTTTAGCTGTGTAAAGTTGCTCTTTTGTCGGCTTTAAGCCAACTTTGTAATCAACTCTTTTGTTGTTAAGTAAGTTCTCGTTGATGTATGATTCTCACTTGTTGCTGTGTGGACTAGCTGTTGATCCTTGGGACTAGTTCGGAACACAGGAGATGTAGGAGTTTTCCAAGTCTCATGACCTCTCCCTGGAGTAGTCGTGGAACTTGGGGAGGTCCTGGATCTCAAGACCTCCTCGGGGTAGCTCTCCGGACCTCTAGGTGGTCCTGCTGGACCTCATGGGTGGTCCTGGAGGCGCTCTCGAGAGGTCTTACTAGACCTCTTGAGAGGTCCTGATGGACTTTTCAGGCAATCTAGGAGGTCCTCTCGGGTAGCCCCGGGAGTGGTCGTGTGGCGCGGCATCTATGTGTCGTCCACCTGGTTGTAGCTGCAGGACTACGAGTGATGCCATCGTCATCACAGAGGCAGGAAGACGCCGTACCAGAGAGCACGGACGTGCAACCCGAAACCACTTAGGTTGTCCCAGATTCTCCCACTGAGCTTGACACTCTCAAACAATTTCAAGTAGCCAATACTGCCCCATGGTATCAGTCTAGCTACATGTCGTACCCCGAGCAGTTCATCCCGCAAGCAGAGGCGTACCCCGAGCAGTTGACCACACAAGCTCAGCCGAGTTGGTGCCCCTCCGGGGATCCTAATGCTTGGATCACCGAGATGTTCTCAATGCCACTCCCCTAGGTGATCACCCCAGTATGATGACACAGCGGTTGAGGTGCCCTGTTATGACCTGTGGCAGAACCCACGGTCATCCGAGAGGCTGACGTTCCCTCACGAACAGATTCATCGGAGACCTATGCTAGGAACACGGCATGGAAGGCCGTAACTTGTACTTCATTGTAACATGTACTTCAGTTAGTAATTTGTAATCCGAATGGTAGAGCATGATTTTAAATGAATTTAGCAACAAAAATCAATCGATTTGGATGTTGCATGCAAAAGTTATAGCCAAAATAAAATCTGCTTTTGAATAAAATGCTAAAAAATTCATCTTGGGTACTATTCATGCAAAAACATTCCAGAGAGTTGGTGAACATGAAAATTTAATGGTAGATAAAGCATGATATTCTAAGAACTACAAAAATTTGTTCACTTCATTTGGAGTTAAAACGAATTTCTTATGATTTTTCAAAGTTAAGAAAGTAGTGCACAAACCATATGTAAAGTAAGATTTTTGGAGGCAGTAACATACTCAAAACCTATTCAAGATTAAAGTACACTAACAGGAAACCAACAAAATTGATTTCGCTCTATTTGGAGTTACAGAGAAATACTTATGCATTTTTTAAGTTAAAACAATTTTTAGTGCAAAAATAATGATAAACCAAAAGTTATTTTATTAACAAACATTTCTGGATTAATAGAAACAAGTCTAAAAACTATACTACAATAAAGTACACTAAAAATGTAACCCAACAAAATTTGAATCGTCCAGAAAGGGGTTAAAATGAAATACTTATACTATTTTGAAGTTTAACACAATTAACAATACACAAATAATTTACTTATGGATTTTCTTTTAAATCCTGAGCTGAGATTCGTTCGGACCGTTGAGTCTAATTGGACGGTCCAAACGAGAGGTTACATTCGGTGGTCCAAACAGCCAAAATGATCTGGGCCATTGAGATCAAATCGTACAGTCCAGACGAGAGGCTACGTTCGGCGGTCCGAACGGCGAAAACGATCTGGGGCGTTGACATGAAATCGCACGGTCTAGACGAGAGGCTACGTTCGGATGGTGCAAACAGAGAAAGTGGTCTAGATCGTTGAGATCAAATCGTACAGTCCAGATGAGATACAAGCATGCCAGCGAGAGGTTGAAGCCAGATTTGACAAGTGGGGGCCCGGTTGGTAGTGGCTCATCACGTGCGCAAGTGCAACCTAACTCGGCCGGTGTAGTTAGGCTATTAGGTCTAACCAAGTGGTCCGAGTCGAAACGTTCGGACCGACTGGGCTGATCGAACCACGTGTTTCGACGGCCCGATCGAGATTGAACGGTCTAGATTGAAATGGTTGTTCGGGCGGTCCGAACGTTTTCATGCGACGCGGATGGTCCAATTGAAATTGGATGGCCCAAAAAAACCTCGCGTCTATTTGGATTAGCCCAAGCGCGAAGATGGTTGGGCTCAACCAAAAAGGCTTGGGCCCGGGCCCGAGGAGCAGTGCAAGTAGGTTTTGAAAACAAAGGGCTGAGTATTTGAGGAATTTTTAGATAGAGTTGCACAACTCCCAAAATTCTGAAATTTTCACAGAAGATTACCGACTCTAATATTAACCTTGTATAAAATTTTTATAGGTTTTAATGCATTGTATGTTTCTATAGAAATTTCTCAAGGTTCTACCCTAGGGTTTGACTAAGGATCTCACTGGTTTGACTATCCCTTTTAAAATAGCAAAGAAATTATAAAAATTATGAAATTTTTCAGAGGAGTTACTAAGATGTTCTAGAACCTAGGAAAAATATTTTCAGAGGATGATCACAAGATTTGTTTAGAAAGTTTCAAAAATTATAAATTGGTTTTTTCTGAAACCTGAAATTCAAATCACTATAACTTTCACGTAGTAAATCCAAATGCAATAATTCAGTTGGGTATTTTGCTTAGATGGAGTTGACTTGGAATCCATTCACCGGAGGCCTAGAGTTACCTCCATAAAACCGGGATGACCTTGGTCTTACGGGGATAACCCGAGGGTCCTCACAACAACTGAAGTTCTACTTGGCAAGAATAACATATAATAGAAGAAAGACCGTAAAACTAACTATCTTAACTAAATTTTGAAGCCTCTTCTCAACTCTTTCCATCCTTTCATCCAGTCTTTTAAGTCTGTTCTCTTCATTTTCAATTGGTTGATCGGTCGGTCTAGCCACTATACGAAATGCAGCAGCAACATGTGATTCTTGCAAGGCAGCAATTTGCGTAGCAATATCTCGAACCACTGTGATAGCTTCAACAGCCCACTGCCAAAACCAACATGTTGTGTTCTGTAAAAGTATTACAGCTTCAAACAAAAATAAGAAAACATGGTATTTGTAATGGAATTCATTCGGGGTGATTTTGCACAAGTTACCGTAAGATTTGAACACTTCACGAACACTCGGGATGGATTCGTTGGCGTATGCGAGGTGAACACATTCGCCGGTCCCTTCAACGAGGGCAAACTAGGTGTTGGCGTAGGGATTCTAATTGTCTGCTCACTTGAAAGTTAGATGAGACTGAAGACATCCCGTTTTACACTAGAAGAAAGGAGAAGAGGAAGAGAAGAGTGAGGTGAATGGTAGCCAAAGCATTCATTTATAGCATTAGCAGCACGAAGGGGGCACTGTGCAAAAAGCAGCACGTGACCACACTCTGCAAAGCAGAACGTGCCACTGTATGGAAAGCAGGACATGACCACTCACAGGAAAGCAGGACCTGAACACTGTTTGCAAAGCAGGACGTGACAACTCTCTGCAAAGGAGGACATGACTACTATGGGGACCCCGGAATTATCTCCGTAAGACCGAGACTAATCAAGGTCTTAGAGACTTAGAGACATAACTCTAGATCTCCAGTAAATGGATTCCAACTTAACTCAATCTAAATGAGAGGCTTAACTAAAACTAGAGCCTTGACGATCATGTGCGCCGCTCCTCTGCGAGCACTACATGATTGTCGGTTCTCCAACAAGTCAAGCACTACACTTAGTGAGTTAAATAGGAAGCCATGAACAGCGAGTACGACTTATATTGGCTCCCAAGAGCAGCGACCAATATAACCATACTCTCATACAACGTTGATCAGATCCATACAACACTCATACATAAATAGTACAAAAGTTATACATCACAGTTTCAAGTTTACAACTACATAAGTGGCCGACCGACCAAATTAAACAAGTTCATAGCGGAAGCAAGTAAATAAACCAAAATGCCTGCTATGGTATGCCACATAACCCATCGGCAATCGACTGGGAGCTAAAGATAGCACACTACTCATTGGTGTCGCCTAAATCGACACCGACGATCTCATCGGTCTCAATATCTTCCTCACCTGTAAAAGCCAGCAAACATCTGGCTGAGTACAAAAAAGTACTCGCAAGTCTTACACACATAAAAATTAGTTATGCATAAGGCTGTTCCAAGGGATGGCTCATATTGGCTTAGTTTTTCCAAAAGAGACGCAACAAGGTACAACCTACACATACTAGTTTTTCAAGTGCCATTTCAAAATCAGATTTGAAGTAGAAGTAAAGCATGTGAACAAGTAATGAATTTGATAACAAATAAATCATACAAATGGCAAAGTGGCTGTCCACTTTGATACAATAACAAGCATGAACATCCCATTCATGACAATACCAAGTTATAACCACAATTTTAATTCCAAGACTAACAATAGTAACTCCCGAACTCAAGCGTTGTCCATAGCAGTGGACACGGCTATTGAATAGATTTATACCTGCGGTGTACTACTTTACCCACACGACTTGATTAGCCGTAAGCCTCCGGATGCCTCCGAATATAGCATACTTCCTATGGTATGCCGGCCGTGTAAATCAAGATATGGTCATTTTTAGTAAGAAGTTCCCATTGGGCTAAGTCCCTCAACCCAGGGCTCCTAGGAAACACAAGACGTTAACGTCTCCATCCTACCGGCCCAAAAGGAACACAGGATTTCTTGGTCCTGTGCCCTTACAATTTCCACCACCGTGGGACTCAACATAACAGAACCTTCCCCCTACTTAACCATACAGCTCCCAACCCACGTGTGGAAGCATGAATGTACTTGAATCAACGACGTTACCAAAGTTCGGTCCTTAATTGTCCACACAAGTCCACCACTTACCCAAAACTCGTGCACAAAGCACCATCACTAACCAGCACTTGCCAAACCAAAAGCTCATTTTAAAATGACAAAATTTAACTCATAAAACAGATACACAGATCTGAAACAACAGTATATAAAGAAAGTTGTGTGTATCCCATAATTGTCGGGTTATTCCCGACAATCAGCTACCGGTTCTAGACTTGCATGGCTAAGCAAACCCGAACAATATAATTTCACACATCCAAACATAAGCATTTAAGTACTGGAATAATTCATGGATAGCCACAATGACAAGATAATAGGATGTGTCTAACTATTCATCACAAAAATAGCGACATTATCAAAATATCACGCAAGCAATTATCATTGCATCTATTCTAACAAAACTGGGATCAAATATGATGCAAAAGAAATTTCAAAGGATGCTTGCCTTGCTGGTAGGCTAATTGCTCTCCCTCAGTAGAGTAGGAGTCGATATCAATAGGCTCGGAATCTATATAAATGCAATACCGAATAAACATCGAGAAATACCTCAAAATTCAAAATGCTGAAAAATGCATGATTTTTCTACAGTAGCTAAGTCATGATTTTAGATGATTTTAGGTGAAATAATTATTCCATTTGGATTTAGTGTGTGAAAGTTATGATGATTTGATTTTCAGATTTCAATACGCCTTTATTCACGTAATTTAATTATGAGATGAGAATTTGTAGAGCAGTGGTGAGTACATGGTTTATTTGGATAAATAGGCAATATTATTACAAGTTCAAAACAGTTGAGTTTGCCTCAAATGGAGTTTTCAAGATTTAGTTATGAATTTCTAAAGTTATCAGCATTTTCTTTTGCAAAAATAATAGTGTTAATAGCTCATTTTCCAAAATAATGCTCTCTGTTACAGAGATATGTTTGAAACCAATTTTAAGATAAAGTTCATTAAAAATAAAAATTATCAGAAGTGGTTTCACTCATTTTGGAGTTAAAATGATTTAGTTATGCATTTTAGAAGTTATTACCAATTTTCAGTGTGCAACTAATAGATTTTGAATTTCATAACGTATTTCATACTTTTCTCACTGGGCCACGTGCTAGCCAAGGTCACTGACTGGTGAGGTCCCGAATTCAGGGTTGACTTGGTCAGCCTTGACCCCGCCCCGCCGAAGACATGCTGAAAGCGCATTTCGTGAAATGTGTTTTCCAATTATGAAAACGTACTATTGATTTTGCAACTAAAGTATTACGTTTTCCTTAACAGAAATCGTAAACTCTAAACTTACACAACCACTTAACCGGTCATACGGCCCACTTGTCAACGACTCAAGATTCAAAACAAATTTCTAATCGTTTTCTTTAGCGGTGGGCCCTACATGTCATAAGGACACTAAAATGTCACTTAACACTTAAACGACGTCATTAGTCATAAGCGCTTGCTCTGGGGCTTTTGCGGACGAGGCAGACAACAACAGCTGGCGGCGGCGCTTTCACGGCGACCGCGGCGGTCGACCGCGAGGCGCGGCCAAGGCTCGAAGCGGAACCACAATAGTTTTGCGCACCTTAGGGTGGTGGCGGCGGCAGCAGATATTTCACGAATCGGCGGCTAGACGGAGATGGGCGAAGCTAAAGCTTCGGCCAAAAATGGAAATGCGAAAACGAGCTCCGTAAGGTCCATATAAGCGGGTGCCTTAGTATCACAGAGGTCCAAAGAAGCTACCTAAGGGCCAGAGAGAAGAGGTGATGGCCGGAGGAGCTCTAAGGTTCGCCGGCAACGATGACCTAGCGGCGGGAAAATGAGCTCCACGTGGAGAGAAAACCCTGGATAGAATCCAAGAGAGTGAGTGATTGCAACAGGTTAAGCATACTCCACAGATGGCATGCCAAAGAAGGGATTGAAAGAAAACCCACCGTGCCGGAGATGGAGACGAAAGAGGTAAAGTCAGCCGAAAAACGTAAAGCTTCCAAAATCCGACAACCCTGTTAAGCCATTTGTGCCATTAGATGAGGGGTTTTAGTCCTTATAACCTAGCACATGAAGTGACGCGCAAGGAAAATGGAAAGGAGCTCACCGAGGCGAAAATGGCAGGACAAAGGTCTTCGGTACACACCCTGGGTCCGTCCAGAGCACCGATGGTGGGTTGGGAGCTACAAAGGGAATCAAAAGTTCGCATAAGCCAAAATGGAAACGGCATGCAAAGTAGGGTGAGGACTCGGTGGTGAGAGTTTCACGAAGGAAAATGCGAGCAAGCTTCCCTCTCCTCGTAGGCGGAGGAGAAGTGAGCAAAAGAAGAAGAAGAGGGTATTATGCAGGCGATAGCGGTATTGGAGGCGGCGTGAAGTGGAGAGTCTCCAGGAAAGGCTGCATGTGGCGGCAACTCACGGCACTGACGGAGCACCAACGGAATGGAGCAGAAGGGCGCGGCCGCGTGGCTTGCAGCGCCTGAGCGCGCGCCTACCCAAGGAAGAGGACGATCCTGACGCGTGGGCCCGAGTTGGCAGTGGCTCAGGGCGAACGAGCCGGAGTGTGGTGCACCGGGGTGTTAAGTTGGTTCGGTCGGACCAGCTCGATTGGGTTTCATCTGGGCCACTGGATTCCAATTGGATGGCAAATCTTGGTTGGGTTCGGCGTAGTGCATTTAGGGGGTTAGGTCGAGCCGGGTGGTGCGGTCGGACTCGAGCCCAAGGAACAGTGCAGGGTGTTGACTGGTATTAAAATTAACTCCTCTACTTTGACTAGAGCTTAAAAATAGAAATAAAATTCCTAAAATCATGAAATAATTTTTGGGGGTTCCTGGGATAGCCTAGTGTCCATAAAAATTATTGAACCCTACTGTTCATGACATAAAGCATATAATTTATATTCAAACCTAATGTTGGTTTTTAAATCATGTTTGAATTTTCATAGGGTTCAAAACAGTCCCACAAATTTGGAAAAATTATAGTAATTCATGATAATTAATATAGTATTTGAATAAATTATTTCCGGGCGGTCTTTAGTAGCATTTATTTCAGTTTTTAGTTTGGAGTTCAAATTAAAGTGTATGTTTCATGTGTATTTTGAGATTTTCCAAGTACAATATTAAAATAAAAAGTTTCACAACATGATGCATGCTAATGAGATGCATAATAAACCTCTTTATTAATTTGGGGATGTGACAAACCTCCCCCCCCCTTACAAAAGATCTCGACCCCGAGATCGATAGGGTGGAAGTTGGATAGGAAGGTTCTAAAAGAAAACATAACATCCGTTGTTTTGATTTCCTTCAAAGATAGTGCTAAGATATCTTTGTAAGGTTACAAGGAATGGCTATTACAATGTTCCTTCCCATTGCTTTGTTTAAACTTTCCTTTCTTGATTCGAAGACACTTCAAGTAGAAAGAAAAAGATTTGGATAGTTAGCTCGCATTTGATTTTCACGCTCCCATGTTGCTTCATCTTCAGTATGGTTGCTCCACTGAACCTTGATGAATTTGATATTGCGATTTCGCATCGTGCGCTCCTTCTCCCCAAGAATGCGAATCGGGTGCTCCCGATAAGAAAGATCAAGTTGTAAGTCAAGGTTTTCCAGCTCAGTTGCTTCGGTTGGGACATGAAGACACTTCCTCAGTTGTGAAACATGGAAAACATCATGTACATCCGCAAGTGATGGTGGCAATTCTATTCGATAAGCCACCGGTCCCAACTTTGCTAGAATTCGGAAAGGTCTGATGTAGCGAGGTGCCAATTTGCCTTTGACTTGGAAACGATGTGTTCCTTTCATTGGAGAAACTTTAAGATAGACATGATCATCCACCTCAAAACTCGAGTCGCGACGACGGCTGTCGGCATAGGACTTCTGACAAGATTGAGTCGTCCGAAGTCGTTCACGAATGAGACGGACTTGTTCTTCTGCATCCTCTACCAAGGTTGGGCCATAAAATGGCCTTTCCCCGGCTTCAGACCAGTTCAAGGGTGTCCTAGAAGCTCTTCCATACAGTGCCTCGAACGGTGACATTTGAATGCTTGATTGGAAGCTATTGTTGTAGGAGAACTCCGCAAACGGTAAATATTTCTCCCAGTTCTTGCTGTAGGACAACACACATGCTCGGAGAAGGTCTTCTAAAATTTGATTCACCCTTTCAGTTTGTCCATCTGTTTACGGGTGGTATGCGGAGCTGAAAGATAGATTCGTCCCCATCGCTTGGTGCAAGCACTTCCAGAAGTGAGAGGTGAACTGGGGACCCCTATCAGAAATGATCACTTTAGGTACACCATGGAGACAAACAATCCTGGAGATGTACAACTCTGCTAGCTTGGCCCCGGTGTAAGTGGTCTTGACCGGGATAAAATGGGTTACCTTCGTCAGACGATCGACAATTACCCAAATAGAATCGGACCCAGTTTGAGTTTTTGGAAGGCCGGTGATAAAATCCATGCCAACTTTTTCCCATTTCCACTTGGGAATGGGCAGGGGTTGTAAAGTACCTGCTGGTTTCAAATGCTCAGCCTTGACTCTTTGGCATACATCACACTCGGCAACAAATTGAGCGATTTGTCTCTTCATTCGGCTCCACCATAGCCGCTTCTTAAGATCTTGGTACATCTTGGTACTACCTGGGTGAATAGAGAATTTGGAGTCATGAGCCTCTTTGAGAATTAGTTCTCTCAAAGCGCGGTCAAAAGGCACCACCAATCGGTTTCCGAACCAAAGAGTGCCTTGCGAATCTTCCTTGAAGCATTTGGCCTTGCCTTGCTTCATTGCTTCTCGGATTTGAGCTACCTCCAAGTCAGTCTTCTGGGCTTCCCTAATCTGGTCCTCGAGTGTAAAATCCACACTAAGGGTAGCAAGGGAACCTTCTTTAATTATCTCCAGGTGCAGAGATTGCATCACAGCACACAGACCTGCCGAAAAGGGAGTTACCGATAAACAGTTGCACTGAGACTTTCTGCTTAAGGCATCAGCTACCACATTTGCTTTTCCTTGATGATAATGGAATCCAAAATCATAATCCTTGATCAACTCAAGCCATCTTCTTTACCTCAAATTCAGATCGCCTTGGGTGAAGATATATTTAAGACTCTTGTGGTCAGTGTAGATCTCGCAACGATTACCGATGAGGTAATGTCGCCAAATCTTTAGAGCATGAACAACCGCTGCGAGCTCCAAATCATTAGTGGGATAATTCAACTCATGTGGTATCAATTGCCTCGATGCATAAGCCACCACTCGGCCCTCTTGCATACGCACACAACTGAGCCCATGGCAAGATGCATCGCAGTAAATGTCAAAGCTCTTGTGAATGTCGGGCAGGATGAGTACTGGAGCTTTGGTCAGGCATTTCTTTAGGATATGAAAACTCTCCTCACATTCAGGCGACCATACGAACTTCTTTTCTTTCTTTAGAAGTTGAGTCATTGGCCTCGCAATTTTGGAGAAGTTCTGGATGAACCTGCGATAATAACCCGCAAGTCAGAAAGCGCGAATATCAGTGATGTTTCTGGGTTGTCTCCAATCAAGGACATCTTGCACTTTGCTTGGATCAACAGCGATACCGCCCTTGGATAGGACATGTCCCAAGAAACTAACTTCATGGAGCCAGAACTCACATTTGCTGAATTTAGCATAGAGCTGATGTTGACGAAGCTTTTCCAACACAAGCCTCAAGTGTTGCTCGTGTTATTCATCAGACTTTGAGTAGATAAGGATGTCATCGATGAATACAACAACAAACTTATCCAAATACTCCATGAAAACTGAATTCATAAGATTCATGAAATATGCCGGTGCATTCGTTAAACCAAAAGACATAACAGTGTACTTGTATAGACCATACCGAGTAGAGAATGCTGTCTTCGGAATGTCCTCTGTTCTGACCTTGATTTGATGGTAACCTAGCCTCAAGTCAATCTTGGAGAACACTTGAGCTCCACTAAGTTGGTCAAACAGATCATCAATCCGCGGAAGCGGATATTTATTTTTGACAGTGACTTCATTTAACGGACGATAGTCCACACACATCCGCAAACTCTAGTCTTTCTTTTTTGACAAAGATGGCCGGACATCCCCAAGGTGAGGAACTCAGCCTAATAAATCCCTTGTCTTGAAGTTCTTGGATTTGCTTCTTCAATTCTTCCAAGTCATTGGGGGCATCCGATATGGTTGTTTTGAGATCGACGCAGTACCGGGCACAAGCTCGATGACGAACTCAACTTCTCAATCAAGAGGCATGCCTGGGAGTTCTTCAGGGAATACATCTAGATATTCACACACCACTGGCACATTCTCAATTTCAAGAGAGGTACTAGCTTCTAAAGCATAAAGATGAGAACTGCCCACAGATGGTGCAAAAACGACCTGACTGCCGTCTTCGCTAGTGACAGAAATAGACCGTTGAGCACAATCGATCTTTCCCCGGTTCTTGGACAGCCAATCCATCCCTAATATCACATCAATACCCACTGAATTTATCACAATTAGATTTGCCAAGAAGTTAACCTTTTGAATTTCCACTTTTACGTCCCGACAGACTTGATCGGTTTGGAAAACCGATCCCGGCGACTGGATTTGATAAGGTGGCTGAAGTTTATGTATTTCAAATTGGTTAAGTGCAGCATATGCTTCTTTGATGAATGAATGAGATGCTCCTGAATCAAATAAAACTGATGCTAGACAAGAATTAACAAGAAGTGTACCCAAAACGACGTCTGGAGCGTCGCTTGCCTCCTCAGCGGTGACGTGGTTCACCCGGCCACGTGCAGGGATCTGAGGAAGGGTAGATGCTGCCCTCGGAGGTGGTGTAGGTCTTGCCATAGCTGGTGGTGTAGGAGCTCGATAAACCTGAGGCATTCCCCGCTGCTTGGCGAGACAGTGAGATGCATAGTGGCCCTGGCGACCACAATGAAAGCAGGTGACATTAGGCTTGTAAGTACCACTGTTTTGGGAGTTCTTACTCCCATTGTACCGCTGCACCGTAGGTGGAGAAGGTCGTGGAGGCGCCACAGAGGCCTCGGCGGCACTTGGGCACGAGCGAGGTGCACAGGGCGGTCGATCTTGTTGTCGAGAAAGCGCGCTAGCTGGCGGCGGCTTTCTTCCTCTTCCTGGACTCCTCTACAGCCACACTCTTGTGCTCCACTACAATGGCCTTGTTTACCAAGTGTTGGAAGTTCCAGAAATCATGTACAGCTAGAGCCAGCTGCATCTCCTCAGTCAGGCCGCCCATGAACCGGTTCTGTCAACTAGTGTTAGTGGAGACATCGTCAGGGGCATAGCGGGCTAAGGAATTGAACTCCTGAAGATACTCAGTGATAGTCTTCCTTCCTTGCTTCAAAGCAAGAAACTGCTGCTGCTTGATCGACATGACCCCCTTAGGAATGTAGGCCTCCCTAAAGGCCGCCCGAAACTCGTTCCATGATGGAACTTCTCCGTCAGGCTGCATGGCGGAAAAATTATCCCACCATGCACTAGCAGCACCCTCCAGTTGATAACTGGCAAAGAGGACCCTCTCAATGCCTGTGCACTAAGCAATGGCTAGCTTCTTTTCAATGTCTCTTAGCCAATCTTCAGCCTCCACTGGATCCCCGGTGCCAGCAAAGGTTGGAGGATTTGTCCGCTGAAATTCAGCGAGACCCCCACGTGGCCAAAGATTTCCCCTTCCCCCTGCTGCCACAGGAGCAGGAGAAGTGTTGCAAGCGATAGCTTCAAGAATCCTTGTCTAGTCCATCCTATTCTGCTCGATTTGAGCCAGGACCTCTGCCATTGAGGGCGGTGGAGGAAGCACCTCCTCATGGTCTACAGCAGGAGGGCGTCGTGGGGGTGGAGACCCCTCGCCACAAAGAGCTCTCGCACGAGTGTTGGGGCCTGACATCCTGAAGTGACAAGGAAAAATTAAAAGAGGCCAAGATTACTAGAAAAAGATGTGAATTAAAAATCTGGACAGCAAGCACATATTTCTTAATTAAGCATGCACAATGATATAGAATGCACAAAAACATAACACCAAATGGGCGTACAAAGGCGCTAAGGCCAGTACAAGATCCATAAATTCAAATCATAGTTTCCCTAATGCAATTACATCCAAAAAGGCCCAAGGCAAACGCAACCATCTAAAATAAAAGTTCTTGAAAGAGAAACATTACTAGTTCAATTACTACTAGCTTATTACAGGAATTCAAAGATACATGCTCTACCATGAGCTTACACCTACAACATCCTAAATATTGTTCGGTCAAAGTTCACGGAAACTCGTCGAAAGATGTGCCCGGGGATCCGTGTCATCGGGTCCTCGGATTAACAAGCGCAGAGGAGCCTTGCTCTATCACATGGCCTCGGCAGGTTCCATCCTATGAGTACGAGCAAAGCCGACCGATATACGGGCTGGCGTCTCGCCCCATAGTTGGGTACACGTCACGGCACTTCGGAAGGCGGTACATCGGTGGTCTTTGAAGCATATGGGGAATCTCATTCGCGCCATATACCACATGGCGATCAACGATCCCCATCGCACATGAGTTGTAAGTGCTCTTGGGCCACCACGAGGCGTTGACGAGTCTCGCAGCTCATACACGATGCACGATGAATTTGGTCCATGATATGAACCAATCTTGCCAAGCGCCTAACACAGGATCTTCCCAAGCGGATCCGGGCAAAGGTGTCGCCTCGTGCCACGCTCTCTCATAGGAAAATGGTCGTAAGGCGGCTGAGACAACTCCGTCAGATCATAACAGAGGTGGCTCATAGCCACACGAGCCACTTCCTGTAGAGCCATGGCCTCAGAAGTACCACGTGCCTGGAAACAATATGGGATGCTCCCCGTGACTTGTCTGGCGATAATGTTGATCACGGCCAAGTATTCCTCCATGCCTGGCCCCCTGTCGCGGCGATAGATGGCGTAGATCAGCTGGTAAGTAAAGTTCGCCCTCCACATCATATCTCGGAGAAGCGTCGGGTATCCATCCACGTTCTCAGCTTAAGTTTCCTTGACCAAATATTGACGACTCATCTAAAGGCAAGAAAAAACAAGGTAAGACTTCTTTTTCAATTCAAACAAGAGTAAGGTAAGAAAAGGCACTAAGAGGGATGAGGAATAAAAGATGTTACTATTTAAACCTTCTGAAAGTAATTTGATAATCTCAAAATATTTTGACTCAAAACGGCTTACTAACTCTAACGCCAGTGCTATCTCTAACCTACAGTCAGTATGGCTCTAATACCAACGCTGTGGGGACCCCGGAATTATCTCCGTAAGACCGAGACTAATCAAGGTCTTAGGGACATAACTCAAGATCTCCAGTAAATGGATTCCAACTTAACTCAATCTAAATGAGAGGCTTAACTAAAACTAGAGCCCCGACGATCATGCGCGCCGCTGCTCTACGAGCACTACATGATTGTCGGTTCTTCAACAAGTCAAGCACTACACTTAGTGAGTTAAATAGGAAGCCATGAACAGCGAGTACGACTTATATTGGCTCCCAAGATCAGCGACCAATATAACCATACTCTCATACAACGTTGATCACAACCATACAACACTCATACATAAATAGTACAAAAGTTATACATCACAGTTTCAAGTTTACAACTACATAAGTGGCCGACCGGCCAAATTAAACAAGTTCATAGCGGAAGCAAGTAAATAAACCAAAATGCCTGCAGTTGTATGCCACATAACCCATCGGCAACCGACTAGGAGCTAAAGATAGCACACTACTCATTGGTGTCACCTAAATCGACACCGACGAGCTCATCGGTCTCAATATCTTCCTCACCTGTAAAAGCCAGCAAACATCTGGCTGAGTACAAAAGAGTACTCGCAAGTCTTACACAAATAAAAATTAGTTATGCATAAGGCTGTTCCAAGGGATGGCTCATATTGGCTTAGTTTTTGCAAAAGAGACGCAACAAGGTACAACCTACACATACTAGTTTTTCAAGTGCATTTCAAAATCAGATTTGAAGTAGAAGTAAAGCATGTGAACAAGTAATGAATTTGATAACAAATAAATCATACAAATGGCAAAGTGGCTGTCCACTTTGATACAACAACAAGCATGAACATCCCATTCATGACAATAGCAAGTTATAACCACAATTTTAATTCCAAGACTAACAATAGTAAATCCCGAACTCAAGCGGTTATCCATAACCGTGGACACGGCTATTTGAATAGATTTATACCCTGCAGGGGTGTACTACTTTACCCACACGACTTGAATAGCTTGTAAGCCTCCAGATGCCTCGGAATATAGCATACTTCCTATGGTATGCCGGCCGTGTAAATCAAGATATGGTCATTTTTAGTAAGAAGTTCCTATTGGGATAAGTCCCTCAACCCAGGGCTTCTAGGAAACACAAGACGCTAACGTCTCCATCCTACCGGCCCAAAAGGAACACAGGATTTCTCGATCCTGTGACCTTACAATTTCCACCACCGTGGGACTCAACACAACAGAACCTTCCCCCTACTTAACCATACAGCTCCCAACCCACGTGTGGAAGCACGAATGTACTTGAATCAACGACGTTACCAAAGTTCGGTCCTTAATTGTCCAGACAAGTCCACCACTTACACAAAACTCGCGCACAAAGCACCATCACTAACCAGCACTTGTCCAAACCAAAAGCTCATTTTAAAATGACAAAATTTAACTCCTAAAATAGATACACAGATCTGAAAGAACAGTATATAAAGAAAGTTGTGTGTATCCCATAATTGTCGGGTTATTCCCGACAATCAGCTACCGGTTCTAGACTTGCATGGCTAAGCAAACCCGAACAAAATAATTTCACACATCCTAACATAAGCATTTAAGTACTGGAATAATTCATGGATAGCCACAATGACAAGATAATAGGATGTGTCTAACTATTCATCACAAAAATAGCGACATTATCAAAATATCACGCAAGCAATTATCATTGCATCTATTCTAACAAAACTGGGATCAAATATGATGCATAAGAAAGTTCAAAGGATGCTTGCCTTGATGGTAGGCTAATTGCTCTCCCTCAGTAGAGTAGGAGTCGATATCAATAGGCTCGGAATCTATATAAATGCAATACCGAATAAACATCGAGAAATACCTCAAAATTCAAATTGCTCAAAAATACATGATTTTTCTACAGTAGCTAAGTCATGATTTTAGATGATTTTAGGTGAAAGAATTATTCCATTTGGATTTAGTGTGTGAAAGTTATGATGATTTGATTTTCAGATTTCAATACGCCTTTATTCACGTAATTTAATTATGAGATGAAAATTTGTAGAACAGTGGTGAGTACATGGTTTACATGGATAAATAGGCAATATTATTACAAGTTCAAAACAGTTGAGTTTGCCTCAAATGGAGTTTTCAAGATTTAGTTATGAATTTCTAAAGTTATCAGCATTTTCTTTTGCAAAAATAATAGTGTTAATAGCTCATTTTCCAAAATAATGCTCTCTATTACAGAGATATGTTTGAAACCAATTTTAAGATAAAGTTCATTAAAAATAAAAATTATCAGAAGTGGTTTCACTCATTTTGGAGTTAAAATGATTTAGTTATGCATTTTAGAAGTTATTACCAATTTTCAGTGTGCAACTAATAGATTTCGAATTTCATAACGTATTTCATGGGATCGAGCCTTGGTAATCTTCTTCTCCATGTAGGCAAGGGTAACGTCGAAGCACTGCTTCCCTTCATCGAAATGTTGTTTGGCCATCATTGCCCGATTGACGAAGTAACCAACCGTACAATTCCATGTCTCGTCAACAACGGCAGTGATGGGCAGGGCATGGACCCCTTTCAACACACCGTTGTAGACCTCGGACATATTGGTTGTCATGATGCCGTAGCGAGCACCGTAGGTGTCGTGAAGAAGGGACCGTTTCAAATAGTCGAGGGCATGCACGCTCATCCACTCAGCAAACTCGCTCTGTGGTACGCCTGGCCCTAAACCTCCACTTGCACACTGTGTTTCGATCTCAAGCTCCCGCCACACAACATCGAACTTGCGCTTTTGGTTCTGCAGGCAGAGCTTCTTGAACTTCTTCATGAAGTCCTTGCTCCAAAAGTGCGTGTGGAAGTTGGTGGCTAGATGTTGCATGCACCAACGTGTGCGCATGCCGTCCCATTGGAACGGTGGGCTCGTACCATGCTGCATGGTCTGCAGCGCGGATAACATCCCGGCATGACAGTTGGTGATGACGCACACATTTGGTCGGTCGCTAACAATATGTTGCTTTATGTTGACTAGGAACCACAGCCAACTATCAGTGTTCTCATTCTCCAAAATTGTGAAGGCAACTGAGAGCAACTGGTCATTGGCATCAGCAGTAATAGCGGTGAGAATGGTGCCCTTGTACTTCCCGCAAAGGAATGTATCATCCGTAGTGAGGACAGGACAACAGTGGGAGAAGACTTGGACTGCCGAGCCAAATGCCCAGAAGACTCGATCAAGGATCAGGGAATGTGGGATGTTTAACGGGTGGGGCCTGTCGACCCTATTGACTCATGTCCCTGGATTAGCATCCGTGATTTGCTTCAGCATTCTAGGGACTAGGTCATAAACCTCCTTGTAGGTACCGTACAACCCTTTGAGCACCTTCCGCTTCGCCCGCCAGACCTTACTATAGCTAACGGCATACCCTACTATATTCGCTACGTCAACCATCAGGACCTTCGGTGAAACGGTCACATCAGCGACAACTAAATGGTTTATGATGGTCGCGATGTAGCCCAATGTCACATTGCTATGCATTTGCAATGGTTCCCGAAGCTCACATGTGTGATCCATGACGACTGTGGTGCGGAAGTCCGTTCCCGCCCAGGGAATCTCTGCACATGGACTTTCCCAGGGCAAGAGCTAACCACGCACTTAACTATGTACGTGTCAGGGTTAGACCAGCGGATAATGGAAGACATGTAATGGTTAGTACGAATTATTGTAGACAGTTGAAGATACAACAAACAACGTCGAAACTCACCTGTAAACTCGGTAAGTCCGACTGGTCTTCACCACAAAATTAGCGATAGCTTGGTTGGCGGAAGTCTTGTGTGGAAAATGTTGCCCCACAAGCAGGGTGTCTGCATCAAAGGCCCACGAAGACTCATGGTGCTATGGCAGAACAATTGAAGAGACCGCTTGCCAATCCAACTGACTTGGAACATAGTCCATGTTGATGGAAATAATGCCACCGACGATCCCATCCTCATCGTCAGTTTCGTCCTGGGTGGATTGTGAGTCAAAGTTGTTCTCATCTTCAGTGGTAGTGCCCTCGGACATGCCATCAATAATCCTGTGATAGTCCACATGGGCACCCAGCCATTTATCCACACCTTCATTCGGTTGGAAACTACCAGAATCTCCATAAACTGGAGTATCCTGTCTAGCATAGTCTAGCGCTTCCGAGACCTCTGTCGGACCCCAAATTTGTGATTTGGAATCATCTGTGTCAAGCTGTGTCATTCCCTGGATCAGTAGATAGCACACACACATACATACTCAGATCATGCACCTAACCATGGAACCTCAATGCAGACCCACGATCAGGTCCATAGTTACAGCCCCACATGGTCAAAGAGGAAATCTGAGGAGATCTTGAAGGGGTCCTAGAGGTCTTGGAGAGGTCCTGAGTGTCTTGAAGAGGTCATGAGGAGGTTCTAGAGTGGTTTTGGGGAGGTCTTGAAGAGGTCCCGAGGGAGGTCCTGGATGGTCCTGATGAATCCTACGGAGGTCCTGAGTGGTCCGGATGGATCCATGTGGGTGCTCTTGAGGAGGACTTGAGGGAGGTCCTGAAGGGTTTCTAAGGAGGTCCTAGGGATGTTCCAGAGGAGGTCCTAAAGTAGTTTCCAAGGAGGTCCTAGAGAGGTTTCTGAGGAGGTCCTGGAGATGATCCAGAAGAGGTCCTAAAGTAGTTTCTGAGGAGGTCCTAGAGAGGTTTCTAAGGAGGTCCTGGAGATGATCCATAGGAGGTCCTAAAGTAGTTTCCGAGGAGATCCTAGAGAGGTTTCTGAGGAGGTCATGGAGATGATCCAGAGGAGGTTCTAAAGTAGTTTTCGAGGAGGACCTAGAGAGGTTTCTGAGGAGGTCATGGAGATGATCCAGAGGAGGTCCTAAAGTAGTTTCTGAAACCACACCTGGTTTGGGGTAGTACGTCGACAATTAGCATTCAATACGTACAGTGCTCAATATGAATTAGTGCAAGCCCTTACTTTATTACATAACAGGTCGTACGGCCAACTGTTTTACAAAAGAGCTGCGAAGGCAGCGACTCTACAAAAGTCAAGAGTACAGAGTCTAGATCAGAGCAGAACTAGAACAAGTCATGGTGGTTCCATTCACTCTACCCACAGGCAAGCGACTGGAGGTCCCAGCCTAAGCTTCACCATCTTGATCACCGTCTGGTCCAGCAACCACAAAGTAGTCGTAGGGGTCTTGATCACGTTGATCTAAAAAATTATATTGGCGAGAGCCTGAGTACACAACCGTACTCGCGAGCCAACACACAATGCGGTTTCTTATAGATGCAGGCTGATCAATTGCAGTTCAGGGTTCTTTTGTTTGCACAAAGTTGAGTTTGAAATAGATCAATTAGTAGAAAATTTTGAGACTTAGCATTTTAACAACATGATTTCGAAAAAGGGGTTTTCATTTGTAAAGTACTAGCGGAGGTCCAACCTCCTATACCATTGAGTGGCTCCATCCACACAATGCCCGGGCTATCCCGTATTTACCACTGGTCCCAGACTAGGCTTTTTCAAATACTTGGGATCCCACCCCAGTCGTTCCATTCCACCCACAAATGTTTTTATAAAAATGAAAGTTATATCAAGCAAGTTCTCAGCACTGCTCTTGACCGTAAACATAGCTATCTAGACAGTTTTCTTACTCTATAGAGTTTATACACTTTACGCACAAGGGATAATCGCCTTGATATACACACACGCTTCCTTAGACATGTGAATCAAGGGGAGATTACCACAAGGCCTTTACAATGCTCAACCTCGACGCAACCCCACCCGCTAAGGTTTCCACCGACTGATGCCATGCACTTCCAGGAGGCCCCCTCTTGCGCCGTGTGGTTTTACTGTGGCTTCTTTCCCCTTTACCCACGCCACATTCCCCCGATGGCGAAGCCACGCCGATGCGAGCAAATTAGTTAGCCAGGTCGTACCCATTATAGACTTGTGGTTGCACTATTTTTACATGAGTGGTCATCACCAGATTCGGTCCTTAAATGACTTGGGTGGTACATCTACTTACCCACATCCACTCGTGCCTCCGGCACCAGCCACTCTTTCCATCCGCCCAAGTCAAAATCGTTTTTTTAGGTTTTTCATTTATTTTGAAAATAACCTTTGATCCAACATACCAGCGAGGCTCCCAGCCTCGACTGCCCAAATCTAGTTTTCATGTTTTGAATAATTTTTGTCAGGCAATTTAATGCCCGCATGATAATGTACCTAAGCAAGGCTAAGCATGACACTTAGGTATAGACTTATTGAACTAGTATGTAGTCCATTAAGTTCTAGGAGAACAAAGGATAGTGTCCAAGTTCAAGGGTTGGAGTTTATACACAATTATGATTAAGGTATTAACTATGAGCTAAACCAATATAGCTGTATAAAACATAGCAATGCAATTTCATAATTTAAAGCAATATACTTTGCGAAAGGTAGGCTCAAATATGATCGAAGTGTTGACTCGCCTTGCTCAGGGTACTGCTGATCTTGGTCCTGATCAATCGATGGTTCTTCAATCGCCTCGTCCTCTATAATCGTAGAGACAACCAGAAAGGCAAATCAGCATTGTCGAACCCGGGAACGAAGGATCCCAAATTCTCTGTGTTCATACACTAGTCCAGGATTTCTAGTGTACACAGTTAAACAAAAGTGATAGCACAATCATATCACGCATTTATTGATAATAATTCAAAGTTTATTACAAAAAGGGCCTGCGGCCAAAAGAAAAGAAATAACACAGTGAAGTAAAGCGAGTAGGCCACACGACTTGCCACAGCAATCGTCTGGGACATGACCTATAAATCAAGATCCTCACCGTCGGGAAAACGTCTTCTCCTGAATAAGATTTATTCAGCAATAGTGAGCACAACTTCCGTGCTCGCAAGTCACACCCAATATAGAAAGTTTAATGCATGCATAAAGTAAACAAAGGTAATGGCGTGGTGGTTTTGCATAATGAGCATTTTCAGATTATATATTATTAATACTTTTCTAAAGTAGTTTTAATATTGTAACTGAAATCAGTGACGAAAATGATAGTGAATAGTGGATGACCTCCACTAGTTGAATGGTGAAGGATATCCTCCTAACACTTGGCTAACCGCCCAATTTTTACCATAGGATTATCCATCCTAAAACATCTGTTGAACACATTTTATAAATAAAAAATAATTCTAACTTAGAGTGGCTTTGCTAGCATGTCCATGACCGCGGACACGGCTATTCGAATAGTTTTACACTCTGCAGAGTTTGTACAGCTTTACCCACACGAGATAATATGCTTATAATGTTGGCCAATACACGCTTCTGAGGGCGTGCGACTAAGCAATTACCATGAGGCCTTTACAAAGTAGTGTCTTAATGTATTCATGCCCGCTAAGGTTTCGCTACCATTGGACTAACCATCCTCTGGGAGCCCCCTCTTACGCCAGGTGGGACTAATGTCTAACCAACACCCACACATACAACATAGCACAAATAACACTAAGACCCACAAATTATTTAGCCAAATCCTGCCCATATAGGACATGTGGTGGTACGGTAAGGCGTAGCAAAATACGCTCAAAGACCGGTCCTTAACTGACTCGGGCGACTTCCAATTAAAACCCGGGTCGTAATCCTAACTGATTAGGCCGTGCATGAACTCGCACCCACCATCCATCCATCTCGCCAAGTCCAAACCCATTTCGTTTTATTTGGAGTAAAAACCTCTTTATAAACCTTTCGTGATAAAACAATACCACAGAAACACATTTTAAATTAAGTTGTAAAGATTTGACTAAATTCTCCCAAATTTGTAAATGTTATCTAAGCAAGGCTAAGCATTTGACAAATTTTATCTAAGGTGTCAAGGTATTCAGGTTTGATAATCAAATTGGCCATACCAAGGAGTTTGGAACAACTATATACTAAATCGGATATTGGACATTTTTATAAACATATGCATGCAATAGTAATTTGAAAGCAATAAATAAATACTTTAAAACAATAGGAACAATA
This sequence comes from Ampelocalamus luodianensis, assembly GCA_036346255.1. Taxonomy (NCBI): domain Eukaryota; kingdom Viridiplantae; phylum Streptophyta; class Magnoliopsida; order Poales; family Poaceae; genus Ampelocalamus; species Ampelocalamus luodianensis. Next base: position 34,943,815 of record CM070626.1, on the reverse strand, counting down.
TGATCAATAGTGTAACTTGCATTCGTTGAAGTTTTGAAACTCTAAATCGTCGGAAGGATCTAACTCTCCGGAGTCGTCGAAGTCTATACGCAAAAATATGACAAATTCAAATTCAAATAAATTCAAAAACTCAGCTCAAATGAACTCTAAACTGAATTATTTTGGTTTAAATAGCTAGATTATGATTTTAGATAAATTTTGCAACTTGAATCACCCAATTTGGAGTTAGTATGCAAAAGTTATGAATTTTAGAAGTTTTAAACTAAATTCTGAAATTTATTGAATTTACTGAATTATTTTTCTACTGGAAATTCCATTTATTGCGAATGCCGACCCAATGAGAATTTCTGGGAATTAAAAGAAATGAATTAATTTTTGACATGTGGACCCCATCGGTAAGTGACTTGGTCCACGTGAACCCGCCATGAATTTTCGGCTCAGGGAGGGTGGGCGTGGTGAGGTGGCCACCATGTGGGCGACCACGCGGCTTGGCGCCGAGGTGGCGCTGACGGCGCCACGTGGTCATGCCACGTAGGTCCGGTGAGCGCGATGGCGCGGGCTCGGGCTCGCGGCGTTTACGCCGCGGCGAGTCAAATGAGTGTGTGCATAATGTAGAGGAACAATGCGAACTCGGGGACTACCAAACGGCGCAGAGCGGGCGAAAAGGTCGTCGGCGACGGGGTTTAGCGGCGCGCGACGGTCGTCGGCGAAGAAGACGTTCGGGGTCCTTTGGCGGAGTAGGTGGTAGCGGCGGCCGCATGGGTGCGGTGATGCGATGGTACCGACGGCGAGTCGATGGAGCTCCGGTGGCGTCGGAACCGAGAAGAAGCTCGAGGTCGCCGCGAAGAAACTCAAAATCTGGCGCTACGGCGAGGTGAAGGGTACCGGGTGGTGGCGGCGTGTTGGTGAGTCGAGGCACCTCGTGCTCCCTTTTATAGGGGCGGAGGATGCCGGGTGGTGGAGATCGTGTGCGCGGGCGCGGCGGCGGTAGTGGCGAGATTCCGGCGATCGTGGGCACGAGAAAAGGGAAAAACGGCCGGAAGTGAGGCGGCGTGATGAGGGGTCTTCAATGCGCGTGATGGCGAGGGGAGTGGGGAAGAGAAACATGCGGAGTTGGAGCTCGGTTGTGCGGCTTAATGGCGGCGGTTACTGGCGCGGCTGTGCGGGGATGAAGGTGAGGAAGACAATGATGCTGGGCCGTCCGATTTTGATCAGACGGTGGATATAGAACATGCGAACCGGTAAGCTGGGGTCGGCCGCAGCCGTTCGATCTCGATCTAATGGTTGAGATATAACACGGGGGTACGGTAAGTGGGGATCGGGCGCAGCCGTTGGATTTTAATCCAACGGTTGGGGACGATGGCGCGGCGATGCGGCGTCTTGTGTGTGAAGGACGTGGGCGAGTGGGTTTCGCCCAAACATCGTTGGAACATTTGTTTGATTTGATTTAATTAATTGCTGATAATTCATTTAGGCTTTAGAATATAGTATATTAAGTCCAAAAATTTTGAGAAAATTCACAGAAATTCTCTGGAGCATTTATGACTTAAGAAAAATATTTCCAGCTATTATCTGGTAATAGATTTTGCACATAAATTTGTTTTAGCTTTAATTTGGTTAAGAAAATGCTTTAAAAATTCCACAAAAAACCAATAAAATAATTAAACCTTAATTTCAACTGGAATTTGAAATTTGGGCTGTTACAAGCATACACGAACTCAAATTGTTTGCAGAAATTCAATGAACTCCAAATAATGCAAGGTCACCAATCAGAAGTATTAGTCTAGTATAGTTGAATATTGAGTGGTTAAGACCCAGAGAGGTTGTGGAGGTGCGTCTAGGAGAGGTCGTGAGGGTGCCATGACCACGGGAGGTCGTGGAAATGTTGCACCCAGGGGAGGTCGTGGAAGTGTTAAAACCAGGGGAGGTCGTGGAAGTGTTAAGACCAGGGGAGGTCTTGGAAATGGTACGACCTGAGGAGGTTGTGGCCAAGAAGGGTGGTCTTTGCAAAAGTGGAGGTCGTGGCCAAGGAGGGTGGTCTTTGCAAAAGAGGAGATCATGGCCAAGGAGGGTGGTCTTTACATAAGAGGAGGTCGTGGGAGTGTTACGACCAAGAGAGGTCCTATAAAGTAGAGTAGTGGAAAGAACCCAAGAGCTACTAAAGAAAGAACAGGGTAGCTCGAACTAGGAGGAGCATCTAGGCCACTAGGAACGTACCAGTATGAAACTGGGAGTACGAGCTAGCCGGAGCTGGGTTGGCGACGGTGGTTCACGACAGCGAGAGAACTCCACGCTACAACAACGGCTTGAGGAAAGAGGGCAGTCTTCGATATTTAGGGCGGCTCCAAGGCAGCAAGTAGATGGTTCTGACGGAATATCTTGGGGTATCCTGGTCAGAGGGAAGGAAAGAGTGATATCAGTAGCAATTCCAGTGCATCAAAAAGGAAGCACCCATTGATGTGAAACACCCTTTTGGGGCTATCGGTGTGCGTGGACGCACACAAAGAGGGAGGGCCACACCGATGAGTACCAGCGGCAAAGGAGGCGACGTTGTAGCAACGCCCAGTTGAGGTGAGCGTTCGAGGCCAACTGGAGCTCAAGCTCGCTTAAGGAAGATGGAAATGGTGCTAACACTGGTGTGGCGAAAAAGGTGATGAGGGGACCTGGGGTTGCTATATATATATATATATATATATATGCAATTTGGCACACCCCGACAAGGCGGGGTGGTGGTAATGTGGTCGGTCGTGACATAGTGTCGACAACGGACGCGTCGAGCGGCGGCTATTAATGGTCGAGTGATGGCTACCGCGAGCACGCTCTGTGATGACCACTGCTGGTCAGATGAATAGTAAACTGAGGGGGATGAACGGCTAGTGGTCTCAGAATGGTTTACCTAATACTCGTATTTCCCTGATCTGGTGCTTATATACTCCGGTACAAAGATATGATGCAGTCAAATTAAGACTCGAAAAGGCAAGCAAGAAACGCGACCATAGACATTGACTAAAAAGTTTCAAAAATCCCATATTTTTGCATTTATGGATTTTTGGGTTGTTACAACCTCTCCTGTCGTCAATGAACTGAAGAGGGGGACAAGAGCGTCGCTGCCCCCTTCAACGGCGCCCCCCAGAGGACAGGGCGAGGATAAACAAAATGGACATACACCATAGGTCGTCGATAGATCGGAGCATGAGGATTGCTAATGATCTCCATGTACTGTGCCCACAGGGCACTGTTGGTCACCTTCACTAGGCCCCACAACATCTGCCCGTGTTGTGGGACCGTGGTGGCGCACTACTACAAAACAGGTCATCTTGGGCGCTCATCACGCAGCGGTTCCAAAGGAGCCGTCAGTGCGAATTCGCTATCTGACGGTTTCCTTTGGAACCGTCTGTGATAGCTGCTCACCACTATCAATTTGATATACTGTTAGTTCTTTCTTGAGCTCTATTGTATTGACGAACAGTCTGTGATGTGACTTTGATAGTCTTTGATAATGTGAACTGAAATTGATCAGTGGGCTTTGTTCTCGTTCGCTATGTGATGAAATTTTCTCTTATATCGAGATTGAATGTGATAGTTAAGATCATTTTCGTATGATTGAGATCATTTGACGATTAAGCAAAGTAATCATTTAGAGCTCATAGTTTGAATTTATACTATCATATTCATTTAATGAAGAGTATAGACAATAGGATTGAGATGGCAAAGACTTGTTCTTTGCAACTCTCTCTACGAGAGCACAAACTACCATCAATCCTTCTTTATATATTATACGTTTGTGCATCATTTTCGGTTAAGTTGAGTAAATATGCTTGAATCAGTCGATTAGAGCTTACGCATATTGCTTCGTGCATATATAGAGAGCAAGTAAGCGACATGGCGTCCGCACCATCTTCGCGCCGTCATCGGCGTCGCGAACGCGTCCGATCTCGAGGAAAGTGGTACGTACGCGAGATGGCAGAGGAACATCGAGAATTCCTCTAGGCCTAATGACCGTCACGGAGGTCAATGCCAATGGGATCCCTGTGAGTCCCCCCAAAGCAGCGGCGAGATTCCGGACCTTGTGCGGGATACTTGGAAGGGAACGGGTCCCCATCACCACACTGAGCTGGGACACTGTGTCGGATGTTCGGAGAAGCCAGCTGTGGGACGAAGTTTTAAAATCGTTCACTTTCCCAGCCGCAGACCTAGCGCGCGTGGAACGACAGGCGTTGCTCTCGATCGGAAACGCATGGAGGACCTTCAAGAGCGTGCTTGTCACAAAGTACGTGAACACGGGTGAACGCCTTCACGGCGTATAAATTCTTGTCGCGGGATATATGGGACGCCTTTGTGCAAATGAAGACGACGCCAATTTCTTGAGAAAGTGCGATGCACAAGGCTCTCGCACACTTAACACTCACCCCACAAACTTCGACACGGCCTGGTACGGGTAAAGCCGCGCAATGGCGGCGGAGGACGAAACGAAACAAGGCCATTTGTTGAGATCACGCATCAGCACGCTCTCTCTTGGTTAAGAGCGAGGGCATCGATTACGTCTTCGCGAAATCTCTTTCACAAACACAGCGCATCGGGATGTGGCCAACCGTGTGGTAAATGTCTTGAACTACCTAGTTGTTAATAAGTCTATAACTTCATAATGTATATAATAACATGATGACCTCTTGCAGCAAGAATTGAGTTCCGCATGTTCGAAGGCTCCTTCCAAGCGAGCGAGGAGAAGGATATACTATCTACGTACCCGGGAAACAAGGAGCACCGGGTCGCACGCGAGGCAAAGGGGTTAACGTATCTTGGAGGATGGATTCCTGCACGACCATTGCACGTATAGGAGCAAGAAGAGATCCAAGGCCGAGTACGACACAGTGTTGGAACATGTGCTTACTTCAAAATTTGAAGGAAGAGAACGGGTGCTTAATGCAAAATTTGAAGAAAAGATAGCAAGATTGCAGGACCAAGTGAATCAACTACTACTCCTCAACAACCGCCGCAGTCGCCCCGTTGTTTTGGTAAGCAGTCCTCAACATCGGAGTAGCGTTGCGTCCACGCAAAATTGTGAACATGATGATATCCAATTACCTATCGGCGACATCAAGGTAATGTACATCTCGGAATGCTCCAAAGATAGACCTATAGGACGCCTTATCTAATTGCGTATCGTTTTGTAGGAGCCGACGCACTGCACACTCCAAGTGAGGATGGTTGGGATGTCTATTGAGGCTGGGCGGGGGGTGGTGTATCCATGCAATGAAGGGATAGTGCAAAGACGGTGGTGTGTGGCGCAGGTTACGCCAGGTCGGTGGACATGGTACATGACAATTTTAGGGCCGCCCCATTGGATATTCGCCAACGACGAAATATAACACTAGGGGATGCCTGCATGCAGCTTTATTCGGTGGCCAAAGAAGGACATCACCCCGACCTGCGCAGCGCCTCAACCTTTGATGACTCCACCCCAACCATCTCCACACGACCATGCCTCTCCAACAGACCCAAGAAGGACATCGTCCCGACCTGCGATGCCGCCTCAACTTTTGATGACTCTACCCCAACCATCTCGACACGACCATGTCTCTCCAACAGACCCTCCATGATCGCACCTCAACCTTCGCCGAAGCCCGCCTCATCGGTTCCGTGGAGAAGACACCGAACGAACAAAAAGCGTGCGGCAGACGGTTCGAGTCGTCGATAGGAGGAAGACGCGTAGCGAGCAAGTCGTTCAGACAAATCGAAATCGAAGAACATTAAGGCGCTCGCCTCCTAACCCTAAGAAATACTCTTTGGAAGTCCGTTGGCGGCGAGCACATGATTAGCCTACGCTGGATTAGGTTGTCGAGTTTGCATAGTGGTACTTGCGAAGACCAAAGAGAAAGGTGCGCGATGGAATCACCGTCCGATACACGGAGGAGTATTTCCTCCACGAGTCGCCCCCTTCATCGTGGGCTTCGACGACTTATTCGACCTATTCAACCTCAAAGCCCTCGATGCCTCACTTCTACGATGCTGGACACTGTAAGTGTGTACAATCAAGTTCTACATTCACGTAATACCGATTAATATAACAACTCATTGCTTATGTATAGATACATGATTAAAACTTCCCGGCGATTGAAAGAACGGTGGGTTTCTCGACCCACACGTGGTCTCGAGCAAACCATCTTGCGACGCATCCTACGTCGAGAAATACATAACGGCAGGATTGCTTGCTCAAAACTACGGTACTACATAATGGTGCCCTACAACCGTAAGTAAGTGCTTCACTACTTGCTATACAAATTTTATTTGTACTTTATCATGATATGAACTTAGGCTTAATGACTATAGCGACATACATGAGTAGGCACCACTGGATCCTTTTAGTCATTATACCAAAGAGGAATCGGTACTATACCTTGATTCCCTAATGAAAAAGGCCACGACTTCACCCTTGTGCAAGAAGTACTGATGTGTGTGCTCATTTCCTCCATACATAACTCTATTGTAGTCTTCCTTCGTTTGAAATGGCCGAGGTTAACTTTTTGGAAACATGTAGGTCGCTCATCTCCTATGTTGCCGAGGAGGGCTATACAAAGGAACGAACGCCACACTTAATCACGGGACGCGATTTCGGTGCGTGCTACAACACAATAATCCTATATCATACTTCGTAATAATGCGTCTCGAACCGACTATACCTATATATGTAATTCTATTTTCGATTGCCGCCACAAAAAGCGTAAGAATGTGCATTCTACGTTTGCCATCATATGCGATTCTCATGAGTGCTAGGTTGCGGATCCCGAGGTTGGTCAATCTCGCAATAATTGCTAATTATAAATTTAAATATATATGTGTAACATTTTACTCTTGTTTGTAGGTTTTGAATATAGATTTAGATTCACTCGTTCAGAAAGAGATCTCGGATGTTCGAGGGAGGCTCTGCACCTTCATCATGACGGATATCATTGCGGCCAACGGAGAGTTTCACTACTGAATGACCTTGAAACAATTAATATATATTTGATATAGTTGTAATTCATTTTGAATAGTTGTAATTCAATGGTGCACTAGCGACAATATTTGATATATGTTCGTTTGTAATTGACAATGATCACTTTGGGTTGTCAACGTTTGATTTATCTGTGATGTATCTATTTTCTGCCTGCTTATTTTCAGAGGGCATGGCTAGCAATTCCTGAGGCTAGCCGAAAATTTTAAAAAAATAGTTAGGCTGAAATAACTATCACAGACGGTTTAACAATCAAACCGTCTGTGATATGCATATCCCAGACGGCTCTATTTAATAACCGTATGTGATATACACATATCCCAGACGGTTCGTAAATAGAACCGTCTGGGATATCCTTTTTATCACAGACGGTTCTATTTACGAACCGTCTGGGATATGTGCATATCACAGACGGTTATATAATTAGAACCGTCTGGGATATGTGCATATCACAGACGGTTCGTAAATAGAACCGTCTGGGATATGTGCATATCACAGACGGTTCATAAATAGAGCCGTCTGTGATATGCGTCTATCACAGACGGTTCTTAAATAGAGCCTTCTGTGATAATTAGATAGCATGACGGTTATGTAATTAGAACCGCTCGTGTTGTGACTTATCACGACGGATTTGTAACCGCGTGATAACCGCCGATTTATCACAGACGTACAAAAACACGAGCGGTTCGAACCGTGCTCGTGATGACCGCTCCAACCGCTCGTGATGAGGCTGTGTGTAGTAGTGGCGGTGACCGCATGTATTACTATCTTGTTCCTGGCGACGTGCCTATCGAACAACTCCTGAATGCACCGTCGTAGCTCGAGAAAATCGATGTGTGCCAAGTTGGGAACGTTTAGAAAGGCGCGCTGGCAGCTCGACATATCAACTCCATCTGGACCGCCACGCACATTACTGTGGAACACGTATAGTGTCTCCATTTCTGACGAAAATAACACAATATTTCAACAAAAGAACTGAACAAAAAAACATATATACGTTGTTAAAATGAACTTACCGTTACAATGTTACTGTCCTTAATCTCACACACGGAGGACTGCAAATTCAAAGATGCATCACATTAGTAACGACTTCGGCAAATGGTGCTCGGACAGAGGACTAACAAAAAAGTTGAGTACTAATTCACCTGCTCGGACAGAGGGACGCAGCACGCAAAGAGGGGCAGATGTCTGAGACGAATGAGTGAGCAAGTGGGAAAATTTCATGAGTGAGAACTGAGGCTTCTGAAGAATGAGTGCGCGGCCATGTGTTTAAATAGCCGAGCAAGGGAGAAAACGACTACTGGAAACGACCACACAGTGCAAGTCATCTACCGAGCCTCACACTGAGGGCAACTTTGTGACGTGACCCAACAATGAAGCAGCTTTGCACGGAAATGACGCTACACTGCTCCAAGATTCGTCATACACAGCCAACGAGTGACTTGACGACACACAACATAACGACAACGTGACGTAAAGGAGATAAATAAATGAAAAATTCAAAATCATCCAAAAATGATGAAATTCACAAGAAGGTAGAGCATGATTTGAAATGAATTTAGAAACAAAAATCATTTGATTTCGATGATGCATGCAAAAGTTATAGCCTGAACAATTTTACCGAGAAAGAAATTCAAAGAAATCACTATTGGTTACTATTGATGTGATAATTTCCAGAGAGTTGGTGAACATGAAAATTTAATGGTGGCAGATCATGACATTCTAAGAATAACAAAAATTGGTTCACCTTATTTGGAGTTAAAATGAATTCCTTATGATTTTTCAAAGTTATGAAAGTAGTGCACATGTTATATGTAAAATAAGATTTCCAGAGACAATAACATGCTTAAAAACCTATTCTACATTAAAGTATACTAACAGAGGAAACCAACAAGCTTGAGTTTACTCAAATTAGAGTTACAGACAAATACTTATGCATTTTACAAGTTTAAATAATGTTTAGTGCAAGAATAAAACTTAACCGAACTTAATTCTACTAACAACATTTTCTGGAACAGAAACATGATTCAAACCAATTTTATATTAAAGTACATTTAAAATAGAAATCAACAAAATTTGAATCATCCAAAAAGGAGTTAAAATGAATTACTTATGCCATTTTGAAGTTTAAAACAATTTACAGTTCACAGTTAATTGATATACGGATTTTCTTATAAACCCTGAGTTGAAAACGTTCAGACCGTTGAGATCTAATCGGATGGTCCATGCGAACGGTTATGTTCGGCAGTCCGAACGGCCCAAACGATCCAGACGGTTGAATCGAAATCGGACAGTTCAAAGTGATGGGAACGTTCGGAGGTCCGAACGCTCCAACCAATCCAGGCAGTTGAAATGAAATCGGACGGTCCAAACAAGAGGTTACGTTCGCGAGCGAGACAGGTGCGGCATGATGCATTTAGGTGGTTGATCCTAACCAAGTGGTCCGAGTCGAAACGTTCGAACCGCGCAATAGGGACGGTCCGATTGAGATCTAACGGTCCACATGTGTTGCGCGTTCGGACAGTTCGAACGGCTCCGCTTGAATCTGACGGTTCCTTTCAAATCGGACGGTTGATCGTGTGAGTCCGAATGTTCGGACTGCCCGCTTGGTCCGTTCAGTCAGTTTGCCGGGTTGGACTCGAGTCCAACAGTGTGAGTTGGTTCGGTCTGAGTCCAATGTTTGACTGAGATTTAAATTTAAACTCCTACTTTGACCAGGGTCTTATAATTAGAAATAAAATTTCTAAAATCTTGAAATAATTCATGGGGGTTCCTAGGAAGGTCTAGTGTTCATAAAAATCTTAAATCTCACTGTTAATTATATAATTTGTATATTTTAAATTCAAACGTAAATTAGGTCATTGAACTGTGTTTAAATTTTTTAAGGATTGAAACTAGTCCCATAAATTTGGTAAAAAATACATTTATTCATGATAATTATTATAGTATTTTAATAAATTATTTCCACAAGGATTATTACAAGTTGTTATTTCTGTTTTCATTTGGAGTTTCAATTTGAGTTGTATGTTTTATTTCGTTTCAAAAATTTTAATTGCAACAAAATATGCAAATGCTCTAGAAAACCAATGCATGTTCAAAAGTTTTAAAATTCTCACCTTTTTATACATTTGCAATACAAACCCAAGATTTAGGATGTTACAAATACACGTGACACATTGATGCAACAGTCCACTCGATAAAAGACAACCGCAATGACACATCGAACATTTAGTTACATGCTTTACGAGATTGAACATAATTACATACAGAAGGGAAGAATACAGAGGTACAACCTTCTCCAGCCGTGCCTAATGGTAAAAGGTGCTTCGTGCTACCCACATAGAGTGTTGTAAACGGGTGCGCCTCGAACGTGGCTAGCCGTCGTTGTAGTGGCACGCACACATGCAGCTAGGGTTCGCGCAGTAGCATGTGGGATCATAGGAACTTCCTATGTTCATGACCTCCTCGTTGCCCCTCTCGTGCTACATCTGTTGACAGATGTCATCGTTTTCATCGTTGAGATTGTCAATCCATGCCTCCAACTAAAAGATTTAGTTCTGCAATGTATCCACGTACATCACAACATGTCGTTCATGGGGAGAATCGATCCAGTAGACAAAGTCGCATTTCACTATCTGCTGGAAAAGAAGGGTTAACATAGAAGCTCTATTAGCAATAACATAAAGCAAACTATTTGTTAATCGTACCCCAGAGTGTGGGCATCGGAAGAAACGTCATCCGCCGTCGAAAGTGTCATCTATGACCTACACGACAGCGTCCTCCCTGTGTCGGCATTTCGGCCATACCAGTTGAGCACGCTTGTTCGACATCAACCGGTAGTTAGGGCCGAAATCCTCCCTCCTTTCGAGGGGAAGGTCTTGCTTCGGCGACCCGGGTTGGACTGGTCCCTCGGCATCTTCTATGGTATGTTAGTGGACGACGAAGAAGGTCCTTCCTACGGTTTGGAGGGTCCAGTGGTCCTACTTTCGAAGCATGGGGCTATTATATAGCCCACGGAGGGAGGCTCATAAAGCTGGTAATGTGTTAACTTGCAGATGAAAAGACCAGAGGGGGCAGACTACTTTGCGCAGTGACAAGAGGGCTATTTTTGAAAATTAGACTGACTAGGGGGCCAGATATGCCAAAAATTCAAACGAGAGCTGCGGCTGCCAGTTCAATTCTACATCTATTCTGTAGGTTCGACCTCTTTTTCGCTGGCAATTTGCAACTTCAGCTATCTTACCATGTAATACCTTATCATTTCTCCATTTCTTTCTTTGATTTCTTGAGGTTTCCTTGTTGGTATATGCACTTATCTTTCTTTCTTTATTTTAGAACTGCAAGCTAAATAACGGATGCTAAACCTTTCTAGGATACTCTTTAATCTGAACTCAAATCTACTCTAGGGAGGGCTTGAGCTAAATAACGGATGCTAAACCTTTCTAGGCTACTCTTTAATCTGAACTCAAATCTACTCTATGGAGGGCTTGAGCCTATTCTCTTACAAAATAAGGGACTGTCTTGACTCTTGATGGCAGACCTATTATATGATGTAGGTGCTTACTAAAAGCATAGGTGCACGACTGGTGAGATAAATTGGTGGATTAAGTAGCATCAATATTGTTCAGATAGTTTTCATAAAATCATTCATCAGATAATACGAAGAATCTCTTTTGGAGCAACAAAATGGTTAATGTTTGATTTTGAGAAAGCTCTATTATATTTTTTAAAAAGTTGGAGTGTAGGTCAATTTGAAAATAGATCAACATGCCTGAAGATTTTTAATTACCTTTGGTAAGATGGCAGATACTTTCTTACCTTTGGGAAGATGGCAGAGACTTTCTTAATTGTAATAGTATAAAAATTACTTTAAAGTTTAAATCTAGCCTTTTTCACACCAAATTTGGTATATTTATTTCAACTAGTGGAATTTCTCACACAATTGTGCAGCTAGATATTGCAACATATTGTATTTGTTATATAATTAGCCTTTGTAAAGTATAGTTATATTTGTTATACAACTGTAACAGTTATAATCTATATTTGATAAATCTGCACCCTTATAAGTTGGCCCCACCAAAATAAGTGATGTAGATCTTTTCTTCTTCTCTCCATTAATGACAGAATTTATAGGAATTTGCATTTTTTTCTAATTTAAGTATTATTGTGGGATTTTTTTAGACCTCTAAAGTCAACGGGGTACCTTGAATATCACTAATTGTTTGTAGATATATAGATTCAAGTCCTTTGCCTACTTTCAGGTGGCAAAATGATTTTGAGTTTTTTTTGCTTAAGTATGTATGTATGTATAACTGTTTCTAAGATGTTATTTTGGAGAAGAGCGCTCATAATGTATTCACTTAACGAGTAATATTGTAGTAGTAGTTGTTCTGTTTGTCTGTAATAAAGAAAGGATTACACCCGGTTACAAACAGTATGTGCTGCGAAATGTTGATTGCAGATTTGCAGCAATGAAGCGATGCGACTGATACAGATACATATTACTATATGTAGTGACGTTAGCAACTATAGACGATAATATTGTAGCGATAGGAAGTATTGCATCAGTCACTATTGTAGTGACGGATACAAATACAACTATTTCTGTACCCTCTATAACTAATTGCGGCAGAGCATATGCTCTTACTTAAAAAATTAGGTACATACTATCTATTTCATACCTAGATGCGCCTAGTATTTTTGTCTATAATAATATAGAAGCAATTGTTGAATTTTCTATAATCTGTGGTCCGACTTGGACGCCATTTTAGCTCCATGCACAAAGGACAATGAGATGTCTTATTTTTTGACATATGTTTCATCTATTAATTGTATGCCCAACATCATTACCAATAAGCAGTTAATTTGAGGGAAATTTGGCCTGGAAAAACAAAATGACAAGTATTTACAAACCAAAACTACTTATGTAGATCGACAAACAATATATATATCAACAAATAGCTGGTGGTATTCAAGGTACCTCGTTCGTTTTAGAGGTCTAGAAAATCTCACAATAATCCTTAAATTAGAAAAAAGAAAAATTTCTTGAAATTCTCTCATTAATTGAAGAGAAAAAGAGAAGATTTGTACCACTTATTTTGGTGGAGTCAGATTATAATAGTGCAGATTAATCATATATAGATATGTTACATATGTATAACAAACACAACTATATTTTTCATAGGCATTAGAGATATATAACAAATACAATATGCTGAGTTATACTTGATGTATTTATTTTTCTTTTGCAGAATTAGTAGTTTTCTTCTGCTACCTTTTGTTAAAGTTTGTAAATTTGTAGTTGCTGGAGAACTTTAATATATCTTCACATTTTCCGTTGCAGTCCCTTATAATGCTCCCTAGTCAATGATGACATGCATGGGTTCTTTGGTTCATTACTCATTTCTTCTCTCAAGCTGAGTTGCCTGACCGAGATAACTTGAAAAGAATGAGCCCTCGACTATGCAATCTCATGATGAAGAGTCACTCTCATACTTATCGAGAAATATTCAAATAGAAGAGCAAGTAAATCAATCATGGAACATCTTATGGTTGGTTATCATTGTATCGGTTCAGTTTTTCACTCACCAAAATTATAATTATCTTATTTGTAATTTCAGGTCAAGTATCTAGCTCTCTGGTTGTGCCTACTTCACTAAACAGGAACACTAAACAAAAATCAAATTTCTTTCTAATTATTGCCCAAAGCTCCATGAGAAGACTTAGTCCATTCTTCTAGGATGATACAATAATATATCTTGTAGGCTTGTAATAATATGTTCCACAGAAACCCTCAGACATTTGATCTTCACAAACACGTACCAGCAGCTATAATGGCTCACAAAACACAACTAGTTACTCTCCTGCACATCCCACTGTTAGCTCTCTTGTTGCTTGCCATGGTGGCTGACCACCCCCAGAGGTTCTCGCCAGATCCACCTTGGATGTGGTGCCACCAGCGATGCCAGTGATTCTGTCGGTCGAAGTTGGGATGGGGACCCTAACTTCAGGTTAGCAGTAACCAGCCGTACCGAACGGTCCCAGAATGTCCACAATAGAGGATAGGAATCCACACGGCTAACGCTAAAGGAAAAAAAAAATTCGGCGGTAACCAGCCGTGCCGACTAAGACCGGTAAAAGAGTATCTCTCAAAAATTTAAAATTTAAAATTTAAAATTTAAATTGATGAACAATAATTCCGGCAATAACTGGCCAAAAACTGGCCATACTTAAATTTTGAGTTTAAATTTTGTTTGATGAAATTTGACTGGTATCAATGCTTGAGTCAGGAATCATTCCATAGTTGATCTCCACCAAACAAAGGTTAAAAAGCAACCATGACTGCATCAGCGAAAAATAGAGAGATACTTGCTTAGTCACAAAAGGATGTGGTTTTTGACTTTTCAATGTCTACAAGATGTCAATTTGACTACTAAATTTTGTCATCATATTTTCAAAAAAATTAGAGTAAATTTCACAAAACTGCAACTTTATTGGCTAAACTATCTGTTTTTTGCAGCTTTAAGCAGACATTTCACAAAACTGCAACAATAACAAACAGTTTTTTCACATATGTGCAACCCCCGTCAGCTACTAGCCCACCCATCATACACACAGGTCGCACTCCTGCGGGCCACCTTAGCCACTAGGCCTCTTCCTCCTTCCTCTCTCTTATCCTTCTTCCTCCCTCAGCCAGGATGCCGTCTACCATCACCCACCACCGCCTCCTCCTCCCCGTCTCCACCCCAGCCCACTGCTGCGCCCTCACCCCCTCCACCCTCCCCCTCCCGCTCCACCCCCACAACCACCGTGACCCTCGGGACAAAGAGAAAAAATAGTGGAAGTAGAGGCCGCGACGCACGGCTCTAGACGACGTCGACCTAGGTGAGTAGTGGTTTAGAAGACATGGGCAATGACCAAAATGGGTTGGTAGGATCTCGGGGAGGAGATGGGTTGGCGGAACCTCACAGTGGATGCACATGGCGGCGGCGCTAGCGATGAGTAGGGTCTGAGGCCGAGGCAGAGGTGGATACAAACAACAACGATGTTTCGGCGGGATTCCAGCAAGGGCGAGCTTAACACGGGGTAGAACGTGGCATAGGGAATACGATGGTGAGGTTGATGATGGCAGGAGCTCACCAGCGTCGATGAAATCTATGATGGTGGCGATTCGGTGACGACGAGGAAGACAACTTGATTCCAGCGAACGACTGCAAGAGGATGCAATTAACTAAGGGTGATGATTAGTACGAAAGTGGAACACGTCGTGATGAAGTTGGGTTAGATGGAAGCTCACTTGACATGTAGTTCGGGCATGACCGGATCTCGGGGAGAAGGTGACGGCTCCTAGAACGATGACAAGGTCGCGACGGTGCCAAATGAACGTACTGAAGGGATACGGGTAGGCTATGCTAGCAACAATTAAAAATTTATACCATATAAACTAGGAAGCCAAGGAAGTTAGATGATCATAGATTGTTACCACCAGACGCGCAGTGCAGCAAAAGAAGAGTCGGAGCAGCCTGGTCCAATGAAGAGCGCATCGACGAAGTGATTATAGTCAATCGTCCAACGTCCTCATAGTCGATCGTCTCCTTCAGTAACCTCTAAAGTTCCTTGAGAAGATCGTGGATCATCCTCAAGCGCAACAGCAACCGCAGCAGTGCCTCTACAGTATCCACACATCCAGGGAAGGAACTATCGAACGCTAGTGTGCTAGCACCAAGTCGCACGGCGGAGCTCTCAGGAAGATAGCGGCTAGGGTTTCGGTGTAGTAACTCACGTCTCTCGCGTCTCTTCTAATAGCCTCAAGTATCTCCTTATATAGTGCCCATGACGGATTCTATCCGAACACGTTTTGTCCCAACCCGTTAAGTGTGTGACCCGTTAGGTTTATGCGTAATCGATTGTGACTTGGAAACCCTTTCCGACCATGAGTCGTGGCGGTCCCTAGCAGGACATAACGATTTCCGAATACACGCAAATTATATCGGACGAACCTTAATGCAATATGATCTATGACTAGGTCCTCATCACTTACGACCAGCTCGTATCTCGTCACGACCAGTCTGCATTTAGGTATGACCAGCTCGTAACTCCTTACGACCAGTTGATACTTAAGTACGACAAATCAGTAACTGTGTACGACCAGTTCATATTTAGTCTCGACCATTTCGTAACTCCTTACGATCATGTTTCGACCACTCTGTGATTACATTCAATTAGTCTACGACTAGCTCGTATCTCCATACGATCAGTCTGTAACTGATCGAAATAAGCGACCTACTCGTGTATTCTCCCATTGCCTTACGATATCTGATTTGAACTCTAGGTGAGATATTTATCATCCATGGAATGTTCAATACTTTCTTGATCGAGTGTCGAATAATCTTATGTGGTCGAACTCTTCGACCACCAGTGGCATGGCCATGCACTTTCTTTATCCGACCATTTCGAGGGCCCCAGAGATATCTCTCCCGTTATGTTAGGAGGGACAAATCCCATATCCGACCAGTCACATCCCTCCGCGTGTTTCATAGCATACTCGAAAGCTACCTTTCTAACTACCTAGTTACGAGTAGCGTTTGGTTACCCCTAAGAGTGCTATTACATATGTAGTTCCTATGCTGATCTTAGATCTAAGGATTATACATCATCATTGCTTGAGACCAACTAATAACGCATAGAATCATAACAATCTCAATAGTGTCTCGAGGTGGGTCTATCCAACCCCATGTTCTCTAACATGTGTTCACATTATTGATTCGATGTCCCCGTATCCATGACCGGTGAAACATGGTCATCAATCAATACATGTGCTGGTCGTAGAGTCACTGGTGTTTCGACTAGTGACATCCAACCGGGGATATTATTTAGAACGACATCATATAAGCTAAAGAGTTTCACCAACAAGTAATATACTTGTTACTTTTTATAACCAATGATTCATTCAAGGAATACAATAACATTTATTCAATAACTCATAAACATATACGTGATACAACCATCTCTATGATTGCCTCTAGGGCATATCACCAACACGTAGCAGTGCAGTCGGGTGGAGTTGGAGCCTCGGTAGGCTAGCCATATAGCACCATACAGTTGCCACACCTACACGTCATTATCTCTAGTGACGGTCGCCATGGACGATCTCACCCGAAACACCTCAAGGCTTGTGGTTAGCATCCTCTAGAACCCCCTCGACTCGCTAATGCTCATGACCCGCATAGCTTTTAGGATTAGCTGTCGTTGTGCCCTCACATTGGTAGTACTGCGGCACCGCCACCGCTCTGCTTAGCCACTGCCGCCATAGGCCATCTTGGTGCTCGCCATCGCCGCCCTGGAGATCGTTGTGGCCTCCATGGTCTGTTTTTCCTCTCACCAGCTTCCGTCATCACCCACCTCACCAGAGCCTAGCCCGCTAGTGCTGCTCCCATGGCTGCCTCGGTCTCGCCCCCACTCTCACTCTGTTTCTAGTGGAGATGAAGACCTAGTTGTTGAGGTGGCCTGCTCGCGTGGCACATTGTAACGGCCGGAGTGCTACGTGTGAGTATGACAGGTGGGATCAATTTATCAGGAGGACTAGCAGCTAACGGAGTTGCGCATATGTGACAAAATTGTTCGTTATCGTTGCAGTTTTGTGAAATGTTCGCTTAAAGGTGCAGGAAACTGATAATTTAGCCGATAAAGTTGTAGTTTTGTAAAATTTATTCAAAAAGTTGTAAAAATATAATGTTATGAAAGTATTTTTCACGATAGATTTACTCATATCATTTTCATATGTCCAAATTACATATTTGACGTAATATCTTTAGTCAAATTTTGATCGTCGTAGGGCGATGTCTTTCTATTACTAGAGTGAGTAGCAAATCATTTGGTGCACTTTAGGATAGTAGAGGTACTTTTATGCGAAAAATCACTACAACCATGTCAATATATGAGCATATCAGAATATCTCCTCCCATTCCCACACGGCCACCACCGCTTGAGCAGCGCATGCTCAATTCTCATCGCTTTACCCACCAAACAGGTAATAACTTCTACTTTGTTCCTCGCGATTTTTCTCTCTCTTCCCGGACAAGCTCGCGCGGCTCGGCGTTCCTGGTCAGGTAATCATGTCTCGTCCTCCTCTTCCATTTCCATGCCTTGCTTTCCTGATTGGGTTAGTTTTGCTCTGTGCTGTCATTCCAGGTTTCTAAGGTTTCCAAGAGAGATCTTTTCCGCGACAAATTTAGCCAAGGATTATCCCAAATTTCAGTTCTTTGTTCCACGATCCGTTTTGTGTGGTTTGGGGTGGCAGGTATTCGGTTTTGCTGTTTAGTCTGTTTGGTTCTTACATTTTTTTCGTATGATTTCCGCTTAGCAAGAAGAGGACACCTTTTTTTGAAGGGAAAACAGCAAAATAAAAGTAATGTTTGCACCTAGTTTTTCCCCAGATGTAGAATCATCATTCAAGAGTAGTACTCCATGTTCTTTTCTCTTGTTGTTGTGATTTTTTTCTTTGTAAATTTGTAATATTTATCTGTTGTTTTCTTCGCACACTTTGCTGAGCTCGGTACTATAGGGGCCTAGTAACATCCTTATAATTTCCCCTTTTGAGAAACGTTGCTACTTGTAACATCCCGTTCCGGATATCGTTTAGTATCCTCCGTTTATCTTCTTAGCTTTCAAAACCTATTTCAAATTAGTGTGTATTTACAAAATTCTCTAGTTTTTGCATCATTTCAAAATTTGGGTTTCAAGTTTCAGATTGAATCTCGGCTTCATTCTGAATCCTCACCCCCTGCCCCTAGTTTTTCTTTTCGATCAGGTGGTCGAAAGTTTCTATCGACCACCTCCTCGTCGTTGACCAGCCTTTGGTTTGGACCAGCCCCTTGGGCTTAATTCAACTCTCCTTCTTTGGGCCCGGCCCATTTCTTTTCCGGGGGTTAGCGCTGAGTCGTCTGGCACGCTCGTGCTCGCTCTGCCGCACCCCTCGTGCGCCTACCTACTCCGATCCGTCCCGTTACCCACGTGCCCTTGACCGCCAATGCCAGCGCTCCCACCCCGTCTCATCCCCGGGCAACCTTCTGCACATGCCCGCACCGTGCTCTGTTCCATCGCTTTGTACCTGCCTCGTGCTCTCACCTACTGCCCTCGGGACCGAGCGACTTTAGCTGAGCCCCTCAGTGGCTCTCTCCTCCTCTCCTCCAGGCTATAAAAGGGTCCAAGCAGTCTTCCTCATCTCCTTTCCACACCCAACTCTCCTCCTATCGCTCTTGTTGCCGTGGTTTGCCCGAAGCTCCGAGTTCAAGCCACCGCGCACCTCCTCTCCGCCCCTCGCCGCACCTGTGCAGCCCCCCTCTTCTAGCCATGTCGTTTCATGTTTTAGAGCTTCTGGAAGTAATCCCCTCACTCTGGTCTAGTTATTTCGCATGAGTCGCCGCCTCCCCTTTCTCCTCTAGTCCCGGCTGACCCCTTCGCCATCGTCCTCCTTTGCCTTCGGCCGCGAGCTTTCTCATCGCCGTTTGCCGTCTGCCAACACCCCCCCCCCCCAGCCTCTCTCTCTCGGCCCTGGTGAGTCTCCCTATGCTCTGACCATCCTCTTGGTTTGGACCACTCTCTCAGTTTGGATCACTCTCTCGGTCTTGGACCTCCCTATGACCACGTTGAGTAGTCGTATCCTCCCTACGACCAAGTCGAGGTGTGGTCGAACCCTCCTTCTGACTAGGTAGTCGAAACCTCCCCTTGCGACCACGCGAAGTCGTTGGGCGGTACTCGAAACCATATCTTCGAGGACTCTGTTCTCCTCCATTATTACTCCGATTATAGTGTTTCTTGTTGCTAATTGGTCTAAATTCAAGATTCTTGCTTTTGGCTTTGGTCTTATTTAGTTTTGAGTTCATTTGTTATTTCTTGTGTACTTACTTGTTCTCTGTGCTTGTTTAATCTTTTTCGGTGCGCCGTCCGAGTACAGTTCGAAGAAGCAGGAGATCTCCACTTCAACCAAGCACAAGACCTCTAAGACCCTCCTGCCTTTAATCAAGGCGAGTCAACACTTTGATCATATTGCGCCTACATTTTTCACAAATTATATTCATTTAAATTACCGAAACTGCATGTTTTAATTCTTCAAGAAAATGTATGTTAACTCTCAAGGTAGTTAAATACTCATTTGATGATTAATTATGTATTATATCATCCATTGGCATTTGAATCAATTACTCCATGTCACCCTAGTAACTATGCGGTAAGTTACTAGCTATAGGTTGTACTTAAGCGACATGCTAGTCTTGCTTAAGTACCAGGGCACCAAGTGTCCCGATCATCATCCCTTAAAATTATAAAATTATTTTGGGGGCTATCGTGGGAGGTGCATAACTGTAGTATTTGGAATAAAGTGGTTTTCGTTCCCCCAAAACCCCCAACTTCTAACACCACATCTGGGCGGATGGTAGGATGGTGGGTGAGGATATGACACAAGCTTGGTGGGAATGTGGTATGAACCGCCCAGATGACCCTAAGGACTTAATCCGATGTTGGCCTCCCTTGTAAAACATGTGCAACCAAAAGTCTACAAAGTGCAACTTGGCTTAGTAAAGTTATCAAACCCTAAAAGTCATCTCACTGGAGAGGATTGGGGCAGTACAAGTGGCAGATGCGTTCCAGCTTGAAAGGGACACCGTGGTATGGTGAAATTGCCAACTGCGCTAGTCGTTGTGGCTAGAGCTAGCTGTGCTAGTCGTTGTGGTGAACATCCCGCACAACATATAGACGTAACCCCATATGGGTGAGATGACAGAAGGGGCGAGATAATTCGAAAAGTTCATGTGACGGTCTCTCGACCACATGACTAAGGAATCGTGTGGGCCTACAAGTTGACTATATCTTGTGGGTAAAGTGTACAAACCTCTGTATAGTGTAAACTGTTTAAACAGCCGTGCATACGGTCAAAGGCGGACATAGGAACTTTACTGGAGTTAGTTCTATTTTTAAAAACCTTTGTGGATGAGTTGAAAAACCGGTCGGGCGGTTGTAACCCGTACTTGGTGTTGCTCCTGGGTGGTCGTACCCAATGTTGTAAGTGGCGGATGTAGCAACAATCAAAATAACAATAGGTGGAGGTAGTCTCTGCTGTTATTTACTATTGCACACTTACACTCTTTAATCAAATGTAATTTGGTTAAAATGCTAAGTGATATGAATTTCTAAGTATGATAATTGAAAACCTTGCTTTGGCAAATAAAAGAACCCGAGCCTCCCTTGATAAGCCATGCATGTATACTACTGTATTCTGTGTGTTGGCTCGTTAGCACATAAGTTGTGCTCATTCTCGCTCTTTCCCCATCCATTCAGATCCGGCGAATCATGGAGACTACGACTACTACGAGGACCCAGAAGTCGTTGGGCAAGGCAGTGATGAAGAGTAGTCTAGTTTTGAGTAGTCTTGGCTTCGCCTTAGTCTCGCTGGCTCGTCGGCACTTGCATATGACCGGTATTGTCCAGGTCCTTGGTTAATACCAGTTGTACACGAGCTGCCCCAATCGCTGCGTGTGGAGATGTGTGCTATATCCTCCCTCCTTTGCTTCTGCTATAGATTCCGCTGTATTTTGTGTAATGTATTCAGTTTATCCTGTTCGGCCCTCCTTGTAAAACTCGACCCGACGTGGTCGATATCACTCTGGTGTTTATAATATATTGAATGGTTTGGTCTTTACGATATTTATGAATTGATTCAGCAATGTGCCTGTGAGTGCTATCTACTAATCCAGGGAATTGCATAAAGTTTTCACAGAGGACTCAGGTAAGGGATCGACAGAGTTGGTATCAGAGCATACGACTGTAGGAGTCTTAGTTAGACTGGTCGTGCCATAGGACCTAAGTCCTATTTTCAAAAACTAAGAAAATTTTAGGCAAAATATAGCGTACTTATTACTCCTCCTTATCACCCTTAGTTCTAAACTTATCTCTACCTTCATTGAGTTTTCCAACCCTCTTCTGTTCAAAAAATAATAGATGGTCGTACCATCGTCTGATGGCGAGTTCGTGGACACCCTTCACCAGCTGATGAGGCACATGGGCTACCGTCGCGAGCCTATCTTCAGAGGCCGGAAGACCAGATGCGTGAAGATCTTCTGCTAAGAGCACCCCTTCTGTAGATGTTGTGGTTTGTATCTTGTGTTGTGGCTTAGCATGGCCTATATGCTATGTTTCAGAAGTCATATAACACTTAGCCCTTTAATATAATGCAGTCGTTCTAGGATTTGTTTTGCTTGTGATCGTTTTCCTCGTTGGTTCAAGTTCTTATGTTGTTCTCTAGAGGGTCTTTAAACCCTCATATACCTTCCCTCTAGTTCTGAGCCTCAGAGTTTCTTCAGGATGCCGCCTAGGAGAGCCGCCGCCCTAGCCTGTGGTGCCTTTGCAGCAAACCGTGGCCATGGTCGTGGTCGTGGTCAAGGTCTCCCTCCCCCGCCGCTAGCAAGCCCAACAATGGCGCAAGTTATGTTTCAGCAGACACAAATTCTCCAAGTCTTGTTTGCCAGTCAGCAGTCAGGACCGGCAGGCCACCACTCGAAGTTGGCAGACTTCCTCAGGACAAGACCCCTCACCTTGACTACAACCAATGAACCACTGGAAGCTGAAGACTGGCTCAAACACACCGAGAAGAAGCTTCGTCTCGCTCGATGCTCAGAGGAAGACAAGGTGGACTTTGCCACCCATCAGCTAAAAAGAGCCGCCGCTGCTTGGTGGGAAAACTATCTCGCTGCTCGAGGTGGTGAAAGTCCAGAAGAAGAAGAGGAAGAAGCAGAAGCAACAACATCTACGACTAGAGCTCAGCAAGATCCCACTGCCGCCATAGAAAAGATTATGGAAGTACAACTGGATGAGGTTGAACTTGCATGGCAGTCGATCCCCTGGACTGAATTCAAGACTGCTTTCAGAACCAACTTTGTACCCGCTGGTACAATGAGGTTGAAGAAGAATGAGTTCAAAGCTCTCAAGCAGGGTCATATGACAGTCAATGAGTACCTAACGAAGTTTAACCAGCTTGCCCGCTACGCTCCTAATGACGTAGTCGATGAAGAGGAGAAGATGAACCGCTTCATAGAAGGAATGCGCGAAGACATGAGAGTCTAGCTTATCCTCCATGACTTCCCCAGTTTCCATCACTTGGTCAATAAAGCCTTGGTGCTCGAAAATGAGAAGAAGATCGTGGAAATCAGCCGCAAAAGAAAGATGGCATTTCAGAGGCCCCAGGGTAGCTATCAGCAGAAGTCGGCATTTCAGGGTAGCTCGTCATTCCGACCACGAGCAGCCTCACCTCAGAGGACTTCAGTTTCAGCCCCGCGTCCCAATGGGGACAGTTTCTGCATCCTTTATCCCGCCAGGCATCCTACAGTAGTCAACCCAGCAGCTCACCTTCACTACTTCAACTGCGGGGAGAAGGGGCATTTTGCCAACAAGTGCCCTCAACGCCAGAACCATGTCGCGAGGATCAACTCGGGAGCCATGCTAGCTCAAAGCCAGGCATCAAACCAAAACAAGAGTCTTCAGACTTCGTAAGCCTTGAGGTCTGCCCTGACACCAAGCTGTGGTCGAGTGAACCATGTCACTGCCGAGGAGGCCCAGGAAGCCCTAGGAATGCTAATGGGTATGTTCTTTGTTAATTCCGTACCTATGCAAGTTTTGTTTGACTCTAGAACTTCACACTCTTTTATTTCGAGATCTTTTGTTGAAAGGCATAGGTTGCCGACCTTTAATCTAAGGAAACCCGTGGTACTTAGTTCACCCGGGAGACCCCTATATGCTACTACGGTTAGTCCTAGAGCAAAGATTGCCTTAGAGAATTCCGGATTCCTAGCAAACCTCCTAGTGCTAGAATCCCAAACTCTGGTCATCATCCTAGGGATGGATTGGTTGGCTAAGTATCAGGGATTGATAGACTGTGCCAATCGAGTGGTCGTACTCACCAAAGACCCGGAGACCACCATAAGGGTTAGTGTGGATCGTTCCTCCCCTTTTGATTGAGCAGTCCACCACCTGGAGGGGTTGTCCCTTTCGATCACACCGGTAGTCGAAGCTTACCCAAAAGTCTTCTCACAAGAATTATCGGGCATGTCACTAGATAGAGATATGGAATTTGTGATCAACTTAAGACCCAGGACAGCCCCATTTGCCAAGAGACCATATCGGATGGCAGTCGATGAACTTGAAGAGCCCAAGACTCAGATGGAAGGCTTGCAAGCAAAAGGATTTATTCGACCTAGCTCCTTTCCCTGGGTTTGCTTGTTCTCTTCATAAGAAAGAAGAATGGCACTGCCAGACTATGTGTAGATTACCGAGCACTCAATGATGTGACCATCAAGAACAAGTATCCATTGCCCCATATCGATGACCTGTTCGACCAGTTGTTAGGAGCAATAGACTTCTCCAAAATAGACCTAAGGTTACGATACCATCAGCTCAAGACCAGGGATGAGGATATCCCTAAAGCGGCTTTTACCACTCGGTATGGCTTGATCGAGTTCACGATTATGTCGTTTGGCTTGACCAATGCGTCAGCCTACTTCATGAACCTTATGAACAAAGTATTTATGAAATACTTGGACAAGTTTGTGGTCATATTCATATACGACATCTTGATCTACTCGAAGACCAATGAAGAGCAGGATGGACATCTGCAACTGGTCTTAGAAAAGCTTAAAGAGCATCGGCTTTATACCAAGTACAACAAGTGTGAATTTTGGCTTCGAAAGATCAATTTCCTTGGACACATTGTATTTGCTGAAAGAGTAGCAGTCGATCCATCCGAAGTAGAAGCTGTCGTAGGATGGAAGCATCCTACCTTAGTAACCAAAGTGCGTAGTTTCCTTGGTTTGGACGGGTACTATAGACACTTCATGGAAGTGTTCTCAAAGCTCTCCAAACCGATGACCCATCTTCTTAAGAAGGAGAAGAAGTATGAATACAAAGAAGCCTGTGAAAAGAGTTTCCAAGAATTGAAGAAAAGGTTAACCTCTGGACTAGTGTTGACCATGCCAGACGTACACAACGACTTTGAAGTCTTTTGTGATGCTTCACGATAAGGTCTCGACTACGTGCTCATGCAAGGAGGACAAGTCGTAGCCTATGCATCCAGACAACTCCGTCCTCACGAGGACAACTATCCAACTCATGACTTGGAGTTAGCATCAGTAGTGCATGCCCTAAAGATTTGGTGGCATTACTTGATTGGAAATCATTGTGATATCTACACCGACCATAAGAGTCTCAAGTACATTTTTACCCAATCAGACCTCAACCCCCGACAAAGGAGATGGTTAGAGTTGATTAAGGATTACAATTTCGATATTCATTATCATCCTAGTAAGGCTAATGTAGTCATAGATGCACTGAGTTGTAAGTCTTATTACAATAATGTCATGATTTGGGAGCACCAACATGAGCTCTACGAGGAGTTCGAAGCACTCAACCTTGAGTTAGTAGAGCAAGGCACCCTAGCCGCTGTGGAAGTACACCCAACTCTAGAAGAGCAGATCAAGGCCACTCAAGTAGGACACCCTGGAGTCCAGAGATTCAAGTAGCTCATGGCTAAAGGGAAAGCCTCTAAGATGATCGAAGATCAACAAGGAGTCCTATGGTATAGGAAGTGTCTCTTTGTTCCCCACCAGAAGGAACTCAAAGAGTTGCTTCTGAAAGAAGTGCACAGCTCAGCCTACACTCTGCATCCAGGCAGCACCAAGATGTATCAAGACTTGAAGATTCTGTATTGGTTTCCGCGAATGAAAAGAGACATCACCGAGTTTGTGCTTGTTGTGATGTCTGCCAGTGAGTCAAAGTCGAACATCAGCGACCAGCAGGATTGCTCCAACCCCTACAGATTCCCAGTGGAAGTGGGAAGAGATTGGGATGGATTTCATTACTGGTCTTCCTCGAGCCAAGTCAGGATGTGATTTGATATGGGTCATAGTCGATAGATTAGCCAAAGTCACCCATTTCATCCCAGTGAAGACCACCTACAAGGAGACAGACTGGCTGAGCTATATATGGCTCGTATTGTGTGTTTACATGGAGTACCCAAGAGGATAGTCTCGGATCGGGGTTCTCAGTTTACCTCATATTTCTGGGCTAGCCTGCATGACGTACTCGGAACCTACCTGGATTTCAGCACAGCTTATCATCCCTACACTGATAGTCAAACAGAGAGGACAAATCAGATTCTAGCAGACATGCTCCGGGCATGTGCTTAGGAATTTTCTATAGACTGGGAGAAATGTCTACCGTATGCCGAGTTTTCATACAACAATAGCTTTCAGTCGAGTCTGAAAATGTCCACGTTTGAAGCACTCTACGGGAGCAAATGCAGAACTCCTCTGCATTGGTCGGAATCCAGAGAAAGTTATGTCTTTGGACCAGATACCCTAAGTAGGCTGAAGAGAAAGTTCGACTGATCAGAGATCAACTTCAAGGAGCTGAATCCAGACAGAAGAGTTATGTCGATAACCGTAGAAGGGGATTAACCTTTGAAGTTAGAGATAATGTGTATCTCAAAGTATCACAACTTCGTGGCACTCGAAGATTCAGAGTGAGAAGCATGCTTGCACCAAGGTATATCGACCTATTCCTGATCACCGCCAAACATGGAGAAGTAGCCTACCAACTCGAGTTACCTAAAGATTTGTCAAACGTCCACAATGTGTTCCACGTCTCTCAACTCAAGAAGTGTCTCCCAGTACCTGAAGAGCATACTCCAGTCGAAGCCATCGTCGTCTTGTAGAAGGATCTAACTTATCCAGAGCATCCGATCAAGATCCACGACGTCATGGAAAAGCAAACCCGACGCTAGATCATCCGCCTGTGTAAAGTTCAGTGGAGCAACTACTCGGCAAGGGAAGCCTCCTGGGAGCGCGAAGATCAACCGAAGCTGGAGTTTTCGTCCCTGTTCCCAGAGCTGCTTAAATCTCGGGGTCGAGATTCTGTTTAAGGTGGGTAGGTCTATAACATCCTGTTCCGGATGTCGTTTACTATCATTCGTTTGTCTTCTTGGCTTTCAAAACCTATTTCAAATTAGTGTGTATTTATAAAATTCTCTAGTTTTTGCATCATTTCAAAATTTGGGTTTCGAGTTTTAGCTTGAATCTCGGCTTCATTCTGAATCCTCTCCCCTGCCCCTTGTTTTTCTTTCCGATTAGGTGGTCGAAAGTGAAGGGCAACGGGTAGGCTACACTAGTGCAAATTAAAAAATTCTACCCGTAAACCAAGATCACTGCAGTTATAGATCACGGTCTTACCACTAGACGTGCAGGTGCGGAAGTTGATGCAGCACGTCGGGGCAGTGTAGTCGTACTCAGTTGATGCAGTACGTCGGGGCAGAGTAGTCGTACTACTTCCTCGTCCTCGTCGTGGCGCCCCACGTCGCTCCTTTCTTGCGGTTCGTCCCAACGCCACGGATGCGGCGCCTTCAAAGGTATCCACACGTGCGGGAGGAAGCGACGACGCCGGACTACTAGATCCGCGCGGCGACTAGGGCGTGGGAGGTGGCGCCGTGGTTTGAGGATGTCACGAAAAACTCATCAATCAACCAGCACGCCCCTGCCCTCCTTTTATAGACGTCCTTATAATGGGCTTCTACGAATAGAGGCCTATTAGGACTCAATGCCCAGTCTAATTCAGATCCAATTCGAATTAGGCTTCAGCCCCTTAAGTGTGTGACCCTATAGGTTCACGTATGTTTAGACATGACGCAAGTACACATACTTGGTCAATAGTTGGTAGCAGCCTCTAGCAAGACGTGCCAACTCCTAAACGCACGTAAAGATCATATCGGACGAACCATCACAACGTTATGTACATGCCAATCCCTTTGCCTCACGATATTCGGTCGAGCTCCAAGCTGACCACTCTTTCTCGATCCTGTGATCCGAAATCCCTTACTAGGTTAACTCTTAACCTTAAGTAGCATGGCCATGCATTTCGGATCCGATCACTCGAGGCCCGAGATATCTCTCGGTAGAGAGGGCAAATCCCATCTTGACCGACCATGCCTCGCAGCATGCTTCATGACAAACCCAAAGCTACCTTTATAACTACCCGCCACATGAGTAGCGTTTGACAGCCCCTAAGTAGGTCGATTCACATCGCAAGTACATACGACAATCTCAGGTCTAAGGACAAGGCGTACGCATTGTGTAGAGAGAACCATAAGAATAATTACTATGTCTCATGTTGGGTCGGTCCAACCCCATGTTCTAAACATGTGTCCACATTATTGGTTTGACATCTCCATGTCTATGACCTGTGAAACATGGTCATCAACCGATACATGTGCTAATCCATCATTCACGTGTGTCCTCACATGAACTCCGACTAGGGACAACTTTAGAATAACCATATAAGTAAAGAGTTTCACAAACAAGTCACATACTTGTTAATCAACACAAAGGTAATATTCAAGGAACATTTATTAAATCATGGATACAACGAAATATCATCATCAATATGATTGCCTCTAGGGCATATCTCCAACAGAAAGTTTCTGTCGACTACCTCTTCGTCGTTGACCAGCCTTTGGTTTGGTGGGAATATGGTATGAATCGCCTAGATAACCCTAAGGACTTAATCCGGTGTTGGCCTCCCATGTAAAACATGTGCAACCACAAGTTTGCAAAGTGTAACTTGGCTTAGTAAAGTTATCGAACCCTAAAAGTCATCTCGCTGGAGAGGAATGGGGTAGTACAAGTGGTGGATGTATTCCGGCTTGAAAGGGACATTGTGGTATGGTGAAGTTACCAGTTACGCTAGTCGTTGTTACCGAGGCCGGCTGCGCTAGCCGTTGTGGTGAATATCCCGCACAACATATGGGCGTAACCCTATATGGGTGAGATGACGGAAGGGGCGAGATAGTTCGAAAAGATACTGTGACGGTCTCTCGACCACATGGCTAAGGAATTGTGTGTGGCTACGAGTTGACTATCTCTTGTGGGTAAAGTGTACAAACCTCTGCAGAGTGTAAACTGTTTAAACAGCCATGCC
Source organism: Ampelocalamus luodianensis (assembly GCA_036346255.1). NCBI lineage: Eukaryota > Viridiplantae > Streptophyta > Magnoliopsida > Poales > Poaceae > Ampelocalamus > Ampelocalamus luodianensis. The sequence continues at coordinate 34,914,810 of CM070626.1, read as the reverse complement.
TACGGTCAAAGGCGGACATAGTAACTTTACTAGAGTAAGTTCTATTCTAAAAACCTTTGTGGGTGGGTTGAAAAATTGGTCGGGCTGATGTAACCCGTACCTAGTGTTACTCCTGGGTGGTCGTACCCAGTGTTGTAAGTGGCGGATGTAGCCACAATCAAAATAAACATAGGTGGAGGTAGCCTCTGCTGTTATTCACTATTGCACATTTACTCTCTTTAATCAAATGCAATTTGATTAAAATGCTAAATGATATGAATTTCTAAGTATGATAATTGAAAACCTTGCTTGCAAATAAAAGAACCCGAGCCTCCCTTGATAAGCCATGCATATATACTACTGCATTCTGTGTGTTGGCTCGCTAGCACGGAAGTTGTGCTCATTCTCGCTCTTTCCCCAACTCTTCAGATCCGGCGGATTAAGGAGACTACGACTACTACGAGAACCCGGAAGTCGTTGGGCAAGACGGTGATGAAGAGTAGTATAGTTTTGAGTAGTCTTCGCTTCGCCTCAATCTAGCTGGCTCATCGGCACTTGCGTACGACTGATATTGTCCAGGTCCTTGGTTAATACCAATCGTACACGAGCTGCCCCAGTCGCTGCCTATGGAGATGGGTGCTCTACCCTCCTTCTTTTGCTTTCGCTGTAGATTCCGCTGTATTTTGTATAATGTATTCAGTTTGGCCTATTCGACCCTCCTTATAAAACTCGACCCGACGTGGTCTATGTCATTCTGGTATTTGTAATATATTGAATGGTTTGGTCTTTATGATATGTATGAATTGATTCAGCAATGTGCCTGTGAGTACTATTTACTGATCCAGGGAATAGCACAGAGTTTTCACAGAGGACTCATGTAAGGGTCTGACACTACTTTTCATTCAGCTATAGTTTTTGCAAAATATTTATTGTTCTGTGCTTTTTTTGGAAAGAATAGTGGACACTACCTCCATTAGTAGCGTTTTCATACTATTTTTTTTTGTACAGTTTGTAACTTTTGGTGATACAAGAAGCTTTAATTTGCTAAAGTTCTTGCAAAGATTAGTAGTGTATTCTTACTCAGACCCTTAGATGTTCTACCCTGCATCAATTTACTGTAGTTCATCTTGCCATGATTCAGTTTACTGAATTTTCGAAATTCTTCTTTTGTTGTAATTGCAGGTCAGGTCTGTAGCTCTCTGGATGTGCCTTCTTCACTAAACAAGAGTACAATCCCAGAACCCTCAAATTTTCCTGATATTCTCTTGCCCCAAACACCACCGATAAAAATCTAATGTTCTGGCACCGTGCTACTGTTCCTAGAGCTCTCTTATAGCAAATTGATAGTAAAGGAATAAATTTTTTTGATCCTGATACACCAACCACCGCAATGGCACACCCAACCCTACTAGTTACCCTCACATGCCTAACACTATTAGCTCTCTTGTCACTCGCCGTAGCGGCTGATAACAACTCCACGGCCTCTGGCCATATTCTCCTAAATTGCGGAGCCTCCGGCCCGAACAGTGATTCCAATGATCGGACTTGGGACGGGGATACCAGCTCCAAGTTTTTACCATCTGTGAAAGGCGTTGCAACCGCTGCTTCATACCAAGACCCTTCACTCCCCTCCCCTGTGCCTTACATGACTGCTCGCATCTTCACTTCCAATTACACCTATTCCTTCCCTGTTAGGCAAGGGCGCATGTTCGTACGCCTCTACTTATATCCAACTGCTTATGGAAACTATGCTGCTGCCAATGCCTACTTTGGTGTCACAGCCAACAATCTGATCCTTCTAGACAACTTCAACGCTTCCCAAACTGCTCTGGCAGCAAATTATGCCTACCTTGTTCGTGAATTCTCAGTGAATTTTACTTCAGACAGCCTAAACCTGACCTTTGCCCCATCCACGCACCAGAACGGCTCTTATGCATTCGTGAATGGCATTGAGATCGTGCCCACGCCTGACATATTCACAACACCGACGCCTACATTCGCCAATGGTGGGAACCCAGATCCATTCCCTGTCGATCCTGGGACGGGCTTCCAAACAATGTACCGACTCAATGTTGGGGGCCAGGCCATTTCTCCACATGGTGATTCTGGCTTTTACCGTTCATGGGATAGTGATTCTCCTTACATATATGGCGCTGCCTTTGGGGTGACCTTTGGGAAAGACAGCAATGTCACCATTACGTATACACCCACTGTACCAAATTACACTGCGCCGGTTGATGTCTATGCAACTGCACGGTCAATGGGGCCAAATGCACAGATCAACCTGAACTACAACCTTACATGGATTTTACCAGTTGATGCGGGGTTCTACTACCTCCTAAGGTTCCATTTCTGTGAGATCCAGTATCCTATAACCAAGGTGAATCAGAGGTCTTTCTTCATCTACATCAACAACCAGACAGCACAAGAGCAAATGGATGTCATCGCGTGGAGCAATGGAATCGGCAGAACAGCATACACAGACTATGTTATCATCACTACTGGCTCCGGTCAGATGGACTTGTGGGTTGCACTTCACCCTGATCTTTCAAGTAAACCAGAGTATTTTGATGCAATACTGAATGGCCTTGAGGTCTTCAAGCTACAGGATGTCGGAAGGAACAATCTTGCTGGGCTCAACCCTCCTCTTCCACCAGAACCTGATGTGAATCCTAATGGGGTGTCAGGTGGTGGAGGGAAATCAAAGGGCGCTGCCCCAGCAGCCATAGGTGGAGTTGTGGGTGGTTTCACTGTGCTGTTGATTGGCTGTTTCAGTTTGTGGATCATCCGTAGACGAAATAAGAAGGTAGCAAAGGATTATTGCAAGACTGACAACATGCACTTGACTCCTGCAATTGAGTGCAGCAAATTGCCATCAAATCTTTGCCGCCAGTTCACGTTCAAGGAAATCCAGGCAGCCACCGGCAGCTTTGATGAAAACTTTCTCCTTGGAAAAGGTGGGTTCGGGAATGTGTACCTCGGAGAGATAGATGGTGGCACCAAGGTGGCGATCAAGCGTGGCAATCCGCTATCCAAACAGGGTGTTCATGAATTCCAGACTGAGATCGAGATGTTGTCCAAGCTCCGCCACCGCCACCTCGTGTCTCTGATTGGCTACTGTGAGGAAAAAAGTGAGACCATCCTAGTATATGATTACATGGCCCATGGCACCCTCCGGGAGCACCTTTACAACACCAAGAAGCCACCTCTACCATGGAAGCAACGCCTGGAGATCTGCATTGGCGCAGCCCGAGGTTTGCACTATCTTCACACGGACGCGAAGCAAACTGTCATCCACCGCGATGTGAAGACCACTAACATTCTGTTGGATGACAAGTGGGTGGCTAAGGTTTCGGACTTCGGGCTGTGCAAGGCCAATCCGGACATTGACGAAACCCATGTGAGCACTGTTGTAAAGGGCACCTTCGGATATCTTGATCCTGAGTACTTTCGGAGGAAGCAACTCACCCAGAAAACAGATGTCTACTCTTTTGGGGTCATGTTGTTTGAGATCCTGTGTGCGCGCCCTGCCATAAACACTGAGCTTCCAGAGGAGCAAGTGAGCTTGCGTGACTGGGCGTTATGTTGCCAAAAGAAAGGAAAACTCAGTGAGATCATCGATCCCCATCTCCAGGGGACGATCACTCCCGAGTGCTTCAGGAAATTTGCAAACTGTGCAGAGCACTGTGTTGCTGATCATAGCATCGATAGGCCATCGATGGCTGATGTACTTTGGAACCTGGAGGCCGCACTCCAGCTTCAGGAGAGTGCAAAGGGCAATAACAAGTCCAGTGAAGGTACATCATCGTCGAGGACATCACCGTACATAATGACCATAGTGAACACTGACAAACTATCGACTCACTCAATAATGAGCATCGCCGGGCAGAGAGCCATTTTTACCGAGATGATGCACCCAGAGGCCCGATGACAGCCGACTACAGGTCAATATTTCGTTTCATTTTCAGATCCATGGTTTTTTACCCACAGTCTTCATTTGTACCAGCTAAATTACTCTATATATGGTCCACTGGACCGTGAATCAGTGCAATCCGGTCGGTTGAGGCACCAAATCAACATATAAAAGATACGAAAATAGTATGTACCGCTCCATTTACTCTACTTATGTATAAAATTTCAAGTTTAAATCCATTTTGTGTTAAGAGTAACGAAAAATAGAAAATTTTGACAAATGATAAATGAAAAGGAAAAAGAAAAAGAAAAGACAAATGCTACTCAGAGCAAACTTATCCTTTTTGTTTTTTCTACCAGTTTGAAGTTGCAATTTGGAAGGGTGTTACAACACTCCATAGACTACATCATTTATTTATTTTTGGATTTGTTATTGTTGGACCCTCGGGTGTGGAATACTTGAAGACCTTATGTGTGTACCGTACTAGTCCTATGATCAGTGGCTAGTACACATTCACAACATTTGGTATTTACATCCATACATTCACATATACAAAGTAAAATAAAAGGGTACTTAACTTTAAGCGTGTACAGTTATTACATCAACGGTCGACCGGCCAAATAAAAGTAGGTATCAACAGAGTAAAAGTAGCAGCGAAAGAAGTAATGAAAGTAAAGAAATTCCAGTGGCATGCCCATCCAACCCTCAAGCAACCGATAAGAAACAAGTCCTAGATAAACCCATCACCGAACCCTCCGGTTCCGGGTGCGAAGAACGTATCGTCGGGTGTTGGCTCATCTTCGAACTCTGAACAACAATATAAACAAGATTTAGTAAATACAGATTCAGCAAGACTTATAGTGTATTGCAAAGTTTATATAAATGCAAGGCTGTCAAAGAATGAGGCCCTACTCTACCAATTATTTTACTTAAAGCCATTTTTATTTGCAATATCAATACGTAGTAATTTACAACGGAAGTTTAAAAGCAGTTAAATAGATACATGATAGTAAGTAAAGAATGAAATGAATAATAACAACAACTCGCAACCCTCCTCGGTTACGAGCTCAAAAGAATAATGACAATAACTCGCAACTCTCCTCGGCTGCGAGCAATATTTCATTTCCAGCCATAACATGGCAGTTAACTCAAATAAAAATCATAAGTCATTGCCCATGTTTTTCCAATAAAATAGTTTTTGTAAAAATCAAAACTTAACCCATAACCGTCTATACTAAGCACGCTCATGACCGCGAGCACGACTATTTAAATAGATTTACATTTTATAGACGTGTACAACTTTACCCATAGTACACAAATTTTCTAGTTTATTCGGCATCTGTCGATGCCACCGCTCACTACTGTAGGTTAGCAGTCTAGAGTATGCATCGAAGCCTTTACATCTAGTCCTACCCTTGCACTAGTCCTACGAATGTTCACCCTCACTTACCTAGGTACACGCCCGTCAATTGAGGCGTTCGCAATTGTATCGGCAAGCTTTGTGCGTAACACCATGGTGAAGGGAGCCCCTTCGAACATGCCTAACTGGTCATGTCCGCACTCTATGGCCTACCTACGTGCAAGGCTAGTTTTTAATAACTTAATTAGCTAAGATCGTCCCATACCAGCACATATGGTTGTATGTTTGGCTTAGATTGGAGTTACTGGCGTCTTGTCCTTAATTGACCCGAGCGAGAATCTCCCTCTATCCATTAGTGAGGTAGAACCCTCACTCTTCTCAGAATAATATAACTTGCATGTGTCCAAAGCTGGGTTTTGCATTTTTATTTTTATACAAAATAACAGAGGTACACCCCTCTAGACATTTTTTCATAAATCTCCCAAACTAAATTTTATCATATTGTCCTTTTACATCTTTATGGAAAATATATCGCTCTAGTAAGCAGTTGTGCAGAAATTGCACTCAAAAAACTCCCAAATGATATTATATATTATCTAACCCATAGCCTAATGGATATAACAGTAAGAGAATCAATATTTCAAGAAGATATATGCATTGAATAGGATTTACAACTACCGACTTCTCAAACATAACATTTTCATATCAAACATACACGCGTGAATAATAGATTTTTTAAAACAAAGTACAGTAAGTAAATTAATGGGATCAATATGATAAAAGGAGGTGCTTGTCTTGCTCTTGTTGTTCTAACTATGTGGATGGTTGGTCGTCGAAATAATCGCTCGAGCAATCAACGTCTAATCCAAAAAGAGCTAGAAACAAATTAAATAATACCAATAAATTCAACAGTAACCAACTTCAAATATTTTTGCATATTCTAGTAGATTATGATTTTATATGAATTTATAGACAAAAATCATTCAATTTGGAGTTTTTATGCAAAAGTTATTAAGGTTTTAATTTGGTTCGGTTTGAAAATTCAAAAAATAGAAACTGATGATGTCGACGGCTCATTTTCGAACTTTACGCTTACCCGCAGAGAATGCGTGTTCTCTCATATGTTCTATTGAGGTTTACGCTTTCCAATAAGGAAAACTTATTATCCTTTGGACTCACTAAGGTTTATGCTTTCCAAACAGAGAAAGCGTATTTCCTCAAAACTAAAAGCGTACTTTATATTTTCTCCTAATTTTTATAATTCCAATGTGTGGGGTCAATTTGTGAGTGGCTTGGTTCACGGAATAGTGCGTAGACCAAGGGTCCAAGCGCGCAGTGTACATGTTACCGAGGCGTTCACTATGCACTTAAGTGGTGGATCCGCGTGTCTCTGACTCATTTAGTAATAACATTTTGAATTAGATTTTCCTTAATCTTTTGGCTCGGTCCCACATGTTAGTGTAATAGAGGGTTATTTAACTCAACATAATCATTACTTTGTCTAACGACCATGATTTACTTCTTAATGATGAAGCTACAGTGCGTGTCCCATTCGGACAGCACAGAGCAGTGCGAAGGCACTGGCTTGCCGCACTCATCGCCGGCGCGGTGGAACACGATGGTGCTGGGGAAAGCCCAAAATGGGTTCCCTGCGCCCTTGCATGCCCGATGGTACCAGCGGCGATGGACGAGACGGCCGGTAGCAGCAGTGCTACATCGTTGAGCGGTGGCGAAGCTACGGCTTCAAGCCAACTACCAAACCAGTGGAACCCTTGGCTAACTAACGTGCACGTGAGCTACTAAAGGTCACTAGGAGCTCACCAGAATGAAGAGGAAGGATGGAGGTAGTCGGAAAGTGTCAGACCCGGATTTCGCAATCCAGAATCCTTTGTGAAACCACTACACTATTCCCTAGATCAATAGATAGCGCTCACTGAATATATCACTGAATCATTTCATACATGACGTAAACCAAATCATTCATTATATTATAAATATCAGAGTCAATTAGACCACATCGGGTCGAGTTTTACAATAGGGCCGAACAGGCCAAATGAGTACATTACAGAACAGCGGAAGCAAAAGGGGGAAGGCACATCTTGCCACAGACAACCGACTGGGGAACCTATGTACGACCGATATTATCCAAAGACTTGGGCAATATTGGTATACACTAGCACCGAATGAGTCAGCTAGACTAGGGCAAGACTAGAGCCACTATAGACTAAACTACGCTTTATCATCTCCTTGGCCTTCAATGTCTGGATCCTCGTAGTATGCATAATGTCCTGGATCCACGGGCTCTGAATGGTTTTTGGGGAGAGCGAGATTGAGCACAAACAACCATGCTCGCGAGCCAACACACAAATGCAATATTTATACATGCAAGGCTTTATCAAGGATGGCTCGAGTTCTTTAATTTACTAAAGTAATATTTTTAATCACATTAAGTAGAAAATTCCTACAACTTATCATTTTTACCAAATCACATTTTTATTAAAGAGAAGTTGTGCAATATTTATAATAGTGAAGGTTACCTCCACCTTGTGCTTATTTTGATTAGGGTACATCCACCTTATTAAGAACACTAGGGTATACCCAGGATAATCCAAATCCAGGGTCACATCGGCCCGACGAGTTTTTGTTCCACCCAAAATGTTTTTATAAACTAGTTATGTGCCCGTGCGTTACAACAAAAATTTTAGTATGCAATGCATACTAATCGTGTCTGAAGCATACTATTCTCTCAAATATGCAATCATCAAATTTTCAAAGTAGTGGTGTGGGGGTGGGGGGGGGACAAAGCTTTAGAACAAGGTTAGTGATAACATGGGTTGTTTGGTTCATAGCCCAAATCTAGCATTCAATAATTTGCAAAAAGCAGATGAAAATACTTTTTTTCATTCAGACATTCTGAAAATACTCATTTCATTCAGCAATTCTAATACCCTGTCACTTGAAATAACAACAGGATGTTTGTAACACAATTATTTCAAAACCGGGTAATAACAGGATGTTTGCAACACAATTATTTCAACACACAACTCCACCTAACACTACAAAAAATACAGACTGTTGCCACATGCACAAATTACAAGTCAAAACAACTCAAGAGGAAACTACCAACTACATCCATCCTCTCTTTCATCTCCGCTAATGTCTTGTTCACCTCACACCGAGTAGGCATCTGCCATCTGCCAAGTGCTTACTTCACATGTAAAAATGATTAAGCTGAGCACATCTGCATAAAAAATGAACCAAAATGTTTAGTAGTTAAGAAATTAGAGCTAACCTATTTAGGCCCCTCTTGAAACGTAGAAATGGGAGTCCAAACGCTTAGGCCACTCTTGAAACGCAGAAATTTCATAGGAAATAGTTTCCCGTAAGATTTAAAGAAAATTCCCATGTGTCCAAATAGGCGTTAGCCTGGGTTCAAATTAAGCATGTGATAAATAGGTAAAAGAACTTGATATCTAAAATTGATCCGAACAGTTCTAAAAAAATGTAGAAATCAACATGAATTACGATGGAGTAGCAACGTCATTGGTTCCAATGATCACAATATTGTGAGAAATGGATAATTTAGGAAAGGACCCCTCTCCCATGGATATAATGCTCTCCATGCATATATGGAACATTCAACTGTTCGAGCTAGTGGTAGACAACATCGATCATTTTCATGCTGATCGTTAACATGGACATGGACATGTACATTTTCAAACAACACACCACATCTTGGTGCATAACATAATGCAGGTTGCTTGCTAGTCGCGGCAATAATTCCTCTTCCTTTCTTCTTCTTCTTTTGTAGTTATTGGCGAAACAGCTTCTAGTGCACCTGCTACGGTTCTTGACGGATCTAACAACCGTCGCTCTCTGGCCCCGGTGATTCGCCAGCCGGCAAGTATGCGGCGGCCCGACATGCATTAGCCACACCCACTGCAAATAACTCTATCCAAAGCATTGAAAGATTAGCAAATAAAATGTTTTAGCCAGTTTGTTTAGATCGAATGGTACTGTTTGCTTGTGAGTTGCAGCTAGTGCTGGAAAAATAGCTCGAGGCTCGTGGCTCGACTCGGGTGCGTCAAGGCTCAGCTCGTGAATTTTTGAGCCTAGCCGAGCCCACCTTTTGGCTCGGTGAGAATTTGAGCCGAGCTCGAGCCGCTCGCGAGCCAAACGAGCCAAACATATTATCCCTTCGCCCACAGTCCCAGTCCACTCGGCCTTATTTCCCTTTGCCCCCAGACGCGAGCGCATCGCCACCTCCACTCCACCAAGCTCCATTCCTTCCTCCCGATTCCTCCCAGTCCCGCCACCTCCGGCCCTCGCCCTCGCCCTCGCCCCGTCTGCCGCCTTGTGAGGACCCCGGTTTATTCGACTTGTAATGCTTAGCCTTCCATTGACCCTAGCATCACAATTCAAATAAACCAAGCCTCGAGATATGTATACTTCCCAGAACTGCAGTATACACACCTCATCACAAAATTATGCATCAATTCCATACACGAGAGGTTACAATATCAAAACTACAAATATACAACAGATTGAAATTACAAGATAAATAACAAACTACACAGCGGAAGCAAAAGCCATAAGATGGCGATAAATAAAAGAGCCAATTAGTGTGCCTTTACCCACAAGGCAACCAACCGGGCCGCCAAGCTAGTCGTCAAACCCGTAGCACAATCTCACAAAAGGAAAACCCTTGGGGCTCACCTTCTTCCTCTACAACCAAAAACATTAAGCAAAGCATCTGAGTACAAAAATTGTTTTTGTACTCGCAAGACTGACGTGTAAGGGTAACAGAACTATAATTAACTACATGCAAGCTTTATTTAAGTGGAGGGGCTCTAGACTTACTTTTAGCATAAAGCCGCTTTTCTTTGCAATAATGTAATAGTTTGAAGGCGCTTTAACAATTCAAATTTTATTTGCGAAATAACAATGATACAAAGAAGTAGTAACATAAAGACATCCAGGATATGACCAACCCAATGGCCCTCACAACAATAGTATGAACACCTGTTCATACCAACCCATCAAGTTTTAATTAAATGTTGTAGTCTAGCTCTCACGGGGCGTATCCGAGCGTGTCCATAACCTAGGACGAGGCTATTCGAATAGTTTTAACCCTGCAGGGGTGTACCAATGTACCCACACTTTAGACCGCCTTTCCACCACCACGGTTAGCATACTTCCTTTGGTATGCAGCACGGCTAAGTCTAACAAGACATTTTCCAATATTGTGTATTAACTACGAGCCGCTCAGTATGGATAGAAATCCATACGCTACATGGTAAAGCCGAAAAGACAACTACCCACTCAGATAAAGCTTTTCGACAACTACCATGCTCCCAACACCATCCCTCCCGCGACCTCCTGCGACCCGAGCCAATACACGCCAAAGTACTAAGTCAAGAGAGGTCCCATATACTCTAGTGTGGTTAGCACGCAAAATGCTCAAGACGGTGGCGCAAGTAACTCGGTCCTTAATTGACTCGGCACCATTCACCACACCCAAAAGCACACCATCTTACCATTGTGCCCAAGTCCAAATCATTTTGTTTTCATTCTTAGTTTTCACAAATAACTTAGCACAAAGGCTGAAAATGTAAAGTTATAATAATTTTGTGTGATCAAGGTTATCGACTAAGTCGATAACCGCCCAATTCTACTGGTATCTAAGCATGGCTAAGCATCATATCGTAAATACAAGTAAAAAGGCCCTAAATCATTCACCGGGCTCTAATTCACTAGTGAGAATAATATTCCTAAGGTAGTGGCAGGGGTGAACAATTTCAGGGCAACAATGCAATGGGATTAACTACCTCTAATCGACAAAATTAATCATTGACACAAAAGCATGCATACGTACGAGTAAAACAAAGTATTAGATTTTAAAAGTAATGGGATTGAGTGGATATGATCAAACTGCTTGCCTTTGCTTTGTTTGAGATATTCGACTTGCTGCAGAGGATCACTCTCGATATCAACGTCATCTAACGATAAAAACTGCCAAACCGAAAAACAGCGAATAAACACCAAGATTCCAAAAGAATCCAAAAATTAAAAACACAGAAGATAGATTATGAAATTAGGAACAACAAATTAATTGATTAGGAGTTTGTTTAAATTAGAAAGGATTTCTTCTTTCCAAACTCACTTATTTTCCACGATAATCATACAGTCAAAATCAAACCTCTTATATGTTCTCCTCTTTCGGCATACTAGATGGTGATTGTGTGCACATTTATTAACTAAGCAGCAAATTACCACATTTTATATAGCTCACTATTCTATCTAACCTTTTACTGTTATAAGCTCATTTAGACCTACAAATTTGCTATTTGAAAACTGACTAGTTCATTAACGAACTAATATAATTGCTAAACAGATTTCTAACCAACTTTGGCCTACAGACTTAAAGAGAGATTCTTAACTACTAGATTTAGCAAAACACACATAACCTATTGCCAATTTTATTAGCTTCAGACTACTGGCTATACACTACAAAAGCAAGACTTCTCTTTAGACAAGAGTGTTACAACTAAACTTCCTTTTTAACTCAACTCCAGAATGGCTAACAAGAGTGATCTGAAGGACATACACCCCATTTGCTAGTATGAAAATTGGTTGGGCTAAAAAAAATGGTTTACTGACATTTTAATTTTCACTCCAAACCACTTGCTTTTCCCTGCTCAACAACTTATTCTAAAAACTATACTGCCTTTACAACTAAATGTCAAACATTCATTTAATTAACCAATTACCAAATATGTTTAAGTGATTCCAATAGCCATTCAAAAGATTCAATTGCATTTCACCCTCACACAAGATTGTCAGTTCATTGACAACACAGAGACCAAGTTTCAGAGAACTAAAGCCTAAACCTCTTTCAAAGCTCAATCTTCAAATTTGCTAAACCATCTAGAGTGACCCAAATATATTTGACAAAGCTGATTAACAGCAAAATGCTTAGCTTAAGGAAGTGGGCCCCACTGTCAGTCACAGGGCTTCAAAGGAGTAACAGGGGAGACTCGGGCTGAAATGGGGCTGTGGTGGTCGCCAGCGGTGGAGCCGCGGCGAGGTGGTGACGAGGGCCAAAATGGGTCGCCAGGGGGTTACTGAAGCTAGGGGTAGCCTTGGGGTGGCCGGAGAGGCACAGTGGCAGCGCGGCGACAGGACGCGGCGGCCGGCCGAGGGGGTGAAAGGGGAGCGACGGCGTCGGGAAGGAAGGGGTGGAAAATAGCGCGCGCATGAGTATGAGTAGGACTCAGGGAACTCACCGGGATGCTCGGCGATGACGGAGGGTGGCCGGAGAGGGCTAGCGACGACGAACCGGCGGTGGCGTGGGGTGGTCACCGTGGAGGGGTCCCTGTGGAGCAAAGCGACACGAGTGAGTGATCGAGGATGGAAGTAGGAGCCTAGAGGGTGCTCCAGGAGGAAGGAATTGGAGAGGGAGTCGCCGGAGAAGAAGTGGCGCTAGGAATGGCGGTGGCGGCTGTGGTCGGGGAAGAAGGTGTGCGCGCAGTTCATCAGTGGTGATTCCTCCAAATAGATCGAGGGGTTTTGTTCCTCAAGGCGAGGAACACGCCGTGACGCGGTCGGCGGCGGCCGGGGATCGCCGAAGTAGCCGGGGAGCTTGGAGGTGCCGCGACGCTGCTCACGGCTCTAGGTGCTTGGTGAAGAAAAATGGACAGAGGAGTGGAGAAAAAGCCAGGGTAGGTGGGGGCTCTCGGTGGCTTTGAAGGAGAGGGCGGATGCACCGAGGTGAAGACGGCATGGGCGGCGAGGTGAATGGCGTGGCGTGGCACGCATGCGGGCGCCGGAGCTGGGCGAGCGGCGAGCAGGCGAGCTGGCGCGGACGCACGCGCCGCGTGGAGTGAGGGTCCTGCCGGTGGGACCGTGTCGTCAGCGAGAGAGAAGGATGGCTCGGGCGAAGCTGGTTCGGCTAGACCCGGTGGCGAAGGGACCGGTTGGACTCGAGTTCGGGTTCGGCGACGACGCGGTTGAGTCCAGCCAAGACAAGTGGTCCGGTCGGAGGAACAGTAAATGGTTTTAGGATTTGGATTCAATTTTGACCGAAAACAATTGAGTTTGACCTAGCAGTTTGAAATAGAAATAAAATTCTAAAAATTTTGAAAATTTTTGTGGGCACTCTGAGGTTCACAAGGGACTTAGAAAAAAATAATTTTAAACATTTCATATATTACTTTCAAATCTGCATTTGGGATTTCATTTGAATTTTAGTGAAGTCAAAAACACTTCTAAAAATTTGGTAAAAATAATTAAAATTCAATATAAATAATCTAGTATTTGAATAAATTATTTTTGGAAACTTTCATTCACACATTTTTCTGGAATTCAAATAGCAATGGAATTTAAGTTTAAAAATTTGAAATCTCAACACAAACTTTAATACAAACATCAAAAATTTAAAATTGTGCACAAGTTTGTAGAAAACCAAGAGCATGACCAAGAGATACAACAAATGTTTTTAGACTTTCATACTTTTATACATGTGAAATACAAACCCTAGTTTTGGGGTTGTTACACGCCTCCCTGGCCCTCACCCGGCACCCCGCCCGTCGCCTCCCCGAGCGCTCACAGCTCCTTCTCAAATCCCTAACCCCATGGTGGCATCCATTCCTCGGTTCCACCGCGTCGATAATTTCTACTACAGATTGTCTTCTTCAAGCCGATTGCAAACAGAGAGATGAGCGCATGGAGAAAAATGGATGGCTCCGGTGAAGGAAAAGAGAGGGATGGCCGGCGATAGGGAAGATGGTTCTCTTACCCCACGACGAGGCTGTAGGAGGTGGCGGCGCGGTCAGGGACGGTCGACGGTGGCGGCGGCGCAGTGTGGAGCGCACGGGCGGGGTAGTGAACGGGGACGGCAGTGCTCCGGCGATACTCCGGCGAAGGCGAGGGGAGCATGGCGTATAACGTCGTGAGGCGAAGCTATCAGTGTGGTCGATGGTGCCAGGACTTCACTATAGGAGGCACATTTGACCGATGAACGAGGTTCGGCCAACGAACTTCAACTCCGAAATTCGGCCAAGATAGGGGGAGATGGGAGGAGAGGTTTTGGGAATTGGTTGAGGATGGAGAGTAGCTCCTGGTGCTCCCTTTATATAGGGGAGGAGGGGGTTTGAATCACCGGGATTTTGCCTGAGATGAAGCTACAATTTCAGGTGCGATTAAAGAATGATTGAAACAGCCGAATTGATTGCATGCAAAGGAGAAACGTCCGATTGATAGGATGGTAATGTGCGTGAAGTTAGTACCGATGTTTCGCTTCAGACGGAATCAAATTTAATGCATTGAGTGGGGAGAAAAGAGGTGGTGGTCTGCCATTAATGGTGATGAAGCTCTATTGCTTCGGTTGCAGTAGTGGGCAGCCATGGAAGGGAAGAGGAGGAGCGGCGTTGTAACACTCTGGCTATTGCAAAACCAAGACGTCACCTAAAATTCTAGCAATACAACACAAGGCAGAAATAATTTGAATAAGATAAACATCTAATGGCAATATCAAATCAACAAGATGTGGTGAAGGTATCCTTCCTTCACCAATTAACCAATTTTTTTGTTTATTGTTCATCAATAATGAAGGTTCACAAGTAACAAAGATTGAACGGTTTCACGGAGAAGGTATCCTTCCTTCTCCATTTAGAGTTATTTATTACAATACATCAATAATGAAAGAACGGTAGAGACTAAATCATAAAGTTGAACTGGAATGTGGTGAAATGTATAATGAGTGCGTGTCTAACTCCCTCCCAGTCGGCCAGCATCAATGATCACCTAAAATAAACAACAAACAACAAGAATGAGTCCGGGACTCAGTGTGAGACCCCGGTTTATTTAGCTTGTAATACTTAGCCTTCCATTAGCTCTAGCATCACAAACAAAATACACCGTGTCTCGATGGACATGTGCTTCCCAGAATATGCAGCACACATACACCATACAAAAGCATGCATCAATTCCATACAAAATAATATAACAAGTCTGCCAAAAGACATACATAATATAAGTTATTACAGAACAGCCGACCGGCCAAATGACAAGTAGCAAGAAATAACAGCGGAAGCAAAAGACACCATAAGATGGCTTAAACCAAAAGACGACCGGTTAGCCACATAACACCACAGGGCAACCGACGGGCCGAGCTAATCGCCCCACACACCGCCACAAAGACAACTCACAAAAGTGAGGCCCATCGGGCTCACCTTCTTCCTCTGCACACAACAAGCAATGCAGGTGAGTACAATAATGTACTCGCAAGACTTACGAGTAACAAGCCTATACATAGCTACATGAAAGCTGTATCAAAGGAAATTGGTCATATGGTTATTTGGACGCATAAAGCAAGTTTAATTTGCAATAATGTAATAGATTGAAGGCAATTTAACAAATCAGTTTCTAAGCATTGAAATAACAGAGAGTAACATAATTATCAAGTAACCACCTAGAGGTGACTAACCCAATAGCCACCACAAATAGCATGAATCCCTGATTCATACCACCCATCAAGTTTTAATTTTAAATGTTGTAGTCTAGTTCTCATGGGGCGTTTTCAAGCGTGTCCATAACCTAGGACGAGGCTATTCGAATAGTTCAGAACCCTGTAGGGGTGTACCAATGTACCTACACTTCAGACCGCCTTTAAGCCACATGATTTAGCACACTTCCAAAGGTATGCCGGCACGGCTAAGTCCTACGAGATATTTCCAATATTGTGTACCAACTACGAGTCGCTCGTATGGATAGAAACCCATACGCTTACATTGTAAAGCTGAAAGTCAACTACCCTTTAGGGGTGAAGCTTCCGGACAACTACAATGCTCCACACATAAACCCCCCTCATTTTACCACAACACAACACACGCACGCCCACCTGCGACTCGTAGCTAACACACGCCAAAGTACTAAGTCAAGAGAGGTCCCATACCCTCTAGTGTGGTTAGCACGCAAGAATGCTCAGAATGGTGGCGCAAGTAACTCGGTCCTTAAATGACTAGGACACCAATCGAGTCACACCCAAAGATCACACCATCTTACCATTGTGCCCAAGTCTAAATTGTTTTATTTTTTCAGTTTTAGTTTTGCAATTTAGACATAGCACAAGGCTGAAATATATAGATTATAACAGTTTGTGTGATCAAGGTTATCGACAAGTCGATAACCGCACATTTCTACCGATAGCTAAGCATGGCCAAGCAACAAACTCGTGAACTACTAAGTGACAAGGGTTCATCCAACGAACCCAAAATCACAGCAAGATAAACCTAGGCTCAGTAGTAGAGGATAAACATTTGCCTACTGATAATGCATCTACTAGGTCAACTATCGACAATAGTTAAAACAACATAGTAATGCGTACATAGAATTTGCAAACAATATATTAGAATTTGAAAATAGTAGGAGCAAACATGATCAAATGATGCTACATCTGCTTGCCTTGCTGGAGTGTAGGATCTGATGGCTGTGGCTCAGTATCAAGATTAACAATTTCTTCGGAACCTAACGCGAAAAGACGATAACCAAATAAGAACGAAGAACACCAAATAAACTCCAACAGCAAAAGACATCCAAATCTAATGAAATAAGACACATTAATTGCTAACCAATGATTAGCAATTAATGACCCCAGATTGTGCCCTAATGAACCCTGGACTTCGGCTTAAAGCCTACGGGCCCACATGACAGCGACACAGTTTGGCGGCTTAAGACACAATAAATAACCCTATGATTAACAATGATTAGATTATTAATGGTGTCCTAATGACAACCGAAAACAAGAAATAACGCCCGACAAAAACCCGAGCGGGAGCTACGGCTTGTCGCCGGCGACTCCAGCCGCGGTGGCGCCAACCAAGAGCTAAAATGGAATCGCAATAGCACTACGAACCTAATGGTGGCAACCTCGCCGGCGGTAAGGGACCAGAACGCCGGCGAGCCGGAAAACAAAGATGGAAGCTTTTACTGCTAAACACGAAAATAGCAAAATGCTCCGCTGCAGTCCAAAGAAGCGAGTGCCACAGCCTCTAGGGACTAATAAGAAGCTACCTTGATCGAGATGAGCTTCAAAGATGGTCGGAGAAGGTCTGACCACGACGGAGCTTGCCGGACCCGAGGAAGAAGGTATGAAAATAGAGACGTGAGCCAAAATGAACACCATGGGTGGTCAAAATAGCTACAAAATAGCCCATAGAAGCTTCATGAGCAATTAATTGAGAAATGGAGCACTCACCGAAGCTGAGGAAGAAAAGGGGCAAATTCGGCCGAATTTGAACAAACCCCAAATTTGTCAACTCCTGTGAATGAAACCCAAAATTGAGTGAGGGGAAATGATCAATACATTACAGAGGAGAAAAGGGTACAAGAAAATTTGAAGAAGAACCACTAGAGCTTCATGACTCTCAATGGAGCTCCACGGGTCAACAATGGTGATTGAGTGTTCTTGGGGTGTTAAGCTCCAAAAATGAATAAGGAGCTTAGGATGGTGTAAAGGAACACTAGGAAGGCCTTGGAGAGCTTAAATAGCCAAAGGATTAGGGTTTGGCCCCAAGGAGCCTCTCGGGTGAGCTAAGTCCACGACACAAACATGGACCGAAAAGCAAAATGATGGAGATGTAGGAGTAGGGCATGCCTCTCGGCCGAAAGCACCTGCAAGCACTTAATGCCGACCAAGGAGACGTTGCCAGAGGAATCAGATTTGACAGCGCCATGCCCTGCACTGTTTTCGCACGGCGGGAGGTTGAAGATGACCAGAGAAAAGGCTCGGGCGATTTTGAGCCCTTGGATTTTGATCGGGCGGCTGATATCGTGCCACACCACTCGGGTTAAAACACATCGGGGAAAAATGTGAGCGTTGGATTTTAATCCAACAGCTCAGATTGAACGACACAGCCGGAGGTTTAAAACAACAAAGGAGATCGCGAGCCCTTGGATCAAAAATGGACGGCCATGATTTAATAAGGCCTCCGGACAGTCCGAATGCGCTCAGAAATCTGGACGGTTAGATTGAGATCCAACGGTTCGAATTAACTAGAACATCCGCACGGTCCGAATGTTTACGTGAACATGGGCCGAGCGATTAGGATCCAACGGTTGAGAATGGACACGCGCCTTAAAGGAGGGTCGGTGCGGCTAGTTGACTGGACCGAGACGCATGGCTTGAGCCCGAGTCTGACTCGAACCCAACACACAGTGAAATTAGGTTTTGAGTTTTAAACAGAATTGAGACTTTGAGGATTTATTTGAGATAGCAAAACAAGTCCAAAAATTATGAAATTTTTACTGGAGCTCGCTAACTCAGATACTAACCTTGTATAAAATTTTCAGAGGTTTTCATGCTACGAATTATTCTCCAAAAATTCTGCAAGGCTCTGGTTTAAGGTTTGACTAGAAGTCAACCAGGTTTGAATGCCTTTTAAAAATATTCAAACAATTTCTAAAAATTGTGAAATTTTTCAGAGAGGTCACATACCATCCCAGGAACTTAAGAAAAATATTTCCAAAGGATGATCACAAGATTTGAGATGAAAGTTTTTGGAGGACAAGGTTTTGGATCGAAAGACTTGTGACTTTGTATTTCCATAACTTCTTGCAACAATTGTTCAAAGTACACAGGAAATACATGATGTAAGAAAAAGTTTTAATTTCTACTTATTTTCTTACATTTGAAACACAAGTCCAAAATTGGGATGTTACCCTCAGCAAGTACAGTAAATAATTAAACATACCACAAATACAATCGGGTACTCATCATTAAAGAAAACGAAACATATACTGAAGGATTATAAATAGAATAATGGAATGTATGGATTTAATGAAAAGAATGGACTGCACACAATGCTTATACCGGTATAGCCAGTGACACACCCGTCGGTGTGCACCTAAGCCCGCATTTAACCAAAATACGGGGATCCCAATCCCGTATGAAGAACATTTCATACGGGTGTCCAAACTGCCCACATTGGACTGGTGGGTCTTACGTGCCCATATTGGAATTGATGGGTCTTATATTCCACTCCCGTGGATGGCACACGAAATAGGATACATGAACTGAATTTTGAAGTATGAAAGACATCGCATATGTAGTCATGGATTTAAACTCATAAGCATGGAACACAAAAATTGCACACTCATGTGGATAATCGGAATTACACAATCAAGTCATCAAGCATGCTTCATACACCCAAACATATGATCATTAGAGTACTTGCCTTCCGCGATGCGACGCGTTAGGAGTCAACGGCGGTGCTCCTAAACCTGAAGCCTCTCCGCCTACACAGTATACTTGAAATAAGGACAACATATAATAGGGCGCTTTGAATAAAGTTCTACAACGCCTTCCCGACGACCCACAATATCTAGCTTGTTTTAATCTAAAAACAGATTACATCAACGATGAACTAGTTCTGGACAGCAGCGCGAAAACACCCATAACTAATAACCTGGGACCCGAAACGAGGTGAGCCCAGATCCTACATAAACATAGCAAAAATATCTACAACATTCCAGTTGACGAGATAACCCAAATCGGCCAAATTAAATTGCTAACAACTAAATGAAACAGCAGAACAGAATCTGTCTGAACAGCTAAGACAGCAGAATTAAAACGACCATAACTTTTAATCTACAACTCCGAATTGGGCGTTCTTTATCAATCTGAAAATTTTATGAACTTATCTGCAACAACCTAGTTGAGAGGAAACCCTGATTCGGATCTTAACCATACTCAAATCGGTACGCAAGGTGACTGCTGGTAATTAATCGATGATCTGGACAGAGATACAAAAAATGGCCGTAACTTTCAAACCACAACTCGGATTCAGGTGAACTTGGAGGCTATTGAAACCTAACAAAATAATCTACAACTCTCTAGGAGATCACCAGGCCTAATTCGGCTTTTATCTAAACGAAATGCAACGTACAACAGAGAACAACAATCTGCAACTGGGAACAGCACTAACGATAAAACAAAACCCCACCTCTACCACAAACGAAACTGAATCCAGCAGGAGGGATACGAAATTATACCCTAGGAGACGCGTAAGACACCGATCCTTGCACGAAGCACCAATGGTCGACGGTCTCCGGGCTCTCCCTTGACTTGGCCGGCCACACCAAGGGAGGAGGGAGAGGCTGCTGCCACCAATGGAGGGGGAGGGCCGGCTGCCACCAAAGGAGGGAGGAGATCACCTTGGGGATGGCAGGGAGGAGCGGCCAAGGGAGGAGGGGGAAGAAAAGTGGCGGCCAAGGGGGGAGGGAGAGGGGAAGAGGTGGCCGGCTAGGGTTAGGGGGGTGTGGGGGCGCATGGGCTTTAGGCCCATGATGCCTTCGCCCTCTTGAGAAGGACCGGCCAGCCCACCTAGGCCACGGCCCAGGCCCAGGTTGCTGTGAAAAACCGGTAACCCCCCCTCTCTTTACAAGATCTGACGAAAAAGTTTCCCCCGAATAAATTTAATCGTTACCGATTAAATTATTTTATTCCGATAGTTGATCCTCACACTTTCCGGATATAACAGACGTGGTGGTGGAGGTGGGGTCGGCGGTGGTGGCCGGAGGTGTGTGTGGCACCGGCAGCTGGGGCTGGAGGTGGGCAAGGGAAGATGGAGGTGCTGCCATGGGAGCACTCGGTTGGAAGAAGAAACAGAAAAGAAGTTCACGTGAGGAAGAAGATAGGAGAGAGAAAGAAGGTAATAAAAGGAATTAAAAGGTGTACATGATTGATTGAAACAAAGATGGCAAACTGGCTAGCACATGCATTAGAGCCTTGGATGTTAAGTGAGGTTTGCAATCGGCTTAAAAAACGAGCCGAGCCACTGTACCAAACGAGCCTGAGCTCGAGCCGGCTCGGCTCGGCTTGCTTCCAGCCCTAGTTGCAGCTCAACAAGTAATTAAGCCACATCAGTTTCCATGGTTAATTTAGGCGAAATTCCAATACACAGACACATGTATGTAGCAATTTCGGGTGAGGTATCTTGATGCGCAATAGGAAGTGAGACAACACAATAAACATTCTGATAGTATTGACAATAGTGGAGCACGTGCATCGCTCAATTGAGGTATTAAGCCAAACATCAGAAAAGCGAAAGTTGGACCTACCAATATTCCTGGCTTGTTTATGATGATTTGTCCTCTTCAGACAATATAAAATGAACAAAATCTTCATAACCCATTTCCATTCAACCTTACTGGTAAATTTCCTAGGAACATATAAATCAATTGAAAATTATTAGCACAAAATATGAAATTAGTAAAACAAAATGGATACAAACCTCTGAGAAAATTCTATCTACAATCTTATATGTCAATGCATGGTTTCCGTACTTCATAAGATTTTCTTTATCAATAAAGAAATCGTGGTCTGTGTCCAGCTCCGAGAACTTGCAATATATCACATAGAAATGCTCATACGAGAAATAGCTACATAAAATAAAGAAAGTTTAATGTTGCACTTGTTGTAGACCAAGAAAATTCTATAGAAAGAGAGAAGCAAAAAATGTCAAAATTTTAATTTGAACATGTCACCTTAAAACTTTATTAATATCCACTTCATCGTCAGTGTGCCACAGCGAATCTAGTAGATTTCCACGCTTTAGCTCCCTTAGCGTAAGACGGCCACTTCAATTCGATTCAAGCAATAAAATATCCTATATACGCATATCTCGGTGACAAATAATGTTGTATAAGTAGAAGAAAATACAATATGAGGTTCAATATTTCATTTAAATGATGACGGTATGTCATGGATAGCTTGACCATATCTTTCTTGAAATTCTGGTGTGCTCTTTAAGAACTCTAGGCCAGGATGGTTGTCCAAAAGGTCTTGAAGAATCGATTTGAAATCCTCCTAAATTATTATGGAACATTGATTAGAGGACATCTGTGATGAACCAGCAATATGCTTTGTTGAATGAATCCATTTATGAAGTCTTTCACTTCAGACTTATGTTTTGGTAAAGGAGACATACCTTTGTGAGGTAAACATGATTCTGTTGCTTCAAGATTGTGAATACTTGGGTTGCACTGTCCACATTCATCATATTGCTATTCACCCAGAAATCCATAAAGGCATCCCTGGAAGCAAATACCATAATGCAAAATTTAACAGAAAATATTTTTTTGTTCTGCATACTATTACAAGTGTCAACTACCTTTTGACGAATCTAGTGTTCTCCTTGTCGATCATTCCAAAAAGAACAGTGGTAAAGAACGATGGTAGTTTGCAGAGCTCCCTGGTAACCATCCGAAATTCTATTGTGGAATGAAAAGATACAACCAAAAAAAACACGGATAGATATTAGTTGATAGTCTCACGAACAATCTGGCGTGATCAAGATAATCGACAATTTAACGCCCATTTGTGGTTGCGCTTTAAGCCATTTCAAATAAGAAACTTGGGCACAAATTTGAAACAAAATACGATCTATCCTAGAATCTGACACCAGTCACTTATCTAATTAGAATTGCTTCCAGAAAAAATCATCTTATCTTGTGAAATAGAGGAAAATTTTCAGTTCATATTTGTAAAATAACACGAAGACGCATCCCATTTGACGCACCTTGAATCCCAAGGCCATTGGAGTGTCCGGCAAAGAGCTGATCAACTAAAGATATGCATTGCTTCTTGAGCTCATATGGCAGTGGGTGCCCATCTTGAAAATAAAACTGCCAAACAACAGGGACAACACGATTATCTCACTCAACAAAGGTGATGGTGTTTCCCTCGACTGATCGATGGATCGTGGAAATGTTTGTACCTATGGTATGACCTCCTTGATGGCGCGTGTGGCGGCCGGCCGGAATGGGCACACGGAGCGGTTGGGCTGGCCGGCGCCCACCCCGATGGGCCTCCTCGCGAGGCGCAATGACCTCGGCGAGAGTGGCGGCACGGAGGCGCCCCTGCAGCATCATCGACGGCCCCCACCCCCGCCGCTCGCCTTGGCCTTCTATAAGAGGTAGCTGACCGGCGCGACGGTGTCGGGGAGGGTGAGCCAGTGCGCGAAGAGGTAGTCGAGGACACCACGGAGCGCGGGAGCCCCTAGCGCGGGTATCTCCGGTGGTAGCTGCAAGACGTCCACTTGTAGTGCCACCGCCGCGGCGCTCAGATCCGCCGCCGCCTCCATCCCTTACTCGCTCACTCGATCCGATCCGCTTGAGCAGCGCAATGGTTTTTTTCGTGCGTGCGCTGGGTGGGACTTTTTCCCCTGCGGAGGTGACGGGTTGGAGGAAAAGGGAGGCGGTAGAGGAGGGAAAGGGAGGGGGCGCCGGGGAAGAGAGAGAGGGAGAGGGAGAGGGGAGAGGGGGTTGGAGGACAGGAAGCGAGGCGGCGGGGGAGGAAGAACTACTTTCGTGAGTGGGAGGTTTGGGAGGTAGGTTGCTCTCAGCGTGAGTGATTCATTGCGAGGTGATCAGAGCCGTCGGATGATCGTCGATCGCACGGACGCGAACGATGGTGGGAGGACGGACCACGGTAAACTTCTTCTTTTAAGTAGTAGAGAATAGAAGTAACTCATGTAAGTTCCTATGCCCCCCTTTGACTGTGGACATGGCTGTTTGAACAGTTTATACTCTATAGAGACTGTACATTTTATCGACAAGAGATAATCGTCTTGATATGTACACACGTTTTCTTAGACATGTGAATCAAGAGGAGATTATCATAAATCCTTTGCAATGCATCTCTCAGTATTAGTTACACCCACTTAGGTTTCATGTGAGAATGGTTACACCCACACAGCGGCGTCAACCATTACCCAGACCCCCTCTTGCGCCACACGGTGACTTTCGTCGGCACGACATTGTGGGTCCTCCAATGGTGCAACTCACACTGGTGGATACAAATTAGTTAGCCAGGTCGACACCATTATTAGACTCATGGTTGCATTGTTTTATATTGGGAGGTCATGACAGGATTAAGTCTTTAAAGTCATCTGGGCGGTTCACACTGCATTCTAACATTCCACGGGCTACATCAGCAACCACCGTCATACCATCCACCCAGATGTATTAACCACAAGTTATTAGGGTTTTGAGAAGAAAAAACTACCTTATCTCAAATACGCCAGTCATTTACCCTCAATGACTGCCCAAAACAAAGTTCATGATTTTAAAGATGATGATTAGGACAATTACTACCTCGGTACTTAAACAAGACTATAGCATGTCACTCAAGTACAACCTATAACTGATAAGTTACCATAAAATTACTAGGATGACAGGGATTAAGGGATTCAATTGTCAAATGATGGTATAATAATTAATTAATTATCGAATTGGTATTTAACTACCTTAAGATTTAACATACTTTTGCATAAGGAATAAAAGCATGTAGTTTGATATTTTAAAGGAATATAGATTTACATAAAATGTAGATTCAATGTGATCAAAGTATTGACTCACTTGGGTCTAAGGCAAGAGGGTTTTCCGCTTCTTCGAACTCTACTCGGACGATCGCGTCGGAAAAGAACAAACGAGCAAGCAAAACAATTAAATACTAAAGAAATAACAAATGAACTCCAAATAGAACAAAGCTACTACTATTAGAAAGATACTGGATTTATAAATTATTAGAAAAAAATTTCATTTGAATCGGAGCTAAAATGATGGAGAACGGTACCTCTGAAGTTTGAGTTTGAAATAAAACAAGAAAAGACAAGGAGAGAGAGCTTCTCTCTCTAACATGCGAGACCCAATGCGCAGTGGTTCGGTCCACAGCACAGCGCACAAACCAAGTCTAGAGGCACAGAGCACATATCCACTGAGGCTTTGACTGCCATTTAACACTCCAGGCCCACTGGCCATTAAGTCTCAGGAGACCAACTAAGTTAATGAACTTACCCTAAGACTCACGGGTCCAAATGGCAATGACTCACCGAAGCATTAAACCAACCAATTAATCATTAGCTAACCCTAATGACCAATACACGGTTGATTGAATGTGAGCTACATGCGTTGTCCCGACTCATGAGCTCGGACAACCGAGGAGCTCCAGGGGTGAGCTTCTGGCCAAGCTCGTCGTCGGCAGAGGGAAACATGGCGGCAGGCGGGAATGCCAACAATGGAACTGTGGAAGCATCCCGGTATTAAGGGTACTAGCGGCGAGGCCAGCGATGGCTCACCGCAGTGGCGCGACGGCAAGGCATGCCAGCGATGCCACGGTTGTGGTGGATAAGGCGACCCAGCGGCGTTCTAAACCAACAAGCTGGTGCACAAGCACTTACAAGGCTCAAGGAGCTTACCAGAGTGAAGAGGAGAGCCGAAGATGGGCGGAAGAGTGCTGGTGACGGAGAGCAAGGACAGCGGTGAGAATTTTGCACAGAGGGCTTGACGGAGAGGACGAGGTGGCTTGGCGAAGCTTGGGGCATCCATAGGAAGTCCACGCGATGCTCTAGGAGAAGGCAATCGTCGAGACGCCGCGACGACCAATGGCAGTGGAAGGCGGTGAAGACGACTAGAGGGAAGGAAGAGTGAGAGTCCGCAGTCCCTACGGTCCAAAGCAGAAATTATGAGGAGGAAGAGATCACTATCTCCTAGAACATGAGCTAAAGCAGATGGCCATGATGGGGAATGCCCACCGGAGCAATGAGATGGCAGGGCAGCGCGGCGGTCGAATAAGGAGATCGGGTGCTTCGGGTGGAAACAGCGAGGGAGAGGAAAGGGGAGGGAAATGCTGGGTGGCCGAGGGCTCTTATAGCCGAAGAGGGAGGATGGAACCGTTGGGCAAGACTTGGCGGCATGCGGTCTCGAGGCGGCGTGGTGTCAGGGAGCAACGCAGTGGGAGCTAGGCCGGGGGCGCGCGCACAGACACACGGAAAAGAGGGGAAGCCAGGTGGTAGAGAGAGGGGGAGGAGCATGGTGAGGCACGGGTGGCGTGCTGGCGCAGTAGGCGAGGCGTCGGCAGGGGTGGGGGAGCCGGGATGGGACGCTGACGCGGGAGGCACACATCGGCCGTGCTCTAGTGCGGGCAAGGGGTGACCAGGCCTAGGAGGGGTAGGGAAGCAGGGGGTTGGGCTGAGCCTAGGGGAAACTTTTGAAAACACTAAAGAGGTAATTGAACATAAGGTACGTGCTTATGCTTCAATTCGTTTTGAATTGAGCTTTTGAAGAAGTTTTGAATTACACACTTAACTTAAATTAAGTTTTTGAAACTCCAAAACAAACTTAGACCATCCCAAAATGGGATGTTACGGAGAGGGCTTGTCGACGGTGAACCGAGCTGGTGGCGAGTAGCTTCATGCGGAGAGCTCGGGGCAGCTTGGGGAAGGTTGATAATGTCGTCAGAGTGCTCCTGGTGTAGAGAATCAGCTCATGGTGGGGCGAAGCTCCAGCGGTGACTGCAGTGGTGAAAATAGCCAGAGATGGGGAAGAAGGAGTCACCGACGAGTTCCTGTAGACCAAAGGAGCAATTAATTGAGGGGAAAGACTCCTTGGGCTCTGGAACATGAGATGATGCAAGTGGCGCGAAGAGAAACCCTTCAGGGCAACGAAAATGTTGGTGGTGGCACGGCGGCCAGAACGGAGCTCAAGCTCTCCTCGCATTTGCGCTCACTCGAGGAGAGGAGAAGGTGGTGGAATGAGGGGAATGGTGAGGAAAGTGTAACATCCCAATTTTGGGCTTGTGTTTCAAATGTAAGAAAATGAGTAGAAATTAAAACTTTTTCTTACATCATGTGTTTCATGTTTGTATTGGACAAGTATTGTACAAGACTTATGGAAATGCAAAGTCACAAGTCTTTTGATCCAAATCTTGTTCCTTCAAAAACAATCTTGTCAAACCTTTTGATCATCCTCTGGAGATATTTTTCCTAAGTTCTTGGGATGGTATGTGACCCCTCTGAAAAATTTCACAATTTTTAGAGGTGGTTTGAATATTTTGGAGGGTAGTCAAACCTGTTTGACTCTCAGTCAAACCTAAAACCAGTACCTTGTAGAATTTTTGGAGAAAAATACAATGCATAAAAACCTCTGCAAATTTTACACAAGGTCAATGTCTCAGGCAGCAAGCTCCTGTAAAAATTTCAGAATTTTTGGAGTTATTTTGCTACCCCAAATAAATCCCCAAAAGTCTCAACATATTTAAAACCTAAAACCTGGTTCACTGTTCCTTGGGTTCGAGTCGGGCTCGAGTCCGAGCCACTTGACTCGGTCGAACCACCTAGCTGCACCGAGCCGCATTTTAAAACGTGCGTGCGATATCGGCCGTTGGATTCAAATCGCTCGGCCCACGTTCGTGTGAGCATTCGGACCCTCCGGTTGCATTAACCAATTGGGACCGTTGGATCCCAATCCAACCGTCCAGATTTCCGTAAGCAATCGGATCGTCGTGAGCTCTTTAAATCGCAGCCGTCCATCTAAAATCCAACGGCCGTGGTTGCTTTCTCGTTCTTCTTCCTCCTCTGTCCCGCCGAAGCTGCGCGACAATGGCGAAAAGAGAGAGCGCGGGCGGCTTTGATGTGTCACCTCAAGTTTGCTTTCGTCAACGTCTCTGCGGGGCATTTAATGCGCACTGTGCTTTCTCCTCCATTGTCACCATGCTCACTTGCTCCCGTCATTTCTTGGTCCATGACCGTAGCATGAACCGAGCCCACCATGGACTCGGGTTCTTGCTCGAAACCCTAATCCCTTCCCTATATATTGCCCCTCTAGGTCCTCCCAGTGATCCTTTACACCACACCTAGCTCCTCTCGTGTTTGAGCTCAAAACCATCTCAAATCTTCAATCCACCATTGTTGACCCGAGGGCTCCAATGGCGGCCTTGGTGTCCAAAGTGGTTCATCTTCAACCTTTCTTGCACCCTTTGAACTCCTCAACCTTCTTTATACTTCCCGACTCGATTTTGGGTTGCATTCACAGAATCACTCAATTTTAAGTTTGGAGATTTTCGGTTGGTTTCACCCCTTTCTTCTCCAACTCGGTAAGTGGTTCCTTTGCAATTAATTGCTTTGGAGCCTCTTTGAGCTATAATGAAGTGTGGTGATGATTTGGTTCCACTCATTTTGCTCGTAACCTCATCTTCCACTTCATCTTCTTCGCTCCGTGGACTTCATCGTGTTCAAGTCTTCCCGCCATATTTGGAGCTCCTCTCGGTTAAGGTAGCTTCTATATAGTCCCTAGCGATCGTGGCACTCGCTTCCTTGGACCGCAATGAGCATCTTACTATTTTCGTGTTTTGCCGTGTCGCCCCCTTCTTTGTTTTCCGGCCACGGCTGCCTGCACCTCCACCGCCGCGAGGTCATCATTGTTGGGTCCGCAACACTATTGCGAACCCATTTTGATAGTTTGTGGGCGCCGCCGCGACCGGAGTCGCCGGCGACAAGCCGTGAAAGCCACTCGGGTTTTGTCAGTTGAGAAGCTCCCATTTTCGTCGGATTATTAGAGCACAGTAATTGCCTAATCATTGTTAATCATTGGATGTCATTAATGTGTCGTAATCTGGCCTAATGTCTGACTGACATGTGGGTCCAGCCCCCTTAAATCACCCGCTGGCGGTTATCTGTGCGTTTAGGCATCATTAATGTTAACCTTAGGTTAATTAAGTGTCGGCGTTTATTAGTCGTCGGGATGTCCTCGTAAGCGCGCGGGTGGGCCCATTAGCTTAGCGCCGAAAATCAGAAGTCATTAGGGTTGATTTTGGGTTTATTTATTGCTAATCATTGTTAGCAATAAATGTGTCCGGAATTACCTTTTTGGGTCACTGACGTGTGGGCCCTCTGTCCCTAAATCACCACTGTTCAAAATCATTAGGGCACATTGATTGCTAATCATCATTAATCATTGGTCATTAGTAATTAATTAGCTGTCCTAAAAACCTCCTTTAAGTCACTGCCAGGTGGGTCCACATGCACTGTGCACGTGTGTTAACCCTCGCATGTGTGACTCTCAGTCACTGACATGCGGCCCCACGTGTCAGCACTCCTGTTTGTACTTCGATCTTGGACCACCGTCCATTTTGCGATCTGCGGCCTAAATTTTGTATGCGTTCGGACCCTCCGGTTCCCCTCATCATTCTTGGCCGTCCATCACTTGATCTGCGCCCGATCGTGTGTGCAATCGGACCTTCCGACCGAGGCGTGATCGGAGCCGCTCATCCTTAGATCTGCGATGCGTGGATCGTCGAGGCAACCGCACCGTCCGGTTGCATCCTTCCTCGTGAGCCGTTGGATCTTGATCCAACGGTGGCTCTCGTTATGAATCGCGCGCGCGCTGTTCTCCGCGCGTGTGGCTCGTTGGATATTGCATCAACGGCCCACGGCGCCCACGTCGTTATTTTCGTTGGGTTGGTTTTATTTCGTAAGTATTTATTTATCAACCGAAAATTGTATCAAAACTTTAGAAATTCATAACTAATTCAAGATAAATCCTTTTACATGAAACCAATCGCAATAAATTTGTATTTCACTAAAGTTTAATATAAAAATGCTTTTAGCTATGCTTCGTAGTAGAAAATTCTGTAATCTTTAATAGCTTGTTTTCTGTTATTTTTATATATTCCGAATTGTATTAAAACTTGGAAAATGCATATCTTTTCTCGTATATCGCTAATTGAATGATTTTAACTTTGATAAATTTGTTATTAACTAAACTTTAATCTAAAAATGGTGGTAGGCCTAAATCAGACACTAAAAATATGTTAATAGATTTAACCTTATTAGTAGCAATAAAAATTCATTTAATGATGTAATGGACACCAGTAATTCCTGTAAATCCTAAAAATAGAAATTTGATGTTAGAAATCCTCTGTTATCATACTATAATGTGAAATGGGTTTTGCACATGTTTATATTTCGAAAGTGCATTATGCTAGTTTTGCATCCTAGAAAATCATAACTAAATCATTTTAACTCCAATTAAGATGAAACCACTTGTATTAGCCTTAAAATGTCAGAGCAACCTATCATAAAATTTTCAAGTCCAGAAACCTCTAGAAAATATTTTTGCTACATGACTTATTATGGCCGAAAATAAGTTTTTAGGTAATATCTTTTGCACCACAAATCCAAATTAGGTTTTTCCAGTTTCTATGTCTAGGTATATTCGTATTCTACCTTATGTATAAATTTTGTCGCAATTGGATAATTTTTGCTTGCTCGTTTGTTAAAGTGTGGCTCGTCTTATTGGTTGTTCTTGGTTCTTTTTGCCTTTCGCTTAGGGTTCGACATTTGCGGTAACCCCGAGAACGACCCTCCACAACAGTGTGAGCAACAGCAAGAAGGCAAGCAGTTTGATCATGTTAATCCCAGTATTTTAAGTATTTATGTTGATTACAACTTCTATGTATGCATTGCTACTTTGTGTTAATAGTTGGCCTAGTAGATGCATTTCCTTAGCAAATGATTATCCTCTACTACCATGAGCCTAGGTTACTTGTTGTGATTTAGAGTTCATGGATGGGCTCTTGTCACTTAGTAGTTGCGAATTAATTGCTTAGCCATGCTTAGTTTCCGGTAGAAACGGGCGGTTATCGACTTGTCGATAACCTTGATCACATAAAACTTATTATGGATTATGATTTCCACCTTGTGCCATGTCTACTTATGAAAACTAAAACTGAAAACAAAATGATTTAGACTTGGGCACAATGGTACGATGGTGTGATTTTTGGTGTGGATCGAATGGTGCCCGGTCAACAAGGACCGAACATCTTGTTACACTAAACCAAGCATTTTAGCGTGCTAACCACATTAGAGGGTATGGGACCTCTCTTGACTTAGTACTTTGGCGTGTATTGGCTCCAGTCGCAGGAGTCGCAGGAGGGATGGTGTTGGGAGCATTGTAGTGTCCGAAAGACTTCACCCGTGATGGGATTTGTTGTCTTCGCTTGCAATGTAAGCATATGGGTTTCTATCCATATGAGCGGCTCGTAGTTAATACACAAGATTGGAAATGTCTCAGGACTTAGCGTGCCGGCATACCTTCTGTAGTGTGCTTTGTGGCTTGAAGGCGGTCCAAGTGTGGGTACATTGGTACACCTGCAGGTTAAAACTATTCGAATAGCCTCGTCCTAGGTTATGGACACGCTGGCAAGGTCTTTCAAGAGTTAGACTACAACCTTTTAAATTAAAACTTGATGGGTGGTACGAATCGGGATTCGTGCTATGTTGTGGTGGCTATTGGGATAGTCGCCTGTGTGGTTACTTGTATGAACCTTTACTTCATCTGTTACTTTGAAAATAAGCAGATTTGCAAACTTGCTTTCAAAATGTATTACATTATTGCAAATAAAGTTGGCTTCATGCAAATGAGACATACAACCTCCACCTAAATAAGCTTGCATGTAGTTTATGAATAGGTCCGCTATTCCACACGTCGATCTTGCGGTACAAAGACAATCTTTGTACTCGGTTGCTACGCTTAATTGTTTTGTTGCAGAGGAAGAAGGTGAGCTGAGGGGCCTCACTTTTGTGAGTCGTGTTGTGGTAGCTATGGGCGACTAGCTTGGCGCCCGGTCGGTTGCCTTGTGGGTGTATGGCTAGCCTGGTCGACTTTTGTTCTAGCCATCTTATGGCACCTTTGCTTCCTGTCTTTCTTGTATATTGTTCTATTTGGCCTGGCCGGCCCTTTGTAATAACTTTACTTTATGTATGTCGTTGTTGAACTTAGTGATGTATGTGTATGGAATTGATGTGTAATTTTGTGATGATGTGCATATGCTGCAATTCTGGGAAGCATATGTCCATCGAGGCTTAGAATGTTTAATTAGTAATGCCAGAACCATTTGGAGGTTAAGTGTTACTAGTTAAATATTCCGGGTCCTCACAGAAAGGAAGAGAGGAGGCTCAGGCATCCTTCTTATACACGATGGGGTAGAGAAACTCACGAGGGAGGGAGTTGCCTGTGGGCAAAGGTGGTGATGTTCTCGGAGACGCTGACGAAGACATGGGTAGGGATGGGTGAACTAGGGCAGGCATGAGCGAGCGGAGGTGACGGGGGCGATTGGACGGCGAAACCAGGGGCAGTGCGGCCAAAATAGTGGGTGCACGGTGACGCGCTCGCGAGCGGGGTGGAGCTCGCGTGCGCTGGCAAGACTGAGCTGAGGTGGAAAACAAGTCCTGGCGGCGGGGCTTATTGTCAGGGACAGAGAGAGAGGCTTAGGTTAGTGTTTTGGATTTAAGGCTGATTTGTTTTCTAAATTTTTACAACGAGCAAACGACCTCCAAATTTTATGAAACTTTTTGTGAGAGCACCTCATCTAATGTAGTTCCTTATGTAAAAATCTTAGAAGTTTATCTCTTCTGTGATTTTCTATAAAATTCATCTAAGTTGTTTTAATAAAAAATTTCCCTGAGCCATTATGCTCAAAATAATTCACTCAACTATTTTTATTTTATTTTAAGAAAATTTCCTTTAAGTGCATGTTTGTTTGCATTTTAGTATTTGATTTTAAACAAAAGTTCATATTTCAAACATGGGTAGATTTGTATATACAAAAATGATCAAAGTGATTTTCCTAATGTATTTATATTATGTATTCCTAAAATGTGGATTTTGGGATGTTACAGTTATATTGGTTTGGTGCCTCAACCGACAGGGTTGCACCTAATACGACAGAACAATTTTTATTAATTAACCTTTTAATATTATTTTAAAATAACCTCACCATGACTTGTTTTTAAAAAATGACCTTGTCTAACTCATATGCAGGCTACTATTAATGCAGTATTGTCAAACATATTTTGTTTACTGAATGGTAAATTATCTTGTCTAACTCATATGCAGGCTACTATCAATGCAGTGTTGTCAGACATTCGGTTGAGCTGTGAGATATCTGATTCAGATATATGTATACGTTGCATAAGGAGGAAATCACCTGGTAGCAATGGAGATAGAAGTTTGAAGGGTAAGTGTACTAAAAGACATAGAAATGACAATACCCATCCAATGCAATAGCCAAAAGTGCGTTCTTCTAGTCTTTGAATCATAGGCCTAAATGCCATGTCTTTTAACTCAGAGTCCTTATCATTGTCAGTGTACATGTAAGTACAATGTCATGTGTTTCTTCAGGAGAAAAAAACGAATTCATGTATATACACAAAATATTTCCGATGCTTCAAAATCGAGTTGAATTTTCATTACCATTGCTTTAATTTTTTTAAAGGATGCTTCCCTATTTTCTTTGGAAAATTTTTTTATACGCCATTGCAAATGTTCCAGATCCCTAATCTACCATTGCAAAGTTACATCTCCCTCACAGACCAATACCACTGTAAAGTTGAAACCATACCCATTTATGTCATTGCCATCACCTGCGTTAAATTTTTTCCTTCAACGTTTTCTGAAATACACTCATTTCTTTCTTATCCTTCCTCATTTTTTTTTCTTCCCTTCCTGCTTATCTCTCTCCTCCAGTTCACCCAATGCTCGCCACCTCTCTCTGCCTGCGCGGTCACTGTTGCCCTGGCCGGTGGGCGAGCTACTCCACCTATGCTGCCCTTCCTCCCTCACTCTCTCCTTCTCCCTTCCTCCCTCTCTTATTCCTCTCCGTCTTTCCCTTGTGCGCTGGACCTGATCTGGAACCAGCAGCCGACATCGATGCCTTTGTCGTCTTCTTCATGGTCGCCGGTGTACCCTCTTTGCCATCTCATATTTGGCTCCGACGATCCAGTGATGCCACTCCCGATTCACCGCCGTCCAGCCGGATCTCTACCGACCTGAGCTACGCTGCCACCATGGGCGAGCTTGCGCAAGCGCGCCACCACCTTGTCTTGGTGTTGTCTTTGCTGTCGATCCTCACAACGCCTCGTCGTCACCGTTGGCATCAACATCGCCACTTGTGCCTCGAAGTCACCGATTACCACACGTCGTCTCTCCCGCACCCACGTCCTTCACCGAGTTAGCATCGCCTCTCCCTCTAGTGCCTCTATGCCAAGGCGTCACCATGGACTCTGACATCCTCTTCCTCCCCTGGTGTCCTTCTCCATCTCCGGCGTGGATTGAGTAGGCGGTGGTGTCCTTCTCCACCCAGTCGTAGGTCCACCTGGTGACCATCTCCATTTCATCAATGTGAGACTGAGCGGCAGTTGCGTCCCTTGGCCGCGAAGGCCCGCTCACGACTAGAGGAGGCTAAGAGATAGTAAGAAGAGGGAGTGGGAAGAAGAAGAAGACAACAATGGCAAAATGGTATTTGTAGAGCCATTTCACAGCTTGACTGGTCAACAATGACACAAAAGGGTAATGTTTCGATTTTGCAGTGGCATATGAGGGGGAAGTCATTTTACAATGGCTGATAGGGATCTGAAATATTTGCAGTGGCATATATTTTTTTTCATTTTGTTTTTATTAGTTCATAATAAATCATAAGGACACAGCTACTTAAAATCGTGTATAGCTCACACTAAGCTCAACTAGAGCTACTCGAAGGAAGTCCTTTGCTCACAGAACTCTGCAGCTGCCCCTTGGGTGGGTGTCACTCTGTAGCTGCCTTTTCACTTTTCAAAGCTTGTGTGGAGCTTAAACGAATGGGAACACCATGGAACGCATGGTTTATATTCAAAAGGCCTGAATAACCTTAGAAATGAATAGATTATTTTCTTTATAGATCTAGCAGTTGGTAAGGACTCTTGTGTGATGTGTTTGAGACAAATATCGCTTCTTGAGCTAGCTTGTCGGTAGGCTGCAAGTCAAGTCGTGCACATTCAGTAATTTATTCAGTGTCATCGCAACATTTGCGAGTTGCAAAATGCCATTGTGAAGAGATCGAGCTAACAAATGCCATCACAAAAAAATCCTGCGAAATGACATCACCGTCCATTTCCCGTTAGTTGTGTGCGAAATGACATTCCTGTCCTTGCCCCATCTCTTCTGTCCTTAGTGTTCTTCCTCTTTCACCCGAGCTAGCCATGGCGAATCGTAGATCCGAATGCTATAGTGAGTGGAGGTCGCATCATGCAAGCATGGCGTGGACACCGGCCGTGCAGAGTCACCGTGGCACACGTCTTCTCTTGGAGCACAGGAAGGTAAAGTGTAACACCCCGATTTTTAGAATCGAGATGTTAATATTTAATTTGACGATCTTTTAAATATTTGACTAAGTTTTAAAATTTTCCATGCTTTAGTAAAAGGTTTCTTTTAACAAAATAAATTAAAAAAATAAATTGAATTGTTTGGAAAGACTGACTTTAAATTTAATTATTTTGATTTCTTGTTTTAGCATGCATGTCATTTTCGCAAGCGGTTCCCGCATGCAAGGTCTTTTGAGTGAGTTGGAAAAAGATGAGGGAGAAATACACTGCTATTATCTCCACTGCTCTGCCTATTGTTTTGCCCTAGCCAAACAGCTCCTTCACTACACTCTGCCAATTCTTTGTGCCAGCCAAACCATGCCCCTACCCACGCCTCACCTCTAGTTAATTCTTCACCCAATAGTCAAAGTCCCAATGCTAATTCATTTCTCAAACAGAGCACTACACGAACCATTCCCAAGCCATTCTTTGCTCCCAGCTCATTGCCATTTGCTGTCCCATCCGAACTATGCTTCACTGCCATTTGTTTTAGTCTCTCCCTCAGCACACAACACCAACTAACCACCCTCATTCTTTTCCTCCCCATATTGCTTTCTTCTTCCTCCAGAACTCCCACCTCCATTTCTATCTCACACAAGAACTCAAGCTTCACTTCCTCCTCTAAATCTCCACCATGAAACTCCAATCTCTCATTGCATGACATGCCATCACATCCCTATTTTAATAAATAGAATTATTATGCATTCATGAGCATCCATTGTGTTTTTGAAGCAATTGCATTAATTTCTTGCACTTCAAAAATCTTAATCACAAGATTAAACTTTAACCTAAAGCAACTCCCCAAAAGAAAACAGGAATAAAAACATGTAATAATCTCTGGAAAATAATTTATTCAAATACTATAATTTTTATCAGGAATTAATATAATTTTTACCAAAATTTTGGAACTTATTTCAACCCATAGAAAATTCAAACTCAATTCAATAACCTATTCTAGGTTTGAATTAAAACTAAGCATTTAAATCTTTAGCAGTGAGGTTTAAGATTTCATTTGAGAACTAGGATGTCCCGGGAATCTCTCTGAAAATTTTTAGATTTTTAGGAATTTGTTTGCTATTTTATCTAGCTCGGTCAAAGTTGGAAAGTTTGGTTAAAAAAAATAGTCAAACAAAGTGGCGAATCGAACCAGTTCGATCGGACCCGACTGCACGTTCGGACGGTTTGAACATCATTGACCCGAGCCAATTGACTGGACTGAACCAACTAGCTACACTAGTCCGAACCATCCTCCGACTTGCGCGTGCTTGAGACACTAACAAAGCGAGCCCGCTGGCCAGCTCTCTCTTCCACCTTGGGCAGGGCGCGCGCAGGATGCCAATGCCACGCGACCGTAATGCCTTGATGTAACATCCCAATTTTCTGCGCCTTAAAAATCATTTGAATAGTTAGTAGGAAAAAAGTCACCATTTGGATTTATTTGAATTTAAATTCAAAAGCCTAATATTGGACTTTACACTCAAAAACCTTTAATGTGAATAATCTCAACATGAACATTAGCCAACACTATTTTATTTGGGTTCTATGAGCTCAGATATATTTTCTAGATTTTTCTAGAATTTTTCTGAGTTCATTTGCTATTTTCTATTGCTTATTTGAATTTCTGGTATTTTCTAAAATAGAAAATCTATTTGAAATCTCAGATTTGCTTCGGGCCGAAATCCAAAACCACGGCCCAACTCCCGCACGCGACCCAGCTCGCCCACATGCGCGACCGCCTCATGTGAGTGGACCCCACTGCCGCCTCCTCTCGTCACTCTTTCCTCCCGAGCGCCCCGGTCACCTCCACCGTTCATGTAATATCCCGAGTTTCATTTGAGAGTGCAATACAAATTGAGAGAGAATTAGTGTAATTCTCCGATAGTGCTAGAATTAATTTTTGGAGAGAATAATTAATCGGTAGAAGGTTTTTTGGAAAACGTTTAATCGGGAGATTAGAAGGGGTTTTCGTGTTTTTGGACAACCTGGGCTGGGCTAGAGGCCCATAGGCCCATCTAGTGGCCACCAACATAAAGGGTGGGAAACCCTAATTTTCCCCACTTCTCCCTCTCCTCTCCCCTTTGGCCGCCCCTTTGGCCTCCCTCCCTGCGCCTTGCCTCCTCCCCTCCTGGTCTTTCCTCCATGGTGCTGCCCTCAAGACTTCTTCCCGCTGCGGTGTTGGTCTCCTTCCGTTGCCGGTCTTCGCGAGGATCGGGACGACGATCGTGGGCTGTGGAACAAGAAGAGGAAATCACCACCAACTTCTTCTTCGAGGCTCACTCAGCGTCATCTCCCACGTCGTCAAGGGTAACGATGTGTTCTTGGGATTTCTAGAAGTCTTTCGTTAAGTGAGCGAGTAGTTTTGTTAAATTCCAGTTTGTCCGCGTTTCGTTCAGTTCTGTCCAGTATGTTGGAGGGTTGTTTCGGTTATTTTTAGGCAGAATCTGAAGGTTTGGTCTCCTAGAGATATGTAGGCCTCGTTCTTAAGTTTCAGTGGCCACCAAGTTTACTTGATTCCGAGGTCTGAGTCAAAAGTTATGGATGTTTTAGTACCTGCTGCCAGAAATCTGACGAGAATAAACTGTCTGGTTATTTCCTAAATTTTGAAAGGAAATTGGTCGAAACTGAAAGTTCACCCAACTAGGTTATTGTAGAGGATTCGATGACCTTTTCAGATTGGTAAAGAACGTTCAATTTGGAGTTACCTAATGAAAGTTATGATCTTTTTAATTCTGCTGTTCATTCTGTTGACAGTTTCTGTACTGAAAGTTCAAGCATTTATTAACCCATTAAATTGGCCAAATTGGTTTATCACGTCAACTAGAGTATTGTAGATTAGTCAGTTAAGAAGCTACAGCAATTGGGTTTACCATTTTCGACTTCCAGACATTGAGTTATGTTAATTTCCGTGCTGCTGTCCAGATACAGTTTATGGCAGAAATCGTTGTTTTCAGTTTAGGCTTTGTAAGAATGACTTGAGTCATCGTGAAAGCGGGTAGAACGCCGATTAGTAGTGTTGGGTATATTATGTCCTTGTTGAAATTATTTTACTTGTTTAGGAGGTGAAGCCTCGGGTTTAGAGTATCACCTTTGCCGACTAACGCGTCGATCGCGAAGGCAAGTACATTGCCACCCTTAATGATTGTTATTGATGAATGTTTATATGGTCATGCTGTGATTTTGTATGATACGAGAGAAGATGGATTGTCTATGTTCTTTCATATGTGTTGAATCCATGTTTTGTTATCATGTCTTTCAATATTCAGATTTCATTCTATGCATTCATTATGCATGTTTCATCCACGAAAGTGGATTGCAAGTCCCACCATTCCAGTAGGGGCGTGTTGACATTGTCATGTCCGCCCACGGAGTGGATTTGAAAGACCCATTAATTCCGAATGGGCATGTAAGACCCATTAACTCCAAGATGGGCAATGTTGGACACCCGTATGAAACGTTCTTCATACGGGAAGTGGATCCCGCATTTTTGTTAAGATGCGGGCTTGAGTGAACACCGACGGGTGTTTCACTGGCTATACCGGTATATGCATGTGTGCAGTCCATTCCTTTGATTTTGAGCATTCATATCATGTCTTCATATGTAGTCGGTTGTGATGTGATCGAACTCGATGATGAGTTTGTCTTATTCATATTGAATGATTATCTTATTGATATATGTACTGCCGAGTCATGGACTCACTCTTGCGTTGTTTGTTTATTTTAGGTAACCCCGATGTTGGCTCACTTGGGAGGGAGTAGACACGCACTACTGCTCACATCATCCTATTCATGTTCAAGATTAAATTTAGTTCTATCTTACATTCGTTAATGATGAACTGTAATAATTAAATTATAATTGGTGAAGGAAGGACACCTTCTCCACATTGAGGTTGATTTATTATCGCATATGAACTTTCATTATCAATGAACTGAAATAAATAGATTAGATGGTGAAGGAAGGATACCTTCATCATGTCTTGGTTGTTTTGATACTATCATTAGTTGATTTTATTCGAATTCTTCCGCAATATGGATGTATGTTAGATGTTTTAGGTGACATCTTGGCTTCGAATAGCCGTGGTGTTACAGTTGGTATC
Organism: Ampelocalamus luodianensis; assembly: GCA_036346255.1. NCBI lineage: Eukaryota > Viridiplantae > Streptophyta > Magnoliopsida > Poales > Poaceae > Ampelocalamus > Ampelocalamus luodianensis. Next base: position 34,875,447 of record CM070626.1, on the reverse strand, counting down.
GAGCCGTGTTTAGGTCCGTGGTTAATAGAAGAACATTAAAATGACACATCGTGTACGATGAGGTGGGGATGGAAATTACATTGCTTCCGCATTATCCGTTGTAATGTTTCATTTGTTGAGCAAATGTTGAATTGCTTCGCATCGTTATTCTTGTTGTTAATCTATGATGTGCTATGATATTCAATATCTATAAACTAATACTATGATTGTCATGAGATGATCCTGTATATTCATAATTGAGTATTTCGGTGAAGCGTGATGTTATCGATGATAAGAAGTGGAGGTCGTGGTTGTTACTCGATTCACTGTGTTACACCACTATTCGCTAACGTGGTTAGAGGAGTAGTTACCCGAGTACCATAGTTTCGGTGTTAAGCGTGAGTTGCTTTAGAAAGTTGTTCTCTTTCTTGATTTCGAATTTGGCAATTCTTGTCCTCCGTGGTTGATGAACTTCTCCGGGTTTGTGGTCCATGATAGTTATGGTTTTCCATAGATCCTCTTGGTTCTCTCAAACAATTATTGCTTTTCATCGTTGAGTTGTTTCTACTACTTGTGATCGTTGTCAATTGGCAAGATTGATGTTTTCTTGGTTGCTCCTTCTTTCTCATTGGAAAAGAATGACTCATTTACTCGTTTGATAACTTGGTTAGTGAAGAGTTTTCCGCTGTAAGTTCGTTTGCATGGGGAAAGCTTTGGCTTTATGCGTTTCTTTTAGATTACTTGAGCGTTGAGGTTTGAAGTCTCTCTTTGTCAGTAGTAAGGTGTTAGAATCCTTTTGTGATGTCTTGCCATGCTTAAATTGAGAATTTATAACTAAGCTAATAAATTGTTATGATATGAGTTACCAAGTTGGGTTATTAGCATGGTGCAAATCAACTATTCTTAACTACCATCTATGAAAGTGAAATTGATTAATTTGAAATATCCTTGTATTTGATACATGTCGTATGTTAAATAAAGACTGTCCATATCTGCTCGTAACCTATAGATCTTACATAAGAGCTAGATTTATCTATTTCATGGTATGCTAAAATTGTTGAAACTTGTATAAAGGACCGGATGGGTGCCGTGTATCGATTCGTGAAACCTTGTTTATAGAAAATTATGTTAGTGAATCTTTAATCATGTTTTGAAATGATTTCAACAAAGGTGAAATGTGAGTCTATGTTTATATATGGTTATGTGTTTGCAAATGGAATTAGTACCGTATGTTCATACATGATTAATACAATCATCATTTGTTATTGAGCGCTAAAGAAGGTGTTGAGCAACACCCACAAGTGGAGTAGACGAATTTCGTAAGTAGTCTTTGATAGCGTGCCTTGTGATATCGTTATTGCTTAGCATAATCTTGTTATGATAAATTTGTTTCAACCTTGTGGTTTGTGTTCCCTTTGGGAAGTTTTAGGATGGAGTAATAAAGTTTTATGACTCTTGGTACTAGTGTATGTTGTCGATGTTATTAAATAGTCAAAATGTGAGAATGAGGTTAATTCTGTAGTAATTTGATCACCCATGGTGATATTTTCTAAATGATCAAGTTTCAAGTTTTGTGTTCTTGATCTTTTGGGGTTCAGCTTTATGTGGTAAATGAAGCTTATCGAGTAACGATATGTTACAAAGTTGCAATGGTTCTTCAGTGATGCAAGTGCTTCGATTTTGAATACTTATTTGTTCTTATCTGTTAAGGTTCGATATTCTCTTCTTGCGAGGCTTATGCGTTCAACTGTGGACTCCACTTATGTTCTGTGAGTTCATTGCTTAATTGGTTTCTTATCTTGGTCCCATGTTCAGCAAGTAGTGGTGGATGAGTTTTCTAGTTGGTGAAAATCGTTTCCATTTGTCTCTTCTTTTGAGAAAGAATCAACTCATTCTTCTCACGTGGGTCTTTTGAAGTGTTTTCTAATTGTTGTTGTGAAATTGATGTTAATACCCATAGTAATTTGATCGCCTTGGTGATATCGTTCGATGAGAATAATTCAAGTTTAGCTTTTGTGATATTTTCTTTGAGCTATTGAATCATCTCGTAGCTGAATTTTTTTAAATAAATTAAGGTATTGGATTGTCCTGTTGCTTCTTAAGAGATTTGTGTGATTTAATTTTAAAGGCTCTTTGGTCTGAGTTGACAACGTAAGGTTGCAATCAAAGAAGTTATGTTGGTTCCTTTAAGAGGAGAATAATCGCTTGCTTTTCATGAAATCCGTAATTGGAAATGTTTCGAGTTTGGTGGCTGAGATTATTTGGATCTCATGTTTCGTGTGTAGTTGAATTGTTCGGAACAAATAGGACGTATTGAGGAATTTTATTGGTTCTTATTTAGTCCGTGTGGTTTGGACTAAAGACCTTATCTTGTTCATTGTGGCAAAGCGATGTTAGTCAAAGAATTAATTTCAGTGTTAAAGGAAAGAGTGCAGTAGGAATATTTGAGAATTTGAGTCAAGTTTTGTAACTCGTGGTTATTTGAATTGTTCATAAACTTTTTGCTCTTTTCACTCAAGAGTTGTCGAGTTTCAATCACAATGTCATTTTCTTATTGGTTGTTATTTGCTATTTCCATTTTGAGGTGATGCGTACCCTCCGCTGTGAACTCAACTTTCGTTTTTCCCAGATCTTCATTACCAGATTATTTCTTTTGGTCTCGTGCTCACTGTGAGCAGCAACATTTTCCTGTGTGGTGAAAGTTGTTCTTGTTCGCCTCTTTCTTTTGAGAAAGGATCAACCGTTTTGTGCTATAAAGTTTTACAAATCGTGAGTTGTTAATTGTTTGGTGGTGGTTAAGTGATTGTAGGGGTGAGATTTTGCTACCCAGCTATTGGAGAAGTAATAGAAGATGAGTTGGTTTTGACCTGAACCTCTTGGAGGGAAGTTGATTAAGATGGAATGTATGGTTTCGAAGTAAAATTGTATATTGTTCGACTAAGTAGGACCTATGGTATAGTGTAGTACCAGAACCTTGGTTCATGTTGGAATGTTGGGGATTATCAAATGTATGGAAACCGTAATCAATTTTATAGAGTAACTCTATTGAAAGTATCGTGATATTGTATGAATGATTCCTCATGATGTCAATGAGTGAGTATGTCGGAATTGGGGGAATCTTAGAGATTTAATCCGATGATTTCATTATTTGTTATAAGAGGAATTCGTTGTAGAGGTCTCAGAGGTTAAATTTGGGCTTTCCATTTTCATGCTAAACTTTTGGTCGCCCAAAGATTTGTGTGTAGAGGAGATAGAAAACTGGAGTATTCTGAGTAGTGGAATGATTGGCGATAGAACCCTTTTGATGTAGTTCATGAGCGGGTGTATGAAAATTCGATGTGATATTCTTGAAAGTTGGAGGTGATGAGATTGTATGGGTTTTTAGGTGCTTTGGTGCCTTCTATCAAATTAATGTCATCAGTTGAATGAGTTGTCTAGAGTATTCAGTGGAATCAATAGGGTCTCTCTACAATGGTGTGGAAGATGTATTTTGATTTAAACCTAACTTGAGGATGTTAAATGAAGATGGTTGAGACCGTGTGGTATGCGATGAATTCGAATTCCAAGGTTGGAGAGATGTTTTATTCCAAAAAGTGAAACTAAAGGAAAAAAATTGTCTTCTTGATTAGTGAAGCGTTTTCTTAATTCTTGCTTGAGCTTTGTGCTGTTGACCAATGTCTTTCGTAAGTCGAGTTTGACTCGATTTTGGTATGTGTGGTTCTTATCGGTTCAGGAAGAATAAGGGAAGTTCTGATTTGGGCATTTAAAATGATTCCTCCTTTGGTTTTCGTGACGTTTATTCGCAAACTGCCACTTGGAGGGTGGAAAGGTTTTCGTGATGAAATTCTGATTTCTGGATTTTACTCTTCAGTACCCAGTTGGTAACATCTAGTTGTGACGTGAATCTTTCTTATTCAGATGGTTTTGCCGGTAAAAGAGTTTGCTTAAAAGAATTCGATTGTATGTTTCCTGTTAAAGGAGGTGATCCTTGCTTTAGTGAAGAGTTCGATTGAAAGGTGGAACATGAGTTTCGTGTTCTTCGTGCTTGTCGTGTGGTTGGTTTCAATGGGAAGGTTAACCCAAGGTACATTGGGTTGTTTTCGCTAGTTGGCGATCGCCAGGACTGTCTCGAGTACATGCGCGAGTACGTAACATCTTGTATGTTCTCGTGTTGAGTGAGTTCTGGGAGATCCGAGTTTGAGATTTCGCTTGCGCCGTGGACCAATGAGTAGGATCTTACCTTCGAGTCTTGTCCAATGAGTGTACCTAGAAATGTCGAGTTGAGGGTTAGTACGCACATCGCTTTACGCCCTTATGTTGTGGTCCCATCGGTTCGAGTGAGGCCACTTGGAAGATGGAGTTTCGTTTGCGTGATCGATATCCGGATTCGCTCAAACGGTGCTTGTTTGTCGTTGTTTCATTCGATCCACGATTTTCTTTCGTAGATTCGTGTTTAGATTCGGCCGAATCCTTTTAAGGGGGTAGAATGTAATATCCCGAGTTTCATTTGAGAGTGCAATACAAATTGAGAGAGAATTAGTGTAATTCTCCGATAGTGCTAGAATTAATTTTTGGAGAGAATAATTAATCGGTAGAAGGTTTCTTTTGGAAAAACGTTTAATCGGGAGATTAGAAAGGGTTTTCGTGTTTTTGGACAACTGGCTCGGGCTAGAGGCCCATAGGCCCATCTAGTGGCCACCAACATAAAGGGTGGGAAACCCTAATTTTCCCCACTTCTCCCTCTCCTCTCCCCTTTGGCCGCCGCCCCTTGGCCTCCCCCTCCTGCGCCTTGCCTCCTCCCTCCCTGGTCTTTCCTCCATGGTGCTGCCCTCAAGACTTCTTCCCGCTGCGGTGTTGGTCTCCTTCCGTTGCCGGTCTTCGCGAGGATCGGGACGACGATCGTGGGCTGTGGAACAAGAAGAGGAAATCACCACCAACTTCTTCTTCGAGGCTCACTCAGCGCCATCTCCCACGTCGTCAAGGGTAACGATGTGTTCTTGGGATTTCTAGAAGTCTTTCGTTAAGTGAGCGAGTAGTTTTGTTAAATTCCAGTCTATCCGCGTTTCGCTCAGTTCTGTCCAGTATGTTGGAGGGTTGTTTCGGTTATTTTTGGCAGAATCTGAAGGTTTGGTCTCCTAGCGATATGTAGGCCTCGTTCTTAAGTTTCAGTGGCCACCAAGTTTACTTGATTCCGAGGTCTGAGTCAAAAGTTATGGATGTTTTAGTACCTACTGCCAGAAATCTGACGAGAATAAACTGTCTGGTTATTTCCTAAATTTTGAAAGGAAATTGGTCGAAACTGAAAGTTCACCCAACTAGGTTATTGTAGAGGATTCGATGACCTTTTCATATTGGTAAAGAACGTTCAATTTGGAGTTACCTAATGAAAGTTATGATCTTTTAATTCTGCTGTTCATTCTGTTGACAGTTTCTGTACTGAAAGTTCAAGCATTTATTAACCCATTAAATTGGCCAAATTGGTTTATCACGTCAACTAGAGTATTGTAGATTAGTCAGTTAAGAAGCTACAGAAATTAGGTTTACCATTTTTTGACTTCCAGACATTGAGTTATGTTAATTTCCGTGCTGCTGTCCAGATACAGTTTATGGCAGAAATCGTTGTTTTCAGTTTAGGCTTTGTAAGAATGACTTGAGTCATCGTGAAAGCGAGGTAGAACGCCGATTAGTAGTGTTGGGTATATTATGTCCTTATTGAAATTATTTTACTTGTTTAGGAGGTGAAGCCTCGGGTTTAGAGTATCACCTTTGCCGACTAACGCGTCAGATCGCGGAAGGCAAGTACATTGCCACCCTTAATGATTGTTATTGATGAATGTTTATATGGTCATGCTGTGATTTTGTATGATACGAGAGAAGATGGATTGTCTATGTTCTTTCATATGTGTTGAATCCATGTTTTGTTATCATGTCTTTCAATATTCGTATTTCATTCTATGCATTCATTATGCATGTTTCATCCACGAAAGTGGATTGCAAGTCCCACCATTCCAGTGGGCGGTGTTGGACATTGTCATGTCCCGCCCACGGAGTGGATTTGAAAGACCCATTAATTCCGAATGGGCATGTAAGACCCATTAACTCCAAGATGGGCAATGTTGAACACCCGTATGAAACGTTCTTCATACGGAAGTGGATCCCGCATTTTTGTTAAGATGCGGGCTTGAGTGAACACCGACGGTGTTTCACCGCTATACTGGATATGCATGTGTGCATCCATTCCTTTGATTTTGAGCATTCATATCATGTCTTCATATGTAGTCGGTTGTGATGTGATCGAACTCGATGATGAGTTTGTCTTATTCATATTGAATGATTATCTTATTGATATATGTACTTGCCGAGTAATGGACTCACTCTTGCGTTGTTTGTTTATTTTAGGTAACCCCGATGTTGGCTCACTTGGGAGGAGTAGACACGCACTACTGCTCAAATCATCCTATTCATGTTCAAGATTAAATTTAGTTCTATCTTACATTCGTTAATGATGAACTGTAATAATTAAATTATAATTGGTGAAGGAAGGACACCTTCTCCACATTGAGGTTGATTTATTACTGCATATGAACTTTCATTATCAATGAACTGAAATAAATAGATTAGATGGTGAAGGAAGGATACCTTCATCATGTCTTGGTTGTTTTGATACTATCATTAGTTGATTTTATTCGAATTCTTCCGCAATATGGATGTATGTTAGATGTTTTAGGTGACATCTTGGCTTCCGAATAGCCAGGGTGTTACAGTTCAATCAAGGATGGACGGCTAGATGCGCGTGATCTATTCGGAGGTCCGAATGTCCCTTTGATTTTGGGCTGTTCGATCAAATCTGGACGGTCAACTCTTTTGGCCCGATCGTGCACGTGCGTGGGCTTTCACTGCCAAGTGGGCCCGCCGCCCACGTCGTCCTCCTCACGCCCGGCTTCGTCTTCATGCGCGGCCGCGCCAGTTCGCCATGCTTTTGAGCTCAAGCCCCGTACGAAAACGCATCTTTTCCAACTAAACCCCTTCTAGAAAACGTTCCAAATTCTATCTCTAACCTCTCCGTACCCGTTTCTGATAAAATCCTATCCCGAATCATATCCTCTCCCCGGATTTCCGAAATTTGTTTCGTGTTCTTCACGGACTCGATTTGGGCATTTCTTATCCCGTGCCGCCCCGGCCCTATAAATAGGTCCCGAGGTTCGCACTGTCCTCCGCAACCCAGAGCCGCCACCCACGTCGCCCCGAGAGCCCTAGCGCCGCCGCAATCGGAGTTTTAGGGTTTTTCACCGTCGATCATTTTCCCCATTTTGCGCCGCCGTCGACGTCGCCCTGCCCTCGTGGTCTACACCACCGTCATCACCGTCGTCTGGGCTACCTCCAGGAGCCTTCGCCGTCGCCAGAACCTCACCGGAACCTCCGTTCGACAAAAGACGAACCTCTCCGCCGCTCAACTCTCACCGCCGGCCATCTCCATCGACCTTGATCACCCAGAGTTCATTCAACAGGTTCGCAATAACCTCAGCTACACGTCGGTACCACTCACCGCCGGTGGATCGCCATTGTTCGCCGTTGTCATCGGTTCCCGAGCACCGCCGCCTGTCGGTCTAACGTGTCACGCCATGTGGCTCGCCACCTCAGCTCCGGTGCCGACGTGTCGTCTCGCGTAGCATCCCCATCACCGCACGTACGCCGAAGTCAAGATCCCGCCGCCAGCCGCTGACGTGTCGCGCCAAGACTGGTCCAGATCAGATCCACGTGGCAGTCCACGATCTCCCGATCCCGAGGCTCGGTGGGCTTAGTCCACCATGAGCTGTGTCTCTGACATGTGGGTCCCATATGTCAGTGTTTTCTTTTAATTTCCGAAATTCGGTGCTGACGTCATGCTTGCGCAATAATCCGATTTTTCTGTTAAGAAATAATTCGGAAAATTCCAGAAAATCCAAATTAGGGTTTCTTTAGATTTTCAATCTTCGAGAGCCTATAACTTTTGCATCCTAACTCTGATTGAGCCCATTCAAATTCCTAAATTTATCTGAATTTGAGCTCTATTTATTTGAGTTTTTTATTTAATTTTTGGAGCTTGTTTTGCCTCTGTTATTTATTTGTTTTGTTTATTTATTTTGTTTGCGAGTAGACGTCGATTCGTCGGGGAATTTTGTTGAAGAAGGAGCACCCCAAGATCAAGACCAGTACATAGACCTTTTTCAAGGCAAGTCATACCTTTGATCATCTTGAACTCAGTTTTCAAATTACTTTGTTTCAAAGTATTGCATTCTAGTTTAATTATCCATTTAAATGTTTTGGGTATAGTTATTATCCAAATTGTTATCACACCTTGGCCTTGTATGTCATAATACCTTGGCACCCTAGATTGGTTTATTAGTTGGTAATATTATAGAACCAACGTGGGTTGGTTAGATGCGAGTTCAATTGCTTAGCCATGCTACGAGTCTCATATTCCATGTGAGTCGCAAATATTAAAGATGACTATGTGACTATGGAACTTTGTGTAAAACTGTGTGCTATGTGTTATTACTTCGTGATGGCATGTGTTGCACTAAAACCAACTGGGTGGGTAAAGGATTTGGACTGAGGCAAGTGGTGGATACTTTGTGGTATGGTGGACTTTGTGAATGAGAATGATAATCTTTGTGATTTAGTTAGAACATGGAAGTCTTCCCTTGGTCAATTAAGGATTTAACTTTGTGCGCCATTGAACTGGGCCTTACTGTACGACCACATGCTTGGTATGGGACGGGCCTAACTTAGTAGGTTATGGATTATTGCCATTGATTACTCAGGTGGTAGGTTAGGCTATGGGTGGAGGTGTGTACTACAAGGTAGTCGCATCACGGGGCGGTTCGCCGTGTCCCTGTCCAGCGGTGTGTGTTATGCCAAAGCGCTTCGTTAGGGTTGGCATAGCGGTTTGTAAGCACATCGGGAGTGTCAATGTTGAGATGAAGTTTCTAAACCGTTTTGTTATGATTAGTGCTTGCTACACTAGTTGTATCGTGTGGGTAAAGTGTACAACCTCTGCAGAGTGTTAATCAATCTATTCGAATAGCCGCGTCCGCGGTCATGGACATGCTCGGGGAATTCACACGAGGGGTAGTTTTCATAAAATATTTGGGATGGGAGCTATGTGACCTCAATCATATGGCTATGTGAAATAATCTGTTTAGCTTTGTGTCTTTGTGGAAAACTAATGTTAAATTAATATTGTCTATTTGTTTTGAATTATGCTTGCAATCTATTATTGTATTTAATTGTAAATGTTGCTTTTATGCAAAAGAGCCACAGAAGCCTTTTCTTTTGGAATAAGCCTACATCTATAAATTGCATTCTGTGGTATGATTTGCGAGTACGGTTGTGTACTCACGCTTGTTATAAAACTTACACCCAAACCTACAGAAGAGGAGGAGTCTTTTCCTGCTTTCGAGGAGGAGATCGCCGAAGGTTGCTGATCGTTAAGGTTTGGCTCCCAGTCGGTTGCCTATGCTGAATTGATGGGATCTCCGCTGGAGTTATTTCTGTTCCGCTGCTGTTTTATTCTCTGTTGGCCCTGCGTGGCTTAATAAGTGTAACCTCGACCATAAGTTCAAAACCCTTATTTGTTACTCAAACTAATCGTTTACTTTATTTATCGCTGGTGTGGATCGATATTTACCTATGTTAACACTATGTGCACTAGCGTGATCCTGGACTAGTGCAGTATACACAGAGGGTTCCAGAATCGTAATTTTGGGTCCTGACACTTGAGCAGCTCTGGTTGACATCGTGGATCTGCCACCCAGCTCCACCTATCCAGTGCTTCACCGTCTAATGCCGTTGCTACCCCGTCATCTTCCCCGGATTAAAAACCCTCCATGCCTCTCAATTCCACACTTCTCTTTTCGGCTAAGGAGAGGGAGGTTTGCTCGAGCTCTTTTCTTCGGTAAAAATACTCACCTCGAGGTCCCTCAGCTCCTCCATTGCTTGCCATTTCCATTTTTGGCTAATATGAGCTCTTGATTTCTTGTGTAGTGCCCAAAACGCCTTTGTGCGATTCCACAGTTCTAGAGCTTACTCTGAAAGACACTATTGTGTCTTCTTCACCTCCAGAAGGTATTATCATTGCTCTTGCGCATCATATCGTGGCCTTAGATATGGTAATGAAAACCCCTCACCTAATTTCAGCAATGCACGATAGGAGCTCGTGGATTAGAAGTTATTTCATTTTTCGATCGAAGAACACCTCTTTGTCTCCCACTCTGTTTTGGTAAGCCCATCCTCGATTGTGTGTTTGGACACTATCTTGTGGTCTTCTTGAAGCTATCTCAACCACTCATTTCATTTCTCTTTCACTAGAATGACCTCTCCACGTGAAGTCGTGCCGCCGCCGTCACCTTCTTCAACGTCGAGCTAGCTCCGACCATCTCCTGTTCTCCTAGTGGCCAGGTAGCCTCACTAGACCCCTTAGATGCTCAGGCACCTGCTTGAATGGACAATGAGGAGCTATAACATTGCATGCCCATTTGCCATAGTTTGTAGCATCACTCCTCTCTAGCTAGTCGCCGGTACAAGCCACCTCAACTGCCGTATCCACCACCAATAGTTGCGTACGGCCATTAGGAACCCGTATCTACCCTTGGTTCACACCGGCGTGGACCACATCACAGGCGGTGAGCTTGGGAACGAACTCAGGAGCATTGTCATACGCTGTCGACGATTGAGTTGTTGATCTTACGAAACAAAATAGAGGAAAATGGCACGAGATTTCTTGGGAGATAATGAGACTACAATTTATTGATATGAACTGGCTATTACAGGAGATGCCTGTGACCAAGCGGTGGACTAATCCTAGTTACACTGAGCGTAATGCTTGTTATGTTACTATATCGGGCTTGAAACATGAATCTAATGTTAATGCCTATGCCTCAATCCGATGTGACTTGATTTGATCCAATTGCCCCTTCTTCCGTTCATGCTCCATCCTTAAATAACTTTTGAAGAGGTGGCAGTTACTCTCGGAGAGACGCCTATTATGAAGCGTTGCGATTGGTCGGAGTGAGGCGAAAGTTCATGTAGTATCAACTGTTCATCGGTTGAGTATCTGTGAGACATTCAACCATGTGATGGTTGTTTGTCAGTGTCTTTGGATCATGAAACGTCGCGTGGCATGGAATATACTGTGAGGCCTCCCGGGATCGGATCCGTTCCAAGCCAACTGGTTACGCCAAAAGCGCAACACTTAACGCGAGACGAGAATGATCCCGAGTGCCCGAATATGCGTCGCATGTTAGCTCCCAAGGATCAGTGGCTAACATGCGCATATCCTAGTACACAACATTGCAATCACATCCATACACAATCGTACAAGAGAAATAGAAACTTTGATACATCTTCAACATATAGAACCTTATGGTCCTAATTTTACATAAGAGGGCCAATCGGCCAAATCGAAATAACAATAACACAAATAAATCGCAGCGAAAGATAAACTTAAAGTAAAAAGGGAATAACCGAGTTGGCATGCCCAAAATCCCACAAGCAACCAACTGGAGTTAGAGCCGTTGCGCCCGTCGTCCTTACCTGATCAAATAGACACTTTTCAAGTACAAAGTTGTACTCGCGAGGCTTTCACAAAAAATAAGGATGCATGGGAGTATCAAAGGAAGGCTACTACACCAGTCAATTTTCGGCATAAAGCAAGTTTTCATTTAGATGAACAATAAGGATTCAAATTGCCATTTGTAAAACATTTAGAAAACATTTTATAATAGTAAGTAATGATCATCAACAGTATAATCTCCAAATATAATCAACACGAACATCCCAAACGTGACACACTTCATTTCTCATCAAAATCAACGCGCGAACCATAGGTTCATGGTACATTTCAGATCTGAACAAACTAACATAATGACATAATGTATTTCCTGTATGTACTAAACAATTATTGTACAAGAGTTATGGAAATACAAAGTCACAAGTCTATTTATTCAAATCTTGATCCTTCAAAAACATTCTTGTTCCATCTTGTGTTAATCTCCTGGAAATAATTTTCCTAAATTCCTGGGTTACTGTGTAACCCCTCTAAAAAATTTCACAATTTTTAGAAATTATTTGAACATTTTGGCGGTCAGTCAAACCAAATTAAATTCTGGTCAAACATTAGACCAGCACCTTGTGGAATTTTTGGAGGAAAATGTATAGCACAAAAACCTCTGCAAAATTTACACAAGGTCAATAGCTCAGCTAGCAAGCTTTTGTAAAAATCTCATAATTTGTGGAGTAAGTTTGCTATCCCAAATAAATCCCCAAACTTCAGATCAGTTCAAAACTCAAAATTCTGGTCTGAGTCTGACTCGGACTCGAGTCACACCCAGCCATTGGACTCGGTCGGGCCAGCCGCCTAGACCTCCTCGGGCTCGATCTCGTGCGCGTGGGTGTTGGGCCCTTGGATTTCAATCCGGCGGTCAGGACCTCCCCGGGACCTCCTCACCCGCATAAGACCTCCTCTGCTCAGGTGATCTGGGACGTCCAGGACCACCCTGAGTGCATCTGGGGCGTCCAGGACCTCCCCCTTGGCTCTGTTCTTCTTCCTCACGACCTCCTGGAGGTCTGGTCGTCATGATTTTTCGCGCGCCCGTGCGTGTGTCAGGGTCAGAGCAGTTGGGAGCAGTGGGCTGTCACCTTTTGGTCCTTCCCAACGTCTCTTTCTGCCACGCATTAATTGTGTCAGAAGCTTTGCCCTAAAGTAGCCATCCTTTCTGCCTTGTCAAATCTAGCAGGCCCATGGCAGGGCATGGATTTTGTTCACAGTAGACTTTTGCCCACACCATTGCCAAGCTTGCAGGTTATGTATAGCCTGAGGCCTCCTCCTCCTTTTGTTTCTCCGTTCTTTGTTGTGCTTGAGCTCCCTCAATGTGAGCTGGTCCTCAAACTCAAGCACCCAAGAACACCACCCTCTATGCCACCATTGTTGGCTTTGGAGCTCATTGAAGGCCTCCGAGCTCCAGTCGTCCCATCAACATTCTTGCCTTCTTCGTTGTCATCTTGATCACCTAGGGCTTGCTCTAACTTAGCTTGGTTCACATTGCAGAGGTGGACAAGTTTGGGAGCCGCACCGTCGTCGGGATCACCTTCTTCCTCGGCCCAAAAACGCTCCACCGCTGGTCTCTCCGATTTCTCTCCGACTTTCCCTACACTCGGGTGAGTTCATTTTAGTCCCTAAGAGCTCTAGGTTTAAGTAGTTAGCTTGTAGCGCCGTGTTCGCTGTTTTGGTTTACCAAAACTTGCACTCTAGCCTATCTCCGGCTCGCCGGCGTTCAAGGCCGTCACCGCCGTCGAGAGTGTCCCTGGTAGGTCCGCGGCGTTATTGTGAGTGTAATGGTGCCCTTGGTCGGCGCCGGCATGGGGACCTCGCCGACGGTGAGCTTATGACCGAACTCGTGTTTTGCCGTGTCGTACTCGGACATGAATCATGGTCTTATGATTAGCATTAATGTTGTCCGAGGTTGCTCATTAATGCTGCCTTGCCAGCAAAACGCGCGTGCCGCTAAGTCCTAAGACCTCCTCGGGTTCATCGTGGCTGTCCACAACCTCCCCAGGTTTAGATCCGAGCCTTTGGCTCCTTTCCGAAAAACATAAGCCTCTGGACCTCCCCCTAGTTTGATCTCAACCGTTTAAGATCACCTCCAAGTAGATCTGTACCGTAGAGGGTTTTCCGTGTATTTTCTTAGTGCGAGGACCTCCCCGCTAAAATCCTGGCCGTTAAAGACCACCGTAGGTTAAATCCCAGCCGTTAGGATCACCCTCCGCCTTGAGGTCCTCTTTGTTAAAGACCACCCCTAGACCACCTCGGGGTCCTCTTGGTAAAAAGCCACCCTGGTCTTTTACAAAGAAAACCCCGCTCAGGACCTCTTAGGCTCAATCCTAGCTGTTCACGACCTCCTCGGATTTAGATCTGAGCGTTAGATCTCCTTTGTAAAATCCTTAGTCTCAGGACCTCCCTCCGCGTCGATCTGGACCGTTCAGGACCTCCCTAGGTCTAATCTGAGTCGTCCAGATCTCCTCCCGTTAAAACCCTATCGCATAGGACCTCCCCGAGTAGATCTTGGCCATCCAAGACCTCCTCATGTAAATCCCAGCCGATCAAGACCTCCCCTTGGAGATCTTGACCGTCTAGGACCTCATCCTTTAGATCCGTAGCTTTAGGACCTCCTCCTCAGGTCTCAACCGTTAGATTTAGATCTAACGGGCTAGACCTCCCTCGCTTGATCGTGACCGTTAAAGACCTCCCTTTGGAGATCTGGACCGTCGAAGACCTCCTCCGTGAGATCTTGGCCGTCCAGACCTCCCTCCGTAGGTTTAACCTTAGGACCAACCCTAGTGCTCAGGACCGCCAGATCTTGATCTGACGGTCACGACCTCTGTTAGGCACGAGGACCTCCTTTGCGTGCGCTGTGCATGCACTGGTCGTGGCCGTTGGATCCAATCTCAACGGTCCGCACCTCCCAGTCGGGAGGAGGTCTTTTGTGCGTAGCCGAGGTCCGTGGCGTGCGATGAAGGATCAACGCCCACGACCTCTCCTTTTCCTTCAGCTCATTTGGACCTCCCGAGCTCACATTTTCTAAGTCTTTTGATGTTTCAAATTTCAAAAGTGTATACCTTTGTCATTTTAACTTCTTTTGAATGATTTCATTGTTGTAGCTCATAGAATATGAACTTTAAATTGACAATGAATTTAGACATCGTTATGTAGTAGAAAATGACTTTAATCGCATGATCTTGTTTAGTAAAAAAATGGTTGTCTAGAAATTCATTGAAAATTTGTAAATGCATAACTTATTCTTTGTAATTCCAAATCGAGCAAACTAAGTTTTGTTAAAACCCACTAGGAATGTCTTGTAATGTAGAATAGGTCTTCTTGTGATCCTTGCCATCGAAATTAATGATTCACTAGTTTTAGAACTTAGAAAAGTCATAACTAATTCATTTCAACTCCAAATTGTGCAAACTCAGTTTTGCTGTTGTTAAGATAACCATATCTACCTACCATAAATATTTTAGATTCCAGATTATTCTAGAAATTTTATTGGGATAGTCACTTCCAGGTGGTTACTTGTAGGTATCTTTACTCGCTGTTATTTTGACAACAAAACAGATTTGCAAACCTACATTTTAAATGTATTACATTATTGCAAATAAAGTTGGCTTTGTGCAAAATGAGACATACAACCTCCACCTAAATAAGCTTGCATGTAGTTTATGAATAGGTCTGCTATTCCACATGTAACATCCCAAGTGTCAGACTTGTGTTTCCAATGTAAGAAAATGAGTAGAAATTAAAACTTTTCCTTACATCATTTATTACCTGTATGTACTAAACATTTATTGTGCATGAGTGATGGAAATACATAGTCACAAGTCCTTGATCCGAATCTTGATGCTTCAAAAACGTTCTTGTTTCATCTTGTGATAATCTCCTGGAAATATTTTTCCTAAATCCCACGGTGGATGTTTGACCCCTCTGAAAAATTTCACAATTTTTAGAAATTGTTTGAATGAGTTTGGAGGCAAGTCAACCCAATTTAAATCTTGGTCAAACCTTGGTCCAGCACCTTATAGAATTTTTGGAGGAAATTGTACTGCACCAAAACCTCTAAAAGTTTTACACAAGGCTTATATCCCTAGTAGCAAGCTCCTGAAAAAAAAATTCAGAATTTTTGAGTCGTTTTGCTATCCCAAATAAATTCCCAAAAGTCCAGCTCACTTTAAAACTCCAAAATCAAAGCTGGTCTGAGTCAGACTCGGGCTCGGGTCAGGCCCGAGTCAGACTCAGCCTTTGGGGCTCGGTCGAGCCGAGTCGCGTTGGGGGCGCGCGCTCTGGCCGTTGGGTCAAAAATCCAAGGCCCACGACCACCCCAGCCTTCTTCTCCCTCTCCTTCTTCTTCCTCGTACCGTTCGTGGCCAACAGCAAGTGGAGGCTTTGTCTTGTCTTTCCATCTCGTCGGCGTCCCCACTGTCAGAGCCATCGTGGGACTCCTGTGCCGCGGTCGTGTCTCCCACTTACCCAATCTTCTCTGTCTGTCCTCGTCGGTTCCTTGATCTGGGCCGCCGCAATTCACCATGGGGGGACCCCTCTCCCTCTCTGTCTCTCTCTGTGCGGTGCTCGTCAGTTTTTATACCACCAAGCACCCCCTCTGGTCTTCGTTTCCTCGCACAATACCCCCCCAGCTTCCCTTCTGGTTGTGGAGCTCAGAACTCCGGAAACACCGAATCCGCCATTTTCGGGACCTTGGAGCTCTTCGTTGTCGTCGGAGCTCTAGTGGTTTTTGAGTCCCCTCTTCACTTCATTTTGGACCCCTGGTCATCGCAGAGCTTTTCCCTAACATGGTTTTGAATGATCTCCTCAGGAGTCGTCGGAATTCAAGTTTTGGAGCTGCGCGGTCCTTAGGGCACTTCGTCGTTCCCAGCTCCGGTGAGTGTCCTCAGTTCAATTCTTTGCTACTGGACCACCCCGTGGTCATCGCGAAGGGATACTGATCACTCTTTTTGCTTTTGCTGGCTCAGGGCACCTGGTCGTCGTCATCTCCTTCACCTCCGGCGTCGGTCTCCGCCGCTGGGTCTTCTCCGAGTACCTCTGGTCCTCCTCTGCACTCTGGTGAGCTCACTTGGGACCAGTAGAGCTTAGGGACTAGCTAGTTTAGCTCGGGGTGAAGCTTTTAGCTGTTTTCGGATTTTGCCGAAAACCACCCTCCGCTCCACTCCGACTCGCCGGCGTTCTAAGCCAGCTCCGCCGTTGAGAATGGTACCCTTAGGTTCGCATTAGTATGGTGCACGTTTTGGTTTATTTGGCTTGCGCCGCCATCGTTTAGATCGCCGGCGACGAGCCGGAGACCTTGACGTCAGGTTCTGTACCCTTGTCGCAAAATCGACAAGTCCTCAGACCTCCTTGGGTTGATCCTAGCCGTTCAAGACCACCCTAGGATTAGATCTGAGCCGTAAGTTATTTTCCGTAAAGCTTAGTCCTAGGACCTTCCTCTCATGTGATCTCGACCGTTAAAGATCACCCCAGTGTAGACCTAAGCCGTTGGATGCGTTCTTTGAAATCCTTAAGCCTCTGGACCTCCCCCTCGTTGGATCTTAGCCGTTTAAGACCACCCCTAGTCAGATCTGTACCGTAGAGGGTTTGCCGTGTAAGATTCTAAGTCCCAGGACCTCCCTAGTTCAATCTCGGCCGTTAAAGACCTCCTGGGATTAGCTCTTAGCCGTTAGATCTGGCTCTGTGTAAAATCTTGCGTGCTAGGACCTCCCCTAGAGTTGATCCTAACCGTCTAGGACCACCCTGGTTAAATCCTAGCCGTTTAGATCTTTTCCCGTGCGCAAAAGACCTCCCTTGGTCATTTTTTTTCAAAGACCACCCTCGGGGTCCTCTTTGTAAAAAGCCGCCCCTGGTCATCTATAAAGACAACCCCCGCTCAGGACCTCCCTTGGCCTGATTTGAGCCGTCCAGATCTCCTCCTGTTGAAGCTCTGTCGTTCAGGACCTCCCCCGTGAGATCTTGACCGTTAAGGACCTCCCCGGGTAGATCTCAACCGTTCAGGACCTCCTAGCGGAGATCTAAGCCGTTGAGATCCCGTCTGTTCAATCGTTGACCTTTAGACCTCCCTAGTGCTCGGGACCGCCAGATCTTGATCTGACGGTCACGACCTCCGTTAGGCGCTAGGACCTCCTTTGTGTGCGCTGTGCATACTGTGAGGACCCCGGTTTATTCGGCTTGTACTGTTTAACCATCCAATTGGTCCTAATAAAGACAAATCAAATAAACCAAGCCTCGAGATATGTATACTTCCCACTGCAGTATACACACCTGTTACAAAATCATGCATCAATTCCATTCATTCACATAGAGCCAAGCAAAAGCAAAGAACTTAAAGACATAGATAAAATAAAGAGAGTTATTACAAAGAGGGGCCACTGCCAAATAACACATAAGTAACTAATTTAAACAATGGAAGCAAAATTGCCATAAGATGGCGATAAACAAAAGCCAATCGGTGTGCCTTTACCCACAAGGCAACCAACCGGACCGCCAAGCTAATCGTCCCAAACAACAGCGCGTAACACACTCACAAAAGTGAGGCCCTTGGGGCTCACCTTCTTCCTCTGCAACAAGTAATATTAAGCAAGGCAGATGAGTACAAAACTTGTTTTTGTACTCGCAAGACTGACGTGTGAGATAACAGAACTATAATTAACTACATGCAAGCTTTATTTAAGTGGATGAGGCTCGACTTATTTTCAAAGATAAAGCAAGTTTTCATTTGCAATAAGGTAATAGATTCAAAGCAAGTTTGCAATTAACTTTTATTGTTCAAATAAAAGAGAGACAAATATAACAATAGATAGATGACAACACCACCCTAGAAGTGACTAACCCATAGTCACCACGACAATAGCATGAAGTACCCCTTCATACCACCCATGTCAAATTTAAGTTTTTAAAAGGTTGTAGTCTAGTTCTTGTGGGAAATAACCAAGCGTGTCCACAACCTAGGACGAGGCTATTCGAATAGTTTTAACCCTGCAGGGGTGTACCAATGTACCCACATGATAGACCGCCTTTCCACCAGCCACGGTTAGCATACTTCCTTTGGTATGCAGGCACGGCTAAATCTAACAAGACGCTTTCCAATGGACGATGCTAATTAAGAGCCGCAACCCACGGGAGAAAGACACATTAGACAGCCTAACCGGTCTGCTAATGCTCCCCTCCAACACCACAAACACACACACACAGGAACACACCCACCGACCAGCTCATAATTAGCACCTTCCAAAGTACTTAGTCAAGAGAGGTTCCATATCCCCCTCGCGTGGTTAGCACGCAACAATTGCTTGGATCAATGGCACAAGTAACTCGGTCCTTAGGGACTTAGGCACCATTCCAATCACACCCAACAGATCACCCAACATACCATTGTGCCGAAGCCAAGATATAATTTTTGTTTTCGTTTTGATTTGCAAAATGGTAAAACACAAGGGTTGGACATAATGGAATAATAATAGCATTTGTGTGATCAAGATCACCGACTAAGTCGATGATCGCCAATACTACCGATACTAGGCATGGCTAAGCAATATTTATTGAAATCTACTAAGTGACAAGAGCTCATCCAACGAACTCTAATCACAGACAAATAACCTAGGCTCAGGTAGTAGAGGATAACCATTTACCTACAGATTATGCAACTAGAGGTCTAACTAATCAATTTAACCACAAAATAGCGATGCATACATAGAAGTTAAACAAAATATTAGACTTTAAAAGTAATAGGATCAATGGGAAATGATCAAACTGCTTGCACGCTTGTCGTTGCTCAAATTGTTGCGGAGGGTCGTTCTCGGGTTACCGCAAAATGTCAAGCCTAAGCGAAAGAGCGAAAACAACCAATAAGACGAGCAACACTTAAACAAACGAGCAAGCAAAAATTATCCAAATGCGACGAAATTTATACACAAGGTAAAATACTAATATACCTAGTCATAGAAACTGGAAAAACCTAATTTGGATTTGTGGTGCAAAAGATATTCCCTAAAAACCTATTTTCGGCCGTAATTAGGTACTGTAGCAAAAATATTTTCTAGAAAGATTTTGAAGCTGAAATTTTTATGGTAGCTACCTACTAGTGTAGTGATAATCCATATAAAATTTCAGGTCATTTGAAGTTATAACTAATTAGTTATGATTTTTCTAAGTTCTAAAACTAGGACATCATTTATATCAAGAGCAAAGACCACTAGCAAACTGGTCCTTCACTAAAGTTCATCCTAAAGGAAATTAACAAAATTTAGTTCGCTCTATTTGGACTTACAGAGAACAAGTTATGGATTTTCTAAGCTTTTACAACATTTTGGAATATTTAATAAAGGTTGAAAAGGCTAAAATCGATCCCCAACATTTCGGTTCTTAACAGTACACTGAAACATTTCTAGATTAATCTCTATCCTAAAAGAAAATTAATACTATGAAATCACCCAAAAGGATCTATAATGAAAAAGATATGAATTTCTAAAGTTTTAACAACATTTTGGTGGAAAGATAAAGCTACGAGGAAATTATACCCTTAACCGAAAAGAAAAGACGTGGCTGATTATGGACCGTTGATCCTGGATCGGACGGCCCACGCGCACGGCGCGCACAGCACACACGTACACTGAACCCACGGAGGCTCACCGTTGGATCAAGATCCAACAGCCCGGTCGAGATGGCACCGATCGAAGCGGATGCTCGCCCATCCTGGGCCGTTGACCAAGCGATGAAGGGCTGGGATTGAGGGAGCCTTCGGACAGTCCAAATGCTCCCACGATCCCGGCCACGGATCCAAGATTGAACGGCTGAGGTGGATTGGGCCGTTTAGGATTTGAACAGGGGCTACTCACAATAGGGGCCCACTGGTCAGCGACTCTAAGTCACATGTTGGGTTTAACGCACGCCGCACGTGGGGTTTTGGGGACGGGCCCACCGTAAGTGATCGAGGAGGTGGGTTTAGGACAGCTAATGATTACTATCCCATGATTAACAATGATTAGCATTAATGAACGTCATTACTGTGTCCGAACGACATTACGGCACTGCCGTTTTCGTCCGACAAAACGACCGATGCAGTCCCGAGCTCGCCGCCGGCGACTCCGGCTATGGCGGCGCGAGCTAAAGGCCAAAATGGGACCGCAATACCAATGCGCACACATTGGTACCACTCACACCGGCGATAGTGCCCCAGAACGGCGGCTAGCCGACGATGGCGGCGCGACCAAACGGCCGAAATGCGATATGACCGAAGCCGCAACAAACCACTCCAATGGTGCCAAAGCTTCTAGGGGCTTCTAGAAGGGTACCGAGCACCGTGGAGCTCGGAGGTGGCGAGGTGGCTCCGCGACGAAAGCGGCGTCGGCACCAAGAAGAAGAAGTGGAGATGACGACTGAGCAAAAGGGTGAGACCGGGTCATCACAACAGCTCCACAATAGCTCATATATGCTTCATGAGCAAAAATTAGAAATGAAGCTCCCACGGAGATGGGAAGAAGGGGTGCTCACGGCTAAGAAGAACAAATCCCAAAATCGAGCCGCTCGTGAAAAGCAACTACAATTAAGTTAGGGTTTTGCTCCGGGAGGTCGAGGCACACTGCTTGAAACAAAGAGAAGGGGAGAAAAGCCACTGGAGCACGGGTTGCGCCGAGGAGCTCCCAGCTCAACAATGGCGGCCGAGATGGTTTTGGTGATTTGGGCTGAAGCAAGCAGAGAGGGTGCAAGCTGGAGCTCAAGGGGGTGTAAAGAAAACCAGTGGAGGAAAACAGGGGCTTAAGTAGTCGAGGGAACGAAAAGAGTAACAAGCACATGCCCATGGGTGGACTTCGGTCCACAGCAGCGTGCGGTCGCTTGGAGCGACGGGAGCAGGTAAGCTCGACGACTCTGAGGGCGGTGCACTGACGTGCATTTAATGCGCCGCAGAGGGAGCCGTTTAAAGGGCTCAAGGAGGTGACAAGGCACCCCCTCTCTCTCACTGCCATGGCGTACAGGCACGCACGCGCGCGGCGGAAGGAGGAAGATGACCAGCAACCTGGGTGGCCCCACCGGTCAGTGACACAAAGTGGTTCGAGTCCAAAGTGTTTTAGTGGGTTGAGCCCAACCTCATTAGATGTTGGCCGTCGGATTAGACTTGAACGGCCCGATTGCGCGCACCACTTTGAAGGCATCCGGCGCAACCAGCTGGCTCGGCCGAGCCAGGAGACTCGAGCCCGAGGAATAGTGCGAATCAGTTTAGGTTTTGATTTTAAACCTGAAACTTTGGGGATTTAATTGAGGTATCAAATCATCTCCAAAATTTATGAAATTTTAACTGGAGCTTCCTGGTCTTAGGGTTAACCTTCCATAAAATTTCCAGGGATTTTTGTGTACTGGAATTTTCCCAAGAAATTTCAGAACGTTCAAACAGGGTTTGACCAGGGTTTGACTTGCCTCTAAAATATTTCAAATAATTTCCAAAAATTATGAAATAATTCAGAGGTGTTACCAAGCAACCCTAGAACCCAGTAAAAATTATTACCAAGGGTTTGACATAAGATTTCACCCAGAAGGTTTTGACTTGAGATAAATGAGGATTTTGATTTTGAATTTCC
Source organism: Ampelocalamus luodianensis (assembly GCA_036346255.1). Taxonomy (NCBI): domain Eukaryota; kingdom Viridiplantae; phylum Streptophyta; class Magnoliopsida; order Poales; family Poaceae; genus Ampelocalamus; species Ampelocalamus luodianensis. Next base: position 34,853,298 of record CM070626.1, on the reverse strand, counting down.
AAAAATTCCTTTACAAGAATTTCAGAAAAGTTTCAAGAGTAAAAGGATGAAGGACAAGTTTTAATTTACCCTCATTTTATTACATTTGAAACACAAGCCAAAATGGGGATGTTACACATACACTGGTCGTGGCCGTTGGATCTAATCTCAACGGTCCAGACCTCCCCAGTGCGGGAGGAGGTCTTGTGTGCGCTGTGCTTCGAGGCCCGTAGCCGTCAGATCTTGATCTAACGGCCCACGACCTCTCCTTTTTCCTTCAGTTCGTTTGGACCTCCCGAGAGCTCAAAATTTCCTAAGACCTTTAATGTTTCAAATTTCAAAAGTGCATAACTTTGTTATTTTAACTCCTTTTTGAGCGATTCCAGTTGCTATAGCTTTGTTATAGTATGAACTTTAATCTGAGAATGAATTTAGGCACTGTTATGTAGCAGAAAATGATTTTAACTACATGATCTTGTTTAGTGAAAAATGATGTCTAGAAATTCTTTGAAAATTTGTAAAATGCATAACTTATTCTCTGTAATTCCAAACTGAGCAAACTAAGTTTTGTTAAAACACACTAGGATTGTACTGTAATATAGAATAGGTCTCCATGTGATGCTTGCCACTGAAATCAATGATCTACTAGTTTTAGAACATAGAAAAACCATAACTAATTCATTATAACTTCAAATTGTGCAAACTTAGTTTTGCTATTGTTAGGATGACCTTATCTACCTACCATAAAAATTTCAGCTTCTAGATCATTATAGAAATTTCCGCCATGCACAGTAACCGAAATTAATTTAATTATGATTTTTCAGGCTGAGAGAACTTAGATTAGCCATAACTTTTCATACTAAGTCCAAATGAAGTGATTCTTGTTTCTAAAATTGTCTAAAATCAACCTCTAGCTGCTGTAGAAATTTCATGGGATTTGGATGTTCTTTGCTGTTGAGTTCCTTTTTGGTGTTCTTCGTTCTTATTGGTTTTATCGCCTTTTCGCGTTAGGTTCCGAAGAAAACTTTGAACCTGAGCACTCCCCTCTGCAGCAAGAACAAACCCAGCAAGGCAAGCAGTTTGATCATGTTAATCCCTGTATTTTCAAGTATTTATGTTGTTTACAAATTCTATGTATGCATTGCTAGTTTGTGTTAAACTATTGTCGGTAGTTGACCTAGTAGATGCATTTCCTTAGGCAAATGATTATCCTTTACTACCATTGAGCCTAGGTTATTGCTGTGATTTAGAGTTCGTGGATGAGCCCTTGTCACTTAGTAGTTTTGCGGATTAATTGCTTAGCCATGCTTAGCTTCCGGTAGAAATGGGCGGTTATCGACTTGTCGATAACCTTGATCACACAAATGCTACTATGTATCTATATTTTTTGGCGTGGTGCTAAGTTCAAATTGCAAAAACCAAAAACTAAAAGCAAAAGGATTTGGACTTGGGCACAATGGTAAGATGGTGTGATCTTGGGTGTGACTGGAATGGTGCCCAAGTCAATTAAGGACCGAACTTCTTGTGAGTACCTATTATCCAGGCAATTTTTGCGTGCTAACCACACTAGAGGGTTTGGGACCTCTCTTGACTTAGTACTTTGGCGTGTATTGGCTTCGGGTCGCAGGGAGTCGCAGGAGGGATGGTGCTGGGAGCATTGCAGTGTCCGAAAGGCTTCCCCCGTGATGGCTGGTTGTCTTTCGGCTTGCAATGTAAGCGTATGGGCTTCTACCCATACGAGCGGCTCGTGGTCAATACACAATATTGGAAAGCGTCTCGTAGGACTTAGCGTGCAGCATACCTTCGGAAGTGTGCTTTGTGGCTTAAAGGCGATGCCAAGTGTGGGTACATTGGTACACCTGCAGGTTAAAACTATTCGAATAGCCTCGTCCTAGGTTATGGACACGCTTGGGTAAGCTTTTCAAGAGTTAGACTACAACCTTTTTATTAAAACTTGATGGGTGGTACGAATCGGGGATTCGTGCTATGTTGTGGTGGCTATGGGGATAGTCACTTCCAGGTGGTTACTTGTATGTATCTTTATTACGCTTTTATGTTGACAACAAAATAGATTTGCAAACTTGCTTTTAAATGTATTATATTATTGCAAATAAAGTTGGCTTTGTGCAAAATAAGACATACAACCTCCACCTAAATACGCTTGCATGTAGTTTATGAATATGTCTGCTATTCCACACGTCAGTCTTGCGAGTACCTTTGTGTACTCAGTTATCTTGCTTAAATGTAAATTGTTGCAGAGGAAAAGGTGAGCTCGATGGGCCTCACTTTTGCGAGCTGTGTTGTGGTAGCTTGCGGGGCGACTAGCTTGGCGGCCCGGTCGGTTACCTTGTGCGTTGTGTTGGCTAACTGGTCGACTTTTGTTCTTAGCCATCTTATGGCGGTTTTGCTTCCGCTGTCATTCTTGTATATTGTGTTATTTGGCCGGTCGGCTCTTTTGTAATAATTTTACTTTCTGTATGTCGTTGTTGAACTTAGTGATTTGTGTTGTATGGAAATGATGTGTAATTTTGTGATGATGAGCATGTGCTGCAATTCTGGGAGGCACATGTCCATCGAGGTTTTGGATATTTGATTAGTAATGCTAGAACCATATGGAGGTTAAGTATTGCTAGTTAAATACCCGGGTCCTCACAGAGTTGGTATCAGAGCCATACTGACCGTAGAAACCCCTAGCTTGGTCGCCTTTAGGATATTTTGAAAGCTTATGTTCAAGTGTCAAATGGTTTATGAAAATTTAAGTAGAATTTCAGATTTTACTTCTTATCTATCTTAGCTTGCTCATCTCACCTTATTCTTGGTTAAATTTGGAAAATTGTTTTCCCTCTCATCTTCTTTTCAAAGATAGTTGTTTAATCGATTAAATTGGTTTTGGGAGAACCACGAGAGCATTAAATTGAGTCTTGGTTGTTTTGGAGCGAAGATTAGGAGATGCTGGAAGTAAAGATTTCGGCCAAGAGTTTGGAGAAAGAGACCTGGATAGCAAGCTCTTAATTAGTAAATAGTGTTAAAAATGAGAGGTTAATCCAACTAAAACTTGTGGGAATAAAAGGGTAAGAAGTGATATGAGTTAGCTAAGTGTCTGACCCACATTTAGGTGGTTTTACCTTGCTTTTTAGATGTGTTAAGCCAAGGGATGATTTCTGAAATTTTACCTTCCTAAAACTAATTGCTTGTTCTTCCATACAAGTTAGTCATACCAGGGAGTTGCTTTTGTAAATTGAGCTCTTGCGTTGGTCTTACTGTACCATCCCATTTCTGGACTTGTGTTTGAAATGTAAGAAAATGGCTAAGAATTAAAAAAAAATCTTACATCATGTATTTCCTGTTGTCCCAAACAATTCTTGTACAAAGGATTATGGAGATACAATGTCACCGAGCCTCCCTTTAAAAAGCGCGCGTTGAATTTCAACCGTTGGATCTTAATCGCGCGGTCCTTGTTCCTGTGAACATTCGGACCTTCCGGTTGCTTATTTGAATGTCAACCGTTGGATTCCCATCTAACCGCCCTGATTCACTGAGACGATCGGACCCTCCTTTTGGTGTTTGAGTCATAGCCGTTGGATTAAAATCCAACGCTCGCTTGTCCCTCTGTTGTAAACCACGTTCGCGACGTGGGGCAATCTGAGCCGTTCATTTCTAATCCTAGGGCTTGTGATCTCCTTCGTTGTGTTTTAAACCTTAGAGGCGTGGCGCAACCTCAGCCATCCGATTTAGATCGTAGGGCTTAGGATCGCCCGAGCCATTCCTCTGGTCATCTTCAACCTCTAGCCGTGCATGAACAGTAGGGGAGTGATGGCAGTGTCAAATCGTGCTTCCTACGGCCGCCCTAGTCGACAGTAAGGGTCGTGGGAGACACATTCGGCCGCGCCATACCCTAATGCACATCTTCTACCTTTTTCCTTGTCGGCTGCACCTTGTGCTCTGTGCTTTGCCGCCCGAAAGGCTTTAGGTCTAAACCCTAACGCTTCCAAGGCCTTATAAGCGCCCAGCACTCTTCCTGGTGTTCCTTTAGACCACCATGAAGCTCCATTTACAGTATTGGAGCTTAACACCTCAAGAATGGCAAGTCGCCATTGTTGACCCGAAGAGCTCCATCGGTGTTCTTGGTGTTCCAGTGGTTCTCCTTCACGTTTCTTTCCCCTATCTTTATCTCCTTTCTATCTTGAGCATTTCCCCTCACTTAATTTTGGATTTGATTCTCAGGAATTGTCCAATTTGGGGTTTGTTCAAATTCATTTGAAAGTGGTCATCTTCTTCCTCATTTCAGTGAGTGCTCCATTTTCAAATTACTTGCTCATGTAGCCACGTGGACCATAATGAAGCTATCTTGATGCTCTGGAATCACTCATTTGGCTCAGGGTGTCATTTTCAACCTTTCTTCTCCAAGTCCGGCAAGCCTCCACCGTGGACCAGCTTCTCCGGCCATCTTTGAAGCTTCTCTTCATCAAGGTAGCTTCTTATTAGTCCCTAGAGGCTCTGGCACCCGCTTCTTTGGACTAGAGCGGAGCTTTTTGCTATTTTCGTGTTTAGCAGTAGAGCTCCATTTTCGCTTTTCCGGCTAGCCGGCGTTCTGGTGTCTCACCGCCGGCGAGAATGCCACCATTAGGTTCGTAGTGCTATTGCGATTCCATTTTAGCTCTTGTTCGGTGCCGCCGCGGCCGGTGTCGCCGGCGACAAGCCATTGTAGTTCCTCGGAAGTTTGCCAGCGATACTCCCGTTTTCGTCATCTGGTTAAGCCACATTAATTATCTTGTGATTACTAATCATTAGTTCGTTAACTGTGTCATAATCTATGTCGTTGAGCCACTAACCAGTGGGCCCAACATCCTTAAATCACCCGCTGGCACAACTCCGTGCTGTCCCGACAACATTAAGGGTAATTATTGGTTAATTAATGTGTCGGAGGTTATCGCTGTTGGAGATTCATTTTTGGGTCCCTGACATGCGGGCCCTCCAATCTCTTAAATCACCTGTGTGCCAGTCATTATGACACATTAATTACTAATCATTAACAATCATTAGTGTTTAGTAGTTAATCGCTGTCTTAATGCAACCCTCTGTCTCACTGACGTGTGGGTCCTCTCTAAAATCCTCCGCGCGCGCTTTAATCCCGTGCGTAGCGCTTGGTTGATCGTGGACCGTCGATCCCGTGATCAACGGCCCAGATCTTGTATGCATTCGGACCCTCTGGTTGCCTCTATCATTCTTGACCGTCGATCTTGCGATCAACGGCTGAGATCTGTTATGCATTCGGACCATCCGACAGGAGGTGTGCTCTGGACCGTCCATCTGCAGATCTGCGGCTGTGATTGGCCCAAGCAACCGCACCGTCCGGATGCCTTCCATCGCGTGCACCGTTGGATCTTCATCCAATGGTGGGCTTCTTTTAGGTTTCGCGCGCGTGCGCTATTCTCAGCGCGCGTGAGCCGTAGGATGTTAGATCAAGGGGTGTTGAGCGTCCACGTCTTTTCTGTGGGATAGATTTGTCGGTATTTCGGTAAGTATTTATTTAACAACTGAAAATGGTATAAAAACTTTAGAAATTCATAACAAATTCGTTTTAATCCTTTTTTAGGTGATTCCAACTGTAATAAAATCTGTTATCACTTAAGTTATTGTAAAAATGGAATTAGGCTTATTTCAGTAGCAGAAAATTGTATAACTAGAAATAACTTGATTTCTGTCATTTTGATTATTCCAGAAATAGTTTTAAACTTGAAAAATGCATATCTTTTTCTGTATAAATCCAATTTGTGCAAAATCAACTTTGTTAATTTCCTTTGTTAGTGTACTTTAATATGAAATAGGTTTTAGCATGATTAAAGTTCTGTAAAGTAACTTGCATTAGATTTACAACTTAGAAAGATTATAAGTAAATGTGTATAACTCCAAATTTAGTAAACTCAACTTTGCTGTTATTAGGATGTCATGATCTACCTGCTATAAAAATCTTAGGCTTTAGATCATTCTGGAAAATTTCGCCATGAACGGTGCTATTAATTAACTAGGCTGATTTTAGGCTGAGAAAGAGTGTTTTATCCACATCTTTTGCATGTTAAGTCCAAATTGCATGATTTTTGTTCCTAAAAATTTCTAAAATCATTCTCTAGCTGCTGTATAAATTTCATTAGATTTGGATGTCGTTTGCTGTTGGAGTTTATTTGGTGTTCTTCGTTCTTATTTGGTTATCGTCTTTTCGCGTTAGGTTCCGAAGACAATATTATTATTGATTACGAGCCACGACCCACAGATCCTGCACTCCAGCAAGGCAAGCAGATGTAGCATTCATTTGATCATATTGTTCCTACTATTTTCAAATTCTAATATGTTGTTTGCCAATTTTATGTATGCATTGCTATGTTGTTTTAAACTATTGTCGATAGTTGGCCCAATAGTTGCATTATCGTGTGAAAATGTTTATTCCTCTACTCTGAAGCCTAGGTTACTTCTTCGTGATTTTGGGTTATTGGATGAACCACTGTCACTTAGTAGTTTACGTGTCATTATGCTTAGCCATACTTAGCTATCGGTAGAAATAGGCGGTTATCGACTTGTCGATAACCTTGATCCTAAGCGTTATAATCTGTATATTTCAGCCTTGTGCTATGTCTAAATTGCAAAACTAAAACTGAAAATGAAAACAATTTAGACTTGGGCACAATGGTAAGATGGTGTGATCTTTTGGGTGTGAATGGAATGGTGCGGGTCACTTAGGACCGAGCTACTTGTGAGTATCATTATCCGAGCATTACGTGCGTGCTAACCACACTAGAGGATATGGGACCTCTCTTAGCTAAGTACTTTGGGTTGTGTTAATTAATGAGTCGCGTGGTGGGTTGCATATTTGATTATATGCAACATGGACACGTTGTGGAGGAGGAGCACCAGCGAGGCGGTGTATCTTGCTCCACGTATGGGTCCTTGTGATCCATATTTAGTCGGCGAATCACTAAGGATTAACCCCATACGTGCGTCTCTTGATTAGCATATTCCATTGGAAAGGGTTCGTAGGGCTTAGCGTGTAGCAGCATACCAAAGGAAGTGTGCTTAATAGCTTGGCATAAAGCGATGCAAGTGTGGGTACATTGGTACACCTGCGGGATTACAAACTATTCGAATAGCCTCGTCCTAGGATATGGACACGCTTGGATAAACTTTTCAAGAGTTAGACTACAACCTTTTTAAAATTAAAACTTGATGGGTGGTATGAATCAGGGATTCATGCTATTTGTGGTGGCTAATGGGTTAGTCACTTCTAGGTGGTTACCTTTTTAAATATTGTTACTCGTGTTATTTCAATGCTTAAAAACTGACTTGTCAAATTGCCTTCAATCTATTATCATATTGCAAATGAAACTTGCTTTGTGTGTCCAAAGAACCATATAACCAAATTCCTTTGATACAGCTTTCATGTAGCTATGTATAGGCTTGTTACTCGTAAGTCTTGCGAGTACATTCTTTGTACTCACCTGCATTGCTTGTATTGTGCAGAGGAAGGGAATGTGTCCGATGGACCTCATTTCTGTGAGTTGTGCTGTGGCAGTGTGTGGGGCGATTAGCTTGGCGGCCCGGTCGGTTGCCCTGTGGAGTTATGTGGCTAACCGGTTGTCTTTTGGTTTAAGCCATCTTATGGCAACTTTTGCTTCATTGTTACTTGATACTTATGTTATTTGGCATTTTTGTGTTGTAATAACCTATATTATGTATGTCTTTTGGTAGACTTGATATATTGTGTTGTATGGAATTGATGCATGCTTTGGAATGATGTATGTGTGCTGCATGTTCTGGGAAGCACATATTCATCGAGACGCGGGTTATTCTATTTGTGATACTAGAACCAGTGGAAGGTTAAGTATTACAAGTTTAATAAACCGGGGCCTCACAGAGTTTGGTATCAGAGCCATACTGACCGTAGAAACCCCTAGCTTGGTCGTTCCTAGTATATTTTGCAAAACTTACTTTCTAAATATCAAATGTTTCATGGAAATCTTAAGTAAGCTCTCAGATTTTTCTTCTTATCTATCTTAGCTTGCTTATCTCACCTTATTCTGAATTGGATTTAAGAAGCTGATTTTCCTCTCATCTTCTTTCAAAAAAAAAAATAGTTGTTAACCGAATAGATTGGTTTTGGGGAAACCATGAGGGCTTTAAAATTTAAGTGTTGGCTGTCTTGTGAAAATTAGAAGCTCCTGAAACTACCAATTTCGGCCAGAAGCTTGATGGAGACATTTCTGGACAGCAAGCAGAAATTTCTGGACAGCTAGCATTTGATTAGTAGAAAGTGCTGAAAATGAGAGGTTGATTCAACTAAAACTTGTGGAAAAAAAGGGGGTAAGAAGTGATATGAGTTAGCTAAGTGTCTAACCTTTCTTTAGTAAATTTCTCACCCTATTTCCTGGCTGTTTTCGAACAAAAGTTAATGCTCTGAAATTGCCTTCCTGAAAATTGATTACTCGTTCTTCCATACGAGTTAGTCATAATAGGAAGATGGGTTTTATCTCTATGACCTTGCTGCATTTTATGTGATGCTTGAGCTATTAGGGTTTGTTTTGTAGGGAGGTTAGTTGTTTCCTTTGTCTCCTGTTCCAGAGTTGTGTTTAACCTATTTTTGTGGAACAGGATGGCAAGATCCACCATGTGATCGGCATTTGGTTCCGATGAGAACTTCCCTCTCCTCGACCATGGCGAGGTTCTCGCTCGGATCGGCGGAATCGCATGGACCGACACAGATTACGGAGGTCATCGCGAGGAACACCTCCACTCCATCTGGCGCTTCGGGATCTGGAGGTGGTGGTCACCCGTCTCGGGGTGGGCTTGCGGAGTTTCTCCGTACGCAGCCGCCTACTTTCTCGATCGAGGATCCTTTGGGCGCGGATGATTGGCTGCGTCGGTTGGCGAAAGCTCAACATCGCTCGATGCTAGGAGCGAGGCGGGCACTCTTTGCATCCCATCGGCTCGGTGCGGCACTCTCTTAGTGGGAGAATTTTCTCGCCATGCAGCCCGCGGACCACGTTGTCTTGTGGGATGAGTTCGATCTGCGCCGTCGGGCCCACATCCCCGATGGCACGATGAAGCTCAAGAAGAAGAATTTCTTGCGCTTAAGGGGCGCAAGTGCGTATCGGAGTATCATTACGAGTTTAATCACTTGGCTCGTTATGCTCGGGTGAGTGGCCTCGATGAGGCCAAGCAGAGAAGAGTTCATGGATGGCTTGTCCAGAGGCTGCGAGACAAGCTATATATTGTGGACTTTCTTGACTTCCGGGCCTTGGTTGACAAGGCCATCGTCGCCGAGCACAAAGCGGCTGGTGAGTCCATAGCGCAAGTGGGAGGCTCATCGATGCCTGCAGAGCGGCCTCACTCGTCCCGTGTTGGGCCCGCACGAGGGCTCGTGCTTTGGCTTCACCACCGCCGAGGCCGTCGGCGCGATTGCTCGTCCCGCAGGCGTGTTTCACCACGTGCACTGCGACCAGCAGCGAGTTGCGCTCCGCAACCCAATGCCGATGTTACCGCTTTGCGCAACAAGAAGGGCCACTATGCTAGATTGCCCTCGAGGATGGAGCGGCCCCTCGTCCTAATGGAGGGCGCGAATGGTCACACGCGACGAAGGTGATCGAAGACTCGGGTGTCGGGAGTGGTCGAGTCAACCACATCTCGGTGAGGAGGCTCGGAGGCGCGAGCGTTGTGTTGGGTACTTTCTTATCGATTATCGTCTGCTCTGTATTATTTGACTCGAGGCGTCACATTCTTTATTTCGAGATCTTTTGCTCTTGAGTGTGACCTTCACTTTGTGCATTTGGGGATTCCTTTGCTTATTCGCTCTTCGGGTTCGGAAATGAGAGCGATCAAGAATCTTAGGCGTTCCATTAATATTGAAGAGTGGAATTCTTGGCGAATCTCATCTTACTTGACTCGGCGCGTGCGGATGTGATTCTTGGCATGGATTGGTTGTCCCAACACTTGGGGCAAATTGATTGTGCCAGGAAGATGGTCTATCTCACTAGTCCCTCAGGCGAGCAAGTTGGGATTTCACCGCAGCTACAGGGGCCACATCTTTGTGCCCTTGAAGCTAAGCTAGTCATGGAGATTCAAGATGTGCCCACAGTCCGTGACTTTGTGGATGTCTTCCCTGAAGATTTGCCTGGTATGCCTCCAGTTCGAGACTTGGAGTTTGTCATTGAGTTGCTGCCCGGTACCGCTCCAATTTCTAAGGCGCCGTACCGAATGCCTCCTAATGAGTTGGAGGAGCTGAAGAAGCAGTTGGGTGAGCTTCAAGCAAAGGGCTTCATCCATCCTAGCTCATCTCCTTAGGGTTGTCCAGTTATTTTTGTGAAGAAGAAGGACAAGACCCTGCGTATGTGTGTTGATTACCGTCCGCTTAATGAAGTGACGGTAAAAAACAAGTATCCTTTGCCTCGCATTGATGATCTCTTCGACCAGTTGACTGGAATTTGTGTGTTTTCCAAGATTGACTTGAGATTGGGCTATCACCAAGTCCAGATCAGGGCTGAGGATATTCCAAAGACGGCGTTCACTACTCGTTATGGTCTTTACGAGTACACCGTCATGTCTTTTGGCTTGACCAATGCTCCAGCTTTGTTCATGAATCTTATGAACTCGGTGTTCATGGAATATTTGGATAAGTTTGTTGTGGTTTTCATTGATGACATTCTTATTTACTCCAAGAGTGAAGAGGAGCATGCTGAGCACCTGCAGATTGTATTGGGCAAGCTTTGTGAGCACCAGCTGTATGCCAAATTCAGCAAGTGCGAGTTACGGTTGAAGAAATCGCATTCTTGGGCCATGTTCTTTCAGCCAGTGGTGTGGTGTGGATCCTAGCAAAGTCGGTGATGTTCTATCTTGAGGCAGCCAAGTCGATCACCGATGTGAGGAGTTTCCTTGGTTTAGCGGGCTACTACCGCGCTTTATCGAGAACTTCTCCAAGATTGCAAAGCCCATGACCGAATTGCTCAAGAAAGAAAAGAAATTTGTGTGGTCTTCGCTTGTGATTTGAGTTTTCAAGAACTCAAGAGGCGGTTGACTTCACTCGGTGCTTGTTCTCACGACATTCATAAGAGCTTGATATCTATTGTGATGCTTCTCGTCAGGGACTCGGTTGTGTTCTTATGCAAGAAGGCAAGGTAGTGGCCTATGCATCAAGGAAGTTGAGGCCTCATGAACTCAACTATCCTACCCATGATTTGGAGTTAGCTGCAGTGATTCATGCACTTAAGATTTGGCGGCATTACCTTATCGGTAATCGTTGTGAGGTGTATTCCGACCATAAGAGCTTGAAGTATTTGTTCACCCAGCCAGATCTGAACCTCAGGCAAAGAAGATGGTTGGAATTGATCAAATATTATGATATGGGTATTCAGTATCACCCGGGCAAGGCCAATATTGTTGCCGATGCGCTCAGTCGCAAGGTGTATTGCAATACCTTGTTACTTCAAGAGCAACAACCTGCCCTTCTTGAAGAATTTCAGCGGCTTAATTTGGGTTTGATTGAGCACGGCTTTCTTGCTACCTTGGTTGTGCAACCAACTTTGGTGGATCAAATCAAGGCAGCCCAGCAGACAGATGTTGGTGTGATTCAAATCAGGCAGAACATCAAGAATGGGTCAGCCAAGTGCTTCTCTGAGGATGAACACGGTGTTGTGTGGTTTGGACAGCGCCTTGTGGTTCCAAAGGTCATGGAATTGCGAGATTTGATTCTCCGCGAGGCCCATGACTCCCCTTTGTCTATTCATCCGGGCTACCAAGATGTACCAAGACCTTCGTCGAGAGATTACAGTGGACTCGCATGAAGCGCGAGATTGCGAGTTCGTTCTTGAGTCGGCGTGTCTTTGTCGTGTCAAGGCTGAACATCGGCGTCAGGTGAGCCTTCTTGACCTTTGCCGATGCACGAGTGGAAGTGGGATTCCGTTGGTATGGACTTTATCACCGGTCGCCCGTGCTTCTTCCGGGAAGGATGCTATCAGGTTGTCATCGATCGGCCCGGCGAAAGTAGCACATTTTACGCGGTGCGTGCCAATCTCGGTGTTAGCCGGTGGCGGATCTCTATGTGTCTCGCATTGTATGCTTGCATGGTGTGCCCACGAGCGATTGTGTTAGATCGTGGTTCTCTTTTCACCTCTCGCTTTTGGCATAGTCTGCAAAAGGCGATGGGTACACGTCTTTCTTTCAGTTCAGCTTATCATCCTCAAACTGATGGTCAGACGGAGAGAGTTAACCAAGTGTTGGAAGATATGCTCGTGCTGTGTTCTTTCCTATGGGAAGAAGTGGGAGAAGTGCTTGCCATTTGCGAGTTCTCCTACAACAACGATTTGAAGCTAGTCTTGGCATGGCACCATTTGAGGCTTTGTATGGGGCGAGATGTAGAACCCCATTGAACTGGTCGAAAGCGGTGGCGTCGATTCTTGGGCGATTCCATCAATGAGGCCGAAAGCCAAGTTCGATTGATTCGTGAGCATTTGCGCGTGGCGATCCGAACAAAGAGCTATGCGGATCGTCGTCGTCGTCGAGTTGAGCTTTGAGCCCAATGACTTTGTTTATCTCAAGGTCTCACCCTTGAAGGGCCATCAGTGTTTTGGCGTCAAGGGCAAGTTAGCTCCTCGATATGTTGGGCCTTATCGTATCATCGAGAAAGTGGGAGCTGTGGCATACAGGTTGAAGTTGCCAGCTTCACTCGAGGGTGTGCATGATGTGTTCCATGTGTCACACTTGAAGAAATGCCTCCGTGTTCCAATTGAGTAAACTCCGTTGGAAAATCTCGATGTGCAGGAAAATTTGACCTATCATGAGCATCCTGTTCGTATTCTCGAAGAATCTGAATGAAGGACTAGGAACCGTGTCATCAAGTTCCTTAAGGTTCAGTGGTCAAACCATTCCGAAGATGAGGCCACTTGGGAGCGCGAAGATCGTCTTCGTGCAGATTACCCATCCTTCTTCTCCGAGTAAACGGAATCTCGGGACGAGATTCTTGTAAGGGGGGGAGGTTTTGTAACATCCCATTTCTGGACTTGTATTTGAAATGTAAGAAAATGGCTAAGAATTAAAACTTTTTTCTTACATCATGTATTTCCTGTTGTCCCAAACAATTCTTGTACAAAGGATTATGGAGATACAATGTCACAAGTCCATTTGTTCCAAACTTTGATATTCCAAAAACAATCTTGTCAAAAATTGTGATCATCATTGGGAAATATTTTTCCTAAGTTTCTGTGATGGTATGTGGCCTCTCTGAAAAATTTCACAATTTTTAGGAATTGTTTGAATATTTTTAGGGGGCAGTCAAACTTGTTTGATTTTCAGTCAAACTTGAAATCACAGCCTTGCAGAATTTTTGGAGATTTATTCACAGTATAAAAACCTCTGAAAATTTTACACAAGGTTAATATCCGAGTTAGCAAGCTCCTGTAAAAATTTCATAATTTTTGGAGTTGTTTTGCTATCTCAAATAAATCATCCAAAGTCTCTATTCCAATTTAAAAGTCAAAACCTTAATTCACTGTGCTTTGGGTTCGAGTCAGACTCGGGCTCAAGCCATGCGTCTCGGTCCAGCCAACTAACTGCACTGAGCCTCCCTTTAAAAAGCGCGCGTTGAATTTCAACCGTTGGATCTTAATCGCGCGGTCCTTGTTCCTGTGAACATTCGGACCTTCCGGTTGCTTATTTGAATGTCAACCGTTGGATTCCCATCTAACCGCCCTGATTCACTGAGACGATCGAACCCTCCGGTTGTTGGTTTGAGTCATAGCCGTTGGATTAAAATCCAATGCTCGCTTGTCCCTCTGTGTAAACCACGTTCGCGACGTGGGGCAATCTGAGCCGTTCATTTCTAATCCTAGGGCTTGCGATCTCCTTCGTTGTGTTTTAAACCTCAGAGGCGTGGCGCAACCTCAGCCGTCCGATTTAGATCGTAGGGCTCAGGATCGCCCGAGCCTTTCCGCTAGTCATCTTCAACCTCTAGCCGTGCATGAACAGTAGGGGAGTGATGGCAGTGTCAAATCGTGCTTCCTACGGCGCCTGAGTCGACGATAAGGGTCGTGGGAGACACATTCGCCGCACCATACCCTAATGCACATCTTCTACCTTTTTCCTTGTCATTGCACCTTGTGCTCGTGCTTTACCACCGAAAGGCTTTAGGTCTAAACCTAACGCTTCCAAGGCCTTATAAGCACCAGCACTCTTCTGGTGTTCCTTTAGACCACCATCAAGCTCCATTCTGATGTGGAGCTTAACACCTCAAGAATGGCAAGTCGCCATTGTTGACCGAAAAACTCCATCGGTGTTCTTGGTGTTCCAGTGGTTCTCGTTCACGTTTCTTTCCCCTATCTTTATCTCCTTTCTATCTTGAGCATTTCCCCTCACTTAATTTTGGATTTGATTCTCAGGAATTGTCCAATTTGGGGTTTGTTCAAATTCGGCTGAAAGTGGTCATCTTCTACCTCAGCTCAGGTGAGTGCTCCATTTTCAAATTACTTGCTCATGTAGCTTCTGTGGACCATAATGAAGCTATACTGATGCTCTGGAATCACTCATTTGGCTCAGGGTGTCATTTTCAACCTTTCTTCTCCAAGTCCGGCAAGCCTCCACCGTGGACCAGCTTCTCCGGCCATCTTTGAAGCTTCTCTTCATCAAGGTACCTTCTTATTAGTCCCTAGAGGCTCTGGCACCCGCTTCTTTGGACTAGAGCGGAGCTTTTTGCTATTTTCGTGTTTAGCGAGAGCTCCATTTTAAGCACCACTGGCAGGCGTTACAGTGTCTCACCGCGGCGAGAATGCCACCATTAGGTTCGTAGTGCTATTGCGATTCCATTTAGCTCTTGTTCTGTGCCGCCGCGGCCGGTGTCGCCGGCGACAAGCCGTTGTAGTTCCTCGGAAGTTTGCCAGCGAGAACTCCCGTTTTCGTCATCTGGTTAAGCCACATTAATTATCTTGTGATTACTAATCATTAGTTCGTTAACTCTGTCTTAATCTATGTCGTTGAGCCACTGACCAGTGGGCCCAACATCCTTAAATCACCCGCTGGCACAACTCCGTGCTGTCCCGACAACATTAAGGGTAATTATTGGTTAATTAATGTGTCGGAGGTTATCGCTGTTGGAGATTCATTTTTGGGTCCCTAACATACGGGCCCCCCAATCTCTTAAATCACCTGTGTGCCAGTCATTAGGACACATTAATTACTAATCATTAACAATCATTAGTGTTTAGTAGTTAATCGCTGTCTTAATGCAACCCTCTGTCTCACTGACGTGTGGGTCCTCTCTAAAATCCTCCCCGCGCGCTTTAATCCCGTGCGTAGCGCTTGGTTGATCGTGGACCATCGATCCCGTGATCAACGGCCCAGATCTTGTATGCATTCGGACCCTCCGGTTGCCTCTATCATTCTTGACCGTCGATCTTGCGATCAACGGCTGAGATCTATTATGCATTCGGACCATCCGACAGGAGGTGTGCTCTGGACCGTCCATCTGCAGATCTGCGGCTGTGATTGGCCCAAGCAACCGCACCGTCCGGATGCCTTCCATCGCGTGCACCGTTGGATCTTGATCCAACGGTGGGCTCTTTAGGTTTACGCGCGCGCTTATTCTCGCGCGTGAGCGTGAGGATGTTAGATCAAGGGTTGTTGGCGTCCACGTCTTTTCTGTGGGATAGATTTGTCGGTATTTCGGTAAGTATTTATTTAACAACTTAAAATGGTATAAAAACTTTAGAAATTCATAACAAATTCGTTTTAAACCTTTTTTAGGTGATTCCAACTGTAATAAAATCTATTATCACTTAAGTTATTGTAAAAATGGAATTAGGCTTATTTCAGTAGCAGAAAATTGTATAACTTGAAATAACTTGATTTCTGTCAGTTTGATTATTCCAGAAATAGTTTTAAACTTGAAAAATGCATATCTTTTTCTGTATAAATCCAATTTGTGCAAAATCAACTTTGTTAATTTCCTCTGTTAGTGTACTTTAATATGAAATAGGTTATAGCATGATTAAAGTTCTGTAAAGTAACTTGCATTAGATTTACAACTTAGAAAGATCATAAGTAAATGTGTATAACTCCAAATTTAGTAAACTCAACTTTGCTGTTATTAGGATGTGATGATCTACCTGCTATAAAAATCTTAGGCTTTAGATCATTCTGGATAATTTCGCCATGAACAGTGCTATTAATTAACTAGGCTGATTTTAGGCTGAGAAAGAGTGTTTTGTCCACATCTTTTGCATGTTAACTCCAAATTGCATGATTTTTATTCCTAAAATTTTCTAAAATCATTCTATAGCTGCTGTATAAATTTCATTAGATTTGGATGTCGTTTGCTGTTGGAGTTTATTTGGTGTTCTTCGTTCTTATTTGGTTATCGTCTTTTCGCGTTAGGTTCCGAAGACAATATTATTATTGATTCTGAGCCACAGCCCACAGATCCTGCACTCCAGCAAGGCAAGCAGATGTAGCATTCATTTGATCATATTGTTCCTACTATTTTCAAATTCTAAGATGTTGTTTGCCAATTTTATGTATGCATTGCTATGTTGTTTTAAACTATTGTCGATAGTTGGCCCAATAGTTGCATTATCAGTAGGAAATGTTTATTCCTCTACTACTGAAGCCTAGGTTACTTGCTGTGATTTTGGGTTCGCTGGATGAACCCCTGTCACTTAGTAGTTTACGTGTCATTATGCTTAGCCATGCTTAGCTATCGGTAGAAATGGGCGGTTATCGACTTGTCGATAACCTTGATCACACAAACTGTTATAATCTGTATATTTCAGCCTTGTGCTATGTCTAAATTGCAAAACTAAACCTGAAAATGAAAACAATTTAGACTTGGGCACAATGGTAAGATGGTGTGATCTTTTGGGTGTGAATGGAATGGTGCCCGGGTCAATTAAGGACCGAGCTACTTGTGAGTATCTGTTATCCAGAGCATTGTGGCGTACTAACCACACTAGAGGGATATGGGACCTCTCTTAGCTGAGTACTTTGGGTTGTGTTAATTAATGAGTCGCGTGGTGGGTTGCATATTTGATTATATGCAACATGGACACGTTTGTGAGGGGAGCACCAGAGGCGGTGTATCTTGCTCCACGTATGGGTGCATGAGGACCCCAATTTATTTGGCTGTAATGCTTAACCAACCACGGTCCTAGCATCACAAGTCAAATAAACCAGAGCCTCGAGATATGTATACTTCCCGAAAGCGGTATACATACCTCTCACACAAATTATGCATCAACTCCATTCCAAACATAGAGTCCAAACATTACACTAAAAAGCGGTAAGTAACAACAGAGTAGAGTTATTACAGACAATGGCCGACCGGCCAAAAGATACAAAAATACCAAAAGACGACAGCGGAAGCAAAAGTGCCATAAGATGGCTATAAACAAAGCCAATCGTGTGCCTTCACCACAAGGCATACGGCCGGACCGCCAAGCCTGAGTCGTGCGTACGCGGCGACATGAACTCACGTAAGTGAGGCCCTTGGGGCTCACCTTCTTCCCTCGCAACACAAACATTAAGCAAAGCCAATGAGTACAAAGATTGTCTTTGTACTCGCAAGACTGACGTGTGAACTAGCAGACCTGTTCATAAGCTACATGCAGGCTCATCTGGTGGAGGTCATATGTTTCATTTGTACAAAGTCATCTTTATTTGTAATAATGTAATACAGTTCGAAGGCAAGTTTGCAATTCCTTTTTAATGTTAAAATACAGTAAAGGTAATAATAACGAAAGAGAAAGATAAACAACCTAGAAGTGGCTATCCCAATAGTCACCACAACAATAGCACGAATCCCAGTTCGCACCACCCAACAAGTTTTAATTTAAATGTTGTAGTCTAGTTCTTACGGGCGTGTCCGAGCGTGTCCATAACCTAGGGACGAGGCTATTCGAATAGTTTGAACCACAGAGGGTGTACCAATGTACCCACACTTGGACCGCCTTTAAGCCAAAGCACACTAGAAGGTATCTTTGCACGGCTAAGTCCTCTGAGACTTTTTCCAATATTGTGTATTAACTACGAGCAGCTCGTATGGATAGAAATCCATACGCTTACATGGTAAAGCCGAAAGACAACTACCCACTCGAGGATAAAGCTTTTGGACAACTACCATGCTCCCACCTCCATCCTCCTGCGACCTCCTGCGACCGGGCCAATACACGCCAAAGTACTAGGTCAAGAGAGGTCCCATATACTCTAGTGTGGTTAGCACGCAAAATGCTCGATGCGGATGGCGCAAGTAACTTGGTCCTTAATCGACTCGAGCACCATTCTAGTCACACCCAACAGATCACACCAATCATGCCGTTGTGCCCAAGTCCAAATCATTTCATTTTTAGTTTTCACAAGTAACATAGCAAAATTTGAACTATAAAGTTTTAATAATTTTGTGTGATCAAGGCTACCGACTAAAGTCGATAACACTTGATTCTACCGATAGCTAAGCATGTCTAAGCAAATTGACCGGATCTACTAAGTGACAAGAGATCATCCAAATGATCTCTAATCACAGCAAATAACCTAGGCTCAGGTAGTAGAGGAATATCATTTGCCTACAGATTATGCATCTAAAGGATTAACTAACCAATTTAACACAAATTAAGCGATGCATACATACAGTTGAAACAAAATATTAGACTTTAAAATACTGGGATTAACATGATCAAACTGCTTGCCTGGCTGCTGTTGCTCAGAATGCTCAACCTGTTGCAGAGGATTGCTCTCAGGGTTACCGCAAATATCGTAGCCTAACGATTGAACAAATAACAGCGAATAAGAACGAATAACACCGACAAAACTCAAAATTTCGAAAACAACCACAAATCTAATCATAGAAGCTAGACCAAAACAAAAGGAATAACAATTAGCTGCTACGGAGATGATTTAAATTAGACATGGTTTCAAGATTGATCTACCCAAACTTACTTACTTACCAAGCTAATCACAGAATCAATCCTCTTATATGTTTTAATCTTTAAATGCACTTTGATGGTGATTGTGTGCACATCTAATAACTAAGCATCAAATTAACACATCTAAACAACTAGTTACTCTAAACAACCATCAATAGTGATAAGATCACTTAAACCTACACGGAGCTATTGAAACACTTAACTAGTTAATTAGCCAACTATTAGATGCTAACAATTTTCTAATTAAGGTTGGGCTTTAATAAAATTCAGCTACTAACACACCTAAGCATCACACCCACATATAGCAAGGTTAACAATTTCAGCATGCTTCTACTACAAGACCTTACAATGCTTGAAAAGGCAAGAACCATGAGTACAGAGACAATCAACATGATCATCTAACTATCCCTTTGATCAATCATGACAACAAGAGCTTTGAAACTTAAAGATACTAACTAAATGATTTCATGCTAACCACTACAACAAAAGGGAGTCATCCAGCACTTACCAAGAATCCAAAGCATGAGCATGAAACTAAAATCTAGTTACTGACAACAGAAACGACAGCAGGAAACAATTACAGAGAACAACACTAAAATACTTTCAAACTTCCATTACCAATTTTGATCATGCAATGAGAGTGAACTAATGAACATTCATAAGCATGATTAGCAGCTAACTACAAAGCTTAAGGGAGGTGGGCCCCACTGTCAGTGAAACAGAGAAGAGCACAGCCGAAGAACAGAGAGGCTCGGGCTGCTCTGGACCTGAACTTGCCGCCGGCGAAGGAGTGGCGGCGCGGTCGAGGGAGCGGCCAAAATGGGTTGCTGGTGGACTGCTGAAGCTGTAGGTGGTCTTGAGGCGGCCGGAGATGCACTGTGGCGACGCGGCGACGGAGCACGGCGGCCGGCAGTGAGGGTGACGAGGGGCGACTGCGCCAGAGAGGAAAAAGATGAAAACTAGCGCGCGCATGAGCATCGATGGGTTACCAGAAGTCACCGGTGTGCTCGAGACGACGGAGAGGCACGGAGTGGCTCGGCGCGCAGAGCTCGCGATCGCGGGGTGGTCACCGTCGGCAGGATGCGTGGTGAAGAAGTGAGCGTGTGGGTGATCGGGAAGTAAGATGGAGTCCAGCGATGCTCACCGAGAGAGAATCGTGGAATTACCGAGAAGACGCGCGGCGGAGAGGCGTTTGGCGAGTTGGAGAAGAAATGGCGCGCGTAGCTCCACAGGCGGCAAAACCCGAAATCACTTGAGGGGTTTGCTTCCTGGAGGTGCGGGGCACACCGTGACGTGATCGACCGAGGTCGGGATCACCGGAGCAGCCGGAATGCCTGGAAGCGGCGCGGCGGCACTCACGGCTCTAGAGCTCGGTGAAGAAGAAAAGGGTAGAGGAGAAGGAAACGAGGTAGGGAAAGCCCTCGGTGGCTTTTGTAGGAGCAAAGTGAGCGGCGAGTTGAGGATGGGGCGGTGAAAAGATCGGTGGCTCACGCGCTGGCGGCATGCATCGTGGCCGGCCGAGAGGCGCAAGAAGAGGCGGCGGCGCGCCGCGCCGCGTGGAGGAAAGAACTGCAGGTGGGACCGCTACCGTCTGCGAGGGCGCAACGAGTTGGAGTCCGGATTGATCAAGAAGATGTCGAACGTTCGATCTGAGATGAACGGACGAGATCAACTGATGCAATCGGACTGGTCGACTGCATCGTGTGCACGTGAGCCGCACGATAAGCATCGGACGGTCAGCAGCGCTCGGGCTCGTGTTTGGGTTTGGCGCCGATGCGGTTGGGTCCAGCCAAGACAAGCGGTCCGGTCGGAGTTTAAGTCGGGCTCGGGTCTGAGCCCGACCAAGAGTGCTTCCAGATTTGAAATCAAAAGGGGCAGAGAAGGTTTGGGAAATTTTTAGAGATAGCTCCAGAGCTCCAAAAATTTCGAAATTTTTATAGTAGCTTCCTGGGACAGAGGACATACTTTTGTAAATTTTCCAGGAATTTTCATACATTAGATTTCTCCCAAGAAAATTCACAAGCTGCTGCCTAAGGGTTTGACCAGAATTTGGAATAGTTTGACTTGCTCTTTTGAAATAGCAAACAAAATCTAAAAATTGTGAAACAATTCAGGGAGGTAGATAGAATGATCAAGATGATAGGAAAAATAATTTCAGAGGATGATCACAAGTTTGAAGGCTAAGAATTTGCTGACAACAATTTCCATTCACAAGAATTTAATTCTAGAAAATGGAAATTGCTAGGGAAAATTTGGAAAACTTCCAAATGATTTGATGAGACAACAAAAGTTTTTATTTCTCCTCATAATTTACATTTGAAATACAAACCCTAACTTAGGGCTGTTACAGGGTCTTTGTGATCCATATTTCGTCGGCAGATCACTAAGGATTAACCCCCATACGTGCGTCTCTTGATTAGCATATTCCATTGGAAAGGGTTCGTAGGGCTTAGCCGTGACGACATACCAAAGGAAGTGTGCTTAATAGCTTGGCATAAAGGCGGTCTGAAGTGTGGGTACATTGGTACACCCCTGCAGGGATTACAAACTATTCGAATAGCCTCGTCCTAGGATATGGACACGCTTGGATAAGCTTTTCAAGAGTTAGACTACAACCTTTTTAGAATTAAAACTTGATGGGTGGTATGAATCAGGGATTCATGCTATTTGTGGTTGCTAATGGGTTAGTCACTTCGAGGTGGTTACCTTTTTAAATATTGTTACTCGTGTTATTTCAATGCTTAAAAACTGACTTGTCAAATTGCCTTCAATCTATTACCATATTGCAAATGAAACTTGCTTTGTGCGTCCAAAGAACTATATAACCAAATTCCTTTGATATAGCTTTCATGTAGCTATGTATAGGCTTGTTACTCGTAAGTCTTGCGAGTACATTCTTTGTACTCACCTGCATTGCTTGTATTGTGCAGAGGAAGGGAATGAGTCCGATGGACCTCATTTCTGTGAGTTGTGCTGTGGCAGTGTGTGCGGCGATTAGCTTGGCGGCCCGGTCGGTTGCCCTATGGAGTTATGTGGCTAACCGGTTGTCTTTTGGTTTAAGCCATCTTATGGCAACTTTTGCTTCCGCTTTTACTTGATACTTTTGTTATTTGGCCGGTCGGCTGTGTTGTAATAACCTATATTATGTATGTCTTTTGGTAGACTTGATATATTGTGTTGTATGGAATTGATGCATGCTTTGGAATGATGTATGTGTGCTGCATGTTCTGGGAAGCACATATTCATCGAGACGCGGGTTATTCTATTTGTGATACTAGAACCAGTGGAAGGTTAAGTATTACAAGTTTAATAAACCGGGTCTCACACTTACGGTGGTTTTTAAGCTTCTGGAGTTCATTTGGTAGAGTTATTAATTGTTTTTGCTTGCTTTCAGTTTCGGGATTGTCCCTTGTCCATCTTGGTACCTATCCCCACCCAACTTTCAATAGGACTCCTTAGTCCTTGGTTTTATTTCGCGTCGTCCAGCTTCTAGTTTTCGGGTTGCGTTGCTAACCCATCTCTTCATACCAGGATGTGCGGACGGACAAAGAACGGACTAGGTCGGTGGCGGGGGTGAAAATCTCACAGCTGGCCCCAACCGCCCCGGACAAGGCTCCCGCCACCGGCGATTGTGATGGATTTTGGTTCCATTGCCCCGAGGAACAGCAATTACTTCCTCTTTGCTTGGGCAGTGGTGAAGAGAGCCATGTCATCGAAGGTTGCGAACTTGGAAAGGTCAAGGTCTATCGACGCTGTGGTGAGGAAGGACACTACAGCAACGAGTGTACTACAGCTTGTCCGAACTGCGACCAAAGCCACCTACCCGGAAGATGCCCGGCTGCCAAAGTCACTTGTTTCCTTTGTGAGGGGAATGATCATTACCCCAAGGAGTGTAGTCTGAACCGGGTGATTACCAAGTCAATAGAACTACAACAGCAGATTCTTCGTGCATCTGTAAGACTCGCCGCCACCGATGCCGCCCAACAAGAGAAGTTCTTGGATGGTTTGTCTACGGAGCTGCGGGACAAGTTAGCAGTCTATGGCTTCCCCGACCTACAGGAGATGGTCGACAAAACTCTTGTTGCTGGGGGCAGTGAGAGAGCGCTAAAGGTATTTCGCAAGGGTCAGAAGAGGGCTCTTGCGGAGATCACCTGTTTCTCTTGCAACAACAAGGGCCATTATGCACATAGTTGTCCCAAGAAGATTGCAGCAACCTCTCGTTTCTTTTCGCGGCCCGTGATTCGATCACATGCACCTGCGAAACATCGTGACCTGAGGGTTGTTCGTACTCAAGTCAACTCCATCTCAGCTGGGAAAGCACAGGAGGTACCCGACGTTGTGTTAGGTACGCTTCTTGTCACCTCTTGCCCCGATACTATTTTATTCAATTCAAGAGCATCTCATTCCCTCGTATCCTCATCTTTTGGTAGGCTAGCAAAGCTACTTTTGGTGGTCTTTGTTTTGCTCTTCTATCTGGTGCCCGGCACTACCTCGGTTTTAATAAGCTTTGCTAGCCTACCCCGTTTCCCTCAAGAAGAATGCTACCATTTGGATTGTCCTCGGTCGTTTGACTTGAGTGACACCCTCCTGTCCCTATACATCCAAGGGCATCACCTACTAGGTTTTGCCTCAAATTTCTGTGGTCTAAATGTCCATAGCCCCTCTAATCAACTAGCTACGGAGGGATGACTCCGTATAGCTAGTTATCAAGTCAAGGTCTCGTTCGTTAGTGGAGTAACCAGACAAATTACTTCGCCAACTGAGAATGGCCTTGGTTCCTCTAAAAAGCTAGCTGCGGAGGGATGACTTCGCATAGCTGGCTCGTAGGCTGAGATTCCGTTGTTGGCGGAATTGACCAGACAAATCGCTCCACCAGCCAACAACGATCTTGCCCCACCATCTCTGAATCTAGAAAGATCTCTCAGTCTGTTGATCTTTGTCCTATCTAGACCTGGCAGGATTCTCTGTGCCAACTGAAGTGGCACATTTTTCTACCTGTCAGAACCAAGGTTCGTACCGGTCACTTGGCTGAGCTCTTCGTCTCAGGGGAATCATGCTATCAAATTCCTCAAAGTTCAGTGGTCAAACCATTCTGAAGATGAGGCAACTTGGGAGCGGGAAGATCGCCTTCGTGCAGATTATCCATCCTTCTTCTCCGAGTAAACGGAATCTCGGGTCGAGATTCTTGTAAGGGGGGAGAGTTGTAACATCCCAAGTGTCGAACTTGCGTTTCCAATGTAAGAAAATGAGTAGAAATTAAAACTTTTCCTTACATCATGTATTACCTGTATGTACTAAACATTTATTGTGCATGAGTGATGGAAATACATAGTCACAAGTCCTTGATCCGAATCTTGATGCTTCAAAAACGTTCTTGTTTCATCTTGTGATAATCTCCTGGAAATATTTTTCCTAAATCCCACGGTGGATGTTTGACCCCTCTGAAAAATTTCACAATTTTTAGAAATTGTTCCAATGGGTTTGGAGGCAAGTCAACCCAATTTAAATCTTGGTCAAACCTTGGTCCAGCACCTTATAGAATTTTTGGAGGAAATTGTACCGCACCAAAACCTCTAAAAGTTTTACACAAGGCTTATATCCCTGGTAGCAAGCTCCTGAAAAAAAAATTCAGAATTTTTGAAGTCGTTTTGCTATCCCAAATAAATTCCCAAAAGTCCGATTTCACTTTAAAACTCCAAAATCAAAGCCGGTGCAGTCGGACTCGGGCTCGGGTGGGGCCAGTCGGACTCAACCTTTGGGGCTCGGTCGAGCCGAGTCGCGTTGAGGCGCGCTACGGCCGTTGGGTCAAAAATCCAAGGCCACGACCATGACCTTCTTCTCCCTCTCCTTCTTCTTCCTCGTACCGTTCGTGGCCGACAGCAAGTGGAGGCTTTGTCTTGTCTTTCCATCTCATCGGCGTCCCCGCTGTCAGAGTCATCGTGGGACTCCTGTGCCGCGGTCGTGTCTCCCACTTACCCCATCTTCTCTGTCTGTCCTCGTCGGTTCCTTGATCTGGGCCGCTGTAATTCACCATGGGGGGGGACCCCTCTCCCTCTCTCTCTCTCTGTGTGGTGCTCGTCAGTTTTTATACCACCAAGCACCCCCTCTGGTCTTCGTTTCCTCGCACAATACCCCCCCCAGCTTCCCTTCTGGTTGTGGAGCTCAGAACTCCGGAAACACCGAATCCGCCATTTTCGGGACCTTGGAGCTCTTCGTTGTCGTCGGAGCTCTAGTGGTTTTTGAGTCCCCTCTTCACTTCATTTTGGACCCCTGGTCATCGCAGAGCTTTTCCCTAACTTGGTTTTGAATGATCTCCTCAGGAGTCGTCGGAATTCAAGTTTTGGAGCTGCGCGGTCGTTAGGGCACTTCGTCGTTCCCAGCTCCGGTGAGTGTCCTCAGTTCAATTCTTTGCTACTGGACCACCCCGTGGTCATCGCGAAGGGATACTGATCACTCTTTTTGCTTTTGCTGGCTCAGGGCACCTGGTCGTCGTCATCTCCTTCACCTCCGGCGTCAGTCTCCGCTGCTGGGTCTTCTCCGAGTTCCTCTGGTCCTCCTCTGCACTCTGGTGAGCTCACTTGGGACCAGTAGAGCTTAGGGACTAGCTAGTTTAGCTCGGGGTGAAGCTTTTTGCTGTTTTCGGATTTTGCCGAAAACCACCCTCCGCCGTTGAGAATGGTACCCTTAGGTTCGCATTAGTATGGTGCACGATTTGGTTTATTTGGCTTGCGCCGCCATCGTTTAGATCGCCGGCGACGAGCCGGAGACCTTGACGTCAGGTTCTGTACCCTTGTCGCAAAATCGACAAGTCCTCAGACCTCCTCGGGTTGATCCTATCCGTTCAAGACCACCCTAGGATTAGATCTGAGCCGTAAGTTATTTTCCGTAAAGCTTAGTCCTAGGACCTTCCTCTCGTGTGATCTCGACCGTTAAAGATCACCCCAGTGTAGACCTGTGCCGTTGGATGCGTTCTTTGAAATCCTTAAGCCTCTGGACCTCCCCCTCGTTGGATCTTAGCCGTTTAAGACCACCCCTAGTCGGATCTGCATGCAGTAGAGGGTTTGCGTGTAAGATTCTAAGTCCCGGGACCTCCTAGTTCAATCTCGCCGTTAAAGACCTCCGGGATTAGCTCTTAGCCGTTAGATCTGGCTCTGTGTAAAATCTTGCGTGCTAGGACCTCCCCTAGAGTTGATCCTAACCGTCTAGGACCACCCTGGTTAAATCCTAGCCGTTTAGATCTTTTCCCGTGCGCAAAAGACCTCCCTTGGTCATTTTTTTTCAAAGACCACCCTCGGGGTCGTCTTTGCAAAAAGACCTTCCTTGGTCATTTTTGCAAAGACCACCTCAGGACCACCCTCGGGGTCCTCTTTGTAAAAAGCCGCCCCTGGTCTTCTATAAAGACAACCCCCGCTCAGGACCTCCCTAGGCCTGATCTGAGCCGTCCAGATCTCCTCCTGTTGAAGCTCTGTCGTTCAGGACCTCCCCCGTGAGATCTTGACCGTTAAGGACCTCCCTGGGTAGATCTCAACCGTTCAGGACCTCCTAGGAGAGATCTAAGCCGTTGAGATCCCGTTTGTTCAATCATTGACCTTTAGACCTCCCCTAGTGCTCGGGACCACCAGATCTTGATCTGACGGTCACGACCTCCGTTAGGCGCCAGGACCTCCTTTGTGTGCGCTGTGCATGCACTGGTCGTGGTCGTTGGATCTAATCTCAACAGTCCAGACCTCCCTAGTGCGGGAGGAGGTCTTGTGTGCGCTGTGCTTCGAGGCCCGTAGCCGTCAGATCTTGATCTAACGGCCCACGACCTCTCCTTTTCCTTCAGTTCGTTTGGACCTCCTGAGAGCTCAAAATTTCCTAAGACCTTTAATGTTTCAAATTTCAAAAGTGCATAACTTTGTTATTTTAACTCTTTTTTGAGCGATTCCAGTTGCTATAGCTTTGTTATAGTATGAACTTTAATCTGAGAATGAATTTAGGCACTATTATGTAGCAGAAAATGATTTTAACTACATGATCTTGTTTAGTGAAAAATGATGTCTAGAAATTCTTTGAAAATTTATAAAATGCATAACTTATTCTCTTTAATTCCAAACTGAGCAAACTAAGTTTTGTTAAAACACACTAGGATTGTACTGTAATATAGAATAGGTCTCCATGTGATGCTTGCCACTGAAATCAATGATCTACTAGTTTTAGAACTTAGAAAAACCATAACTAATTCATTATAACTTCAAATTGTGCAAACTCAGTTTTGCTGTTGTTAGGATGACCTTATCTACCTACCATAAAAATTTCAGCTTCTAGATCATTATAGAAATTTCCGCCATGCACACTAACCGAAATTAATTTAATTATGATTTTTCAGGCTGAGAGAACTTAGATTAGCCATAACTTTTTCATACTAAGTCCAAATGAAGTGATTCTTGTTTCTAAAATTATCTAAAATCAACCTCTAGCTGCTGTAGAAATTTCATGGGATTTTGATGTTCTTTGCTGTTGAGTTCCTTTTTGGTGTTCTTCGTTCTTATTGGTTTTATCGCCTTTTCACGTTAGGTTCCGAAGAAAACTTTGAACCTGAGCACTCCCCTCTACAGCAAGAACAAATCCAGCAAGGCAAGCAGTTTGATTATGTTAATCCCTGTATTTTCAAGTATTTATGTTGTTTACAAATTCTATGTATGCATTGCTAGTTTGTGTTAAACTATTGTCGGTAGTTGACCTAGTAGATGCATTTCCTTAGGCAAATGATTATCCTTTACTACCATTGAGCCTAGGTTATTGCTGTGATTTAGAGTTCATGGATGAGCCCTTGTCACTTAGTAGTTTTGCGGATTAATTGCTTAGCCATGCTTAGCTTCCGGTAGAAATGGGCGGTTATCGACTTGTCGATAACCTTGATCACACAAATGCTACTATGTATCTATATTTTTCGGCTTGGTGCTATGTTCAAATTGCAAAAACCAAAACCCAAAAACTAAAAGCAAAAGGATTTGGACTTGGGCACAATGGTAAGATGGTGTGATCTTGGGTGTGTTGGAATGGTGCAGAGTCAATTAAGGACCGAACTTCTTGTGAGTACACATTATCCGAGCAATTTTGCGTGCTAACCACACTAGAGGGTATGGGACCTCTCTTGACTTAGTACTTTGGCGTGTATTGGCTTCGGGTCGCAGGGAGTTGCAGGAGGGATGGTGCTGGGAGCATTGCAGTGTCCGAAAGGCTTCCCCCGTGATGGCTGGTTGTCTTTCGGCTTGCAGTGTAAGCGTATGGGTTTCTACCCATACGAGCGGCTCGTGGTCAATACACAATATTGGAAAGCGTCTCGTAGGACTTAGCCGTGCCAGCATACCTTCGGAAGTGTGCTTTGTGGCTTAAAGGCGGTCTGAAGTGTGGGTACATTGGTACACCCCTGGAGGGTTAAAACTATTCGAATAGCCTCGTCCTAGGTTATGGACACGCTTGGGTAAGCTTTTCAAGAGTTAGACTACAACCTTTTTATTAAAACTTAATGGGTGGTACGAATCGGGGATTCGTGCTATGTTGTGGTGGCTATGGGGATAGTCACTTCTAGGTGGTTACTTGTATGTATCTTTATTACGCTTTTATGTTGACAACAAAATAGATTTGCAAACTTGCTTTTAAATGTATTACATTATTGCAAATAAAGTTGGCTTTGTGCAAAATAAGACATACAACCTCCACCTAAATAAGCTTGCATGTAGTTTATGAATAGGTCTGCTATTCCACACGTCAGTCTTGCGAGTACCTTTGTGTACTCAGTTATCTTGCTTAAATGTAAATTGTTGCAGAGGAAGAAGGTGAGCTCGATGGGCCTCACTTTTGCGAGCTGTGTTGTGGTAGCTTGCGGGCGACTAGCTTGGCGGCCCGGTCGGTTGCCTTGTGGGTTGTGTTGGCTAACCGGTCGACTTTTGTTCTTAGCCATCTTATGGCGCTTTTGCTTCCGCTGTCATTCTTGTATATTGTGTTATTTGGCCGGTCGGCTCTTTTGTAATAACTTTACTTTATGTATGTTGTTGTTGAACTTAGTGATTTGTGTTGTATGGAAATGATGTGTAATTTTGTGATGATGAACATGTGCTGCAATTCTGGGAGGCACATGTCCATCGAGGCTTTGGATATTTGATTAGTAATGCTAGAACCATATGGAGGTTAAGTATTACTAGTTAAATACCCGGGTCCTCACACCACACGTCAGTCTTGCGAGTACCTTTGTGTACTCAGTTATCTTGCTTAAATGTATTTGTTGCAGAGGAAGAAGGTGAGCTTGAGGGGCCTCACTTCTGTGAGTTGTGCTGTGGTAGCCTGAGAGACGTCTAGCTTGGCGGCCCGGTCGGTTGCCTTGTGGTTTGTGTGGCTAACCGGTCGACTTTTGTTCTAGCCATCTTATGGCACCTTTTGCTTCCGTTGTCACTCTTGTATATTGTTCTATTTGGCCGGTCGGCTCTTTTGTAATAGCTTTTCTTTATGTATGTCGTTGTTGAACTTAGTGATGTATGCTGTATGGAAATGATGTGTAATTTTGTGATGATGTGCATATGCTGCAATTCTGGGAAGCATATGTCCATCGAGGCTTAGAATGTTTAATTAGTAATGCTAGAACCATTTGGAGGTTAAGTGTTACTAGTTAAATATTCCGGGTCCTCACAAAGTTGGTATTAGAGTCATACTGACCGTAGAAACCCCTAGCTTGGTCGCCTTTAGGATATTTTGAAAACCTATGTTCAAGTGTCAAAAGGGGTTATGAAAATTTAAGTAAGTTCTCAGATTTTACCCCTTACCTATCTTAGCTTGCTCATCTCACCTTACTATCACTTAAGTTTTGAAAAAAAAAGTTGTTCCTCTCTTCCTTTCAAAAAGTAGCCACTATCGATTAAGTTGGTTTTGAGAGAACCATGAGAGCTTGGAGAAAGAAATCTGGGCAGCTAGCTAGTGGTTAGTGAATAAGGTAGGAAATGAGAGGTTAAATTCAACTGAAACTTGTGGGAATAAAAGGGTAAGAAGTGATATGAAATTAGCTAAATGCCTATACTCTATTAGGTGGTTATACCTTGATTTTTGGGCTGATTAGAGCTAGAATTGAGTTCTGAAATTTTGGTCTTCTCAAACGATTACTCGTTCTTTCCATACGGGTTAGTCGTTTCGGGAAGTTGATTTGGTGACTTGTGGTCTTATGTTCTCTTATGGTTATTCCTTGGTCGTTTTAACTGAGTTTGGATTTCCGTGCTTTTAGGTCTCGAACTGTATCTAACTTATCTCGGTGAAACAGGATGGCTGGAGGGACCCGTAGTGGTCGAAATCAGCCGGGCAGTCCCGATGAGGAGCTTCCCCCTCCCCGACCATGGCGGAAGTCCTCATACAGATCGAACGCAACCGTTCGGAGGACCGCAGGGTGTTGGAGGTTATCGCGAGGAACACCTCCACTCCCTCTGGTGCCTCTGGATCCGGAGGAGGTGGCCATCAGTCTCGTGGGGGACTTGCGGAGTTCCTTCGCACGCAGCCTCCCACCTTCTCCCGGTCCGAGGATCCCTTGGACGCAGACGACTGGCTGCGTCTGGTTGAGCGGAAGCTCAACGTTGCTCAGTGCCAGGAGCAGGAGCGGGCACTTTTCGCATCCCATCAGTTGGAGGGTGCGGCACTCTCATGGTGGGAGAACTTCCTCGCCATGCAGCCCGCGGGACACATGGTCTCGTGGGAGGAGTTCCAGTCAACTTTCCGTCGGACCCATGTTCCCGCCGCCCTGATGAAGCTGAAGAAGAAGGAGTTCCTTACGCTCAAACAGGGTGCAAGTGCGGATCGAGTACCTCCACGAGTTCAACCATCTCGCGAGGTACGCTCCTGCCGAGGTGGCCACCGATGAGGCCAAGCGGAGAAGTTAATGGAGGCTTGTGCGAGGAGCTTGAGACAAGCTCTCTATTGTGGACTTCACGACTTCCGGACCTTGGTGGACAAGGCCATCATCGCCGAGCACAAGGCAGAGCGTCGGCGAGTCCCATAAGCACCGATGGGAGGCCCAGCGGTGCACACGAGCCGGCCTCGTTCGTCCCGAGTTGGGCTCGCACGAGGCCCGTTCTCTTGGCTTCACCACCGCCGAGGCCTTCGGCACCAGCTCCTCGTCCTCCGCGAGCGTGACTCGATCACGTGCGTCGCGATCCAAAGCGGCGGTTGCTCCCGCAACCCCGCGGCGACACTGCGCCATCGCCACAACAAGGGCCACTACGCGAGTAGTTGTCCTAAGAAGGCTGGAGCGGCCCTCGTCCTAATGGAGGACGGGCAAGGAGTGGTCACCACGACCGAAGACCCGGGCTTGGGGATCGGCCGAGTCAACCATATCTCGGCTGAGGAGGCACAGGAGGTGCCCGACGTGGTGTTGGGTACGCTTCTTGTTAATTTACGTCCTGCTACAGTTTTATTTGACTCTGGAGCTTCGCATTCTTTTATTTCGAGGTCGTTTGCTGTCGAGAGTGGTCTCCACTGTGTTCCTTTGGGGGTTCCACTACTTATTCGCTCTCCGGGTTCGGAAATGAGAGCTGACCAAGTATGCCTGGACGTTCCTATCCACATCGAAGGAGTGGGATTCTTGGCGGGTCTTATCCTACTCGACTCGGTGCGCTTGGATGTGATTCTTGGCATGGATTGGTTGTCCCAACACTTGGGGCAAATCGATTGTGTCAGGAAGATTGTCTACCTCACTAGTCCTTCAGGTGAACAGGTTGGGTTTTCACCGCAGCTGCAAGGGCCACGTCTTTATTCCCTTGAAGCAAAGCCAGCATTGGAGATTCGCGATGTCCCCACTGTGTGTGACTTCGCGGATGTCTTTCCTGAAGTCTTGCCTGGGATGCTTCCCGTTCGAGACCTGGAGTTCGTGATAGTGTTGCTGCCCGGTACCGCCCCTATTTCAAAGAGGCCGTATCGCATGCCTCCTAATGAGTTGAAAGAGCTGAAAAAGCAACTAGGTGAGCTGCAAGAGAAGGGTTTCATTCGTCCTAGCTCATCTCCTTGGGGTTGTCCAGTTATTTTTGTGAAGAAGAAGGACAAGATCTTGCATATGTGTGTTGATTACCGTCCGCTTATTGAGGTGACGGTAAAGAACAAGTATCCTTTGCCCCGTATCGATGATCTTTTCGATCAGTTGACCGGAGCACGAGTCTTCTCCAAGATTGACTTGAGATTGGGCTATCATCAAGTCAGGATCAGGACCGAGGATATTCCAAAGACGGCCTTTGCTACTCGTTATGGTCTTTACGAGTACACCGTCATGTCTTTTGGCCTAACTAATGCCCCTGCTTTATTCATGAACCTTATGAACTCGGTATTCATGGAGTATCTGGATAGGTTCGTGGTGGTATTCATCGATGATATCCTTATTTACTCCAAGAGTGAAGAAGAGCATGCTGAGCATCTTAAGCTTGTGTTGGGCAAGCTGCGCGAGCACCAGCTGTATGCCAAGTTCAGCAAGTGCGAGTTACGTTGAAGGAAGTGGTATTTTGGGCCATGTTCTTTCAGCAGAGGTGTGGTGTGGATCCTAGCAAGGTCGGTGATGTGCTATCTTGAGTCACCAAGTCGGTCACCGATGTGCGGAGTTTTCTTGGTTTGGTGACTACTATCGCCGCTTTATCGAGAATTTCTCCAAATTGCGAAGCCTATGACCGAATTGTCAAGAAAGACAAGAAGTTTGAGTGGTCCATCGCTTGTGATGTGAGTTTTCAGAACTCAAGCGGTTGACCTCGGCCCGATGCTTGTTCTCCCTGATATTCACAAGAGTTTTGATATCTATTGTGATGCTTCTCGTTAGGGTCTTGGTTGTGTTCTTATGCAGGAAGGCAAGGTTGTGGCCTATGCATCGCGGCAGTTGAGGCCTCATGAACTCAACTATCCTACTCATGACTTGGAGTTAGTCTTTGTGGTCCATGCACTCAAGATTTGGCGCATTATCGATTGGTAACCGTTATGAGGTGTATTCTGACCACAAAGAGCTTGAAGTACTTGTTCACCCAGCCAAATCTGAACCTCAGGCAAAGAAGATAGTTGGAATTGATCAAGGACTATGACATGGGTATTCAGTATCACCCGGGCAAGGCCAATGTCGTTGCGGATGCACTCAGTCGGAAGGTGTATTGCAACCTGTTGATGCTCCAAGAGCAGCAGCCTACCCTCACTTCAGAATTTCAGCGCCTGAATTTGGGTTTGATCGAGCACGGTTCTCTTGCTACCTTGGTTGTGCAACCAACCTTGGTGGATCAGATCAAGGCCGCACAGCAGACAGATGTTGGTGTGAGTCAAATCAAGCAGAACATCAAGGATGGGACAGCCAAGTGCTTTTCAGAGGATGAGCACGGAGTTGTGTGGTTTGGACAGCGCCTTGTAATTCCTAAGGTCATGGAATTGCGGGATTTGATTCTCCGCGAAGCCCATGATTCTCCCCTGTCTATCCATCCCAGGGCTACCAAGATGTATCAGGATCTTCGTCAGAGATTCTGGTGGACCCGAATGAAGCGTGAGATTGCTAAGTTCGTTGCCGAGTGCGACGTGTGCTGTCGTGTGAAGGCCAAGCATCAGCATCCAGCAGGCCTTCTTCAGCCCTTGCCAGTGCCAGAGTGGAAGTGGGATTCCGTTGGCATGGATTTCATCACTGGTTTGCCCCGCTCGTCCAAATGGAATGATGCTATTTGGGTCGTGATTGACAGGTTGACTTAAGTGGCACATTTCCTTACTGTCAAGACTCAGCTTCGTGTGGGGCCTTTGGCCGAACTTTATGTCTCGAGGATTGTGAGTCTTCACGATGTGTCGAAGACGATTATTTTCGATCGTGGTGCGCTGTTTACCTCGCGATTTTGGCATAGTCTGCAAGAGGCTATGGGGACCCGCCTTCATTTCAAGATGACTTTTCATCCCGGATCGATGGTCGACGGAGCGAGTCAACCAAGTGTTGGAAGATATGCTCCGTGCTTGTGTTCTTTCCTATGGGAAGAAGTGGGAGAAGTGCCTGCCATTTGCTGAGTTCTCCTACAACAACACCTTTCAGGCTAGTCTCGGCATGGCACCATTTGAGGCCTTGTATGGGAGGAGATGCAGAACCCCATTGAACTGGTTAGAGACTGGTGAGCGGTAGTTTTTCGGCCCAGATTCGATCAATGAGGCCGAAAGTCAGGTTCAGTTGATCTGCGAGCATTTGCGCACGGCCCAGACCAGGCAGAAGAGCTATGCAGATCGTCGTCGCCGTGAGTTGAGCTTTGAGCCCAATGACTTTGTGTATCTCAAAGTCTCACCCTTGAAGGGCCATCAGCGTTTTGGCATCAAGGGCAAGTTGGCTCCTCGCTATGTTGGGCCTTATCGCATCGTCGAGAGAGTTGGGGCTGTTGCATACAGATTGGAGCTACCAGCTGCACTTGAGGGTGTGCATGATGTGTTTCATGTATCCCACCTGAAGAAGTGCCTCCTTGTCCCTACTGAGGAAACTCCATTGGAGGTTCTCGATGTGCAAGAGAATTTGACCTACCGCGAGCATCCTGTTTGTATTCTTGAGGAATCTGAACGGAGAACAAGGAACCGTGTCATCAAGTTCCTTAAGGTTCAGTGGTCAAACCATTCCAAAGATGAGGCAACTTGGGAGCGAGAAGATCGCCTTCGTGTAGATTATCCATCTTTCTTCTCCGAGTAAACGGAATCTCGGGTCGAGATTCTTGTAAGGGGGGGAGAGTTGTTGTAACACCCCAGCTCGATATGAGCCTGGAATGCTACTAAACAAACCCTAATAATTCTAATCAAGGCAATTTTAGTAAATCTCGGCCGAACCTCCCTTGCAAAATTAATTACACGGAGGTTCCAACATACAGATAATACATGTATTAACTAAACTATCATTTAGAGACATCAAGAGATAAACAAAGACAAGTTAAGTGTCTAACATAACGAGAGAGGTATGAAGTTCCACTACTCATCATTATTACATTTAATCCATTGCATAAGACAACACATAATAATCTAAAATCAACCATGTTCTGAAGATCATTCAACTTTATTTAATTCATGTGGTATGTGTGTGACTAGCAGTCTACTTCCCCCCATGCATGTCACTCTTGGCTCGGGTACCTAAAACAACAATAAAAGCAAGAGTGAGTCCATAGACTCAGCAAGTACATATAGAAACTATAACATCAACATACATATAAAGGAGATCAACATTAGAACATCTCATATGCAAATGCAATGCTCAAGGAACCTTTATCTTTAACTTTCGTGTGCATTACATCGGTAATCTGAGTATCGACCGCCGCAAGATATGCCCATGCTCGCTGCTTGCGCGCACAGGAGGACCAATTGCCCGTTACTCCGCAAGTAACGGGGACCTCAAGCCCACACTCCACGAGTGAGGGGATCTCAAGCCCGTCACATTCATGACGGGGTTCTCAAAGGGAAACATACTTGGTCACCGCGTGACCAAGCCTCAATATGTTCTCAATATGCAAATGCTCAACCTCATTCATCATCAATCTTACCAAAAGACTACCACATTGAACCATAGTAAAACATAAGCATCATTTGAGCAATAACCAAACTTAAACATTCATCAAGTATACCATCTTGCTATGCAACCATATATCAAATAACACACAATATAGCCAATCAATCAAACCACAATGCACTTGCTTATCTTTTACTCATCATCAATTTACCAAAAGACGACAACATCATACCACAACAGAGCATAAACATATTTGGAGCATCCACCAATCTTAAACCAACATCATGCCATCAATCTCACTATACTATCACATATCGAAAAAGCACACAAACACCAATCAATCGCAACCATGAATCAAACAATGCACTTGCCTTAACCGCGTGCGAATGGAGGGCGCGAAGTGGGTGCTGCCCTTGGGATCTCGCTTCTACCTAGGCATGAAGAAAACCTCATTCTAAGACCAACATTCTGTACCAAAATCATAAGTAACATCGCAATTGAACTCGCTAACATCTTAGCATTTTCTAATTCTCATAATTTCTAGCGATTGGTCACTGCAGACAGCTAGCTTCTAAAATACATAACTTTCTGCTCGGGTGTCCAAATAGGATGATCTTGGACTTTCTGGATAGGTAACTAAATTGCCTAAATAAACCTAGTTGGGGAGACCCTCTGATTCGGCCATCCACTAGTCCTACCAATCCATTCAATCAGAGTAAATATTTCACGTCGGTTTTCTGGACAGCGACAAAGAAACTACCATAACTTTCTCTACGTTCGTCCGAATTTAGTGATCTTTAGTTTTCCTGAAAGCTAGGAGGATTAGCCTCGTTTTTCGTTATGGTGAGACCCTCTGGAAATCCCTCTAACTACGGGATTAAATCAGGTTAATCCAAACTGTCTGTTCATCTTCTTCCCAGAAACACAGTCACACCATTAAATTCATAACTATTGCTACCAAAGTCGGAATGACCTGATTCTTGTCGCCAACAAAAGATAACTGCGATATCTACGACTTTCTCGGAGATGTCCAGACCCAATTCTGCATTTAACCTACCCAAAAACGTCGATCTTTACCACTGCAGAACACCGATCTAATGACAACCGAAAATAAAACAACTAGAAATCGACCCAAAGCAATGAACGACGTGTTACCCTTTGCCAAACGAGGAAGGCACGCATGCAGGTGACGCCCACCATGAACTCCCGATCACGATCCCTTCTTCTCCCCTTCTTCCCTTCTCTTCTCTTCTCTTCTTGGCCAGCAATCTCCGGCGGTCCTCCTCTTCTTCCATGACACCGGCAATGGGGGCACCTCCTGGACAGCGGCGGGGAGGAGCAGCAGAGGAGGTGGCGTGGGAGGAGGAAGTGGCGGCGGCCACAAGTGGGAGGAGGGGAAAGGGAGGGCGACTAGGGTTTTGGGGAGGGTGGCGCCCCCCTTGGCCGGCCACCACATGGCCACTGGGCCAAGGCCTGAGCCAGTTGCCGTACAAACGCTGATTTCCCTCTCTCTCTGCGAAATTAATCATTTTCTATTTGGTCCTTTGTCAATTCAGATAACTCTCTCCCGATTATTTATTATCTCGGTTAATTCCTTTCAGATACTTTTGGGGTATTACATTCTACCCTCTTAAACTGAATTCGTCCTCAATTCTAACCATTCTTACGCCCAAGTATAATCACAGCTAAAACTTACCAACAATACCATATGCCTACTGTGAGTAACTCCAGATATTGCATGCGCATGCGAGACACCAATTCACTAGTCGCTTCACTCGGACTTATGGGACCACATCACATTGACGGATATCCAAAACTAACGCCTTGCACCTCAACACTAGTCTTAACTTTTCTTGGTACACTTAACACAGTGGCTCGGAGGTAAGGTTTTACTCGATGGCCAACAAACTCTAACAAAATCTCAAGCTCCGATCTCGTGTGTTCTATCAAGACCGAAAAGTATAAGACATCTGCGTACTCCTCGCAAGTACTCGAGACGGTAATAGCGTTACGCCAATCTACAAATTCCCATGACTGGGGAACTTATCCGACACACCTTTGGTTACACTTCCTTTTTGTTACCGAAGTACACCGTCAGCACAAAATACATGGAACTCTTGTTCCAACACTTAGTCGATCACTTTATCTACGCAAGCAGCATCTCCTTTAACAAGGGACGCA
The DNA here is from genome assembly GCA_036346255.1 of Ampelocalamus luodianensis. Classification (NCBI taxonomy): domain Eukaryota; kingdom Viridiplantae; phylum Streptophyta; class Magnoliopsida; order Poales; family Poaceae; genus Ampelocalamus; species Ampelocalamus luodianensis. Next base: position 34,815,708 of record CM070626.1, on the reverse strand, counting down.
CAAAGAACTCGCCTATCGACTCACTAATCCGAAAAACTGAATCGAAAAACAAAGGAGTCAAAAAAAAATGCATCCAACTCAAAGCCATCTTCCCTTAGAAGTGCCCAATCCAAAATCAATGGATTTACTACGAAATCTTTTCCATTTTTCAAATACGCAGTTTAGAAATAAATACCACACGAGCCAAAAGCGAAATCAATCGAAAAACCAGTTTAACCATTTTTTTTCTTTTTTTTTTAACTGAAAGGAATCACACATACCGGCAAGAACCAACTCAATTTGTAATTGACATCCGTCATAACCACATAGTTCAAGTAAGAACTAAGAAAACATCTCACTATCCAAGATCACACCTTTACCACAATCTTTCTTTTAAGAAATCAACTTTCTTAAACCATAGGATCCCAAATCATCGCATAACGCATTAACTCATTTCTCTTAAATTGGCAACCTCAAACCTATGCTCTACCGAACACAAAGTTCACACTTATGCAGGAGATTCTTCCAATCCACAATATCGCACTCTAGCCAACTTCCTGCCGAATGAATACTTGTCAAAATAATTTCCAACACAACTCAATATAGATTTCACCCATCGTCACATCCCTTAATCCGTTAAGGATGAACAATTTGAAATTCACATCACACACTCTCATATACTAGCCTCAAAAGATACTATCAATGATCATCCCACTACTGAATCCACTCTTATTCTACCACTTCTACATTTAATCATTAGCATCCAAGGTTCTAACCTAAGAATGCAAAGCCCAAAACCAACCTCAAGTCTCCTACAATGAATTTCTGGTATGATTCATGGAAATCCTCAAATTGCTTACTAAAATTTCACATAGCTCCACAATAACCTCAATCATTAACATCCACGTTTCTCACTAATGGAGTAACCATCCCAAGGCGATTTATTTCACGTGTCTTAGACCTTCTCTAATCCATACCAATCCAATTCAGCTTACACAACCACAATATACCCGCTCACAAAACCCTAACCGATTGACCAAGATTCAAACATACCCAATCACTAACGTCAATAAATAAATATATCCTTTGACCAAGACATCCTTAGAAATAATTTAACTCCCATAGGGTTACTTACTGAGGCCGAGTAATGCTTGACAAAAGCTCAACAATTCCTACTATCCCACTAATTATCATGACACTGAGGTTCCTCCACACCGCTACTCTCATTAAACTTCACCACCACAACACTTCTGCACAATCATACTAAGTATCCAATTGCGATATTCTGATAAATTTGTTAGAGTCCATAATTTCGATAATCCCAATATTCCAACATGGACAAATGTTAATGGATCATAATTCATCATAGGTTCCACTAATTGTAATACTAATCACTTTCATCTCATCGACAACTCTCCATTTAAATAGAATTCTCTCCGGTGTTGTAAATCAAACCAATTCACTTTATATCGCTTCTTCAAATAGATTGGTTCCCAAAAATCTCAACAAATTCAAAATACTTAACCACCTCCAACCAATCACCATGCTACTCTTTATAACACTTGGCAACACAATTTGGTTACTTCCTTATTCAAAAGGAAGAAATAAAAGATACAAGGTTCAACGACAAGAAATCGTGGCTTCTCAAGTAAGCACGAGACCAATAGAAAATCAATAAATAGCGATGATCTCGAAAACAAAATACGAGTCCACATCGAGGCACAAGTCCCACATGAAGATTTTTTTCCACCTCCATAACTCTTAATAACACATTGCTATGCAATCCCAAGAAACTCTTAAGTCTTTGATTACAACATTACTTGCCAAACCAAACAAGAGATGCCTTTAATACCAAATCACATTCATCACTTCGTAACCAAACAGAACCTTTCCGTATGTCATAATGCTCAACTAATTTCATCTACTACATAAATCATGAACCCCCAAAAGATCACGAATTCAAAACTCCAAACATTTCATTTAACCGTCATTAAAACAATCAACTTACTTTCTATCTAGAAGAATCATCACCACTCCAACGCGTCACTATCTCTTGTAGACCTTATTACTAACAACAAGAATAATTCACTCTTAACAAGGTTCGTTATCATCAACCCTTCCTTTATAAAATCCCCAAAAGCTGACCAAACTGTTACATATCACTTTATCATCTCATCCTCAAATGAGAGTACACCAAATTCTTATAACCTCACTACAAAGAACCACTTTTTTAGAGGGAATCTACTACAAAATTTATAAGATTACACCAAAACCCTTTCATCAAAGACATACTATTATCCGACAATTTCACCATCACACAAACACAAGTCACCTATTAAATCCCATCCTAAACCATTGATGATTTTTCAACCTTAGACGAAATTGATGGTCCTTTCTCTATTTGCCTTCTCACAAGCAAAAATAAAATAATCAAATAGCCAATTAAAGATAATTACATATTATCATCTATTAAGACAACGATCAAACACATCCTTATATTTCCTTCCTACATAGTTAGATTAATCCATTGAAATCAAATATTCTAACAAGTTTAGTAAACTAAACGACTCTAATGATCAACCTTTTCATCAAAGTTCCACATCTTTTAATAACCCTATTGATTCCAATTAGGTTTAGCCATACCCTTAATCACCGCTCAACAAGAGCTACTATATGGCACCATCAAATTAATCAACTTTCCTTCCAAAGGATCTTAGTTAGGATCGATTATATACCACACCACGCACCTAACCCGATAATCCATACCTTTTCCATTAATTGCTTTGATTATAACCTCTCGCTAACCAAGCCAAAACACTACTAAAGGGTTTAACCACTTCTTCCATAAAAAGAACCATCAAGCTTCAACACTCCAAATACTCAAGAGAGATACATTGAGTCAAAGCCTCCACGCACTACAGACTTGCAAAAGGAAACTTTCATTATCCAAATCATCCAAATAAATAAATAGGTCATGTTTTCCAAGAAGAAAGACGAAACCCCAATACAAAAGTCAGATTGACAACTAACCAAGTCCACCACCACAAGAATAACTCAACAATAGGAAAAACAATAATTGCTTTAAGGGACAAGTTAAGCCAATAGAAACATAACAACCTTTCTCAAAGAAACCCATCAACCGAAATGAACTATCGACCCAAAGAAATTCTTCGACCACAACCGAACAAGAGTTGATCAAATTCAAATTCAAGGAAGTGGACAATTTTTTTCAATGATACTCACTATTAACGCTTTGTATTAATATATCCGAGGTAACCTCTTCCCTTTTCTCTTACCACTAACAATGGTGTAACTTGGTAAAGCCTGGCCACAACCATGACCTCAATCCTCTCAACAAGGGTCGCTCTCACTCATAATAATCATATAATCATATTATAGGTATGTAAGATCATCTCATAACAGAATCATCATTACAACATGACAGAGCGTAAATGCAATGCTTGACCCACCCCATCCTACTGCACCGGTGTGTCAGTTTTCACTATTTAACCATTAGCAAATTTTTTTAACAAGCTAAGTTACCTAAGTTATTAACTGTTCACCACGGACCTACACCGCTCGCTGATACTAATCAGAACACCCACTGATATGAGCCTGAATGCTACTAAACAAACCCTAATAATTCTAATCAAGGCAATTTTAGTAATCTCTACGAACCTCCTTGTAAAATTAATTACACGGAGGTTCCAACATACAGATAATACATGTATTAACTAAACTATCATTTAGAGACATCAAGAGATAAACAAAACATGTTAAGTGTCTAACATAACTAGAGAGGTATGAAGTTCCACTACTCATCATTATTACATTTAATCCATTGCATAAGACAAAACATAATAATCTAAAATCAACCATGTTCAAGATCATTCAACTTTATTTAATTCATGTGGTATGTGTGTGACTAGCGCCTACTTCCCCATGCATGTCACTCTTGGCTCTGTACCTAAAACAACAATAAAAGCAAGAGTGAGTCCATAGACTCAGCAAGTACATATAGAAACTATAACATCAACATACATATAAAGGAGATCAACATTAGAACATCTCATATGCAAATGCAATGCTCAAGGAACCTTTATCTTTAACTTTCGTGTGCATTACATCGGTAATGCGAGTATGCACCACGCCAAGATACCCATGCATGCGCGCACGCACAGGACCAATTGTCTGCATTCGCAAGTAACGGGACTCAAGCCCACACTCCACGAGTGAGGATCTCAAGCCCGTCACATTCATGACGGGTTCTCGTTGAAACATACTTGGTCACCGCGTGACCAAGCCTCAATATGTTCTCAATATGCAAATGCTCAACCCTCATTCATCATCAATCTTACCAAAAGACTACCACATTGAACCATAGTAAAACATAAGCATCATTTGAGCAATAACCAAACTTAAACATTCATCAAGTATACCATCTTGCTATGCAACCATATATCAAATAACACACAATATAGCCAATCAATCAAACCACAATGCACTTGCTTATCTTTTACTCATCATCAATTTACCAAAAGACGACAACATCATACCACAACAGAGCATAAACATATTTGGAGCATCCACCAATCTTAAACCAACATCATGCCATCAATCTCACTATACTATCACATATCGAAAAAGCACACAAACACCAATCAATCGCAACCATGAATCAAACAATGCACTTGCCTTAACCGCGTGCGAATGGAGGGCGCGAAGTGGGTGCTGCCCTTGGGATCTCGCTTCTACCTGGGCATGAAGAAAACCTCATTCTAAGAGCAACATTCTGTACCAAAATCATAAGTAACATCGCAATTGAACTCGCTAACATCTTAGCATTTTCTAATTCTCATAATTTCTAGCGATTGGTCACTGCAGATAGCTAGCTTCTAAAATACATAACTTTCTGCTCGGGTGTCCAAATAGGATGATCTTGGACTTTCTGGATAGGTAACTAAATTGCCTAAATAAACCTAGTTGGGGAGACCTCTGATTCGCCATCCACTAGTCCTACCAATCCATTCAATCAGAGTAAACATTTCACGCCGGTTTTCTGGACAGCGACAAAGAAACTACCATAACTTTCTACGCTCGTCCGAATTTAGTGATCTTTAGTTTTCCTGAAAGCTAGGAGGATTAGCCTGTTTTTGCATTATGGTGAGACCCTCTGAAATCCTCTAACTACGGGATTAAATCAGGTTAATGCAAACCGTCTGCTCATCTTCTTCCCGAAACACAGTCACACCATTAAATTCATAACTATTGCTAACGAAGTCGGAATGACCTGATTCTTGTCGGCAACAAAAGATAACTGCGATATCTACGACTTTCTAGGAGATGTCCAGACCCAATTCTGCATTTAACCTACCCAAAAACGTCGATCTTTACCACTGCAGAACACCGATCTAATGACAACCGAAAATAAAACAACTAGAAATCGACCCAAAGCAATGAACGACGTGTTACCCTTGCCAAACGAGGAAGGCACGCCACGAGGTGACGTCCACCATGAACTCCCGATCACGATCCCTTCTTCTCCCCTTCTTCCCTACTCTTCTTCTCTTGGCCAAGCAATCTCCGGGCGGTCCTCCTCTTCCTCCATGACACCGGCAACGGGGGGCACCTCCTGGACAGCAGCTGGGAGGAGCAGCAGGAGGTGGCGTGGGAGGGAGGAAGTGGGCGCGCCACAAGTGGGAGGAGGGGGAAAGGAGGGTGGCGCCCCTGGCCGGCCACCACATGGCCACCGGCCAAGGCCCGTGCCCAGTTGCCGCACAAACGCCGATTTCCCCTCTAATCAAGCAAATTAATCATTTTCTATTTGGTCCTTCACAATTCGTATAACTCTCTCCGATTATTTATTATCTCCTAATTCCTTTCAGATACTTTTGGGGTATTACAGTTGTAACATCCCAGGTTTCAGACTTGTGTTTCCAATGTAAGAAAATGAGTAGAAATTAAAACTTTTTCTTACATCATGTATTTCCTGTATGTACTAAACAATTATTGTACAAGAGTTATGGAAATACAAAGTCACAAGTCTGTTTATTCAAATCTTGATCCTTCAAAAACATTCTTGTTCCATCTTGTGTTAATCTCCTGGAAATAATTTTCCTAAATTCCTGGGTTGCTGTGTAACCCCTCTGAAAAACTTCACAATTTTTAGAAATTGTTTGAACATTTTTGGGGGTCAGTCAAACCCAATTAAATTCTGGTCAAACATTAGACCAGCACCTTGTGGAATTTTTGGAGGAAAATGTATAGCACAAAAACCTCTGCAAAATTTACACAAGGTCAATAGCTCAGCTAGCAAGCTTCTGTAAAAATCTCATAATTTTTGGAGTAAGTTTGCTATCCTAAATAAATCCCCAAACTTCAGATCAGTTCAAAACTCAAAATTGTCCGAGTCCGACTTTGACTCGAGTCGCACCCACCATTGGACTCGGCCGGGCCAGCCGCCTAGACCTCCTCGGCTCGATCTCGCGCGCGGGTGTTGGGCCCTTGTATTTCAATCCGCATCAGACCTCCCAGACCTCCTCACCCGCATAAGACCTCCTCTCGCCGGTGATCGGGACGCCCAGACCACCCCGAGTGCATCCGGGCGCCCAGACCTCCCTTGGCTCTGTTCTTCTTCCTCACGACCTCCTGGAGGTCTGGTCGTCATGATTTTTCGCGCGCCCGTGCGTGTGTCAGGGTCAGAGCAGTTGGGAGCAGTGGGCTGTCACCTTTCGGTCCTTCCCAACGCTCTCTTCTCGCAAGACACTGTGTCAAGCTTTGCCCTAAAGTAGCCATCCTTTCTGCCTTGTCAAATCTAGCAGGCCCATGGCAGGGCATGGACTTTGTTCACAGTAGACTTTTGCCCACACCATTGCGAAGCTTGCAGGTTATGTATAGCCTGAGGCCTCCTCCTCCTTTTCTTTCTCCGTTCTTTGTTGTGCTTGAGCTCCCTCAATGTGAGCTGGTCCTCAAACTCAAGCACCCAAGAACACCACCCTCTCTGCCACCATTGTTGGCTTTGGAGCTCATTGAAGGCCTCCGAGCTCCAGTGGTCCCATCAACATTCTTGCCTTCTTTGTTGTCATCTTGATCACCTAGGGCTTGCTCTAACTTAGCTTGGTTCACATTGAAGAGGTGGACAAGTTTGGGAGCTGCTTTTCGTGGTCGGGATCACCTTCTTCCTTGGCTCCGGCGAACTGCTCCACCGCTGGGTCTCCTCCGATTTCCTCTGGACTTTCCCTACACTCGGGTGAGTTCATTTTAGTCCCTAAGAGCTCTAGGTTTATGTAGTTAGCTTGTAGCGGTCGTATTCGTTGTTTTTGGTTTTACCGAAAACTTGCACTCCTAGCCTATCTCGCTCGCCGGCTGCTCAAGGCCGCCACCGCTTCGAGTGTCCTCGTAGGTCCGCGCGTTATTGTGAGTGTAATGGTGCCCTTGGTCGGCGCCGCGAGGTCCCCATCGCCGCGGTGAGCTTATGACCGAACTCGTGTTTTGCCGCGGTCGCACTTCGGACAGAATCGTGGTCTTATGATTAGCATTAATGTTGTCCGAGGTTGCTCGCACGCCGCCTGGTCGGCATAACGCGTGCCGCTAAGTCCTTGGACCTCCTCGGGTTCATCGTGGCCGTCCACGACCTCCCCAGGTTTAGATCCGAGACTTTGGCTCCTTTCCGAAAAACTTAAGCCTCTGGACCTCCCCCTAGTTTGATCTCAGCCGTTTAAGATCACCTCCAAGTAGATCTGCATCAGAGGGTTTTCCGTGTATTTTCTTAGTGCCGTGACCTCCCACAAATCCTCGGCCGTTAAAGACCACCGTAGGTTAAATCCCAGCCGTTAGGATCACCCTCCGCCTTGAGGTCCTCTTTGTTAAAGACCACCCCTAGACCTCCACCGAGGTCCTCTTTGCAAAAAGACCTCACTTGGGTCATTTTGCAAAGACCACCCCAAGACCACCTCGGGGTCCTCTTGGTAAAAAGCCACCCTGGTCTTTTACAAAGAAAACCCCGCTCAAGACCTCTTAGGCTCAATCCTAGCCGTTCACGACCTCCTCGGATTTAGATCTGAGCGTTAGATCTCCTTTGTAAAATCCTTAGTCTCAGGACCTCTGTAACAGCCCCAAGTTTATAAACAGTAATAAAATGCTTTATGAACAATAATGAGATACTGTTCATGGCATTACTGTTCATGTTTACACTTTGGTCAGCATGTTACAAGCTAAAAACCTTCCTTTGTAGTCAAAACCCTAAAGAACCATTCAAAGTCTTAAAGGGATACAAGATAAAACTTGTATTATGTCTGGGAAGTATTTTTATTAAAGCCTAGGTAAATTATCTTGACTAAAACTATTTTTGTTGCATTTTTAGAAATTATTTGGGCTTAAAGAAAATTTATGGTCTTTAAATGAATATTTTCGGCCTGAAATAAATATTTATGTATTTTATAAAGTGAAAATGTGGTTTATGAAATTTATCTGGGAAATATATCATCCCAGTAACTTACAGTAAAATTTTCATGAATTTATAAATTTATTTGCTATTTTAAAGCCCCAGTCAAACCTTTTAAATATTTGAATAAGGTTTGGTCAACCAAACCGGTCCAAACCTAGCCCTAATATCAGAGCGACTTGACCACGATCTTGGTCCAACCCAATCATCTTGGTCTGGCTCGGTCACGCTCGCGCGAGCCCAAAATCCACGCTGATGCGAGCCGTCGATCTTCAATCGAACGGGCGAGCTCACTGCATTTCGACACGAGCCGTCCACGTACGAGATCAACCTCCACCGCTGGATCTTAATCCAACGAACGTGATCGTGTATGCAATCGACAACTCCGATCCTTATTCAATCTCCACCGCTCGCTTCCAATCCAACCGTGACGCTCTTTTCGTTTTAAACTTAAAGCGCGCTTATTTCACCGTTAGATTCAAATCCTACGGTTTTCCCTTTTCCCGCGTGTTATAAAGCCCGCACTCCTGCGACCGCTGGATCTTCATCGTATGGTCTAGATTTGTGTATGCATTCGACGACTCCGATCCCCGCACAATCGTGGCCGCCCATCCTTGATCTAGCGGTATCGCTTATTTCAATTTGAAATCGAGCGCGTTAATGTGGGCCTTTGGATCTCAATCCCACGGCACTCCTTTTTGACCGTGGGCCTTAAAGCCCAAAATCGTGGGTCGTTGGATTTTAATCGTATGCGGACCACATGGGTGTATGCAATCGACCATCTGGTTCCATTTACATCCTGACCGTAGAAATTAAATCCAACGGTGCTGAGCCATAGCATCAAAAGAAGAGTGACGTGTATATCTTTTAATTGATCGTTGGATCTTGATCCAACGTATATCTTTGAAAGTGGAGCCCCACAGTCCTTCGGGATTTCAATTAGATCTCGATCATCCGATCTAGATCGTGCGGTCCATATTAACTGGTACCGATTCAAATCATTTAACCTCTCTATTTATCGCAGCCACCCATTTCCAATCGGACGGTTGGTGTTCTTTTCGCATTTTAGAGACGCACACGTCGTGGATCGCCAATGGACCCACATGTCATATTTTGCCTCTCTTCTTCCTTATCTCTGCGCGCAGCCATTTTTGTGAGCAGGGGAGAGGATTTATCCAAAGATTATACACTAATTTTTGAGATGTTTAGCTAAATGGACACCTCATCAACTCTAGATCTTTCCTTCTTGCTCAGAGCTCAACACCCATAGTTAAACCCTAGCTTTCCTTGTCACTGCCATTGTTGACCGAAGAAGCTCATCCTTTCTTCACGACCATGGAGTTTCTTGCTCTTGTTCCTTTTGCTTATCCATCCTAAACTCGATTACACTTTGCAATAAAGATTGATTATCTTTTGTAGGTTAAATCGAGTTTAATCCTCTGTTGATCAAAGATCGGTTTTCAAAACCCTTGGCATATCTTTTCTCCCGGTAAGCTAAAACCCTAGTCAGAGCATCTTGAGCATCTTAAGGACCTTAGAAGCTGCTGTGAACCATTCTTTAAGCATCGAGTTTGATCTTGCTTCAAACCGAAAAGTTGATATTATGCCTTTTCGGTTTTTCATGTCATTTTCAAGACCTAGGGTTCTTCCCTGTCAACTTACCATCTTATTTAGGTTTTGACTAAACCCTAGCAGCATGACAAGTTAATCTTTCCATTCTTGTCATCATCTATTTTAACTTCTAGCCGATAATTGTCTGCTTTCTTTTGCTCGGCTTAGCCGACAAAAATGATCTCCTTCCTAGTCGATGTGATCTAACCGCTAGGGTTAGACTAAGGTTGGTTTGGGATGTTAATTACCCTAAAGGATCATGCTAAGATTCATTTATGGACTTCTCGCATGATCTATACTTTTTTCCAAAATTGCAATCTCATCCTGCTTTCACTCTTTACAATCAAACCGAGTTTTGCACTAAAACCTAATTTCTGTCTTTTGAAAACAAAGTGAGCTATATAATGGGTTATTATCATTATTATGGTAGTTATGGCTTAAGCATACCGTAATCATGTATTTCTAGATTGATCATGCATATTTCTTCCATTTTGGACTTATTGTCGCTTTGGTATTTATTGGATCTTATTGTTTCTTTTAGAACTGGTTCGTTGAAGCAATTGAATCTTTTCTCGAGCAACCGTAACTCGCAATGTAAGTCTATTACTATCAAGGCAAGCATCCTCTTTGCACCATATTGAACCCAGATTTTGTACAATAGCTTTACAAATCCAAGGATATCTGTGCATGCTATTTGTCCAAAATACAAACGTGACTTGTAATAGCTAGCTATAACTCGACATGGTGGATTACCTTAATCATGACCATACACTCAACTCTAGTGTAGTACTGTATACTATATGGTCTATTTTCGATTTGGCTTAGATATGCGCCTAGAGATTTTAGAGTTTGACAAGCATATCTTGTCAAACATGGGAATCACCATCGAACTATTGTCATTTTAAACTCTTTGTCCAGCTTTAAATCATCTTGTATTTGAAATTCAAATTGATCCGACAAGAGGAAGCTAGTGATGGTGCTTTGTGCACGAGATTGGGTTTTGTGGTGGACTTGTCCGGTTGATTAAGGACCTAACTCGACTATTCGGCTCAAGTCCCCACGCACTTCCACATGCAAGTGTATGGGCGCTGCTTGGTTAAGTAAAATGTTGAGACTATTGAGTTGGAAACAGGAGAGTAAGGATATGTGTATTGACCTTGTATGGCATAGATGCTTTGGTCTAAGGACTGCGTTTATGCCATGTGAGCTCGTATGTCAAGATCGATGTTCTTAGGAGGGTGAGGGCGATATGTGCCTCGTCGCATATACGATACCTTAATGGTGCCGATAGCATTCTACTATGGGTGGGGAACCCAATTCACATTAAATTGTTTGGCTCGGCACATCGACGCAACATGTGTGCCCTGTTAAGCAAATGCTATCATCGTTGTTTAAGCGAGATCGGCCACACATGGGGGTCCAACTCAATAGTGTTGGCTTGTTGAAAATACCAAATCTTAGCTTCCCGTCGGCATACCAAAGGAAGTGTGTCATCATTCGGAGGCATCCAAGACAACGGGCTAGCTAAGTCATGTGGGTAAAGATGTACACCCTGCAGGTATAAACTGTCGAATAGCCGTGTCCACGGTCATGGACGATAACTTGAACGATATCACTGTATAGAAATTTTGATTTCAAAATGTGGTTTCGGTTTATTTTCGGTTTGCATGAGGGAATCATGCATCGCATCGTTCACGCTAATGTATTTACTTATGCTTTACTTTATTTTTGATTTATTAAAATGCTTTATCAAAAGTTAGTCTATGTAGGTTAAGGTGTATCGCTTATACAAATTTGAACCTTTATAACTTCCTCGTTGTAACCTTATGCATGTAACAACTCTACTCCTTTGATTAGGTTCTAATAACCACTTTCTTTTATTAGTTTGTGTAAGACTTGTCGAGTACCTTTGTACTCAAGGTGCTACCACCTATTGTTGCAGTGAGGATGGTTTTGTTTGTGAAGTACCGTTAGCGCGATCGTGGTGACGCTAACGAAAGTGACGCCACTTCTTTCCTCCACGCAATTGCTCGCGGGTGGATGAGGCCTTTGGTGACATTTTCCGCTCATTTTGCTTCCACAGATAACGTTAAAGTGACCAAGGTACTTAATATTGTAGTATTAATAGAATGATGTAACCTTATGTTTAATTATATCAATGTATGACTTGTATGTGTTTGATGCAATGTTGATGAAGGATATATATGCAATGGTCGTTGATCCCGGGAACCATTGAGAATCATATATATCCGAAATCACATCGGATTCACATCGTTAAATTTATATCTTTAGCATGGTTTTTAATAAAGGGCGCATCGTTCCTTCATTAATAATTGTGCTACAAGATGAATTTAATTAGTAACATTTCCAATAACCGGGGTCCTCACAAATACTGGTATCGTGAGCATACATTGCCTCGTAGGTTAGAAGTAGCATGGCCGTTAGTATTAGAGAGTCTTTTGAGAAATTATTTTCAAGTTAGTAAAATAATTTCGAAAGTTTAAGTATGACATCTTTATTCCTTACCCTCTTAGCTTCTAATCCTTTTCTCACTATTTATTGGACTTGTGCAAAATATTTTCCAAGTGCTTTTGTCATTTTCAAAAGAGAGATATGTTAGTATTCACCCGTAAGAGCAATGGCGAAAAAAGACGAAGACGTTGTCGCACTACAATATTAGGATTACATTAGGGACTATGAATAGATAATACCCATCCTATTTATTTTTCCTATCCGTAGAAGTTATATTTTCTTGTTTGACCGTCCGCTCTTCTTCTGGTTTTCGAGTAATTGCGCACGCCTATGGGCGTATGTATAGCAATTATGTCGGAAAACTATGAGTTGTTTTATTGGATCTTATGTCGCCTTTGCCCTTTGCGCTTCGTTGGTATTGATTTTGGTGCATTCATATCATTTATGCATACTAAGTTTAGTACTTTCCTTATTCTCGCTAAAATGATCTTTCGCACTCAATTGAGTGTATCCTTTTTCTGTCCTCTAACCATCTGTGTGACAATAGGATGGCAGAACCTAGTACTCCTTTGAGCACTCAACCCAGGGAGTCAAGTAAGACGATCGTCGAGGTTATGGTCTGTCGACGCTGTGGTGAAGAGGGACATTACATCAACCAGTGTACTACGAATTGTCCCAACTGTGACGGAGACCATCCACCAGAGAGCTGTCCAACTAGTAAAGTCACTTGTTTTCTCTGCGAAGGGCACGATCATCGCCCTAAGGAGTGTCGCTTTACCGATAATCACCGATTCGCTTGGACTACAACAACGGATTCTCCATGCCATCATCCTCAAGACGACCACTGGACCAAGAGGTACACAAGGACATCCCGGAGAGAAGCCAATAAGCCGCCGTCAACGAAACAAGAAAGTTACTTGCTTTCATTGTGGTCGCCTTGGCCATTACGCTAATCAATGCCTCGCAAGACATCGAAGGATGCCCTGCACTTATCAAGCTCCCACACCACCACCAAAGCTCTACTCGACCAAGCACCTTTGTACCTAGACCTCCTAATTCTTTTGTGCAGTCAAAAATTAGTGGAAATCACCACCCATTGTTAACAAGAGCAGGCCTGGGTGATCTGTTATCACCGTGGACGCCCCGACATTTCGCAAACCAAAGGCCCTACTAAGAAATGTGGGTTGCCTCCTGCTCAACCTTTCCCAGCTATTGTTCGTCCAACGCTATCTTCAAAGACATCTATCAAGTCTCGCTGAGGAAGCTACAAGCACTTGACGTTGTTCTTGGTATGTTCCTAATTAATTTCAGTTCATCTAATGCTCCATTTGATTCTCGAACATTCCGCTTCTTTGTTAGTAATCATTTTGTTGCTCAACACCGCTTAAACATGCATACCCTCCAACCATCTTTTATTATTCAATCACCGGGTCGGTCTTTAAAACCGATCGATCTGTAGGGTCAACATAACAACTTGGGGTAAAGTTTTAGCAAATCTAATTGTGATTGACTCTAAAGGGTTGGACGTCATTTTGGGTATGGATTGGCTGTCCAAGAACCGTGGTCAAATCAATTGTTCCCAACGGTCTATTTCTATGACCAATGCGCATTTGCATTCAAGTTGTTTACCATTCCAAAACAATTGGCTCATCTTTGTGCTCACCAAGTTGATACCACTCCTTCTTTGGAGTCGCATCAATTGTCCGTGAGTATGCCGATGTTTTTCTCAAGACCTTCCCGGTTTACCACCAGATCGGAAGTGGAGTTTGTTATTGAACTCGTTCTCGAACCGCCCGATATCCGTGGAGTCCTTATCGAATGCCCACAACGAGTTGGTTGAATTGAAGAAGCAACTCGGAGAATTGCTTGACAAAGGTTTCATTCGACCGAAGTTCTCACCTTGGGATGCCCTGCAATCTTTGTTAAGAAGAAAGACAACACTTTACGGATGTGTGTGGATTACCGTCCGTTAAATGAGGTCACTATCAAGAACAAATATCCTCTACCTCGAATTGATGATCTTTTGATCGCTGGTTGGTGCCCGTTTTTCAAAGATTGATTTGCGGTCGGGCTATCATCAAATCAAGGTTAGGGCGGAGGACATTCCTAAAACAGCTTTCTACCCGTTATGGTTTATACGAGTATACCGTTATGTCCTTTGGTCCGACCAATGCTCCAAATTATTTCATGAATCTTATGAATTCTCGGTTCATGGAATTCTTGGATAAGTTCGTTGTCGTGTTCATTGACGACATCCTTATTTATTCCAAGTCCGATAAGGATCATGAACAACATTTGCGACTTCAGCCGGAAACACTTCGCCGGCATGGACTATATGCTAAGTTCAAGAAATGTGCTTTCGCCCGTAAAGGTTGCATTTTGGGGCATGTGTTATATGAAGGAGGTATCATTGTCGATCCAAGCAAGGTACAAGATGTACTAAATTGAAGCCTCCCAAGAATGTCCCTAGATTCGAGTTTTCTTGGACTTGCGGGTTATTACCGTGAGGTTCATTGAAAATTTCTCCAAGATTGCTAGACTTTGACTCGGCTCTCTGCAAAGGGAAGAAATTTGAATGGTCACCAAGTGTGAAGAGAGTTTTTGGCTTTTGAGAACTCTCTTGACTAAAGCTCCAGCTTACTCTTCCGGATGTTCTAAGAGCTTCGATATTTATTGCGATGCATCTCACCATGGACTTGGTTGTGTGCTTATGCAAGAAGGCCGAGTTGTGGCATATGCATCCTGCAGCTGCGCCTTATGAAGTTAATTATCCTACTCATGATTTGGAATTGGCTGCGTGGTCCATGCATTAAAGATTTGGCGACATTACCTCCTTGGTAATCATTGTGAGATCTACACCGATCATAAAGTCAAGTACATATTCACTCAACTGATTTGAATATGAGACAAAGAAGATGGCTTGAACCGATCAAGGACTACGACATGGGTATTCATTATCATCCGGTAAAGCCAATGTTGTGGCGTATGCTTTAAGCAGAAAGTCACAATGCAACCGCATATCTTCTCTACCGAAAAGACTTGTGTGCCGATTTCCGCGCCTAAGTCTTGAATTGGTAGGAGCCGGTTTCTCGCTGCATTACATGTGGAGCCAACATTAGAATCTCAGATTCTGAGGCCTGCATAACCGATGCCGAGGTAGCCAAATCAAGGGAATATGAAAGCAAGCAAAGCCAACGAAGTTTTTCAAGATGGTCGCAGTATGATTCGCTATCGCAATCGCTTGGTAGTACTCGCTGATCCTCATCTAAGAAGTCTAATTCTTAGAGAGGCTCATAATTCCAAGTTTTCTTTGCATCCCGGGAGTACCAAGATGTACCAGATTTAAAGAAAATATTTTGGTGGAGCCATATGAAGAGGCAAATTGCTCAAGATGTTATCGAATGTGATATTTGCCAAAGGGTTAAAGCCGAACATCTGAAGCCACCGTACCCTTCAACCTTTGCCTATTCCACAATGGAAGTGGGAAGAGATCGGTATGGATTTCGCATCGGTCTTCCAAGACTTCCAAGGATCATTGCCATTTGGGTGATCATCGATCGCTTAACCAAAGTGGCTCATTTTATTCCGGCCAGATCGATTTCAATGGCAAGCAATTAGCGAGCTTTATATTGCTAGAATTGTTTGTCTTCATGGTGTTCCTAAGGTAATTGTTTCGATCGTGGTTCTCGCTCACATCCCATTTTTGGAATAGCCTTCATCAAAGCTATGGAATCGAACTTTCTTTCGATCGCTTACCATCCTCAAACCAAATGGTCAAACCGAAAGAGTGAACCAAGTAATGGAAGATCTTCTTCGAGCCTATGTGCTATCTTATAGCAAAGACTCGGAGAAATCTTTGCCATATGTGGAATTTTCTTACAATAATAGCTACCAAGCAAGTATTCAAATGTCACCTTTAAAGCCTTGTATGGGAGAGCTTGTAGGACTCCATTGAATTGGTCCGAGTCCGTGAAAGATCATTCTATGGTCCAGACTTGGTAAAGGAAGCGAAGAGCAAGTTCGATCGATTCGAGATTGTTTGAAAACCGCATCTCCTCGCCGAAGAGCTATGCCGATCATCGCCGCCGTGAATTGAGCTTTGAGGTGGATGACCATGTCTATCTTAAAGTGTCACCCATGAAGGGTACTCATCGTTTTGTGTAAAAGGAAAGCTCGCACTCGCTATATCGGACCCTTCCGAATCATTGCTGCGAGGAGTCAGAGCTTACCAATTGAATTACTCAATCACTCTCGCAGTTGCATGATACTTTTCATGTGTCTCAATTGAAGAAATGCCTCGTGTTCCTATTGAGGCAATCGCTATGAGCATCTTGATCTCCAACTCGATCTTTCTTATCAAGAACAACCAAGACGTATCCTCGACATAATGGAACGCAGGACAAGAAATCGTACTGTCAAGTTCTTGAAAATTCAGTGGGCTAATCATTCCGAGGATGAAGCCACTTGGGAGCGCGAAGATCTGATGCAGATCGAGCACCCCCATCTTTTTGTTGTTTAGTACTTTCCTTTGAATTAAGAAAGGAAAGTTTAAACAAACCAATGTAAACAAAGATGTAATAATAACACTATGTTGTTATGTAAAGTTCTTCTTTGTTATCCTTGAAGGAAATCAAGGCAACAGATGTTGAGTTTCCTCATGAATCAGTTCCATTTCACTTCTTCCTGATCTTAACTTGTTCCAAATCTCGGGGACGAGATTTTCTTAAGGGGGGTAGGTTTGTAACAGCCCCAAGTTTATAAACAGTAATAAAATGCTTTATGAACAGCAATGAGATACTGTTCATGGCATTACTATTCATGTTTACACTTTGGTCAGCATGTTACAAGCTAACAACCTTCCTTTGTAGTCAAAACCCTAAAGAACCATTCAAAGTCTTAAAGGGATACAAGATAAAACTTGTATTATGACTGGGAAGTATTTTTATTAAAGCCTAGGTAAATTATCTTGACTAAAACTATTTTTGTTGCATTTTTAGAAATTATTTGGGCTTAAAGAAAATTTATGGTCTTTAAATGAATATTTTCGGCCTGAAATAAATATTTATGTATTTTATAAAGTGAAAATGTGGTTTATGAAATTTATCTGGGAAATATATCATCGCAGTAGCTTACAGTAAAATTTTCATGAATTTATAAATTTATTTGCTATTTTTAAAGCCCCAGTCAAACCTTTTAAATATTTGAATAAGGTTTGGTCAACCAAACCGTCCAAACCTAGCCCTAATATCAGAGCGACTCGGACCACGATATTGGTCCAACCCAATCATCTTGGTCTGCTCGGTCACGTCGGCGCGAGCCCAAAATCCACGCGTGATGCGAGCCGTCGATCTTCAATCGAACGCGCGAGCTCACTCACGACGACACAGCCGTCCACGCAGTACGAGATCAACCTCCACCATTGGATCTTAATCCAACGAACGTGATCGGTGTATGCAATCGGACAA
Organism: Ampelocalamus luodianensis; assembly: GCA_036346255.1. Lineage (NCBI taxonomy): Eukaryota > Viridiplantae > Streptophyta > Magnoliopsida > Poales > Poaceae > Ampelocalamus > Ampelocalamus luodianensis. Next base: position 34,797,738 of record CM070626.1, on the reverse strand, counting down.
CTCCGATCCTTATTCAATCTCCACCGCTCGTTTCCAATCCAACCGTGACGCTCTTTCGCTTTAAACTTAAAGGCGCTTTTATTTCAGCCGTTAGATTCAAATCCTCGGTTTTCCCTTTTTCCGCGTGTTATAAAGCCCGCACTCCTGCGGACCGCTGGATCTTCATCGTATGGTCTAGATTTGTGTATGCATTCGGACGACTCCGATCCCCGCACAATCGTGGCCGCCCATCCTGATCTAGCGGTATCGCTTATTTCAATTTGAATTGAGAGGCACGCGTTAATCGTGGGCCTTGGATCTCAATCTCACGACACTCCTTTTTGACCGTGGGCCTTTAAAGCCCAAAATCGGTGGGTCGTTGGATTTAATCGCGGACCACATGGGTGTATGCAATCGACCATCCAGCCCATTTTACATCCCGACCGAGAAATTAAATCCAACGTGCTTGAGCCATAGCATCAAAAGAAGAGTGACGTGTATATCTTTTAATTGATCGTTGGATCTTGATCCAACGATATCTTTGAAAGTGGAGCCCCACAATCCTTCGGGATTTCAATTAGATCTCGATCATCCGATCTAGATCGTGCGGTCCATATTAACTGGTACCGATTCAAATCATTTAACCTCTCTATTTATCGCAGCCACCCATTTCCAATCGGACGGTTGGTGGTCTTTTCGCATTTTAGGAGACGCACATGTTGTGGATCGCCAATGGGACCCACATGTCATATTTTGCCTCTCTTCTTCCTTATCTCTCGCAACCATTTTTGTGAGCAGGGAGAGGATTTATCCAAAGATTATACACTAATTTTTGAGATGTTTAGCTAAATGGACACCTCATCAACTCTAGATCTTTCCTTCTTGCTCAGAGCTCAACACCCATATTTAAACCCTAGCTTTCCTTGTTGTTGCCATTGTTGACCGAAGAAGCTCATCCTTTCTTGCGACCGGTGGAGTTTCTTGCTCTTGTTCCTTTGCTTATCCATCCTAAACTCGATTACACTTTGCAATAAAGATTGATTATCTTTTGTAGGTTAAATCGAGTTTAACTCTGTTGATCAAAGATCGGGTTTTCAAAACCCTTGGCATATCTTTTCTCCCGTAAGCTAAAACCCTAGTCAGAACATCTTGAGCATCTTAAGGACCTTAGAAGTCTTTGTGAACCATTCTTTTAAGCATCGTAGCTTGATCTTGCTTCAAACCGAAAAGTTGATATTATGCCTTTCGGTTTTTCATGTCATTTTCAAGACCTAGGGTTCTTCCTGTCAACTTACCATCTTATTTAGGTTTTGACTAAACCCTAGCAGCATGACAAGTTAATCTTTCCATTCTTGTCATCATCTATTTTAACTTCTAGCCGATAATTGTCTCTGTTTTTTTGTCTGCTTAGCCGACAAAAATGATCTCCTTCCTAGTCGATGTGATCTAACGGCTAGGGTTAGACTAAGGTTGGTTTGGGATGTTAATTACCCTAAAGGATCATGCTAAGATTCATTTATGGACTTGCATGATCTATACTTCTTTTCCAAAAATTGCAATCATCCTGCTTTTGGCTCTTTTACAATCAAAACCGAGTTTTGCACTAAAACCTAATTTCTCTTTTGAAAACAAAGTGAGCTATATAATGGGTTATTATCATTATTATGGTAGTTATGGCTTAAGCATACTGTAATCATGTATTTCTAGATTGATCATGCATATTTCTTCCATTTTGGACTTATTGTCATTTTGGTATTTATTGGATCTTATTGTTTCTTTTAGAATCAGTTTGTTGAAGCAATTAAATCTTTTCTCGAGCAAACTAACTCGCAATAAGTCTATTACTATCAAGGCAAGCATCCTCTTTGCACCATATTGAACCAGCATTTTGTACAATAGCTTTTACAAATCCAGTGATATCTGTGCATGCTATTTGTCTGAAAATACAAAACGTGACTTGTAATAGCTAGCTATAACCTGACATGGTGGATTACCTTAATCATGACCATACACTCAACTCTAGTGTAGTACTGTATACTATATGGTCTATTTTCAGATTTGGCTTAGATATGCAGTCTAGAGATTTTAGAGTTTGACAAGCATATCTTGTCAAACATGGGAATCACCACTGAACTATTGTCATTTTAAACTCTTTGTCCAGTTTCTTTAAATCAGTCTTGTATTTGAAATTCAAATTGATCTGGACAAGAGGAAGCTAGTGATGGTGCTTTTGTGCACGAGATTGGGTTTTGTGGTGGACTTGTCCGGGTTGATTAAGGACCGAACTCGACTATTCATTCAAGTCCCCACGCACTTCCACATGCGGTGTATGGGCGCTGTTTGGTTAAGTAAAATGTTGAGACTATTGAGTTGGAAACAGAGAGTAAGGATATGTGTATTGACCTTGTATGGCATAGATGCTTTGGTCCGAGGATCGTTTTATGCCATGTGAGCTCGTATGTCAAGATCAGATGTTCTTAGGAGGGTGAGGGCGTATATGTGCCTCGTCGCATATACGATACCTTAATGGTGCCGATAGCATTCTACTATGGGTGGGGAACCCAATTCACATTAAATTGTTTGGATCGGCATTACTGACGCAACATGTGTGCCCCGGTTAAGCAAATGCTATCAGTCGTTGTTTAAGCGAGATCAGTTCACACATGGGGGTCCAACTCAATAGTGTTGGCTTGTTGAAAAATACCAAATCTTAGCTTCCCCGGTCGGCATACCAAAGGAAGTGTGTCATCATTCGGAGGCATCCGAAGACAACGGGCTAGCTAAGTCATGTGGGTAAAGATGTACACCCGCAGGTATAAACTGCTCGAATAGCGTGTCCACGGTCATGGACGATAACTTGAACCGATATCACTGTATAGAAATTTTGATTTCCAAAATGTGGTTTCGGTTTATTTTCGTTTGCATGAGGAATCATGCATCGCATCATTCACGCTAATGTATTTACTTACTGTTTTACTTTATTTTTGATTTATTAAAATGCTTTATCAAAAGTTAGTCCGTAGGTTAAGGTGTATCGCTTATACAAATTTGAACCTTTATAACTTCCTCGTTGTAACCTTATGCATGTAACAACTCTACTCCTTTGATTAGGTTCTAATAACCACTTTCTTTTATTAGTTTGTGTAAGACTTGTGAGTACCTTTTGTACTCAAGGTGCTACCACCTATTGTTGCGGTGAGGATGGTTTTGTTTGTGAAGTACCGTTAGCGCCGATCGGGGTGACGCTAACGAGTGACGCCATTTCTTTCCTCCACGCAATTGCTCGCGGGTGGATGAGGCCTTTGGTGGACATTTTCCGTTCATTTTGCTTCCCAGATATCGTTAAAGTGACCAAGTCACTTAATATTGTAGTATTAATAGAATGATGTAACCTTATGTTTAATTATATCAATGTATGACTTGTATGTGTTTGATGCAATGTTGATGAAGGATATATATGCAATGGTCGTTGATCCCGGGAACCATTGAGAATCATATATATCCGAATCTGTTCTTGGATCGGATCTCACATCGTTAAATTTATATCTTTAGCATGGTTTTTAATAAAAGGGGCGATCTGTTCTTCATTAATAATTGTTCTACAAGATGAATTTAATTAGTAACATTTCCAATAACCGGGTCCTCACAACCTTCTCCGCGTCGATCCGAACTGCTCAGACCTCCTAGGTCTAACTGAGCCGCCCAGATCTCCTCCCGTTAAAACCCTATCGCATAGGACCTCCCCGAGTAGATCTTGGCCATCCAAGACCTCCTCGTGTAAATCCCAGCCGATCAAGACCTCCCCTTGGAGATCTTGACCGTCTAGGACCTCATCCTTTAGATCCGTAGCTTTAGGACCTCCTCCTCAGGTCTCAACCGTTAGATTTAGATCTAACGGGCTGGACCTCCCTCGCTTGATCGTGACCATTAAAGACCTCCCTCTGAAGATCTAGACCGTCGAAGACCTCCTCCGTGAGATCTTGGCCGTCCAGACCTCCCTCCGTAGGTTTAACCTTAGGACCTCCCGTAGTGCTCTGGATCGCAGATCTTGATCTTACGGCCACGACCTCAGTAGGCGCGAGGACCTCCTTTCGCGCGCGCTGCATGCATCGGTCGTGGCCGTTGGATCCAATTCAACGGTCCGCACCTCCCAAGCGGGAGGAGGTCTTTTGTGCGCTGCGGTTCGAGGTCCGTGGCCGTGCGATGAAGGATCGACGGCCCACGACCTCTCCTTTTTCCTTCAGTTCATTTGGACCTCCAGAGAGCTCACATTTTCTAAGTCCTTTGATGTTTCAAATTTCAAAAGTGTATAACTTTGTCATTTTAACTCCTCTTTGAATGATTTCCGTTGTTGTAGCTCTGTTATAATATGAACTTTAAATTGAGAATGAATTTAGGCACTGTTATGTAGTAGAAAATGACTTTAACTGCATGATCTTGTTTAGTAAAAAAAAAATGGTTGTCTAGAAATTCATTGAAAATTTGTAAAATGCATAACTTATTCTCTGTAATTCCAAACTGAGCAAACTAAGTTTTGTTAAAACCCACTAGGAATGTACTGTAATGTAGAATAGGTCTTCTTGTGATCCTTGCCACTGAAATTAATGATTCACTAGTTTTAGAACTTAGAAAAGTCATAACTAATTCATTTCAACTCCAAATTGTGCAAACTCAGTTTTGCTGTTGTTAAGATAACCATATCTACCTACCATAAAAATTTCAGGTTCCAAATCATTCTAGATATTTTCACCATGAACAGTAACCGTAATTAATTTAATTAGGATTTTTCAGGCTGAGAGAACTTAGTTTAGCCATAACTTTTTCATGCTAAGTACAAATGAAGTGATTCTTGTTTCTAAAATTGTTTAAAATCAACCTCTAGCTTCTGTATAAATTTCATGGGATTTGGATGTTCTTTGCTGTTGAGTTCCTTTTGGTGTTCTTCGTTCTTATCGGTTTTTATCGCCTTTTCGCGTTAGGTTCAAGAATTTATTGAACCCGAGCACTCCCTCGCAGCAAGACCAATCCCAGCAAGGCAAGCAGTTTGATCATGTTAATCCCAGTATTTTAAGTATTTATGTTGATTACAAATTCTATGTATGCATTGCTACTTTGTGTTAATAGTTGACCTAGTAGATGCATTCCCTTAGGCAAATGATTATTCTCTACTACCATTGAGCCTAGGTTATTGCTTTGATTTAGAGTTCGTGGATGAGCTCTTGTCACTTAGTAGTTGCGAATTAATTGCTTAGCCATGCTTAGCTTCCGGTAGAAATGGGCGGTTATCGACTTGTTGATAACCTTGATCACATAAAACTTATTATGATCTTTGATTTCAGCTTTGTGCCATGTCTACTTATGAAAACTAAAACTGAAAACAAAAAATGATTTAGACTTGGGCACAATGGTATGATGGTGTGATTTTGGGTGTGACTGGAACGGTGCCCGAGTCAACAAGGAGCGAACATCTTGTTACACTAAATCAAGCATTTTAGCGTGCTGACCACACTAGAGGGTATGGGACCTCTCTTGACTTAGTACTTTGGCGTGTATTGGCTTTGGGTCGCAGGAGGAATGGTGTTGGGAGCATTGTAGTGTCCGAAAGGCTTAACCCGTGATGGGATTTGTTGTCTTTCGGCTTGCAATGTAAGCGTATGGGTTTCTATCCGTACGAGCGGCTCGTAGTCAATGCACAAGATTGGAAATGTCTCAGAGGACTTAGCCGTGCACAGCATACCCTGTGAGTGTGCTTTGTGGCTTAAAGACGGTCTCAAGTGTGGGTACATTGGTACACCCTCGCAGGTTAAAACTATTCGAATAGCCTCATCCTAGGTTATGGACACGCTTGGCAAGGTCTTTCAAGAGTTAGACTACAACCTTTTAATTAAAACTTGATGGGTGGTACGAATCGGGGATTCGTGCTATGTTGTGGTGACTATTGGGATAGTCACTTCCAGGTGGTTACTTGTAGGTATCTTTACTCGCTGTTATTTTGACAACAAAACAGATTTGCAAACCTGCATTTTAAATGTATTACATTATTGCAAATAAATTTGGCTTTGTGCAAAATGAGACATACAACCTCCACCTAAATAAGCTTGCATGTAGTTTATGAATAGGTCGCTATTCCACACGTCGCCTTGCAGTACCTTTGTGTACTCAGTTATCTTGCTTAAATGTATTTGTTGCAAAGGAAGAAGGTGAGCTTGAGGGGCCTCACTTCTGTGAGTTGTGCTGTGGTAGCCTTAGAGGCGTCTAGCTTGGCGGCCCGGTCGGTTGCCTTGTGGGTTGTGTGGCTAACCGGTCGACTTTTGTTCTAGCCATCTTATGGCACCTTTTGCTTCCGTTGTCACTCTTGTATATTGTTCTATTTGGCCGGTCGGCTCTTTTGTAATAGCTTTTCTTTATGTATGTCGTTGTTGAACTTAGTGATGTATGCTGTATGGAAATGATGTGTAATTTTGTGATGATGTGCATATGCTGCAATTCTGGGAAGCATATGTCCATCGAGGCTTAGAATGTTTAATTAGTAATGCTAGAACCATTTGGAGGTTAAGTGTTACTAGTTAAATATTCTGGGTCCTCACACATACGTAGAATTTGCAAACAACATATTAGAATTTGAAAATAATAGGAGCAATATGATCAAATGATGCTACATCTTCTGATGGCTACAGTGGCCCGATCTTCCGATAGGTTCGATTGATTTCGTCGTGAGGATGTTGACGCTTTGAGGCTTTCGACCAGCAGATCGTCACCTCGCAATTCGCTACACACGCACGATTGTCGTTATCGACCACGCTCGCACGCGATCGACCTTACCACAAGGGTTATTGTTCCTGCAAGCAATCAAAGCAACTCACAAGAACAAGGAAGATGCAATCTGAATTGTATTGCGAATATGAATGAAGTTCACAAAGTGGGGTTCCTCGAACCGTACAACGGCGAAACTGCAAGTGGCAGAATAATTCTAAGAAAAACCCAACCCTAAACTATGGCGGCCGTTGTATATATATAGGGGGGCGTGAGGAGGTTGACCTAGGGTTGTGCGGCCGTGGGAAGAGGCATACACAACCTAGGCTTCGACCCCGACACGCTTACAAGGCCCTATTAGGCCCAAGACGGTGTCGCAGCACCTAAAGACTGGTCGTAGAGCTTGAGACCTAGTCGTAGCGCTGGCTGGTCTGGTTGTAGCGCTGGCGAACCTTATCGAGGAGCTTGAGACCTGGTCGTAGCGCTGGCTGGTCTGGTCGTAGCGCTGGCGAACCTAGTCGAGGATCTTGAGACTTAGTCGTAGCGCTGGCAGGACTGGTCGTAGGGCTTGTAGACCTGGTCGTAGACCTTGGGGATCCATTATTCCTAAGTAACAAAAGATCATAATTATTAGGTAGTATACCATTCTGCATAGATAAATTATTAGCACCTAGAAACGAGCTCACCTCATAATTTAAGTGACGTGCACGAGCTCTTGTCATAGGACCTTGTGGTTTAGCAACTGGATCTGAAGGATTTTGTGTAGTGCGTGTATCCGAAGGAGTGATGTCCTCATCATCTTCTTGCCTTGCTGGAGGTCCTCTTGTGCAGAGGGTCGCTTTCGGGCTCAACAAAATCTTCGGGACCTAACGCAAGAACGCGAAAATCCAATAATAACGAAGAACACCGAAAGAAACTCAAAAACCAAAGTCATCCAAATCCCAAGAAATTTACACAGCATCAAGGGTATGATTTTAATTGAATTTAGCAACAAGAAACATTTCATTTGGATTAAACATGCAAAAGTTATAGCCTAAACAATTCCTCTCAGCCTGAAAATTCAAATTAAATTAATTTCGGGTACTGTTCATGGCACAATTTTCCAGAAAGATCTAGACCCAGAAATTTTTTATGGTAGGTAGAACATGACATTCTAAGCACAACAGAACTGGATTTACTTTATTTGGAGGTAAAATGAATTACTTATGATTTTTCTAATTTGTGAAACTAGAACATATCATTTTTCAGAGGCAAGGGCATGCACAAAGCCTAGCCTACAGTAAAGTACATTAACACAGGGATTTAACAAATTTTAGTTTGCTCAATTTGGAGCCACAGAGAAATACTTACGTATTTTCCAAGTTTTAAATGAATTTCTAGACACATTTCATGTTCAACAAGTTAATACAACCTACACCACTTTCTGCTACAGAACAGCTCCTAAACATATTTTTAGATTAAGGTTTAGCTAAACAGATATTTAACCCAACAGGGATCATCTAAAAAGGAGCTAAAATAAATTAATTATGAATTTTTGAAGTTCTAAAACCATTTTTAGTTGACAAATAAACGATTACTGGATTAAAAACCAACTTCTACCAAAAGCTCAACAGGTACCAGGAAAAACCGTAGTACCGGCAAGTACTGCGCGGTAGTACCGCTTCACTGGTAGTTCCGTAGGTAAGGTGGTACACAAATCCCAGAGAAGGCGCCATGGAAAATTGTAGTACCGCAGTTGATAGAAGGGAACTACCGCAAGCACGGTAGTACCGCTGTGAAGAGCAGTACGTACATTCCAGAGACGGTCTCAGTTTCAGAGATGGATTTTTGGCTAAGTCCCTTCTGAATGGTTGTACCGCATAAGTGGCGGTAAGCAATATCCAGAGAAGACGCTTTGGGGAGTTTTTCACCTCACACGGGAGACGGTACTACCGGCATTATGGAGACGGTACTTCCGCAGGGGCGGTAGTACCGGCGCTAACATGGCGGTAGTTTCGATGGTGTCAGTGAAGGTTGTTTTTGCAGAAAAGCCCGATTTAAAACAGCATTAAGTAACATGCCACGATTAGCACTGATTAGCAATTAATAACCAAATCTTCGTCCTGAGCGAACAGCGCTACAGTACATGTCCAAGTACGACACAGCAAAAAGCCCAAGCGCAAGGAAAAGCTCGTCGCCGGCGATGCGGACTTCGCCGGCGTGAATCAAGGGCACCAATGGGTTCACAATAGTGTTATGCACCCACCGGGCCCACTCTCGACGGCGGCGACGGCCCAGAACATCGACGAGCCGGAGAAAGGTGATGAGGGCTGACACGGCTAAACGCGAAAAACACAAGGAGCTCCGCATTGTTCAAAGAAGCGGGTGCCACAGCATCTAAGGACTAATAAGAAGCTACTTTAGCCAAGAAGAGCTTCAAAGATGGTCGGAGAAGTTATGACGGTAGAGGAGCTCGCCGGAGTCGAAGAAGATGATGAAACACGGTCTGAGCAAAAAGGAAGACCACTGGGTGGTCCAGAGAGCTTCATTAGGGCCCACAGAAGGTCCATGATCAAGTAATTGTCAAATGAAGCCACTTACCGAAGCTGAGGAAGAAAAGGGTGATTTCGGCCTAAAAGATCCCAACTTAAAATTAAGTGATTCCTATAAATACCACCCAAAATTAAGTTAGGGGAAATGATTAGAGTATTAAGGAGCTCAAAAGGGTACAAGAAGAAAGGAGGAAGAACCACTGGAGCACCAAGGCCACCAACATAGCTCCACGACCAACAATGGCGGATTTGGGGGTTTTTAGTGGTTTGAGATCCAAGAATAAGGAAAGAGCTAGGGTGCTATAAAGGGACTCAAAGAGGTGCTTAGGTGCTTTTTATAGCCGAAAAACAACGATTACAAACAGGAAGGGAGCTCCACGTTGAGCTTAGCTCACCCTCTGCCATGAAAGGACAGGGAAGATGGGGGCAGCTGAGAAAGATGGCCCTGAGGGCGAAAGGTCGACAGTAATAAATGCTAGGGTCAAAGAGTTGTTGAGGAGGATGCATAGGGAAATGACAGGGTGCAACCCCTCTCTGCCATGGCGCACACACACACGCAACCAGAGGTTGAAGATGACCAAGAGTAGTCAAGGGCCCACTATCAGAGAAAGGGTTGAAATGGCTCGGGTGAAAAAAGGACTAATGGGTTAGGTTAAGTTGAGTCCACACCCCTCAACCCTTGGATTAAAAACAGACGGCCTAGATTTAAAAAGATGAGCGGCTGAGATTGATTGTCCGAACGGCCCAATAAACAGAGGTCGCCCGATGGAAACCCAACGGCTATAGAAAGGAGCGCACCGTTTTTAACGAGCCCGGAACTACCGGTGGAATAAACAGTACCACCGTTTGAGATGGTACTTCGGGAGGAGAAAGGAAAAGGTACCACACGGTTGGATTGGAAATGAATGGCCAGGATTGAATCTCACGTTCAGCGGTTTTAAAACATTTGAATCAATTTGGCGGTCTGATTAAGATCTAACGGCCGAAAATGCCCCCACTCAACTAGAGCCTGGTACTACCGGCTTGATGAGCGGTACTACCATTTGGGCGAGACGACCCGAGACAAGGGAAAGGTACGACACAGTTGGATCTACATCTAACGATGGAGATTGACTGAGAGATCGGGGAGGTGATGATCGTTGGATAAAAGATGGACGGCTTAGACTTGAGGCGGCTCTCGGGAGGTCCGAAAGTCTCACTCACGAATACCGCCCGATGAAGATCTAACGGCCAAAGCGCACGCGCCCAAACACGAGCTGGTGCGACCGAGTCAAATGACTTGGGCACAGGTTTGACTCGAGCCCGAGTCTCACTCAGACTAGGGTTTTAAATTAGGGTTTTGAAATGAGCCGATCTTTGGGAAATTGTTTAAGGTAGCAAAACAACTCCAAAAATTTTAAACATTTTTACAGGAGCTTGCTAACTTAGATATTGACCTTGTATAAAATTTTAAGAGGTTTTCATGAAGTGAAATTTTCCTCCAAAAATTTTGCAAGGTGGTGAGCTAGGGTTTGACTAACAGTCAAACTGGTTTGACTGACCTCCAAATATATTCAAACAATTTCTAAAAATTGTGAAATTTTTCAGAGTGGTCACACACCATCCCTAGAACATAGGAAAAATATTTCCAAAGAATGATCACAAGGTTTGAAAAGAAAGTTTTCAAAGGGCAAGGTTTAGGTTAAAATGACTTGTGGCTTTGTATTTCCATAATTCCTTTACAAGAAGTTTTCAGAACATAAAGGAAATACAAGATGTAAGAAAAGTTTTTTTAATTTCTACACATTTTCTTACATTTGAAACACAAGCCAAATACTTGGGATGTTACAACCAGCCCTGTCGGTTTAGAATTTCGCCTCCGACCTCATGTTGGAGAATGTAAGGGGTACAACCATCCCTGTCGGTTTAGAACCCATGAAGTCGGTTGAGAAGAAGAGGAAAGTTAGCGCGGCGGATTTTGCTCCGATGCACTACAAGGTTAAAACAAAAAAAATCGACCAGGTATGTACAAACAAAGAAGTCATGTAAATACATACCTTGAATATTTTTGATATGTTGGAATCCTGAATTTCCTTGCTTTCATCTTGTATAGATCTTCTGGTGTTCCAGTCGTCCCCATCCAGAACATTCCTCAGGAAAAAGTTCTTGGGGACGAAGTGGTTGTGGAGGTTCCCAACCGGACTATCCTTCAGGAGAAAGTTCCTGAAGATGAAGTGATCAAGGAAGCCCCTGAGCAGGCGCCAGTATTAAGGCTTGCTTAGGATCCATTAGTAATTCTAACTCCGTCTTTGGAGGTAGACATCCCTGAAGATTCTCAACAGGTTCCGCCCCCTATTGGTAATTCTTCTCAATCTAACAAGTTCCCCTTTCACCCTCGATTTATCAAGGATAAGGAACTTGATGAGGCCTGGGGGAAGATATTTGGCCATCAAGCCAAGATAGGTCCCAATATGATTTTTGCTGAATATAATGACGTGGCAATTCGGGTGAATATTTACGACCACCTTCATAGCTCTTCCTTTGAAATTTATTGAAAATTTATGAAGAAGGATGCTATTTTTGTAGCATATGGTCGAAAATTACACTGTGGTTGGAGGACTGACCCAACGAATAAGGCTCCTGGAGCAGAAACACTCTGAATTGAAAAGTAAGAACTTTTCTTCTTACTCTTTGTTATCATGTTTCTCTTTTCTAAATTAATTTTGCTCTCTTATCATATTTGATAGAATTAGAGAAAATTAAAGAAGAGGTCGTGGCTAAAGAAGTCATGATAATAAAGCTCAAAGAAGAGTGCCAAGCCAAGGACCAGTCGATCACATATGTGACGACCAAGCAAAAAGAGGTTTTTGACTCTTGCGAGAAGAAAATAAAGGTAATTGGTTGTAGACTTGACTAGTATACCATGTCTCCAATTTATGTGTAACTTTTCATCCACTCGTGTAGAGAAAACTCAAGTACTTGAAAGGGCAGAAAAAGCTCTTGAGTTCGAGTGTGGCCAAGGGGCTAAACTTGAGTAGAGTCTTGAAGACAAAGTCAAGACTCTGAACAAGATACTTTTCGACCTGGCGTCAGGAACGCAGTTGCCCAATTTAAGAGATCCTGCAGAGAAGATCAATTTTCTCCGCCATCAGCTCGAGGACCTCAAGAATGTAATGAAAACCTTTCGAGAGAACCATGCCAAGATAATGAAGGAAGCTATTGCGAATGGAGTCAGTGTTGCTTTAGCAAAATTGAACGCTTCCGACCCCTCTATTCACCTTGGAGCTGTTGAAGAAGACTTCGACTGCTCGGATGATGAAGCAACCAAGTTGCTCGAGGAAGTAAGACCTCTCGGAGACAAGGTTGCGGAGGAAATGGAAGTCAGATCTCCATCGCGCAACGACCAATCTGGCGGCTCCGACAAGTAGATGGATGTAATATATAGACTTTGTAAATAAAACTTACCTTTTAACATCAATGAAGTTCTTATTTTGTCTTCTTAAATTTGTTAAATACTCGTATATTCCCTAGCCCCCGACTACTTGTATTAGTAGGTGAACATTACTAAAGAAGCAGTAGACCAAGAAAAAATGAGTAATAACTACAACCATGGTATAAAGCATGTGCTGATTATGTTGCAAAAATGATCTAGTTAACACTAGGAAATCAAGTTGGTCGGAACCAGTGTATGATTTCAACTAGCTAAGATCCTTTCCATAATCGAAATACTGTAAAATACCACATATGGTCAGAAGATAACACAAGACTTACCTTGATGATAAGAAAGTATGCAAGAATGTCTGCAAAAAAGAAAACGATAAGCGTCCTTGTTGATACGTATCATCTAGAACTGGTCGTAATTTATCGCTAAGAACTGAAGATATAAAAAACATTTCACAAGAAGTGCTCATACTTAGGTTTAACTGGCAGCGAGGATCATAAGAAAAGGACCGTCGCTAGGAAGCTCCTTCTAGTGGGCAAGACCACGTGCAGAGAGGAGAGACTTCGACTAGGGGGCTTTATGTGTCCCGACTGGTAGCCAAACAACAGTAGAACAGAATGTTGAAATGAAGAAAGTTAACCTTCGGATTCTTGAGCATATAAAAAATACATGAAGTTGTTTGTGTTATGATCCTTTTACTTGTGTGTTTCTTTAAGAAAACAATATGGTCGCGCGTGGGAATCATTGAAACAATGATCACAACTAGGACCGGTTTGGCATTTGACGATCAAGTCTAAGCCAATGAGTAATAGGGACCCTTAAAAAGGATATCGGAGAGAATGAGTGTCTTCTCCGACCAGTTAAACAATAGTGATATTTGACCAAAGTAGCGGATAACAAGTATAAACAACAACACTCGTCGAAAAAAAAGGAAATGCATATTTATTGAAATTGATGATAAAATGTAAAAAGAAATATATAAAATTATACAAAGAACTTACAATTGATCAATATTCCAAGAATTAGACAAAACTCGCCCGTCTGACATTGCTAATCGTACCGAATCTGGTCGGGTGACTTCGACCACAGTGTATGGACCTTCCCACTTAGGAGAAAGTTTGTTGCGATTTGCCTGGCTCTAAATTTTTTTGAGAACCAGATCACCTCCAGCTAGGCTGGGAGGTTACACCTTATGACTATGGTACCTTCTCATAGTTTTCTGGTAGATTGTTGATCGTATCAAGGCTTGATTTCATTGTTCTTCAAGGAAATTGATGTCATCAAGTCGTAGTTCATTCTGATCATTTTTGTTAAAACAATCAATTCGAGCAGAACCAATTTTTAGTTCTGGAGGAAGCATGGCTTTAGCCCCATAAACCAAAAAAATGGTGTTTCACCGGTCGCACGACTGGTCGTGGTACGAACGGCCCATAACATAGAAGGGAGTTCTTAAACCCAAGCTCCTAATCGTTTGAGTAACTAGTCGAACTCTCGTCGTTTGATTCCCTGTATTATGATACCATTGGCTCTCTCAACTGCTCCGTTGCTTTGCGGATGAGTGACAGAAGCGAAATGTATCTTTGTGGGTTTGAAAGTAATGCCTTAGTTTTCTTGAAACCATAAGGAGGCCATAGAGCAATTTTTGTACCTGTGGAAACCGTTCCTTTGGTCCATATAAGACTTCGCTTTGTAATATACTGGTCGTTGGACGTTGTCGCGCTCTACGACTAGTACACCACTAATTGTTTGTGGTGTTGCAGCCACGTAAATCTGCAATGTCTCTCCCAATCTTTGAGAAACTAAGATCAGAATACTCGTAAGGTACTTCTTAAGTTCTTTAAAGGCATCGTTTGCCTCTTTAATCCACTTGAAACTTTCATGTTTTCGGAGAAGTTTAAAGAAAGGTAATCCTTTTTCACCCTACCGTGCTATGAAACGACTTAACGCTGCCATGTAGCCGATTAGTTTTTAAACTTCCTTCTTTGTGCTCGGAGGACGCATCTAGTCGATGGCCGAAATCTTTGCTGGGTTGGCTTTAATGCCTCTAGCCGAAACTAAGAATCCAAGAAGCTTACCAGAAGAAACTCCAAACACACACTTTTTTGGATTTAACTTAAGGTTATGGCGTCTTAAGTTATTGAAAGTCTCATGTAGGTCTAGAATGTAATTGCCAGCGTTGATGCTCTTTACGACCAGATCATCAACACATGCTTCTAGATTCCGACCTATCTGTGAATTAAAGGTTTTCTGCATCAACTTTTGGAAAGTTGCACCAGCATTTTTGAGACCAAGTGGCATCTTTACATAACAGTAAGTGCCGTATGGAGTGATGAAGGAAGTTTTCTTTTCATCCTCTTTACTCATATTAATTTGGAGGTACCCTAAGTACGCATATAAAAAACATAACAACTCACACCCGGAAGTAGAGTCTACAAGTTGATCAATGTGTGGAAGGGGAAAGTCATCCTTCAGACATGCTTTATTAAGATTTGTAAAGTCAATACACATTCACCATTTTCCATTGGCTTTTCTAACCATTACAGGATTGGAAAGCCACTTTGGGTGGTCGACTTCACGAATAAACCCAGCCTTGAGGAGCTTGTCGATCTCCGACTAGATTGCTTCCTTCCGATCAGGTGCAAAACAGCTTAGCTTCTGCTTGACCGGTTTCTTATCAGGCAGGCTAGGATTTCTACCCCTTCTATAATCATTTTAACTTGTGGGCAAACCTAGTTCGTGCTTAACTCCAAACCGAGGGATTGAACCAACAAGGCAGTCTTAAGGTTTGAAACCTTTAACTGATGCTTTGCAGCAAAAATCCACGAAACAAATGAATGCGAAGCTCCAAAATCAAACAGAACAGTAGCAGGTACTGAATTTACTAGGAACTTACCCAACACGACGTCCGGGGATGTTAGGGCTTCCTCCACTATGACATGGTTCACACGACCTCTCCCATAAGACTAAGGGGTCTTAGCTGGTGCAGCTGGAGTCTGAGGTGCTCCACGTCCGGCTCCGGGCATGGGGCTCCTGGTTGGAGTAGCTCCCATGTTGAATCTGACAGGCGAAGGGCCTTGCTTCTGTGGGCAGTTACTACCGTAATGCCCTAATTGCTAGCAATTGAAGCAGGTGATTCCGGCAGCAGGATTAGGGCTTCTAAGCTGCTGGTTGTTAGTGTTGTTGTTGCTAGGGCTGCGAAATCCTGGAGTAGTCGGGTGAGGTGTTGTTGCTGGAGTCTTGAATGTGACAGGAGGAGCAAAACGGGCAGGGTGTTGCACATTCATCCTTGCTCTCTGTGAATGGCCTTGATGAGCACCATGCTGCATCATCTTCCTCTTATGAGACTCTGCCAGCTCGCGACGAGACTCTTCTATGAGCATGGCCTTATTCACCAAATGCTGGAAATCTGCATAGTCGTTGTCGATGACTTGGACCTTCAAGCTAGGGACCTTTAAAGCGCTTCTAACGTGCATCATCGGTGGCTACATCCTCTTGAGCATATTGCGAGAGTTGAGTGAACTTATTTAGGTATTCACTCATGGACATGTTTCCATGCTTCAGCTCGCGAAACTCATTCTTCTTCATTTCCACCATTCCATCAGGGATGTGGGAGTGGCGGAAAGCTTCAGAAAACTCAGCCCAACCGATGTTCTGGTGGTTCTCATTGGCGGCACAGTAGTTCTCCCAACATTCTGCGGTGGTACCTTCAAGTTGGTGTGTAGCATACAGAACTTTCTCACGGCCATCACACTGGGTAATGGTAAGCTTCTTTTCAGTTGAGCGCAGCCAGTCATCTGCGTCTAATGGCTCAGTGTAACACCCCGGCTATTCGGAAGCCAAGATGCCACCTAATTACTCTAATAATCTACACATTGCGGAATAATATGAAATAGTTATATCAACCAAATGACAGCATTAACATAAACAGGACATGGTGAAGGTATCCTTCCTTCATCTTCTAAGTTATTTAATACTGATAATCAATAAAGAAGGTTCGCATTCAGTAATAAATCAACATCATCGTGGAGAAGGTATCCTTCCTTCTCCAATTATAGTTTAATTATTACAGTTCATCATTAACGAATGAAATATGGAACTAAAATTTAGTCTTGAACATGAATTTGATGTTGTGAACAAGTAGTGCGTGTCTACTCCCTCCCAAGTGAGCCAACATCGGGGTTACCTAAAATAAACAAACAACGCAAGAGTGAGTCCACGACTCGGCAAAGTCAAATGAAAGAAAGAACATATATACAAACAGATATCACCATTTAAGAATGCGAACATTGAATCGATTGAGTACTTAAGAAATACTTGAAATGAATGAATGCAATCAAGGATGGACTGTACACATGCTTATACCGGTATAGCGAGTGACACACCGTCGATGTTCACTTAAGCCCGCACCTTAACAAAAGTGCGGGGATCTAAGTCCTATATGAAGAACGTTTCATATAGGTGTCCAAAGCTGCCCATCTGGAATTGATGGGTCTTACGTGCCCATACTGGAATTGATGGGTCTTTCAATCCACTCCGTGGACGGGACATGATAATGTCCAAACCCGCCCACATTGGAATGGTGGGACTTACAATCCACTCCGTGGCCATAGCATGAATAAAAGAATGCATGATATGAACATGAACAATGCTAATATCATCTCTCAAAGATATACTACACATATTGAAAGAACATAACCAATTCAGCATTTGGGTATCACAAGTTGTCACATCATATTCATGTAAACATTCACAATCACAAAGACTTAAAATCAATAAAGTACTTGCCTTCGCGTTGCGACGCGTTAGTAGGCAACGATGGCGCTCCCAAACCCGTAGCCTCGCGGTCTAAACAATTAAGTAACGAAATAAGAACAACATAGAGCCCAACATGAATTAATATTCTACAATACCCTCTTGCACACCCAAAACATAGTCATAACCCAAATCTGAAATTCCAGCAGCAACATGGAATCCCATCTGGACAGCAGCACGGTAAAGACCAAAACTAATGTTCTGGGACTCCAAAGAGATGAGCCCAGATCCTACACGAGCTTAACAAATATATCTACAACTTTGTAGTTGACGAGATAACCCAAGTCGGCCAAACTAAATTGCTAATCGACAAACGAAACAGCAGAACAGAAACTGTCTGAACATAAAAAAACAGCAGTACTAAAACGTCCGTAACTTTTAAACTACAACCTGAATTGAGTGTTCTTTATCAATCTGAAAAGGTTATGGAATTACCTACAATAACCTAGTTGGCACGACATTCATATTTTGCTTTTAACAAAAAGTGGCACACGGGTCAAAACTAAAGGTAGAAACTGTCATACAATCTGGACAGACTGACCTACAATCTGGACAGTCACAAAGAAAAGTGCATAACTTTTGATCTATAAATCCAAATGAGGTGTTCTTTATCAATCCTGAAAGCTAGTGATATCACCTTCAAAATTTGTTATGGGCAAGACCTCTGAATCACCCTCTAACTAGGCCATATATCAACCTATACAGAGACTGCTAATTCTCGTCAGGATTCTAGACAACAGATATTAAATCTATCATAACTTTTGATTCGAAAGTCGCAATTAGGTGATCTTGGCGGCCACCGAAAGCTAAGAACAAGAACTACATATCTCTAGGAGATGGGAAACTCAGATTCGGCCTATAACATCACAAAAAAGTCCACGCAACAATCTGGACAGAATCGAATTTCTACCCGCAGCAAATCGATCTAATCAAAATTGAACCAAAACACATCTACCACTAATCAAACGATGAGGATCGGCACTCATTACCCTTGTAGCAACCAGGACGTAGGTGGGAGAACCTTGGAGAAGATGATCTTCCTCCTCCTTTCTCCCCTCATCCTTCTTCTTCTTGGCCGATCCACAAACCGGGCGTCCTCCCTTCTTCCTCCACTAGACCGGCAGTGGGGAACGGTGTCCTTGGCCTGCAGCAGGGGAGAGCACCAAGGGGGGAGGTGCAGGGAGCAGGGGGAGGCGGCCAAGGTGGAGAGGGACAAGGAGGTGGCGGCCACAAGTGGGGAGGAGGGGGAAAGGGGTGGGCGGCTAGGGTTTGGGGGAGGGGATGGCGCCTCCCCCCCTATGGCCGGCCAGCCCCACATGGGCTTAGGCCCAAGCCCAAGTTGCCCTCAAACGCGGAAAACCCCTCTCATTTACTGATTTGATGATTTTCTAAAGAACCCTTCTCCGATTCAAATACTCTCTCGATTTATTTAATTTCTCCGACTAATCCTTTCGAATATATTTTAGGGTATCACATTCTACCTCTTAAACAGAATTCGACCGAATTCTACCGCGATCTATAACAAGGAAAATCAGCAGCTGGAATTTAACAACGGTAGCGGATACTGTTGCGAACAAATCCGATAACGTTCACGCATGCGAAACCCCAACTCCCAAGAGGCCTAACACTGGACTGTTGAGACCACAACAAAAAAACCGCGCATGGACTCGAGACAGTCCTGGCGATATGTCAACTAGCGAAAACAACCCCAATGTATTTTGGGTTAACCTTCCCAAAGATACCGAACCACACGACAAGCACAAAGAACACGGAACTCTTATTCCGCCTCTCAATTGAACTCTTCACGAAAACAAGGATCACCTCCTTTAACCGGAAACATACAATCGAATTCTTTTAAGTAAACTCTTTTACCGACAAAACACCTCGAATAAGAAAGATTCACGTCGCAACTATACGTTACCAACTGGTGCGAAGAGCAAAATCCGTAAATCGAATTTCATCAAGAAAACCTTTCCACTTTCCAAGTGGCAATTTGCGAATAAACGCCACGAAAACCAAAGGGAAAAACACTTGAATGCCCAAATCAAAAACTTCCTTTATTCTTCCTGAACCGATAAGAACCACACATGCCAACATAAACGTCGTGCTCAACTTGCGAAAGACATTCGCCCAAAACACAAAGCTCAAACAAGAATCAAAGAAACGTGTCACTTCTTTGAGGAAGTACCAATTTTCTCAGTTCCTCTTTTAGGAATAAAATTTATCTCAAACTTTGGAATCCAATTCATCGCATACCACACGGTCTCAAACCTCTTAATTTAACATCCTCAAATTAGGCTTAAACCGAAATACATCATCCACACCTTTGTAGAGAGACTCTATTGATTCCACTGAACACTCTAGACAACTCATTCAACTGATGACATTAATTTGATAGAAGGCACCAAAGCACCTCAAAAACCCATGCAATCTCATCACCTCCAACTTTCAGGAATAACACATCAGAATCCTCAACACACCCGCTCATGAACTACATCAGAAGAGTTCTATCGACAATCATCCCACTGCTCAGAGTACTCCAGTTGTCTATCTCCTCTACACACAAATCTGTGGGCGACCAAAAGTCTAGCATGAAAATGGAAAGCCCAAATTTAACCTCCGAGACCTCTACAACGAATTTCCTATTATAACAAATAGTGAAATCATCGGATTAAATCTCTAACATCCCCACGATTCCGACATTCTCACTCATTGACATCATCAGGAATCACTCACACAACATCGCAATACTTTCCAATTGTGTTACTCAGAAATTGATTAAGGTTTCCATACATTTGATAATCCCCAACATTTCCACATGAACCAAAGTTCGGAACTACACTATACCATAGGTTCTACTTAGTCAAACATTATACGGTTTTACTTTGAAGTCATACATTCCATCTGAATCAACTACCCCTCCAAGAGGTTCAGGTCAAAACCAACTCATCTTCTATTACTTCCCCAATAGCTTGGTAGCAAAATCTCACCCCTACAATCACTTAACCACCACCAAACAAATGACAACTTACGCTTTGTAAAGCTTTGCAACATAAAATTGTTGATCCTTTCTCAAAAGAAAGAGACGAACAAGGACAAATTTCACCACACAGGAAAATGTTGCTGCTCACAGTGAGCATGAAACCAAAAGAAATAATCTAGTAATGAAGATCTGGAAAAACGAAAGTTGAGTTCACAGCGGAGGGCACGCATCCCTCGAAAAAAATATAGAAAATAACCACTAATAAGAAAATGACATTACGATTGAAACTCGACAACTCTTGAGTGAAAGAGCAAAAAGTTTATGAACAATTCAAATAACTACAAGTTGCAAAACTTGACTCAAATTCTCAAATATTCATACTGCACTCTTTCCTTTAACACTACCATTAATTCCTTGACTAACATCACTTTGCCACAACGAACAAGATAAGGTCTTTAGTCCAAACCACAAGGACTAATTAAGAACCAATAAAAATTCTTCAATACACCATATTTGTTCAGAATAATTCAACTACACACTAAACATGAGATCCAAATAATCTCACCACCAAACTCAAACATTTCCAATTACAGATTTCATGAAAAACAAGCGATTATTCTCCTCTTAAGGAACCAACATAATTTTTCTTTAATTGCCGCTTCACGTTGCCAACTCAAACCAAAAATCCTTTAAGATTAAATCACTTGAATCTCTTAAGAAGCAACAAGACAATTCAATACCTCAATTTATTTAAAATAATTTCAGCTACCAGATGATTCAAGAGCTCAAAGGAAATATCACGAAAGCTAAACTTGAAATATTCTCAACTGAATGATATCATCGAAGGCGATCAAATTACTATGAGTATTAACATCAGTTTCACCACAACCATTAGAAAACACTTCAAAAGACCCACGTGTAAAGAATGGGTTGATTCTTTCTCAAAAGAAGAGACAAATGGAAACGACTTTCACCAACTAGAAAAACTCATCTACCACTCGCACTGAACACGGGACCAAGGAAGAAACCAATTAAGCAATGAACTTATAGAACATAAGTGGAGTTCACAGTTGAACGATAAGCCTCACAAGAAGAGAGTATCGAACCTAATGATAAGAACAAATAAGTATTCAAAATGGAAGCACTTGCATCACTGAAGAACCATTATAACTTTGCAACATATCGTTACTCGATAACTTCATTTACCACATAAAAGCCTGAACCCTCAAAAGATCATGAACATAAAACTTGAAATTTGATCATTTAGAGAATATCACCATGGGTGATCAAATTACTATGAGAATTAACCTCATTCTCACATTTTGACGATTTAAAAAAACATCGACAACATATACTAGTACCAAGAATCATCAAACTTTATTACTCCATCCTAAAACTTCCCAAAGGGAACATAAACCACAAAGTTGAAACAAATTTATTATAACCAGATTATGCTAAGCAATAACAATATCACAATACACGCTATCAAAGCCTACTTACGAAATTCATCTACTCAACTGTTGGTGTTGCTCAACACCTTCTTCAGCGTTCATTAACAATTGATGATTGTACTAATCATGTGTGTACATATGGTACTAATTTCATTTGCAATCACATAACCACATATAAACATAGATTCACATTTCACCTTGGTTCAGAAATCATTTCGAAACATGATTAAAGATTCACTAACATAATTTTCTATAAACAAGTTTTCATGAATCGATACACCAAAGACCCATCCGGTACTTTATACAAGTTTCAACAATTTTAGCATACCAGGAAATAGATAAATCTAGCTCTTATGTAAGATCTATAGGTTCTGAATGGATATGGACAGTCTTCATTTAACCTACACCATGTATCAAATACAAGGACATTTCAAATTAATCAATTTCACTTTCATGGATGGTAGTTAAGA
This sequence comes from Ampelocalamus luodianensis, assembly GCA_036346255.1. Classification (NCBI taxonomy): domain Eukaryota; kingdom Viridiplantae; phylum Streptophyta; class Magnoliopsida; order Poales; family Poaceae; genus Ampelocalamus; species Ampelocalamus luodianensis. The sequence goes on along the minus strand of CM070626.1, from coordinate 34,775,338 downwards.
ATAATTGATTTGCACCATGCTAATAACCCAACTTGGTAACTCATATCGTAACAATTTATTCGTTTAGTTATAACTTCTCATTTTAAGCATGGCAAGACATCACAAAGGATTCTAACACCTTACTACAGCAAAAGAGAGACTTCAAACCTCAACGCTCGAAGTAATCCAAAAGAAACGCATAAAGCCAAAGCTTTCCCATGCAAACGAACTTACAGCGGAAAACTCTCACTAACCAAGCTGTCAAACGAGTAAATGAGTCATTCTTTTTCAATGAGAAAGAAGGAGCAACCATGAAAACATCAATCTTGCCAATTGACAACGACCACAAGTGGTAAAAGCAACTCAACAGTTGAAAAACAATATTTGTTTCAGAGAACCAAGAGGGATCTATTGAAAACCATAAACTATCATGAACCACAAACCCAAGAGAAATTCATCAACCACCACAGGACAAGAATTGGCAAATTCAGAAATCAAGAAAGAGAACAACTTTCTAAAGCAACTCACGCTTAACACCTGAAACTATGGTACTCGGGGTAACTACTCCTCTAACCACGTATTGCGAACAGTGGTGTAACCTGGTGAATCCCAGAGTAACAACCACGACCTCCACTTCTGATCATTTGTTTACAACACGCTTCACCAAAATACTCAATTATAAATATACAGGATCATCTTATGACAATCGTAGAATTAGTTCATAGATATTGAATATCATAGCAGATCATATATTACCAACAAGGATGATAGTACAGAAGCAATTCAACAATTGCTCGACAAAATGAAACATAAGAACAGATATTGCGGAAGCAATGTAATTTTCCAACCCCACCTACTGTGCACAGTGTGTCAATTTAATAACTTAATTACCACGGACCTAAAGCCCGCTCTGATACCAACTGTAACACCCCGGCTATTCGGAAGCCAAGATGCCACCTAATTACTCTAACAATCTACACATTGCGGAATAATATGAAATAGTTAAATGTGATACCCTAAAATATATTCGAAAGGATTAGTCGGGAGAAATTAAATAAATCGGGAGAGAGTATTTGAATCGGGAGAAGGGTTCTTTTAGAAAATCATCAAATCAGTAAATGAGAGGGGGTTTTCCGCGTTTAGGGGGCAACTTGGGCTTGGGCCTAAGCCCATGTGGGGCTGGCCGGCCATAGGGGGGGAGGCGCCATCCCCTCCCCCAAACCCTAGCCGCCCACCCCTTTCCCCCTCCTCCCCACTTGTGGCCGCCACCTCCTTGTCCCTCTCCACCTTGGCCGCCTCCCCTGCTCCCTGCACCTCCCCTTGGTGCTCTCCCTGCTGCAGGCCAAGGACACCGTTCCCCACTGCTGGTCTAGTGGAGGAAGAAGGGAGGACGCCCGGTTTGTGGATCGGCCAAGAAGAAGAAGGATGAGGGGAGAAAGGAGGAGGAAGATCATCTTCTCCAAGGTTCTCCCACCTACGTCCTGGTTGCTACAAGGGTAACGAGTGCCGATCCTCATCGTTTGATTAGTGGTAGATGTGTTTTGGTTCAATTTTGATTAGATCGATTTGCTGCGGGTAGAAATTTGATTCTGTCCAGATTGTTGCGTGGACTTTTTCGTGATGTTAGAGGCCAAATCTGAGTTTCCCATCTCCTAGAGATATGTAGTTCTTGTTCTTAGCTTTCGGTGGCCGCCAAGATCACCTAATTCCGACTTTCGAGTCAAAAGTTATGATAGATTTAATATCTGCTGTCCAGAATCCTGACGAGAATTAGCAGTCTCTGTATAGGTTGATATATGGCCTAGTTAGAGGGTGATTCAGAGGTCTTGCCCATAACAAATTTTGAAGGTGATATCACTAGCTTTCAGTATTGATAAAGAACACCTCATTTGGATTTATAGATCAAAAGTTATGCACTTTTCTTTGTGACAGTCCAGATTGTAGGTCAGTCTGTCCAGATTGTATGACAGTTTCTACCTTTAGTTTTGACCCGTGTGCCACTTTTTGTTAAAGGCAAAATATGAATGTTGTGCCAACTAGGTTATTGTAGGTAATTCCATAAACTTTTCAGATTGATAAAGAACACTCAATTCGGAGTTGTAGTTTAAAAGTTACGGACGTTTTAGTACTGCTGTTTTTTTTATGTTCAGATAGTTTCTGTTCTGCTGTTTCGTTTGTCAGTTAGCAATTTAGTTTGGCCGACTTGGGTTATCTCGTCAACTACAAAGTTGTAGATATATTTGTTAAGCTCGTGTAGGATCTGGGCTCATCTCTTTTGGATTCCCAGAACATTAGTTTTGGTCTTTACCGTGCTGCTGTCCAGATGGGATTCCATGTTGCTGCTGGAATTTCAGATTTGGGTTATGACTATGTTTTGGGTGTGCAAGAGGGTATTGTAGAATATTAATTCATGTTGGGCTCTATGTTGTTCTTATTTCGGTTACTTAATTGTTTAGGCCGCGAGGCTACGGGTTTGGGAGCGCCATCGTTGCCTACTAACGCGTCGCAACGCGAAGGCAAGTACTTTGTTGATTTTAAGTCTTTGTGATTGTGAATGTTTACATGAATATGATGTGACAACTTGTGATACCCAAATGCTGAATTGGTTATGTTCTTTCAATATGTGGAGTATATCTTTGAGAGATGATATTAGCATTGTTCATGTTCATATCATGCATTCTTTTATTCATGCTATGTCCACGGGAGTGGATTGTAAGTCCCACCATTCCAATGTGGGCGTGTTTGGACATTTATGTCCCGCCCACTGGAGTGGATTGAAAGACCCATCAATTCGGTATGGGCACGTAAGACCCATCAATTCCAAAGATGGGCAGCTTTGGACACCTATATGAAACGTTCTTCATATAGGACTTGGATCCCCGCACTTTTGTTAAGGTGCGGGCTTAAGTGAACACCGACGGTGTGTCACTCGCTATACCGGTATAAGCATGTGTACAGTCCATCCTTGATTGCATTCATTCATTTCAAGTATTTCTTAAGTACTCAATCGATTCAATGTTCGCATTCTTAAATGGTGATATCCTGTTTGTATATATGTTCCGTTTCTTTCATCATTTGCCGAGTCGTGGACTCACTCTTGCGTTGTTTGTTTATTTTAGGTAACCCTGATGTTGGCTCACTTGGGAGGAGTAGACACGCACTACTTGTTCGAACATCAAATTCATGTTCAAGACTAAATTTTAGTTCCATATTTCATTCGTTAATGATGAACTGTAATAATTAAACTATAATTGGAGAAGGAAGGATACCTTCCACGATGATGTTGATTTATTACTGAATGCGAACCTTCTTTATTGATTATCGGTATTAAATAACTTAGAAGATGAAGGAAGGATACCTTCACCATGTCTGTTTATGTTAATGCTGTCATTTGGTTGATATAACTATTTCATATTATTCCGCAATGTGTAGATTGTTAGAGTAATTAGGTGGTATCTTGGCTTCCGAATAGCCGGGGTCTTACACTCAGAGGAGCTAGGAAATGTAGGTGGATGAGTCCTCATGAATTTTGTCAGCCTTAACTGAGGGAAAGCTGGTCGTGGTGGCGGTGTCGCGACAGCGGCTTGGCAGTTCTGGTTCATTATTGCGAGAAGGGCAGTAGCGGTCTGGTTCTGCTGAGTCATCATCTGGTTCATATTTTGCATCATCGAGTTCATCAGCTGTGTTTGGGCTGCCATGAACTGACCCAAACCTTGATCTGCCATGGCTGCCGGAGGAGGTGGTGGTGGCGGTGTATTGAGATCTATAGGGTCAACTTGGCTTGCAGAGTTGCGGGTCTGAACCATCTGCTCAAATCTTTCCAGGTTTAATAGATGAGGGGAAGAAACCACGATAGATAAGAGGGAAAAGCACAAAGACGAGGAATAGCGAGAGGGAGGGATAAAACAACCTAATTGGGGACGTTCGGTTAAACCCGAAGAACAGATAGACGGAAAGCTACAAAGAGGCAACAAAACTCAAGCCTTAAGGCCCTAATGCATGAACTAAGCGGTACTACAACTAGGGGGGGGGGGTAACTTGCTAAAGCACCTCTATCCTAACATACAGGGGTGGTCGACTCGAAACAATTCTCGGTCCATAGAGATTACTAAGGTAAGAGAGATCAATTTAAACTCGAAAACAAAGTTTCAGAATAGATAAGATGTAAGAATCTAAGAATGAGATGAGAAAAGAATAGAATCAGGTAAGAAAAGAATGACTGTTCAACTTAACTGGTTGGTTTGATTTAGAAACTAAATTTTGAAATCTTTGGCTAAACGATCATGCTAACTATGGTTACGTCCTACAGTCGATATGGCTCTGATACCACCTCTTGTCGGGACCCTGGGTATGCAACCCCAGGACCCTCTGTGCATTCTGAACTAGTCCCAGATCAGTAGCTAGCTCGCACAGTTACAACATCGGCATAATCACAATCATACAACAAAATAACGATGAAGCGGACAAATTAATATTACTTAGTAGCAAAAGGACCTTATGGTCAAGTCTTACAGAGTGCGTCACGCGGGGCTTAGCAACAAAAGACAACTTGTAGCGAAAATAAAATATCTCGTGGAGGCCATTTGACATGCCCACAGGCAATCGAGTGGAGGATGCGACCTAGTTCGCAAAATCTTCAAGATACTCCTCTTCATAATAATCTAAGTTCCCTGGTTCTTCTGTGGGGATTAATCACACAGGGCGCAAGCCGTGAGTACTTTGAATGTACTCGGCAAGTCATAGGGAAATGTATGCAATTATTATTCATGCTAGGCTTGACAAGGAGAGCTTTATGTTTACTTTGCAGAAAGCAACATTTAACAGTAAATAAAATAAGTATATTGAAAACATAATTTAAAAGATTAATACATAAGTAATTTAGTTTTTTGAAACAAATAGAGATCAACCCAACTTTTCCATCCAAACCATCAATTCCACCATTTTTAAGAAACATCTACCCCTTGCGTGAAATCTTCGGGCATGTCCATAACTGGAGACACGGCTATTCGAATAGTTTTTACACTCTGCAGAGGTTGTACAGCTTTACCCACAAGCGATAAGTTACTTGTAATGTCCGTTTGACACACTATCGATGGTGTGCGACTAAGTCATTATCACAAGGCTTTTACAAAGCTCTGTTTTGACTCGGTTCTACTCGCTAAGGATTCGCTTCTAACGGGTTTTACTCCCGCCAGATTCATGCCCCCTCTTGCGCCGCTTTTCAACCCTAAACAGAGCCAAATCAAAACATTGCTAATTAGTTGGTCCAGTCCACCCCATCCTAGACATGTGGTTGCACGGTATGACCTAGATCAATGGTTCAAGGTTAAGCCTTAGTTGACTGCTCAGACGAGACTATCCACGTCCCAATGTGCGTTACGGCACCCACACATACCACCGCCTACTCGCCTGAGCATAAAACATTTTCGGTTCAACCCAGCCAAAGACCACCCTAGCCTTGGTACAACATCTTTTAATAATAGTGACCACGCCATAATTCTATAATTCCTTTAGTCATGTTTATTCATATGAGCATGTGATCATGAGTCCCAACGTGCAACTATAGCATGGCTAAGCATAATACGATACCCGTGTTGGTAATTTAACAATGTCCAACTAAAATAATCCATCCTATGGTGTCCAAGGGTTCATGTCATTCAAATTTTTGAAGGGGGCATACATCAATTAGGCAATTATCTACTCCCAAAACCATTTAATATAACAAACAATATAGTTTTGTAAAAGGGGTTCAATATGATTAAAGGTCTATGACTTGCCTTCGTTGAAGAGTTGAGGTGCTTCCATCGTCGGGTCTGAGAAATCTTCCGAAACGCTAGAATCTACACATGCGAAAAGAGCTAAATAAATAAAACAACTCCAAATAAATACCAAATTAGCACTAACAGCAAGAGGAGGATTTTAGATGAATTTAGAAATTTTAATCACTCGAATCGGAGTTTGAACGAAGAAGTTACGACCTCCGGAAGATTGAAAATCAAGAAAAAGGAATTTCCCTGATTTTTGTCATTATTTTTCTAAAGGAAAAGGGATTTATTGCGCCAGCTGACGTCAGCGGTGGGATTTAAATTTCTAGCCGAATTATTTTTCAACGGGAAATCCCAGAAAAATCCACGCGGGCGCTGACTGGGTTGTCGCGTCAGCAAAGGGCTGACGTGGCACTGAGGTGGCGTTGATTGGGGCTGCCACATGGGCGGCCACGTCAGCATCGAGCCGGTGGTGCTCAGGGCCCGATGGTCGCCGGCGTTCGGCTGGGAGATGGCCAGCGGCGAGGGTACTGGCGGCTAGAGGGGCTCACGAGGATCACGTTGCGCGCGATGTCGACGACGCGGCGCCAGGGGATGGCCAGCGGTGAGGAAGAAAGGCGGCGGCGGCGGAGGTTGAAGACGGCAATGGTGCTCCGGTGGGCTTCCATGGACGGGGAGGCGCGCAGGAGGTAGGCGGCGGTCTTGCAATACCGGAGGTGGGGTCGAAGGCGACGGAGAAGGCCGACGGCGGCACAAACGGCGGCAGCGAGCTTCGGTGGCCGGCGGTGAGAAGCTCAAATTGTGGCCAGAGGAGAGCGAGAGAGGGCGAGGGAGAAGGGGGAAAAGAGAGAGGGGCTCGGTGCGAAGCCAGTGCTTGCCTTAAATAGGCGCGGGGAGGGCTGAGAGAGGGGGTTGAGCGAGGACGCCCTACGGCGGTGGGGGTCCAACGCGGGCTCACGCAACGCGAGGTGGCGACAGGACGCGGGAGCAAGCGTGGGCGACGGCAATGAGTGCGGTGAAGCACGCCGCACTCAACGCGCGTGTTAGGGTGGCGACGATGGGATGGAGGCGGCCGGCACAAACCGCGCGCACGCGTGCGGCGCGAACGCGGTGACGACGGGTCGGGAGGTAGATGAAGACAGCGAAGATGAAGGGGCTAACAAGGCGGGCCCACCGGTCAGCGAGAGCGAGAGAGAGGCGCGCGGGCGCCGGGCGACCGATGGGCGCCGTTGGATTTTGATCGGACGGCTCAAAATAAGCGAGGTGATTGGAACTCCGGACGTACTGACGCGACCACAACCGTTGGATCGAGATCGGATGGTCCACAATTGACGGGGTGCTCGGACTGCGAGGCGTGCGATGCGATCTTGTGCATTACATCTTAATCGTGACGGTGGCATCAGCGAGCGAACGGGCCTTAGGAGAGAGAAAAGAGAAATGGGCCGAGAAGGATTTGGCCCCGAAGCCTTTTAGGAGATTTAAAATACATTTTCGCTTAAAGAAATGCCAGAAAAGTAAAAAGGCTTTTAGAAAATAGCTAATAGAGTCTAAAAATTCTAGGAAAATTCACAGAAGTTCCTTGAATTATTTGGAACTTAATAAAATTACTTTTAACTATACTTTAGTTTTTAATTTTAAATAAAAAATAGATTTTGACTTTTCGGACAAAAGGAAAAACCAAATTAAAATCCAGAAAATGCAATAAAAGACATAGAATCCAAATAAAATCCAGAACACTCAAATAAACCAACTTTTTGATTTAATTGAAGTTGAATTAACTCAAATTAAATGGTTTTTGATTTCTAAATTTCAATTTAAGCTTTTACAACTCAATAAAATCAACTGGTTATTTTTACTTTGAAAATTTTCAAAAACTCCGCAAATTAGGAATGTTACACCTGGAGAGAAGGCTCGACCACCTGTGGTTGATTCATGGCGCCTTCTTTGAAAAGTTCTTGGGATTATGTCGGTGGAGACCGGTTTCTCAAGTTGGATTGCGGTGCCGATTGTCACGATTGATCGAGGATGTTAGTAGGATGCCTCCGACCGCGTGCTTGGTTTAGATGATGTCAAACATCATCGGGTCCAAGCGATTGCTCTTGTCGACAAAGAGAGGGGGAGGCTTCTTGAAATAGCCTTCTTCCCTCTTGACTCCTTGGTCGGAATCGTCGAGGTGGTCTTAGTATCCACTGGTCTCTAATACGACCATGCTACCCTCTACTGAGGGAGGAACGTTGGGATGAAGTCATGGTCTGACTTTACGAATGCCTTTGTTCGATGCGCTTCCATCTTTGCATAGTCTGTTTGGAGGATTTTGATGCGACCTACAAGTTGGACAAAACCTGGAGTTGTTGCTAAAGTAGGGTCAGAACTATTTAAAATATTCTGAACTCGCTGTAGGTTTTGTATCGTTACCGAAGGCATTGGAAGATTTCTGTCAACAATGGGCGTCTAATGACCTGATATTTCTCCTAACCTCCTAGTTGATCGTGTCTGGTTCCTTACCCGGGCTGAAGCAGAACCAGGCGAATTAACTGATGGATGTCCATCATCTCTGTCACCTCTGGCATTTGGTGCTTGATGGCCCGTACCATCTCCATCAATATGTGGAGGCGAGTTAACGTGACCATACATGGTATTTTGATCAGTATCTCCGATCGCATTGACCTTGTGCCTTGTAACATCCCAATTTTCTAAGTTAAAAAAAAATCTTTTGAATAGTTAGTAGGGAGAAAAGTCACCATTTGGTTTTATTTGAATTTAATTCAAAAGCTTAATATTGGACTTTACCATCAAAAACATTTAATGTGAATAATCCCAACATGAACAATAGCCAAAACTATTTTATTTGGGTTTTATGTGCGCAGATATATTTTCTAGATTTTTCTAAGTTCATTTGCTATTTTCTATTGCTTATTTGGTTTTATGGTATTTTATAAAATAGAAAATCTATTTAAAATCTTAGAAAAACTCTTGGGCCGAAACCCAGCCCAAACCCTCCGGCCCAGCTCTGTTCAACCCACACCCGCGCGTGAGCCGCCTCCCCTCGGCAGTGGTCCGCGTGTCGGCCTCCCTCCTCTCTCCTCGCGTGGCGCGCTAAAGCCTCCGTCAGATTCTCTTTGAGTGGTCAGATGGCGTTGTGCGGTTCGGGCGGCGAACTTCCCTTGATTGTGAACCGTGCGATCAAGAAGGATGGTCCGATGGAGATGGGCTGTTCGGGCGACGAGCGTCCGGTGATTGTGGGCGTTCGATCGGTCTGGGCGGTCGACCCTCTTGGCGATCGTGCACATCGTGGGCTTTCAGCTGCCAGTGGGTTCGCCGCCGTCTCGAGTCGGCTTCATCTCCGCGACAGCGCCGCCTCCGTCGCCATTGCCGCCTTCTAAGCCCGTCGACAACGGGACTTTCCTAACTAAAACCTTCCCGATTTCTTCGCCAAACTCTATCTCCTTCCTTCTCGCACCCGTATCTACCCTCAATCGGGATGAAAACCAACTATATCTCTGTTTTCGTTCGAGATCGAGAATATCCCAAATTGGGGATTCCTTCTCTCGTGCTGCCCCGGCCCTATAAATAGATCCCCGAGGTTCACATTGGCGTTCGCACCCCAAACCCTCAAGCTTCAGCACCCCGAGTGTGGAGACCCCGTAGTTATGTCCGTAAGACCGAGACTAATCAAGGTCTTAGGGACCAACATAACTCAATCTAAATGAGAGGCTTAACTAAAATCTAGAGCCCCGACGATCATGCACGCCGCTCCTCTGCGAGCACTACATGATTGTCGGTTCTCCAACCAGTCAAGCACTACACTTAGCGAGTTAAATAGGAAGCCATGAATAGCGAGCATGACCTATATTGGCTCCCAAGATCAGCGACCAATATATTCATACTCTCATTACAACGTCGATCACATCCATACAACGCTCATACATAAATAGTACAAAAGTTATACATCACAGTTCCAAGTTTACAACTACAAAAGTGGCCGACCGGCCAAATTAAAGAAGTTCATAGCGGAAGCATGTAAATAAACCAAAATGCCTACAGTGGTATGCCAAATAACCCATCGGCAACCGACTGGGAGCTAAAGATAGCACACTACTCATTGGTGTCACCTAAATCAACACCGACAAGCTCATCGGTCTCAAAATCTGTGGGGACCCCGGTTTATTCGGCTTGTAATGCTTAGTCTTCCATTGACCCTAGCATCACAAATCAAATAAACCAAGCCCCGAGATATGTATACTCCCCAGAAATGCAGTATACACACCCCGTTACAAAATCATGCATCAATTTCATATATCACATAACATTAATTCTCACAAAGGACATACAATATAGGGATTTAATCTGACCAAAGGGCCAGCAGGCCAAAAGCAACAAAATAACAAATAGACAGTGAAGCAAAGGGCCATGAGATGGCAATAACAAAAGCCAATTAGTGTGCCTTTACCACAAGGCGACCAGCAGGCGCCAAGCTAGTCGTCAAACCCGAAGCACATCTCACAAAAGGAAGCCCTTGGGGCTCACCTTCTTCCTCTGCAAAAAAACATTAAGCAAGCAGCTGAGTACAAAAATTGTTTTTGTACTGCTTAAGAGCAACGATGTAGGGATAACGAACTATAATTAACTACATGCAAGCTTTATTTAAGTGGAGGGCTCTGGACTTACTTTTAGCATAAAGCGAGTTTTCATTTGCAATAATGTAATAGATTCAAAGCAATTTGACAAACTGATTGTAATTGTTGAAATAACGATACAATAAGTACAAGAGTAACCACCTATTGGTGACTATCCCAATAGCCACCACATAGCACGAATCGAGTTCATACCACCCATGTCAAGTTTTAATTTAAAAGGTTGTAGTCTAACTCTTGAAAGACCTTGCCAAGCGTGTCCATAACCTAGGGCGAGGCTATTCGAATAGTTTTAACCTGCGAGGGTGTACCAATGTACCCACACTTGGGACCGCCTTTAAGCCACAAAGCACACTTAGAAGGTATGCAGCGCACGGCTAAGTCCTCTGAGGCGCTTTCCAATATTGTGCATTGACTACGAGCCGCTCGTATGGACCGAATCCATACGCTTACATTGCGGCCGAAAGACAACCCGGCCATCACGGAAGCCTTTCGGACTCTACAATGCTCCCGGCACCATTCCTCCTGCGGCTCCCTGCGACCAAGCCAATACGCCAAAGTACTAAGTCAAGAGAGGTCCCATACCCTCTAGTGTGGTTTACATAAAATGCTTGGTTCGATGTAACAAGATGTTCGGTCCTTGTTGACTCGGGCACCGTTCGAGTCACACCTGAAGCACACCAACATACCATTGTGCCCAAGTCTAAATCATTTTGTTTTAGATTTTAGTTTTCACAAGTAAACATGGTACAAGGCTGAAATCATAAGTGATAATATGTTGTATGTGATCAAGGCTATCGACTAGGTCAACAACAGCCCAATTCTACAGTAACTAAGCATTGCTAAGCATCATATCGAAAAGACAAAATAGGGGCCTAAATCATTCACGGGCTCTAATTCACGGTGAGGATAATATTCCTAAGGTAGTGGCAGGGGTGAACAATTTAAGGAAACAATGCAATAGGATTAGCTACCTCTATTCGCAAAATTAATCATTGACACAAAAGCATGCATACATACAAGTAAAACAAAGTATTAGATTTTAAAAGTAATGGGATGGAGTGGATATGATCAAACTGCTTGCCTTGCTGTAGATCACTTTCTTGCTGCGAGAAGATTCACTCACGTAAACAATAATCCCTTCGAACCCTAGCGTGAAAAGCGATAATCAAATAAGAACAAGAACTCCAAATAAAACTCAACGACAAAATTATCCAAATACAATGAAATTTATACAGCAGCAAGAGGATGATTTTAGACAAATTTAGAAACAAGAAACAGGTCATTTGGACTCAGCTTGAAAAAGTTATGGCTAAACTAAGTTCTCTCAGCCTGAAAAATCCTAATTAAATTAATTACGGTTACTGTTCATGGCAAAAATTTCTAGAATGATCTGGAACTTGAAATTTTTATGGTAGATCACTAATTTCAGTGGCAAGGATCACATGAAGACCTATTCTACATTACAGTACATTCCTCGTGGGTTTTAACAAAACTTAGTTTGCTCAGTTTGGAATAACTGAGCATAAGTTATGCATTTTACAAATTTTTAATGAATTTCTAGACAACTTTTTCACTAAACAAGATCATGCAGTTTATATCATTTTCTGCTACATAATAGTGCCTAAATTCATTCTCAGATTAATGTTCATACTCTATGAGCTACTGACACAATGGAATCATTCAAAAGGAGTTAAAATGACCAAGTTATGCAATTTTGAAATTTGGAACATCAAAGACTTAGAAAATTTGAGCTCTCGGAGGTCCAAAAGAGCTGAAGACAAAGGAGAGGTGCGTGGGCCGTCGATCATTCATCGCACGGCCACGGACCTCAACCTGCAGCGCACAAAAGACCTCCTCCCGCCTTTGGGAGGTGCGGACCGTTGAGATCGATCCGCGGCCACGACGGTGCATGCCACAGCGCACACAAAGGAGGTCCACGCGCCTACGAGAGGTCGTGGCCGTCGGATCGAGATCTGGCGGTCGAGCACTAGGGAGGTCTAAGGATAAACCTACGGAGGGAAGTGCGGGCGGCTAAGATCTCACGGAGGAGGTCTTCAATGGTCTAGATCTCGGAGGAGGTCTTTAACGGACACGATCAAGTGAGGGAGGTCCTGGACGATCAAGATCAAATGAGGGAGGTCTTGATCGGCTGGGATTCAACCGGGGAGGTCTTGGACGGCCAAGATCTACTCGGGGAGGTCCTAAGCGATAGGGTTTTGACGGGAGGAGATCTGGACGGCTCAGATAAGGCCTAGGGAGGTCCTGAACGGTTCAGATCGATGCGGAGGGAGGTCTTGCGGTCTCCTTCACAAAGGACCCGAGGTGGTCTTTTGCAAAGAGGACCCCAAAGGCAGTTTTGAAGGTTTTCTTTACAAAAGACCAGGGGTGGTCTTTTGCAAAGAGGACCTCGGGGGTGGCTCAGGGGTGGTTTTTATAAAACGACTAAGGGAGGTCTTTTTGCAAAGAGGACCCCAAGGAGGTCCGAGAGGGTGGTCTTTACAAAAAGACCACGAGGAGGTCTTTTTGCGCAGGAGTGGTTCTAGCGGCTCAGTTAGATCTCGGGGACGTCTGGAAGGCGAGATCTAACCGGTGAGGTCGTGGGCACTTAAGGTTTTTGCGACGAGACCTACGGTCAAGATCTACGCTCGAAGAGGTCCTCAGCGGCTCAGTTGCGAGGAGGTCCCAGGACTTGCGTTATGCTGAAGCAGGCCACGGCTCAGTTGAACCAGGTGGTCCTAAGCGGTGGAGATAACTCGAGGAGGAGGTCCTAGCGGTTGGGATTTCTGAGGAGGCCTTAGGGGTGAGGATTTAGCGGAGGAGGACCCCGATGGCTAAGATCTCCCGGGGAGGTCTTAACGGCCCAATTCAAACGAAGAGGTCCTGCGACCTAGAGTTTTCACAAACAAGATCCTATGGTCAGGATCTAACACGAGGGTGGTCTTGGGCGGTTGAGATTGAACCGAGGGAGGTCCCGAGACTTAGGATTTTTCGGAAAGAACCTAAGGCCCGGATCTAATCTTGGAGAGGTCGTGAGCGGCCAAGATTAGCGAGGAGGTTCGGGTTTTCTTTTAATGGCGCAGGACCACCGGACAGCGACAAAAAGGGGCGGCTAAGACAAATTTATTGCTCCTGATGATTGGCAATAAATGAACCTAAAAGGTACACTAAATGACTTCCGGATTTAATTTCTAAGCCCATGGCCCACATGTCAGTGACACCACGGCGCGATTAAGACACGATTAATGCACCAATGATTAGCAATGATTGTGCATTAAAGTTGTCCTAAAAGATGATGGCGGAGCTCGAACCGGCAAACTCCGAGTGCGCTCAACGGCTGCCGCCCGGCGACTCGGCGTGGCGGCGCCAACTACACACTGGAATGGAACCGCAATATCATCACGGGGCTAAAGGTGGCAACCTTACCGGCTGCGACGGCTCAGAACGCCGGCGAGCCGGAGATAGGATAGGAGACTAAATGCGGCAAAATGAAAAGCTAACGAGGTTCAAAGCGGCCGGGTCTCCAACACTAAGCACTAACTGGGAAAGAAGGAGGTCCAAGAAAGGTCGCAGGAGCTCGGTGACGGTGGTGCTCGCGGAGTTGGGGAAGGCGACCAAAGACGGCTCGAAAACAAGCTCCCGAATTGTCCACCTCGTGAAGGTTTAAACAAAACAAGTTAGGAGACTTGAGTTGACCTAGAGAGCAAGGTGTGACCAAAAGGCAATAAAGAACCACAGAGCTCGGAGGTCTTCAAGGAGCTTCAAAGTCGATAATGGAGGCCGGGAGGTGGTGTTCTTAGGTGCTTGAGCTTGGGGCTCACACTCACAACAGAGGAGTTCAGCAGCAACCAAGAGTGGGAAAATGCTATTGAGGAAGGCCTTGAACTAAATAAAGCCAGGGAGCTCGGACAAGGGTATGGACAAGCCCCACTGTGAACAAAGTCCATGCTCCTGCCATGGACTTGCTAGATTTGACAAGGGTAGATAGGTAGGAGATGACTACTCTTAGGGCTAGGCTCTGACACATTAAATGCATGGCGAGAAAAGGCGTTGGAAAGGCCAAAAGGTGGCAAGGCCTTGCACCAAGCTGCTCGACACGACACACGCGGTGCGTGAGAACCATGACGACCGGACCTCGAGGAGGTCGTGAGGGAGAAACGAGGGGTGAGGGGAGGTCCCGGGCGATCCCGGTTTGCATGGGGTGGTCTGGGCGTCCCGAGATCACCCGTGGGGAGGTCTTACGCGGGCGAGGAGGTCCTGGGGAGGTCGTGACCGCAGGATGGAGATCTAGTGGCTTAGACCACCCCGAAGCGCCGAGGGCGCTCAAGAGCTCCTCAGATCAGTAGGGAGGTCGTGAGCGTTGGATTCAAATCCAATGGCTCGGCACGCGTGCGTAAGAGATCGAGCTCGGGTGCGGCTTAAGTGGACTGGGTTCAACCACGTTAATTGTCCAGACAAGTCCACCACTTACCCAAAGCTCGTGCACAAAGCACCAACACTTGTCCAGACCAAACACTTCTTTAAAATGTCAAAATTTAACTCATAAAATAGATACGAAGATCTGAAACCAAAAGTATATAATGAGAGTTGTGTTTATCCCATGATTGTCGGGTTATTCCCGGCAATCAGACTACCGTTTCTAGACTTGCATGGCTAAGCATACCCGAACAATATAACTTCACACATCCCATCATAAGCATTTCAGTACTAGAATAATTCATGGATAGCCACAATGATAAGAATATAGGATGTGTCTAACTATTCATCAAAAAAATAGCGACAATATCAAAATAGCATGCAAGCAATTATCATTGCATCTATCCTAACAAAACTGGAATCAAATATGATGCAAAAAGAAAGTTCAAAGGATGCTTGCCTTTACGGTAGGCTAATTGTTCTCCTCAGTGATGTAAGAGTCAATATCAATTGCTTGAATCTAAAGAATAAAGACCGATATAAAACAGAAATACTCCAAAAATCAAGATGCTAAAAAATGCATGATTTTTCTACAGTAGCTAAGTCATGATTTTAGATGATTTTTGGTGAAAGAATTATTTCATTTTGATTTAGTATATGAAAGTTATGATGATTTGATTTTCAGATTTCGATATGTCCTCTTTAAGTAATTTAATTATGAGGTGAAAATTTGTATAGCAGTGGTGAGCATAAGGATTTCATGGATAAATAGGCAATATTATTACAAGTTCAAAACAGTTGAGTTTGCTTCAATTGGAGTTTTCATGATTTAGTTATGAATTTCTAAAGTTATCAGCATTTTATAGTGTAACAACAATTCACTTTAGGATCCTTTTCTTCAAAATATACTTTCTGTGATAGAGGTAAGATTGAAACCTACTTTACAAATTAGTTCACTTAAAATTAAAAATATCAAAAGTGGTTTCACTGTTTTTGGAGTTAATATGAAATAGTTATGTATTTTTGAAGTTAAAAGTCTTTTTCTATTGTGCAAATAATAGAGTTATGGGTTATTCTCCCCAAATAATATTCTCTGTTATAGGGACAAGTTTAAAACCAATTTTAATATAAAGTTCATTAAAAAATGAAAATTATCAGAAGTGGTTTCACTCATTTTGGAGTTAAAATGATTTAGTTATGCATTTTAGAAGTTAATACCAATTTTCAGTGTGCAATTTAACAGATTTCGAATTTCATAAAGTATTGATTACTTTTTTCTACCGAGCGCTTCCTAGCCGCGGTCACTGACCAGCGGGCCCGGGAACAATGCATTTTCCATTTAACTCAGGTTTAAATTGCGTTCTGACCGGTGGGTCCCGCTGTCAGCGAGTAGGTCCCTGGACTTGGTCCACCGGCGCACGCACACGGCACACGGGACTTAAATCCTAGGGCCCACATGTCAGTCACCTTTTGTTTCAGTTCAACCCCGCCGTTTCTGTGCTCGGGGCCCACATGTAAGCGAGACATTACCGCAGCTAAGACAGTGATTAATTGTTAATGATTATCATTTATTCCTAATCATTTGCTACAGTCGCGGTCGACGTACGACAACAGAATTTCGATCCCGCGTGTTTCACCGGCGGCTTGCCGGCGATTCTGACCACGGCGGCGCCAGATAAAGATATGTACAGGTGCACAATAGTATTGCGCTCCAAAAGAGAGTAGTCTCGGCAGGAGCTGGCTTCATGCACATGGCTAGCCGGAGTTGTGCGGCGGCGCTCAATACGGCAAAAATGCATGCAGCAAAATAGAGCTCTGCAGCGCATACAAGTGGGTGCTTGAGGTTCTAGGGGCTAAATAGGAGCTACCTGAGCGAAGGAAGGTGCTCGAGGAAGCCTGGGGTCAGCTGGAGCTTGGTCGGTGCCGGAGAAGAAGAAGGCGACGACCCGGCTTAATGAAGAGATGAAGATCTGAGAAAAACGAAGCCAAGTGAACGCTCGGGTTAGCTCAAGGAGCTTAAGAGCGAGCCACAGGAGCATGGAATTGAACAATGGCTTACCGTATCCAAGTGGGAGATGAAAAGTTGCCTTGCGGCCGAAACGGGGCAAATTTTCAATTCACTTCAACCCTGTCGTGCAACAATGAAATAAGTTGAGGCGTTTTGATCAGTGGCCTAAAGCACGTAAGATGATGCGGTGGATTGAGGATAATACCTTCCGGACACGAAGAAGGCACGAATGTGTCCGCGAGAGCCCGCTCTGGAAGTCACCGGGAGCACGACAATAGACAGCGAGCTACAAGTAAAGACAGGAGCTCGCATAAGCAAAAATGGACACGGGGATGAACCTAGAACAGGGAGGAATCACGTGGAGGAAGCTTACCCGTGAAGAGAGCAAGAACAAGCTCCCCTCTCCTCGGTCAACAGAGGAGAAGTGAGGGAGAAGGATGGGATTGCGAGTTGTATTATGCCTGGGCGATGACGGCATTGGAGGCGGCGTGAGGAGGAGGTGGCTCCGGAGTGGACAACGGCAGCGGCGGAATGACGGCGTGAGCATCGCCGTTTTTGTGCGCGTCGAAACGGCGCGGCCGCATGGAGCTAGGCTCCTACGCGAGGTTGACGAAGCAGCTGACCGGTGGGCCCAACCGGTCAGTGGCACAGGGAGCTGTGGCTCGGTGCGAAAAAGGGTTTCAATCGGGACCGTTAGATGGCGAATGGATGGACGAGATTGGCGGGGGTTTCGGACTGGTCAAACGATGAGGAGATCTGGGCCGTTGAACCTTGATCCGACGGTCGCATGCGAAGGTGCAATTAGGCGGTTGGGCTGAAGCATCTCGCCGGGTCAGACTCGAGTCTAAGAAACAGTGCGACTGGTTTGGGTGTAGGGTTTTGACTGAAATTTTAATTTGTTTCCTCTACTTTGACCAGGGCTTAAAAATAAAAATAAAATTCGTAAAATCATGAAATAATTTTTCGGGGTTCCTGGGATGGCCTAGTGTCCATAACAATTATTGAACCCTATTGTTCATAATATATTTTGTAATATATAAATTCAAACTTAGGCTAGGTCTTTTAATGGTGTTTGAATTTTCTTAGGGTTCAACCCAGTCCCAAAAATTTGGGAAAAATTATATTAATTCATGATAATTAATATAGTCTTTAAATAAATTATTTCCAGAGGATCTTCAGTAGCATTTTATTTCAGTTTGTTTGTTTGGAGTTCAAATTAAAGCGTATGTTTCATTTGTATTTGGAGATTTTCCAAGTACAATATTGAAATAAAAAGTTTCAAAACATGATGCATGCTAATGAGATGCATAATAACCCTTTTTATTAATCTGGGGATGTGACAAACCTCCCCCCCTTACAAAAGATCTCGACCCCGAGATCGATAGGGTGGAAGTTGGGTAGGAAGGTTCTAAAAGAAAACATAACATCTGTTGTCTTGATTTCCTTCAAAGATAGTGCTAAGATATATTTGTAAGGTTACAAGAAATGACTATTACATCTTTCCTTCCCATTGCTTTGTTTAAACTTTCCTTTCTTGATTCGAAGACACTTTAAGTAGAAGGAAAAAGGTCTTGATAGCTAGCTCGCACTAGATCTTCACGCTCCCATGTTGCTTCATCTTCAGTATGGTTGCTCCACTGAACCTTGATGAATTTGATATTGCACTTTCGCGTCTTGCGCTCCTTCTCCTCAAGAATGCGAATCGGGTGCTCCCGATAAGAAAGGTCAGGTTGCAAGTCAAGTTTCTCTAGCTCAGTTGCTTTAGTTGGGACACGAAGACACTTCCTCAGTTGCGAAACATGGAAAACATCATGTTCATCAGCAAGTGAGGGTGGCAATTCTATTTGATAAGCCACCGGTCCCAACTTTGCTAGAATTCGGAAGGGTCCGATGTAGCGAGATGCCAATTTGCCTTTGACTTGGAAACGATGTGTTCCTTTCATTGGAGAAACTTTAAGATAGACATGATCGTCCACTTTAAAACTCAATTCGCGACGACGGTGGTCGTCATAAGACTTCTGACGAGATTGAGCCGTCCGAAGTCGCTCACGAATGACCCGAACTTGTTCTTCTGCATCCTCTACCAAGGTTGGGCCATAAAATGGCCTCTCCCCGACTTCAGACCAGTTCAAAGGTGTCCTGCAAGCCCTCCCCTACAATGCCTCGAAGGGTGACATTTTTATGCTTGTTTGGAAGCTATTATTGTAGGAGCATTCCGCAAACGGTAAACATGTCTCCCAGTTCTTGCTGTAGGACAGCACGCATGCTCGGAGAAGGTCTTCTAAAATCTGATTCACTCTTTCAGTTTGTCCGTCTGTTTGCGGGTAGTAGGCGGAACTGAAAGATAGATTGGTCCCCATTGCTTTATGTAAGCATCCCCAGAAATAGGATGTGAAGTGAGGACCTCGATCGAAAACTATCACCTTTGGAACACCGTGGAGACAAACAATTCTTGCAATATAAAGTTTTGCTAACTTGTCCCCACGGTAGGTGGTCTTGACAGGAATGAAGTGAGCAACCTGTAACATCCCCATTTTGGGCTTGTGTTTCAAATGTAAGAAAATGAGTAGAATTTAAAACTTTTTCTTACATCATGTATTTCCTATCTGTACTGAACAAGTATTGTACAAGAAGTTATCGAAATACAAAGTCACAAGTCTTTTGATCCAAGTCTTGAGCTTTCGAAATCAGTCTTGTCAAATATCTTGATCATCTCCTGGAAATTTTTATCCTAAGTTCTTGGGGTGGTATGTGACCCCTCGGAAAAATTTCACAATTTTTAGAAATTGTTTGAATAGTTTTGGAGGTCAGTCAAACCTATTCAAACTCTGGTCAAACTGGGGACCAGCACCTTGTTGAATTTTTGGAGCAAAATGTATAGTACAAAAAACCTCTGCAAAATTTACACAAGGTCAATAACTCAGCTGGCAAGCTCCTGTAAAAATTTCATAATTTTTGGAGTTAGCTTGCTATCTCAATTAAACCCCCAAACTTCAGGTCAGTTAAAACCCAAGGTTCTGGTCTGAGTCTGACTCGGACTCGAGTCAGACCCAGCCAACTGGCTCGGTCGAGCCAAGTTCAACCGAGCAAGGGCTCGGTCTTATGCGCGCTCGTTCAGGACCGTTGGATTGGAATCGTGGGGCTCTCAACCTCCTCGAGCTCCTCTTCTGTTCTTCTTCCTCCTCCCGCGTGCGCGCGTGGTAGGTGAGCGAGCACGAGCTCCAGCCACTTCATGGGTCCGACAGCGGCCTCGAGCCTCGCTTTGCCCATGTCGGAGGCGTGGCCACGACCTTACCGCTCTTCCCTCGTTTTTCACACCTGCGAAACCTTTTGTCCCATCACCATTAAACCACTGTCCTCGAGCTCAGTCAGCTCTGAGCTACATGAGCACCTCCGAGGCTTTCCTCCAAGTCTTTTCCACCTCCAGTCGCCCTCCCAAACCGTTCTCTGTAAGGTTGAGCACCAAACCTCACCTTGATCTCATTTCGCCATTTCTCGGCGCGTGAGCTCAGGGCGACTTGGGTCCTCCAATGTTCTTTAGCCCTTGTCTCACTTCATTTGTGGACCTCTTGTTGTTGCAAGTCCTCTCCCTAACTCAATTTGGGTTGCATTCTCAGGAACCGCCTAATTTGAAGCTCTTGGATCTTCGCGGCCGAAAGTGCTCCCCTTCGTTCCCATCTCCGGTAAGACCTTCTCCGTTCAATTCTTTGGCCCTGGACCACCTCCAGGCCATCGCATCGTTCCTCTGACCATTCTTTGTACCTTGCGTTGCTCAGAGCACTTTGTCGACATCATCTTCTCCAGCTCCGGCTGCGCTCTCCCCGCTGGACCTCCTCCGAGCTCCCCTGAACCTCATCTTGGCCCTGGTAAGTTTGTTCTAGCCTCCTAGAGCTCGAGCACTTGTCAGATTAGGTCGTGTCGAGCCCTTTTCATGTTTTTGGTTTTTGCCGAAAACTTATCCTCCGCCCTTCTCCGGCTCGCCGGCGTTCTAGGCCTGCCCCGCCGTCTAGGATACCCCCGTTAGGTTCGCAATAGTATTGCGCTCGTGTTGGTACCTTTAGTTAGCGCCGCCGTGGCCTTGGTCGTCGACGACGTGCCGGCGAGTGAACTGCGGTAGCCTGTCTTTTGTCGGATTTCCAACAAGTCCCAAGACCTCCTCGGGTTCATCGTGGCCGTCCACGACCTCCCCAGGTTTAGATCCGAGCCTTTGGCTCCGTTCTGAAAAACTTAAGCCTCTGGACCTCCCCCTAGTTCGATCTCAGCCGTTTAAGATGACCTCCTAGTAGATCTGTACCGTAGAGGGTTTTCCGTGGATTTTCTAAGTGCCAGGACCTCCCCGCTGAAATCCTTGTCGTTAAAGACCATCGTAGGTTAAATCCCAGCCGTTAGGATCACCCTCCGCCTTGAGGTCCTCTTTGTTAAAAACCGCCCCTGGACCTCCACTGAGGTCCTCTTTGCAAAAAGACCTCCCCTTGGTCGTTTTGCAAAGACCACCCTAGACCACCCTCGGGGTCCTCTTTGTAAAAAGCCACCCCTGGTCTTTTACAAAGAAAACCCCGCTCAAGACCTCTTAGGCGCTATCCTAGCCGTTCATGACCTCCCCGAATTTAGATCTGAGCGTAGATCTCCTTTGTAAAGTCCTTAGTCTCGGAACCTCCCTCCGCGTCGATCTGGACCGTTCAGGACCTCCTAGGTCTGTCCCAGGCCGTCCGGATCTCCTCCGTTAAACCGTATCACATAGGACCTCCCGAGTAGATCTTGGCCATCCAAGACCTCCTCGTGTAAATCCACCGATCAAGACCTCCCCTAGAGATCTTGACCGTCTAGGACCTCCTCCTTTAGATCCGTAGCGTTAGGACCTCCTCCTCCGGTCTAAACCGTTAGATTTAGATCTAACGGCTAGACCTCCTCCGTGGATTTAGCCGTAGGACCTCCCTCGGAGATCTAGACCGTTGGGACCTCCCCGTGAGATCCTCGACCGTCCGAGCCTCTTTCCTTGGATTTAAAGCCTTAGGACCTCCCTAGTGCTCGGGACCGCGGATCTCGATCGACGGTCACGACCTGTTAGGCGCGTGGACCTCCTTTGCGTGCGCTGTGCATGCACTGGTCGTGGCTGTTGGATCCAATCTCAACGGTCCAGACCTCCCCAGTGCGGGAGGAGGTCTTTTGTGCGCTGTGCTTCGAGGTCCGTGGCCCTGCGATGCAAGATCAACGGCCCACGACCTCTCCTTTTTCCTTTAGTTCATCTGGACCTCCCGAGAGCTCAAATTTTCTAAGTCTTTTAATGTTTCAAATTTCAAAAGTGTATATCTTGGTCATTTTAATTCCTTTTTAAATGATTCCAATTGCTTTAGCTCTGTTATAGAATGAACTTTAATCTGAGAATGAATTTAGGCACTGTTATGTAGCAGAAAATGACTTTAACTGCATGATCTTGTTTAGTGAAAATGGTTGTCTAGAAAGTCATTGAAAATTTGTAAAATGCATAACTTTTTCTCTGTAAATCCAAACTGAGCAAACTCAACTTGGTAAAATTTGTCTGTAGACATGCTATAATATGAACTAGGCCTTGTCTTTATTCATGTTCCTGAAAAGTGATATATGCTAGTTTTAGAACTTAGAAAAATCATAACTAATTCATTTCAACTCCAAATTGGGCCAACTCAGTTTTGCTGTTGTTAAGATAACCATATCTACCTACCATAAAAATTTCAAGTTCCAGATCATTCTAGAAATTTTCGCCATGAACAGTAACCAAAATTAATTTAATTAGGATTTTTCAGGATAAGAGAACTTAGTTTAGCCATAACTTTTTCATGCTAAGCCCAAATGAAGTGATTCTTGTTTCTAAAATTGTCTAAAATCAATCTCTAGCTGCTGTAGAAATATCTTGGGATTTGGATGTTCTTGGCTGTTGACTTCCTTTTGGTGTTCTTCGTTCTTATCGGTTTTTATCGCCTTTTCGCGTTAGGTTCCGAAGAAAACTTTGAACCTGAGCACTCCCCTCTGCAGCAAGACCTATCCCAGCAAGGCAAGCAGTTTGATCATGTTAATTCCAGTATTTTAAGTATTTATGTTGATTACAAATTCTATGTATGCATTGCTACTTTGTGTTAAAATATTGTCGTTAGTTGACCTAGTAGATGCATTTCCTTAGGCAAATGATTACTCTCTACTACCAGGGAGCCTAGGTTATTGCTGTGATTTAGAGTTCGTGGATGAGCTCTTGTCACTTAGTAGATGTGAATTAATTGCTTAGCCATGCTTAGCCTCCGGTAGAAATGGGCGGTTATCGACTTGTCGATAACCTTGATCACATAAAACTTATTATGATTATGATTTCCACCTTGTGCCATGTCTATTTATGAAAACTAAAACTGAAAAACAAAATGATTTAGACTTGGGCACAATGGTATGATTGGTGTGCTTCTGGGTGTGACTGGAATGGTGCCTGGGTCATTAAGGACCAAGTTACTTGCACCACCATACTGAGCATTTTGCGTGCTAACCACACTAGAGGGTATGGGACCTCTCTTGACTTAGTACTTTGGCGTGTACTGGCTTCGGGTCGCAGGGAGTCGCAGGAGGGATGGTGCTAGGAGCATTGTAGAGTCCGAAAGGCTTCCCCCGTGATGGCTGGTTGTCTTTCGGCTTGCAATGTAAGCGTATGGATCTCGATCCACACGAGCGGCTCGTAGTCAATGCACAATATTGGAAAGCGTCTCGTAGGACTTAGCCGTGCCGGCATACCTTCGGAAGTGTGCTTTGTGGCTTAAAGGCGGTCTGAAATGTGGGTACATTGGTACACCCCTGCAGGGTTAAAACTATTTGAATAGCCTCGTCCTAGGTTATGGACACGCTCGGATACGCCCCGTGAGAACTAGACTACAACCTTTTAATTAAAACTTTATGGGTGGTACGAATCGGGGATTCGTGCTATGTTGTGGTGGCTATGGGGATAGTCACTTCCAGGTGGTTACTTGTATGTATCTTTATTACGCTTTTATGTTGACAACAAAATAGATTTGCAAACTTGCTTTTAAATGTATTACATTATTGCAAATAAAGTTGGCTTTGTGCAAAATAAGACATACAACCTCCACCTAAATAAGCTTGCATGTAGTTTATGAATAGGTCTGCTATTCCACACGTCAGTCTTGCGAGTACCTTTGTGTACTCAGTTATCTTGCTTAAATGTGAATTGTTGCAGAGGAAGAAGGTGAGCTTGATGGGCCTCACTTTTGTGAGCTGTGTTGTGGTAGCTTGCGGGCGACTAGCTTGGCGGCCCGGTCGGTTGCCTTGTGGGTTGTGTTGGCTAACCGGTCGACTTTTGTTCTTAGCCATCTTATGGTGCTTTTGCTTCCGCTGTCATTCTTGTATATTGTGTTTTTTGGCCAGTCGGCTCTTTTGTAACAACTTTACTTTATGTATGTCGTTGTTGAACTTAGTGATTTGTGTTGTATGGAAATGATGTATAATTTTGTGATGATGAGCATGTGCTGCAATTCTGGGAGGCACATGTCCATCGAGGCTTTGGATATTTGATTAGTAATGCTAGAACCATATGGAGGTTAAGTATTACTAGTTAAATACCCGGGTCCTCACACAACCTCAGTCAAACGGTCGACAATCACCCATATAGAATCAGACCCAGCTTGAGTCCTTGGGAGGCCAGTGATAAAATCCATGCCAACTTCTTCCCATTTCCACTTGGGAATGGGCAGGGGTTGTAGAGTACCTACTGGTTTCAAATGCTCAGCTTTGACTCTTTGGCATACATCACATCCGGCAACATATTGAGCGATCTGTTGCTTCATTCGGCTACACCATAGTCTTTTCTTCAGATCTTGGTACAACCTGGGTGAATAGAGAATTTGGAATCATGAGCCTCTTTGAGGATTAGTTCCCTCAAGGTATGATCAGAGGGCACCACCAACCGGTTTCCAAACCATAGGGTGCCTTGTGTATCTTCTGTGAAGCGCTTGGCCTTGCCCTGCTTCACTTCTTCGCGGAGTTGAGCTACTTCTATGTCAGTTTTCTGGGCTTCTCTAATCTGGTCCTCAAGTGTAAAATTCACACTAAGGGCAGAAAGGGAACCTTCTTCAATTATCTCCAGGTGCAGAGATTGCATCGCAGCACACAGCCCTGCCGAAATGGGCGTTACCGATAAACAGTTGCACTGAGACTTTCTCCTTAGGGCATCAGCTACCACATTTGCTTTTCTTGGATGATAATGGAGTCCAAAATCATAATCTTTGATTAACTCAAGCCACCTTCTTTGCCTCAAATTCAGATCGGCTTGAGTGAAGATATATTTAAGACTCTTGTGATCGGTGTAGATCTCGCAACGATTACCGATGAGGTAATGTCGCCAAATCTTGAGAGTATGAACAACCGCTGCGAGTTCCAAATCATGAGTGGGATAATTCAACTCATGAGGTCTCAATTGCCTTGATGCACAAGCTACCACTCGGCCCTCTTGCATAAGCACACAACCGAGCCCATGGCGAGATGCATCGCAGTAAATGTCAAAGTTCTTGTGAATGTCGGGCGGGATAAGTACAGAGCTTTGGTGGGCATTTCTTTAGGATCTGAAAACTCTCCTCACATTCAAAGTGACCATTCGAACTTCTTTTCTTTCTTTAGAAGTTGAGTCATTGGCCTCGCAATTTTGGAGAAGTTCGAATGAACTGCGGTAGTAACCGCAAGTCCAGAAAGCTGCGAATATCGGTGATATTTAGGTTGTCTCCAATCAAGGACATCTTGCACTTTGCTTGGATCAACAGCGATACCGCCCTTGGATAAGACATGTCCCAAGAAACTAACTTCACGGAGCCAGAACTCGCATTTACTGAATTTGGCATAGAGTTGATGTTGACGAAGCTTTTCCAACACAAGCCTCAAGTGTTGCTCGTGTTCTTCATCAGACTTTGAGTAAATAAGGATGTCATCGATGAATACAACAACAAACTTATCCAAATACTCTATGAAAACTGAATTCATAAGATTCATGAAGTACGCTGGTGCATTCGTCAAACCAAAAGACATAACAGTGTACTCGTACAACCCGTAACGAGTAGAGAATGCTGTCTTCGGAATGTCTTCAGTTCGAACTTTAATTGGATGATAGCCCAAGCGCAAATCAATCTTGGAGAATACTTGGGCTCCACTCAATTGATCGAATAAATCATCAATCCGCGGAAGCGGATATTTATTCTTGATAGTGACTTCATTTAGCGGACGGTAGTCCACACACATCCGCAAACTCTTGTCTTTCTTCTTGACAAAGATAGCCAGGCATCCCCAAGGTGAGGAGCTCGGCCTAATAAATCCCTTGTCTGGAAGTTCTTGGAGTTGCTTCTTCAATTCTTCTAACTCATTAGGGGGCATCCGATATGGCCGTTTTGAAATTGGCGCAGTACCGGGTACAAGTTCGATGACGAACTCAACTTCTCGATCAGGAGGCATGCTTGGGAGTTCTTCGGGGAATACATCTGGATATTCACACACCACTGGCACTTTCTCAATTTCAAGAGAGGTACTAGCTTCTAAAGCATAAAGATGAGAAGTGCCCACTGAAGGTGCAAAAATGACCTGACTGCCGTCTTCGCTAGTGACAGAAATAGACCGTTGAGCACAATCGATCTTTCCCCGATTCTTGGACAGTCAATCCATCCCTAATATCACATCAATACCCACTGAATTTATCACAATTAAATTTGCCAAGAAGTTCACCTTTTGGATTTCCACTTTTACGTCCCGGCAGACTTGATCGGTTTGGAAAACCGATCCCAGCGACTGGATTTGATAAGGTGGCTGAAGTTTATGTATTTAAAATTGATTAAGTGCAGCATATTCTTCTTTGATGAATGAATGAGATGCTCCGGAATCAAATAAAACTGATGCTGGACAAGAATTAACAAGAAGTGTACCCAAAACGACGTCTAGAGCGTTGCTTGCCTCCTCAGCAGTGACGTGGTTCACTCGGCCACGTGCAGGGATCTGAGGAGGGGTAGATGCTGCCCTCGGAGGTGGTGTACGTCTTGCTACAGCTGGTGGTGTAGGAGCTCGATAAACCTGAGGCATTCCCCGCTGCTTAGCGAGGCAGTGAGATGCATAGTGGCTCTGGCGACCACAATGAAAGCAGGTGACATTAGGCTTGTAAGTACCACTGTTTTGGGAGTTCTTACTCCCATTGTTCCGCTGCACCGTAGGTGGAGAAGGTCGTGGAGGTGCCATAGGAGGCCTCGGTGGCACTGGGCACGAGAACGAGGTGCACTGGGCGGTCCGGGTGTTGTCGAGGAAAGCGCCGCTAGCTGGCGAGTGGTTTTCTTCCTCTTCTGGACTCTTCTCTGACCACACTCTTGTGCTCCACTACAATGGCCTTGTTCACCAAGTCTTTGGAAGTTCCAAAATCATGAGCAGCTAGAGCAGTGCATCTCCCCAGTCAAGCCGCCCATGAACCGATTCTGTCGGCGAGTGTCAGTGGAGACATCATCAGGGGCATAGCGAGCTAAGGAATTGAACTCCTGAAGATACTCAGTAACAGTCTTTCTTCCTTGCTTCAAAGCAAGAAACTGCTGCTGCTTGATCGACATGACCCCATCAGGAGTATAGGCCTCCCTGAAAGCTGCACAGAACTCGGCCCATGTTGGAACTCCTTCATTAGGCTGCATGGCGGAAAAGTTATCCCACCACACACTAGCAGCGCCTTCCAGCTGATAGCTGGCAAAGAGCACCCTCTCAATGCCTGTGCACTGAGCAATAGCTAGCTTCTTTTCAATGTCTCTTAGCCAATCTTCAGCTTCCATTGGATCCCCGGTGCCCGCAAAGGATGGAGGATTTGTCCGCTGGAATTCAGCGAGACCCCCACGCGGCCGAAGATTTCCCCCTCCTCCTGCTGCCACAGGAGCAGGAGAAGTGTTGCGAGTGATAGCTTCGAGAATCCTCGTCTGGTCCATCCTATAACGCTCGATTTGAGCCAGGACCTCTGCCACAGTGGGTGGCGGAGGAAGCACTTCCTCCTAGCCTACCACAGGAGGGCATCGCGGGGGTGGAGAACCCTCGCCACGAAGAGCTCTCGCACGAGTGTTAGGGCCTGACATCCTGAAGTGACAAGAAAAATTAAAAAGAGGCCAAGATTATTGGAAAAGGATGTGAATTAAAAAAAATCTGGACAGCAAGCACATAGTTCTTAATTAAGCATGCATAATGATATAAAATGCACAAAAACATAACACCAAATGGGCGTACAAAGGCGCTAAGGCCAGTACAAGATCCATACATTCAAATCATGGTTTTTCCCAATGCAATTACATCCATAGAGGCCCGTGGACGAAAATAACCATTTGAAACAAAGGTTCTAGCAAGAGAAACATTAAGAGTTCAATTACTACTAGCTTATTACAGGAATTTAAAGATACATGCTCGACCCTGAGCTTACACCTACAACATCCTAAATGTTGTTCCGGTCAAAGTTCACCGGGAACTCGTCCAGAAGATGTGCCCCAGGGGATCCCGAATCATCGGTGATGAGGACATCACTTCTTCGGATACACACAACAATCCTCCAATTGACATTCAAGGACCAATCACTAGAGCTCACGCCTGACAATTGAATTTACAGGTGAGCTCGTTCCTAAGTACTTCTTTTTGTTCATTTGAGAATCGATTGCTACCTAATGATTTAATTATGATTAGGAACCATGGAGAGGACCTGGAAGTAGTTGGAGAAGGGCTACGAGGCGCACAAGTCCAGCAAGGGCGGTCGAATCATGTTGGAGGCCCAACTCAAGCCGACTTCGAATCCAATTCGGAGTCTAGGACCAGGCCGCACTAAAACGGACGCCCAGATCGCATCCGGGCTCCGTTTTGGACGTTCCACATATGTCTGGAAAGCTGAGAAGACGACCTTTCCAATGGCTCTGGTCCCATGTCAAAATTCCTTCTGAGTCAACGGGAATCGTCGAAACAAGTGGGCATTCAGAATCATCCGGTGTTGCGTCACCGTCTTTTGGTCGTTCGCTTTGTATCGTGTTGGAGCCCATTAAGGCGCGTCCAGGGGTTTTGCACGCCCCTCAGTCCTCTATATACAACCGCCACCCCCACATTAGGGTTGGGTTTTGCTTAGATTAATTCTGTCTTGAACAGTTTCGCCGTTCATCGGTTTGTGAGACCCCAACTTTTGAGTGCTAAAACAATACATCTGCAATTCCGTTGTGTTCTTCCTTGTTCTTGCTTGTGTTCTTCGATTCGCAGGCAAGGATTAGCCTTCTTGGCGAGGTCAACTGGGCTGCGCACGGTTGATAACCTGAGGAGACGTTGTGCTACGATTGCGGGGTTCGGAACGTGTTGTTCGGAAGCCGAGTCGATTTGTGTCGCGCCTCCACCAAATCGAACTTATCCAGAACCTGTTGGAAGATCGGGACCCCGTTCCCACCAAGTGGTAATCGAGCTTGTGTGTTCCTTGAGGTTCGAGTTTACCCTACCCTTGTTGTTTTCGGTTTCATCATAGAGTCCAAGAAAAAGCCCTACAAAAACATTGTAGTCATAGGTTGTTCCCTATCCCAGATCTCGTTTAACCTTTTGCACAATTTGATTTCAGAGTCCGTAGTGTTGAGTTTGTGTCCTTAGTCGAGTTGTGTTGCTGGTTTAGATCGTGTTTCATTTCGAGTTGTCTTGCTTCCGCTACCTCTCATACAAACCCTAGCTGTCAACGTTTGTTTCTCCCACCCTCTGTTTTTGAGTCATCCATCGCGTCTCGTGATCACCTAGCACCATTCCCCATTGAGTCTCGTGATCACCCAGCACCATCCCCCAACTCTTCCCGAGCTTCCGCCCCCATTTTCCACCAATTTCCTCCACCCGATTTCGTTTCGGCCTCCACAGCAACCATAACTCGGAGGCCCTCCTTCAAATAGTCAGAACTTTCGTGATACGGACTCGAAATCAGACGATTTTTTTTTAAATTGGGTGAAATTAAATTTTGCATCTGAAACTCCCCACTCTCTCTCTCTCTAAACTTTGATTTTTTTTATCGCGTTGCCGAAGTCAGATGAATCTTATGTTTCCTTTTGGCAGCACGAAAACAACCTCTTTTTTTTTTCTTTTCTTTTTTCTCTACTTTTTTCTCTCACAAACCGAAACAGAACTTTTGTTCTTGGTTAGGTTCCCTGGTGTGGCGGTGGCGGGAGGATGGTGGCTTGCGCGGTAGGAGGATGGTGGCTACGTAGGACGCGACAAGGGATGGTGGCGTGGCTGGTGGTCGCGCAACGGCTCGTGGTCGTGGCGACATGAAGGCAAAGACAAGCATAGCTGCCGCGCGGCAAGGACTGAAACGATGGAGGTAAGCGCAGATTGAACCCAAGCGCAGGTGCGACCAAACGTGAGCGAACTCGAAACTCTAAAGGAACTAGACACTAATACCAAGAAAAGACATGACGATGCACTCGAAAGTTCAACAATGTAATGCATCAAAAGAAAGATGCAATGGCGCAATTGGTCTTGGACAGATAGGTGATCTAATCCTATAATTTTTTGGCTTTTTACGGACTTTCAAATTAAGCAACCTAACTACGAAAACAAGAATTCTCACCGAGCAACCTTGAGCTCGATACCACTTGATGGAGGCGGGTACCCGATCTTTCGATGAGATTGATAACTATCGATTTTGGTGGAGGTGACTCGCGATCCGACTACAACCGCACGACGACGCTTGCGCCTTAGCAATCGTTGAACCAACTCGAGATGTTATTGACCGTAGAAGCGCGATCAACACGAACACGAGGTTCAATTCCTCGCGAGCAATCGAAGAACTAGCAAGAATAAAATATAGGCAATCTGATATTGCGAAAAGAATGTAGCGTAGATGGTATTGAAAATCAAAGGTGGGATCCGAAGGCTGTCTTGACAGTGGTCGTCGACACAATCAAGAAGCAGTTTGCACAATGGCTAAACCTAAACTCAACGAAACCGAAGTTCGCCAGGGAACGGCGGCTCCTATATGGGAATACGACCAGGGGTGGCGGCCAGGGAAGTGGACGCAAGCCCCTAGGGTTACAAGGCCCATGGGCCCAAGAGGAGGTGGCGCAGCACCCTTTTTGACTCAGATAAAAAAACAGACGTGAATTGTTTTGTTTATTGTGGACGGCTCGGTTGGAATTTGAAGCTGAGGTTGGATCCATTAAAAAGTAGACTTGATAAGCTTTCAATGAAGTCCAAGAACGTCCTAAACGGAGTCCGTATGAAGAAGTTACGTCCGTTTGAACTTAGTGCTGTTGCAGCAGTCCGAACTCGAATCCAGAACGAGCCCAACTCGAATTCTTGCTTGGCTCGGACCCAAAGTGACGTGATGACCTCCATTATGCCTCCTATGCTTGTTCATGACTCCACATACCTCCCTTTGGTCCTTTCCCATATTCCTAAGCACAATTAAATCACTTGCATTAGGTAGCGATCTATTCTCAGTAATATATAAACCTATGAACGAATTCACTTGGTGATTAAGTTAGCGAGCACGAGCTCGAGTTATTGGTCCTGGTAACATTTGTTGTAGATCAGCTGTGTGTGTAGACATGGTTGTATCCAAGTTAGGGATGTCCTCATCAGGTAGTGTAGCGCTGCCATCACTATTGCTTGGTGCTACTGTAGCACGCCCCTCTCCTCCATGGTGGTGCCCCCTCTTCTTCGATGCTTCTCCATTGTTGCCGGCCATAAGGAAGAGGAAGGAGAGGGAAGAAGAGAGGAGTTCTTCGTGGGGGATCTCCAGCAAGTCATTCGTGTCTTCTAGGGTAATATTTCTAATCCTCATGGTTAGTTTAAGTATTTTCGAGGAGATGATGTCGTTTAGTGATTCGTTGATCCTGTTGAGATTGAGTTGGTATTCTGCAGTCGTCTTGTTCAGCAGATTAGGTCTTGTTTAGTGCAAAATTAGAGGTTTGGGTCTCCTAGAGTTATGTGGGAATTGCGATGGCTTTCGGGAAAGTATTAATTCGCAATGTTTGGTTGGATAATGATTTAGTTATGATTTTTGCAAGTCTGGGTGCTTATTCAGTCTCTGGATTGAGGCAGCAAGTGTAGTTCTATGAATTAGGGTCTAGAAATGGACGAATTTTGTTGAACCATGTGGAGGTGACCACATGTGTTTGATGAGTAATTGACATTGGTTTAGGTAAGTCGAGTTTGGTTGGAGTGGTTCGGAGTCGAGTCGTTGCGTGGCGCAGTCGGGCTCGGTCGGATTTTGGTCAAACTTGGTCGTACGGGATTAGGTTCGACAGGTTTGGACTTCGGCATGGTAAGTATGATGGTATTTACGCCTTCATGTATCGAGCGGTGCTATTTGATGTGCTTCTTGTCTGTGTGACTGCAGGACATCGGGCGAAGTCGTGGCGAGACACGGTGGACCGGACTAGGCGCAGGTGGCGTTGAGGTCAGAACGGTCGGGATGTGTCGAAGACGACGTGAACTCGAGGTGGTTGCAAGTCGTGGCGAGACACGGTGGACCGGACTAGGCGCAAGTGGCGTTGAGGTCAGAACGGTCGGGATGTGTCGAAGACGACGTGAACTCGAGGTGGTTGCAAGTCGTGGCGAGACACGGTGGACCGGACTAGGCGCAGGTGGCGCTGAGGTCAGAACGGTCGGGATGTGTCAAAGACGACATGAGCTCGAGGTGGTTGCCAGGCGTGCGAGACAAGGAGCGCGGAAGCTTCCCGGAAGGTGCAGGAGGGGCGAAACGGGAATTTCGCAAGGCTGCACAAGCGGGAGCGGGCTCCGGTGGACTTAGCGGGCGTAACGGGGTGGAGACCCGTTAGCCATGGGCTACAAATAGGTTGGACGGGCTGCATGCCCAGGTGAACACTTCAAGGGATTTTAGGGTTTCCTTTAGTCAAAATAGGCTTTAGAGTCTGCTTTGGCTTTAGGCTTTAGTGGTTGAGAGTTGTTGGTGGAGGCAGAGTTGTGTTCCCTCTGTGTCCCATTCGGTGGTTTCTTGAGAGTCTGTGTATCATCACCTCTCAAGCATGTATGGGTTGTGTTCTTAAGTTGGAGAGGGAAAGGTTGGATTGACGATCTTGTAATCTTCCTTGTTCAAATGTCTATGCGTATGGGGACGTATCTTTTTGTATTTCTCTCTTGATTCAATCAATGGAAATCTGAAGTTTTCTTCTGTTCATGCTCTCTGTCCTCTCTGTTCTTCGTTCTCCCGTTTTGGTTGATTCCCGAGATTTCCTATTGTGAGTTTTTGCTTGATTTCTTGCTCTGATCTAACTTGCTGCAACATGTGGGAACCCATCTAGGGTTATCTTGATCATCAATTACCCACGAGCAAGTCTCTAGATCAAATTTCGTTTTTGACTCGTTTTTTGAACCACCTTCACTCAAATGGAGAAATGTCTGAACTTTGGCAAGGATCTTCACGATCGTTTCTTGAAATAGGTTCCTGACATCCTTGAGAAGGTGTGTGTCAAGTTTCGTGAAGTTTGGAGTTGTGGAGCAAAAGTTAGATCAATTTTCGATTTCGAAATCGTGCTGAAATTCAGTTTCTTGTGCTGATTTTACTGTAGCATCGAGTACCGAGTTCTTGCTACGAGTACTGTAGCATCGAGTACCGAGTACTGTAGCATCGAGTTCTTGTTATTTCGATCGCTTACTACAGTCTCGTAGCATCAGTGCAAATCAATCGTAGCATCGAGTTCTTGTCATTTCGATTGCTTGCTACGAGTACTGTAGCATCGAGTACTATTTATTTCGAGTTCAAGCTACGAGTACTGTTTACCGACCACTGTAGCTTCGAGTACTATTCTTTTGAGCACTATTCATTTTCGAGTACAAGCTACGAGTACTGTTCATCAGGCTGTCTTCTTGTGTTTGTGGTCGTTTCTTTTGGGGTTTTGGTTGGATTCAATACAAGTCTTCCGCTGTGCTTGATTGATTGATCTTCATAGCTTTCATAGCTATTGGGGTGAGATTCGTATTGAATTTGATTTGGGAGAAAAAGAGTTTGTGCTCCTATTCACCCCCCCCCTCTAGTCGCCTTTCTGGTTCTACAATTGGTATCAGAGCCGGTTAGCTCTTTTCAATAGATCTTAACCGGTCTCAAGAGCCATGGCGATGGACAAGATTGACGTTGTCTCTCATCGGTCGAAGTCACAGTCGATGGCCTTGGTCACCGATCATGTTTCTTCTTCCGGGCTTTCTTCTGATTCTTCTTGCGGTTTCTCCCTTGCTGCTCTCTGTGACATAACTAATGATCAGTTAGAGCAGCTTGCGGATGATCAGCTCGCCCTCCTAGCCCGAAGGTTTTCCCATGCCTACAAGGGTAGGAGAGACAGAAAGAGAGGAGTACCCGTGATTTGCTTTGAGTGTGGTGGCCCAAACCACATTCGGGCAAACTGCCCCAAGCTGGAGAAGGGCAAGAATGACTACGGCGGTTCGGGCAAGAACGACTACACCGACAAGAACTACAACAAGAAGCCTCTAGCTCAGACGCCAGGAAAGAAGAAGTTCCGCAACTTTGGCAAAGCCAAGAAGCTCTTCCACCGCGTCCTCACCGCCTTCGACGACCTCGACCTCAGCGATGTGGAAGGATGGAGCGACGACGACGGGACGGTGACCAAGAGCCCAAGGATGGGCGGCGACTTCTCAAGATGTGCTTCATGGCCCTCAAGGGCGGCGGCGAGCGACAATGAGCGCACTCCGACTCGGACGAGGTATGCCCCACCTACGACCAGCTCAATCATGCTTTTCTTAAGCTAGGTGGTTTTCATGCTAGAGCTAGGGCTAGGTGTACTGAGTTAGAGAAGGAAGTAGATAGACTATCACGGGAGCTTACCTCACCTACATCTGCTCCCTCCTGTGATGATTGTGATACATGCTGTGCTCTGTTGGGTGACATGGAGAAACTAAGAACCTCGCATGATAGTGTGTCCTCCGAGCTTGATATTGTTAAGGTAGAGAATGTTAGTCTGCTTGCTGAGTTAGAGTTGAGTAGGATGGCTGTTACCCAACTTACTACTGATGAGACTACTTCTCCTACCTCATGTGAGGTTAAGGACATTGCTGCTAGAGGACCTTATGCTATGCTCCTTGATCTGCCCGAATCTTGTGAAAATTGCAATAACTTGAAGATGAACTTAAAACAGGGCAGATCATAAAATTGCTGAACTACAAGCTTCTTTACTTGAGCCGATTGATTCATGCTTGAACTGTCCTAAGTTAACTGCTGAACTTGAAGTCGTCTCCAAATAGTTTCAAGATATGATTGATCATGATAGGAAGTTGTACGCTTTGCTACTAAGGACCTGTTAGCTCACCATGCATTAATTGTAACAAATTAAAATCTGACTTGATTGCTTTGGATGAGAAATGTGTGAAGCTAACTAAGGACCTTCTAGAGAAGCCACATTGTGTTTGTAATGTGATTGTGGAGAAGGGGAGAAGCCCTGTGGTAAGGTTGAGGCGCTTAGCGGCGTGAACCAACCAAGCTAGCGATAGGATTGTCCTTGAGTGGTGTGCGTGCACAAGCCATTCTTTCCTCTCGTTGGTTCTTCTTACGCTCCCTTACCTTCGTTGTCTCTTCTTCCCCTGCTCTTCTTGCACCTCTTTCTTTCGGGAGTGTCGGCACCTTATGAACACTCTCGAGAGATTTGCAGAGGCAAGAAGAAGCTCAATCTTATTCTAGACCAATCTAAGATCCGCAGATTTAATCAAGGTATAGGATATGATTTTTATGAGGACATAAGGAAGCATCCACCGCCGTGTTTAGATCCATAGCACTGTGTGTGATCGAGACTAAGCCGGGACCGAAAGTCCAATTTAAGTCGGCGGGCTATGTCCGTGGATTTCGACAAGAAGGTGATTGCACCTACCGCTCGACCTCTCGGATGGCGAAGCCTCCCGTCGCTTCTACCTCTCACAAGGTGAAGTATCACTGCACCTTCTGGCAGAAGGATGGACACACAGTCGATCGATGCTTCAGGCGCGCCAAGATCGCACGTAGAGACCGTGTTGAGTCTCTTGGTCGTATTCAGGGTCGGCCCCAGACCTTGAGTGCACCTAGGACCAACACGAGATCTAGGACTGTTGAGTCTATGTTTGGGCAGTATCGAGGACTCGGTTTTACTGAGTTTTTTGGTTTTCATCCTCGATATGCTCCCGGTCGTGACTTCCGCTGTCCTGAGGGTAGATCTCGTTTTCCTCATCAAGACGACTCCCGGCGTGTTCAAAGATGTTGCAGATGCTCAGACTCGCTCCTCAGAGCGCTTGGACCTAGCAGCGGCCTCTCAGTCTACTCATAGACCTTCTGCTTTGAGTGACAGAGAGCGTAGGGTAGATAGAGGTCAGTCGTTGTAACATCCCCATTTTCAACTTGTGTTTTGAAGGTAAGAAAATGAGTAGAAATTAAAACTCTAAGCCTGGTCCGAGTCAAACTTAGACTCAAACCCCAGGTCCGACTTTCAGGTCTTGGTCGCACCAAGCCACTTAAGCCGTGTCGGGCTCGGTCAGGTTGGGCGCAGGTGGTCTGGTGCGTTGGATTTCAAATCCAACGATCAAGGACCTCCTCGGGTCTTTGTAAAAGACCTCCCACCCGCACGACCTCCTCCTGTTCTATTTGCAAAGACAACCCTCGAGGACCTCCCCTAGGGCCTCCTTTGCACCTTTTGCAAAGACCACCCCGGGGCGACCTCCTCAGCCCTCCACGACCACCCCTAGCACTTGGGTGATCGTGGGCCGTCCATCTTGAGATCTGTGGCTCAGACCTCCCCTAAGTGTTAGGACCTCTAACACATAATTCTAAATCAGCCCTTGGATTTCAATCCAACGACTCACGACCTCCTAGTGGGAGCTCAGGCTGATTTTAGCCGTTGAGCTCTTTTGACCTGGTCCTCTCACTGTCGGGTGGGCCTGGGCATTATCAATTTTTGTGCATGACAGTAGGGAGCAGTGCCTTGTCAACTCTAGGGCTGACAAAAGGCTATGTGCTGCCAACATTAAATGTCTGGCAGCACCTTTTGCTCAAAAGTCACCCTGACAACCTACTCCCATCACCTCATGTGTACTATAGCTCGGTGCACCCATAAGCTTGGCCCTGGTTCATTTTGGCGCCCGGCTATATATGGATCCCGGGCTTCTCCCTTAAGCTTCTTTGGATCCATTCTTGCACCC
The DNA here is from genome assembly GCA_036346255.1 of Ampelocalamus luodianensis. Lineage (NCBI taxonomy): Eukaryota > Viridiplantae > Streptophyta > Magnoliopsida > Poales > Poaceae > Ampelocalamus > Ampelocalamus luodianensis. Next base: position 34,738,376 of record CM070626.1, on the reverse strand, counting down.
CTATTTTCTTTCTCTGCTCTTGAGCTCAAGTCACCCGAAAGCCTCTGCCACCATTGCTCGACCTTGAAGATCTCCGGCGACCTCCGAGCTTCGGTGGTTCAATATTGCAATAGCGTGTTCTTTTGTTCTCTTGATCACCTCAAGCCTCCCTAACTTGATTTGTTTAACCATCACGCAGGTAGACAGCTTGGGAGCTTGTTTTCGTGGCGGGAGCTTCGTCTTCTTCACCTCGGCGACCTCCACCGTCACCGGAGCTCTCGCGACCATTCTCGAGCCTCCTTCGTTCCACTGGTAAGTACCTCGATCGGAAATCCCTATTCTTTTAGACCTCTTTAGGTGTTCGTGTTGGCGATTCTGTCTCCGTGGTTATCTCGGCTAGCCGGTAGTAGGAGCTGTTCTAGGGTAGCTTTGGCATCTTTAGGTCCTCCTCCCTATTTGGGACTCATCCGTGTTCTTGGTTCCCGCCGACGAGGTCCACATCGCCGGCGGCAAGCCGCTGAACTCGCTCGGGTTTTGTCAGTCAAGACCTCCCGTTGTCGTCATGTTCTTCGGACAGCTTTAATGCTCATCATTGCTTATCATTTAGTGCGTTAATGGTGTCTTAATATGTGCTTAGTGGAGTCACCGACGTGGGCCGTGGGTTTAGAACTAAAGTCTGAAATCTTTTAGTGCTCTGATTGGATTCATTTATTGTCAATCATTAGATGCTTTTAATTTGTCTTAGCTGCCACCTTTTGTCGTTGTCCGGAGGTCCTGCGCCTTTAAATCCACTCTTGGACCTCCTCGGACTAATCTTGGCCGTTCACGACCTCTCCAAGATTAGATATGGGCCTTAGGTTCTTTCCGCAAAAACCTCGGTGTCTAGGACCTCCTTGAGTTGATCCTAGCCGTCTAGGACCACCTTGGTTAAATCCTAGCCGCTAGGACCACTCTTGCAAAAAGACCTCCTCGAGGTCATTTTTGTAAAAACCATCTTCGGGGCCTCCACCGAGGTCCTCTTTGCAAAAGACCTCCTTGAGGTCCTCTGTGCGAAAGGACCTTCCTTGGTCGTTTTATAAAAACCACCCTCTCGGACCACCCTCACCGAGGTCCTCTTTGCAAAAGACCACCCGGCCTTTGTAAGGAAAACCTTCAAAACCACCCACCGAGGTCCTCTTTGCAAAAGACCACCCCGGTACTTTGTAAAGAGAACCTTCAAAACTACCTTTGGGGTCCTCTTTGCAAAAGGCCACCTCTGGTCCTTTGTGAAGAAGACCGTCTAGGACCTCCCTCGCGGCTCCGGATCGTTAGATTTAGATCTAACTGCCAGACCTCCTCGTCTATTTACAACTCTATCGCTTAGTTTCTCTCTTGGTCGCTCATCTTTAGATCTACGGCTCTGGACCGAGAACATTCGGACCCTCCGATGCGATCTTGATCTAGGCCGTCCATCTCAGATCCAAGGCCCAGATTCGTTGAGGTGCTCGGATGGTCCGAACATCCCATCTCACGGGCCGTTGGATCTAAATCCATCGGTGGAGTCATTGGCGATTAAGACCTCCTCGGGAGATCTTAGCCGCCAAAGACCTCCTCCTTCCGATCTCACCGCCTGCACCTCCTTCCGTGGATTTAACCTAGGACCTCCTAAGGGGTCGACGCCGATCTTGATCTAACGATCACGACCTCCCTAGTGCGCGAGGACCTCCTCATGTGCGCTGTGTGCAGACCGGTCGAGCCGTTGGATTTAAGATCTACTACTGACCTCCTCGTTAGATCCAGCCGTCAAGTCCGCATCTAACGGCTAAGACCTCCCTAGGCGCGATGAGGTCTTTGCGCCTGTGTGCTCGTGCGGGTTTTAGCATCGAGCTCGTGAGCCGTGCGATCTTTGATCAACGCCCACGACCTCCCCGCTTTGTTGGTTTTCCAGATTTAGTCCCGAGAGCTTTTAATTGCACACATTAATTGGTTTAAACTTCAAAATTTCATGTCTTTTTCTCTGTAGCTCCAAATTTAACAAACTAAAGTTCTATAAATGCATCTGTTAAAGTACTTTAGCTTAGTATAGGTTTTGCAGTAGTCTTTAATACTAAAATTAATCGTGTCTTAGATTTAAAACTTAGAAAAATCATAACTAAATCATTTTAACTCCAAATGACCTGAAATTTTATATGGGTTACCACTATACTAGTAGGTAGCTACCATAAAAGTTTCAGCTTCAAAATCCTTCTAGAAAATATTTTTGCTACAGTGCTAATTATGGCCGAAATTAGGTTTTTAGAGAATATCTTTTGCACCACAAATCCAAATTAAGTTTTTCCAGTTTCTATGGCTAGGTATGTTCGTATTTTACCTTGTGTACAAATTTCGTCATATTTGGATAATTTTTGCTTGCTCTTTTGTTTAAGTGTTGCTCGTCTTATTGGTTGTTTTCGCTCTTTCGCTTAGGATTCGATATTTGCGGTAATCCCGAGAACGACCCTCCGCAACAAGTTGAGCAACACAAGCGAGCAAGCAGTTTGATCATTTCCCATTGATCCCATTACTTTCAAAGTCTAATATTTTGTTTAACTTCTATGTATGCATTGCTACTTTGTTGTTAAATTGATTAGTTAGACCTCTAGTTGCATAATCTGTAGGTAAATGGTTATCCTCTACTACCTGAGCCTAGGTTATTTGCTGTGGTTAGAGTTCGATGGATGAACTCTTATCACTTAGTAGATTACGAATGAATATTGCTTAGCCATGCCTAGTTATCGGTAGTATTGGGCGATCATCGACTTAGTCGGTGATCTTGATCACACAACTACTTATACTACTCCATTATGTCCAACCTTGTGTCTTAATGATTTACAAATCAAAAGCTCAAAACAAAACTATATCTTGACTTGGGCACAATGGTATGTTGATGTGATCTGTTGGGTGTGTGGAATGGTGCCTAAGTCCCCAAGGACCGAGTTACTTGTGTCACTAAGCCAGCGCTTATTGCGTACAACCACACGAGGGGATATGGGACCTCTCTTGACTAAGTACTTTGGGAGGTGCTAATTATGAGCTGGTCGGTGGGTGTGTGCGTGGGTGTGTTTGTGGAAAGTAGAGGAGCATTAGTCGTCCGGTTAGGCTGTCTAATGTATCCTTCTCCGTGGTTGCGGCTCTTAATTAGCATCGCCCATTGAAAGCGTCTTGTAGACTTAGCCGTGCCTCGCATACCAAAGGAAGTATGCTAACCGTGGTGGTGGAAAGGCGGTCTATCGTGTGGGTACATTGGTACACCTGCGAGTTAAAACTATTCGAATAGCCTCGCCCTAGGTTATGGACATGCTTGGTAAGGTCGTGCAAGAACTAGACTACAACCTTTTAAAAATTTAAACTTGACATGGGTGGTATGAAGGGTACTTCATGCTATGGTTGTGGTGACTATGGGTTAGTCACTTCTAGGTTGGTGTTGTTCTCATCTATGTTATTATTGTCTCTCTTTATTTGAACGATAAAAGTTAATTGCAAACTTGCTTTGAATCTATTACCTTATTGTAAATGAAAACTTGCTTTATTTGAAAATAAGTCCTGAGCCTCATCCACTTAAATAAAGCTTGCATGTAGTTAATTATAGTTCTGTTATCTTACACGTCAGTCTTGCAGTACAAAAACAAGTTTTGTACTCATCCGCTTGCTTAATATTAATTGTTGCAGAGGAAGAAGGTGAGCCCCAAGGGCCTCACTTTTGTGAGTCGTTGTTGTGTTTGGGGACGATTAGCTTGGCGGTCCGGTTGGTTGCCTTGTGGGTAAAGGCACACCGATTGGCTTTTGTTCATCGCCATCTTATGGCCATTTTGCTTCACTGTGTATTTGCTTATCTTTATGAATTTTGGCGGTCGGCCTCTCTTTGTAATAACTCTCTTTATATTATCTATGTCTTTCGCTTGTGGCTTTGCTTGGCTCCATGTGTATGAATGGAATTGATGCATGATTTTGTAGTGGGTGTGTATCTGCATTTAGGAAGTATACATATCTCGAGGCTTGGTTTATTTGATTTGTCTGTTAGGACCAAGTGGATGGTTAAACAAGTACAAGTTTAATAAACCGGGTCCTCACAAAGTTTGGTATCGAGCCATTCCGACCGTAGTAACCCAAGCTTGGTCGTCCTTAGGATATTTTGAAAACCCTATTTTCAAAGTATCAAATGATTTATGAAAGCTTAAGTAAGTTCTCGGATTTTATTCCTTACCTATCTTAGCTTTCATCTCTCGCCTTGCTCTAAATTGAGTTTTAAAAGTATGTTCCCTTTCCTTCTCTCAAAAGATAGTTATTATCGATTAACTGGGTTTTGGGACCAATGAGCTTGGCAAATTGAAATGTTAGCCGCCCTCTACAAGGTTTTGAAGCTCCGGTTGAAGATTTCAATTAGGAGGCTTGGATGCAAAATCTGACAGCGATCGCTCAATTTCCTGACAGCAAGCTCAAAGGTTCTAAATAGGGTAGAAAATGAGAGGATAATCAACTAAAAATATTGTGGGAATAAAAGGGGTAAGAAGTGATACTAGTTAGCTAAGTATCTAACGTTATTTTATCGCCTTAACCTTGCTTTTGAGTAATGTTAGACTTGAGGTAGCGTGCTGAAATTCTATCTTCTCAAACCATTGCTCGCTCACCAATACGGGTTAATGGCGTGAGAAGTTGAGCTTGGTTTAATGTTTCCTTTTTGGAGCTTCTTTGGAAACATTTAAAGTTGTTACTTGCTGTTTTGGCTTTCGGTTAGGGTGATGTCTCATTCCTCTAATCGTTAGCTTTTCGCTTTCATCAACTTCTAGTATTAGTGTTTTGGTTTCTAACCTAAATTTCTTGAATCAGGATGGTGGAGGTACTCGTAGCGCCGTGGTCGTGACTGTTTGATGAGGAGCTCGCCTCCTCCGACCATGGTGAGGTCCTTCTTGAGATAGAGCGCAACCGCTCAGAGGGCGAGGAGGGTCTGCTGGATGTTATTGCGCGCAACACCTCCGCTTGCCTGCCTCAGATCCGGGCAAAGGGAGGACATCGCCTCGTGGGGTTTGGCCGAGTTTCTTCGCACTCGCTCCCCACGTTCTCAGTCCGAGAGGACCTTTGGACGCAGATGACCTGGCCGCGTCGGAGTTGAGCGTAAGCTCGACGTTGCTCGATGCCTTGACCAGACGGGCACTCTTTGCCTCCCATCGGCAGGGAGCAGCACTCTCTGGTGGGAGAACTTTTGGCCATGCAGCCCGCGGCCACACTGTCTCTTGGGATGAGTTCCGGACGGCGTTCGCCGAGCTCATATCCCCGCCGGCTTGATGAAGTCAAGAAGAAGGAGTTTCTCGCGCTCAAGCAAGGCGTAAGTCGCTGATGGAGTACTGCACGAGTTCAACCACTTGGCTCGTTATGCTCCATCCGAGCCGCCACCGATGAGGCCAAGCAGAGAAGTTCATGGAGGGTTTGTCGAGGAGCCGCAAGACAAGCTCTCCATTGTGGACTTTGGCGACTTCTGTGCCTTTGTGGACAAGGCCATTGTTGCCGAGCACAAGGCCAAGGCGTGGCGAGTCCCGCAGCGCAAGTGGGAGGCCCAGATGTCCGCACAGCCGGCTCTCGCGTCCCGTGTCGGGCCTACCCCAGGGGCCCGTTCTGTGGCTTCACTACCACCGAGGCCGCCAGCACCAGCTCCTCGCCCTCCGCAGGCCGTGCCCCAGTCACGTGCGCCTGCGAACCAGCAGGGTGGCCCCCGCAATCCGGCTGCCGGGGTCACTTGCTTTTCGTGCAACCAGAAGGGGCATTATGCCAATAGTTGCCCTAACAAGACTGGAGCGGCCCCTCGTCCTAATGGAGGACGCGGGCAGGGAGGTGGTTCTTCCCAGGACCAGAAGGTTGTCCCTGCTACCCAAGGTGTGGGTAGTGGTCGCGTCAACCTCATCTCCGCGGAGGAGGCACAGGAGGCACCCGACGTCGTGTTGGGTACCCTTTTGGTTAACTCTTTCCCTGCTACAGTTTTGTTTGATTCAGGCGCATCTCATTCGTTTGTTTCTGAGTCTTTTGCTGCTGTGGGGGGTCTCCTTTTTACTCCATTGTTGGTCCCGCTGCTCATTCGCTCTCCCGGTTCGGAGTTGAGAGCTGAGTCTGGGTGTAGGGATGTCCCTGTTGAGATAGAAGGGGTAGGATTCTTGGCAAACCTTATCCTCCTTCGATCGGCGAGCTTAGATGTAATCCTAGGCATGGATTGGTTGTCTCAGCACATGGGACAAATTGATTGCGCTAGGAGGCTCATCTACCTCACTAGTCCTTCCGGCGAGCAGGTTCGCTTTTCGCCGAAGCTGCGGGGTCCGCATCTCTTCGCGCTCGAAGCGAAGCCCGCTCTAGATATTAGTGAAGTCCCAGTGGTTTGTGACTTTGTTGATGTCTTCCCCGACGACCTTCGTGGATGCCACGATTCGAGACCTCGAGTTTGTCATTGAGTTGGTTCCTGCACGCCCGATCTCGAAGAGGCCTTACCGAATGGACCCAATTGAGTTGGTGGAGTTGAAGAAGCAGCCTAGGTGAGCTTCAAGAGCGTGGTTTCATCCGCCCTAGCTCATCTCCTTGGGGATGCTCGGCAATCTTTGTCGAAAAAGGACAAGACGCTGCGCATGTGCGTTGATTACCGTCCACTTAATGAAGTAACGGAAAGAACAAGTACCCTTGCCCGATCGACGATCTCTTCGATCAATTAACCGAGCTCGGGTTTTCTCAAGATTGATCGAGTGGGATATCACGAGTTCGGATTCGACTGAGGATATTCCAAAGACGGCTTTTTCTACGTTATGGCTTGCACGAGTATACCGTCATGTCTTTCGGCTTAACCAATGCCCCTACCTTGTTCATGAACCTCATGAATTCGGTGTTCATGGAGTATTTGGATAGGTTCGTTGTGGTCTTCATCGATGATATTCTTATCTACCCAAGAGCGATGAGGAACACACCGAGCATTTGAAGCTTGTGTTGGGCAAGCCACGAGCACAAGTTATATGCGCGGTTCGCAAGTGCGCGCTCGTTGAAGGAAGTAGCCTTCTTAGGCCATATTCTTTGGCGGGAGGCGAGGCGTGGATCCTAGCAAGATCAGCGATGTGCTTTCTCGAGTCGACCTACTTGGTCACGAAGTTCGGAGTTTTCTTGGTTTAGCGGGATATTATCGCCGCTTTATCGAGAACTTCTCCAAGATAGCGGCCGATGACGGAGTTGCTCAAGAAGGACAAGCGGTTCTCGTGGTCCGCTGATTGCGAGGACGTTTCAAGCACTTAGAAGCGATTGACCACCGCTCTCGTTCTTGTTCTCCCGATGTCGGTCGAAGCTTCGATATCTTTTGTGACGCTTCTCGTCGAGGCCTCGGTTGTGTCCTTATGCAAGAAGGCAAGGTAGTTGCCTATGCATCAAGGCAATTGAGACCTCATGAACTCAACTATCCTACCCATGACTTGGAGTTGGCCGCTGTGATTCATGCACTTAAGATTTGGCGACATTACCTAATCGGTAATCGTTGTGAAGTGTATTCGGATCACAAAAGCTTAAAGTATTTGTTCACCCAACCAGATCTGAACCTCAGGCAAAGGAGATGGTTGGAGCTGATCAAGGACTATGACATGGGTATTCACTACCATCCGGGCAAGGCCAATGTCGTTGCGGATGCGCTTAGTCATAAGCGCATTGCAATGCATTGTTGCTTCAGAGCATCAGCCCCTCTTCTAGAGGAGTTTCAGTCTCAACTTGGGTTTGGTTGAGCATGGTTCCCTCACTGCCTTGGTTGTACAGCCAACCTTGGTGGATCGGATCAAGTCTGCTCAGCAGTCGGATGTTGGAGTGAACCGCATCAAGGAAAATGTCAAGAATGGAATAGCCAAGTGCTTCTCTAAAGATGAGCTTGGTGTCGTGAGGTTCGCAACGCCTTGTAGTTCCAAAGGACATGGAGTTGCGGAGTTGATCCTCCGCGAAGCCCACGATTCCCGTTATCCATTCATCCGGGGCCACGAAGATGTATCATGATCTCAAGCGAGACTCGGTGGACCCGAATGAAGAGGAGATCGCAAGGTTCGTTTCGAGCGCGGCGTGTGTCGTCGTGTCAAGGCCGAGCATCGTCCGGCAGATCGCGCCACCTTCTTACCACCCGGTGGAAGTGGGATTTGGTCGGATGGACTTTATCACCGGTCTACCCGGTCTCAGAAGAAGAATGATGCCATCCGGTCGTCATCGATCGATTGACTAAGGTGGCTCATTTCCTTCTGTCAAGACCCGACCTTCGAGTGGGTCTCTCGCGAGCTCTACATAGCCCGCATCGTGAGTTTGCATGGTGTGCCAAAGACAATTGTGTCGATCGTGGTTCGTTGTTCACGTCTCGGTTTGGCATAGCCTCGCAAGAGGCTATGGGAACCGCCTTTCTTTCATTTCGACATTTCACCCCAAACGGATGGTCAAACCGAGAGGGTCAACCAAGTTTTGGAGGACATCTTTGCGAGCTTGTGTCCTTTCCTATGGGAAGCATTGGGAGAAGTGCTTGCCATTCGCGAGTTTTCTTACAACAACAGTTTCGTGCCGTCTCGGCATGGCACCATTTGAGGCCTTATACGGGAGAAAGTGTAGAACCCCGTTGAACTGGTCTGAGACCGGTGAAAGACCTTTCTTTGGCCCGGACTCGATTAACGAGGCCGAAGGCCAAGTCCAGCTCATTCGGGACCACTTGCGCGGCTCAATCCAGCGTAAGAGCTATGCGGATCGTCGTCGTCGTGAGTTGAGCTTTGAGCCCAATGACTTCGTTTATCTCAAGGTTTCTCCTCCAAAGGTCACGGCGTTTTGGTGTCAAGGGAAAGTTAGCTCCTCGATATGTCGGCCCCACCGTATTATCGAGAAGAAGGAGCTATTGCCTACAAGTTGGAGTTACCCCGCACTTGCGGGAGTACATGATGTGTTCCATGTGTCCCGGCTCAAGAAGTGCCTCCGTGTTCCAACAGAGAAGCTCCGTTGGAAACCCTTGATGTCGGGAGGATTTGACCTATCGCGGCGCCCTGCTCGCATACTCGAGGAAGCCGGCGAAGAACAAGGAACAAGACCATCAAGTTCCTTAAAGTTCGGTGGTCAAACCATTCCGAGGATGAGGCTACTTGGGAGCGAGAAGATCGTCTCGTGGACTACCCTCTTTCTTTTCCGAGTGAGACAAATCTCGGGACGAGATTTTGTAAGGGGAGGTTTGTAACATCCCCATTTTCAACTTGTGTTTTGAAGGTAAGAAAATGAGTAGAAATTAAAACTCTAAGCACAGTCCAGTCAAACTTAGACTCAAACCCTGAGTCCGACTTTCGTGTCTTGGTCGCACCAAGCCACTTAGCCGTGTGTCGGGCTCGGTCGGCCAAAGGCGCGGGTGGTGCAGTGCGTTGGATTTCAAATCCAACGATCAAGGACCTCCTCGGGTCTTTGTAAAGACCTCCCACCCGCACGACCTCCTCTGTTCTATTTGCAAAGACAACCCTCGAGGACCTCCCCTAGGGCCTCCTTTGCACCTTTGCAAAGACCACCCCGGGCGACCTCCTCGCCTCCACGACCACCCCTAGCACTTGGGTGATCGTGGGCCGCCCATCTTGAGATCGTGGCTCAGACCTCCCTAAGTGTTAGGACCTCTAACACATAATTCTAAATCTGAGCCCTTGGATTTCAATCCAGCAGCTCCACGACCTCCCTAGTGGGAGCTCAGGTTGATTTTAGCCGTTGAGCTCTTTTGACTGGTCCCTCACCGCATCGGGTGGGCACAGGCATTATCAATTTTTGTGCATGACAGAGGGGAGCGGTGCCTTGTCAACTCTAGGGTGACAAAGGCTATGTCTTTGCCAACATTAAATGTCTGGCGGCACCTTTGCTCAAAAGTCACCACGACAACCTACTCCCATCACCTCATGTGTACTATAGCTCAGTGCACCCATAAGCTTGGCCTGGTTCATTTTGGCGCCCGGCTATATATGGATCCGGGCTTCTCCTTAAGCTTCTTTGGATCCATTCTTGCACCCCTATTTTCTTTCTCGCTCTTGAGCTCAAGTCACCCGAAGCCTCGCCACCATTGCTCGACCTTGAAGATCTCGGCGACCTCAGAGCTTGGTGGTTCAATATTGCAATAGCGGCTGTTCTTTTGTTCTCTTGATCACCTCAAGCCTCCCTAACTTGATTTGTTTAACCATCACGAGGTAGACGGCTTGGGAGCTTGTTTTCGTGGCGGAGCCGTCTTCTTCACCTCCGCGACCTCCACCGCCACCGGAGCTCCTGCGACCATTCTCAGCCTCCTTCGTTCCTCGTAAGTACCTCGATGTCGGAAATCCCTATTCTTTTAGACCTCTTTAGGTGTTCGTGTTGGCGCGTGATTCTGTCTCGGCGGTTATCTCGGCTAGCGCCGGTAGGAGCTGTTCTAGGGTAGCTTTTGGCATCTTTAGGTCCTCCTCCTATTTGGGACTCATCCGTGTTCTTGGTTCCCGCCGACGAGGTCCACATCGCCGCGGCAAGCGCTGAACTCGCTTTCGGGTTTTGTCGGTCAAGACCTCCGTTGTCGTCATGTTCTTCTGACTTTAATGCTCATCATTGCTTATCATTTGGTGCGTTAACGGTGTCTTAATATGTGCCGTGGAGTCACCGGCGTGTGGGCCGTGGGTTTAGAACTAAAGTCCGAAATCTTTTAGTGCTCTGATTGGATTCATTTATTGTCAATCATTAGATGCTTTTAATTTGTCTTAGCCGCCACCTTTTGTCGTTGTCCAGGAGGTCCCGCGCTTTAAATCCACTCTTGGACCTCCTCGGACTAATCTTGGCCGTTCACGACCTCTCCAAGATTAGATATGGGCCTTAGGTTCTTTCCGCAAAAACCTCGGTGTCTAGGACCTCCTTGAGTTGATCCTAGCCGCCTAGGACCACCTTGGTTAAATCCTAGCCGCTAGGACCACTCTTGCAAAAAGACCTCCTCGAGGTCATTTTTGTAAAAACCATCTTCGGGGCCTCCACCGAGGTCCTCTTTGCAAAAGACCTCCTTGAGGTCCTCTGTGCGAAAGGACCTTCCTTGGTCGTTTTATAAAAACCACCCTCTCGGACCACCCTCACCGAGGTCCTCTTTGCAAAAGACCACCCTGGCCTTTTGTAAGGAAAACCTTCAAAACCACCCCACCGAGGTCCTCTTTGCAAAAGACCACCCCTGGTACTTTGTAAAGAGAACCTTCAAAACTACCTTTGGGGTCCTCTTTGCAAAAAGGCCACCTCTGGTCCTTTGTGAAGAAGACCGTCTAGGACCTCCACTGCCGGCTCTGGATCGTTAGATTTAGATCTAACCGCTAGACCTCCTCGATCTATTTACAACTCTATCGCTTAGTTTCTCTCTTGGTCGCTCATCTTTAGATCTCGGCTCGGATCCGAGAACATTGGACCCTCCGGATGCGATCTTGATCTAGGCCGCCCATCTCGAGATCCAAGGCCCGATTCGTTGAGGTGCTCGGATGGTCCGAACATCCCATCTCACGTGGGCGTTGGATCTAAATCCATCGGTGGAGTCATTGGCGATTAAGACCTCCTCGTGAGATCTTAGCCGCCAAAGACCTCCTCCTTCCGATCTCACCGCCTGCACCTCCTTCCGTGGATTTAACCTAGGACCTCCTAAGGGGGTCGGGACCGTCTGATCTTGATCTAACGATCACGACCTCCTAGTGCGCGAGGACCTCCTGCGTGCGCAGGCGTGCACCGGTCGTAGCCGTTGGATTTAAGATCTACGCCGCACCTCCTCGTTAGATCCAGCCGTCAAGTCCAGATCTAACGGCTAAGACCTCCCTAGGCGCGATGAGGTCTTTGCGCCCGTGTGCTCGTGCGGGGTTTAGCATGAGAGCTCGTGAGCCGTCGATCTTTGATCAACGCCCACGACCTCCCCGCTTTTGTTGGTTTTCCATTTAGTCCCGAGAGCTTTTAATTGCACACATTAATTGGTTTAAACTTCAAAATTTCATGTCTTTTTCTGTAGCTCCAAATTTAACAAACTAAAGTTCTATAAATGCATCATTAAAGTACTTTAGCTTAGTATAGGTTTTGCAGAGTCTTTAATACTAAAATTAATCGTGTCTTAGATTTAAAACTTAGAAAATCATAACTAAATCATTTTAACTCCAAATGACCTGAAATTTTATATGGGTTACCACTATACTAGTAGGTAGCTACCATAAAAGTTTCAGCTTCAAAATCCTTCTAGAAAATATTTTTGCTCTGAGTGCTAATTATATTTAAATTAGGTTTTAGAGAATATCTTTGCACCACAAATCCAAATTAAGTTTTTCCAGTTTCTATGGCTAGGTATGTTCGTATTTTACCTTGTGTACAAATTTCGTCATATTTGGATAATTTTGCTTGCTCTTTTGTTTAAGTGTTGCTCGTCTTATTGGTTGTTTTCGCTCTTTCGCTTAGGATTCGATATTTGCGGTAATCCCGAGAACGACCCTCCAACAAGTTGAGCAACGCAAGCGTGCAAGCGCTTGATCATTTCCCATTGATCCCATTACTTTCAAAGTCTAATATTTTGTTTAACTTCTATGTATGCATTGCTACTTTGTTGTTAAATTGATTAGTTAGACCTCTAGTTGCATAATCTGTAGGTAAATGGTTATCCTCTACTACCGAGCCTAGGTTATTTGTCGTGGTTAGAGTTCGATGGATGAACTCTTATCACTTAGTAGATTACGAATGAATATTGCTTAGCCATGCCTAGTTATCGGTAGTATTGGGCGATCATCGACTTAGTCGGTGATCTTGATCACACAACTACTTATACTACTCCATTATGTCCAACCTTGTGTCTTAATGATTTACAAATCAAAAACGAAAACAAAACTATATCTTGACTTGGGCACAATGGTATGTTGATGTGATCTGTTGGGTGTGTGGAATGGTGCCTAAGTCCCCAAGGACCGAGTTACTTGTGTCACTAAGCCAAGCGCTTATTGCGTGCAACCACACGAGGGGATATGGGACCTCTCTTGACTAAGTACTTTGGGAGGTGCTAATTATGAGCTGGTCGGTGGGTGTGTGCGTGGGTGTGTTTGTGGTGTGCGAGGGAGCATTAGCTGTCCTGTTAGGTTGTCTAATGTATCCTTCTCCCGTGGGTTGCGGCTCTTAATTAGCATCGCCCATTGGAAAGCGTCTTGTAGACTTAGCCGTGCTGCATACCAAAGGAAGTATGCTAACCGTGGTGGTGGAAAGGCGGTCTATCGTGTGGGTACATTGGTACACCCGCAGGTTAAAACTATTCGAATAGCCTCGCCCTAGGTTATGGACATGCTTGGTAAGGTCGTGCAAGAACTAGACTACAACCTTTTAAAAATTTAAACTTGACATGGGTGGTATGAAGGGTACTTCATGCTATGGTTGTGGTGACTATGGGTTAGTCACTTCTAGGTTGGTGTTGTTCTCTATCTATGTTATTATTGTCTCTCTTTTATTTGAACGATAAAAGTTAATTGCAAACTTGCTTTGAATCTATTACCTTATTGTAAATGAAAACTTGCTTTATGTCGAAAATAAGTCCGAGCCTCATCCACTTAAATAAAGCTTGCATGTAGTTAATTATAGTTTCGTTATCTTACACGTCAGTCTTGCAGTACAAAACAAGTTTTGTACTCATCGCTTGCTTAATATTAATTGTTGCAGAGGAAGAAGGTGAGCCCCAAGGGCCTCACTTTTGTGGTATGTTGCTGCGCTGCTTGGGACGATTAGCTTGGCGGTCCGGTTGGTTGCCTTGTGGGTAAAGGCACACCGATTGGCTTTTGTTCATCGCCATCTTATGGCCATTTTGCTTCATTGTGTATTTGCTTATCTTTATGAATTTTGGCGTCGGCCTCTCTTTGTAATAACTCTCTTTATATTATCTATGTCTTTCGCTGTGGCTTTTGCTTGGCTCCATGTGTATGAATGGAATTGATGCATGATTTTGTAGAAGGTGTGTATATCGCATTGGGAAGTATACATATCTCGAGGCTTGGTTTATTTGATTTGTACTGTTAGGACCAAGTGGATGGTTAAACAGTACAAGCCGAATAAACCGGGGTCCTCACAGTCGTGCTTGACTATCTCATCTGCTCGACATGTTACTCAGTATTGGGTGCCAAAATCACTGTTGATTTACCCTAGTGCTGAGACTTTACTCTCTTGTTGACTCAGGTTCGCCGGGCAGGAAAGGGAAAGATTTGGCTCGTCGACTCCGGGTGTTCTCGACACATGACCAGAGATACTTGTTGGTTTTCTTCCCTAGTCCGTGCTCCAGGTGATGAGAAGATCACCTTCGGAGATGCTTCATCTTAGCGCGTCATCGCCAAAGGTGCGTGCACGTGAATGATTCTTTCATTTTGAAAGATGTTGCCTTGGTTAGTAAGTGCAAAGACAATTTGCTTTCGCCTCACCACCGATGACGATTTGAGGTGAGCTTTAAGAAAACAATTGCAAAATTCTTGATTCTTGGGTAGTTTGGTTTGCGGGATTTCTCGTTATGGGAGGATCTTTTGTGCTGAGTTTTCGAGTCGTCCGCGATCCTCTCGTGTGTTTAGTTGCTTCGAGTCCCGCGACCTCTTTCTCGGCATAGGAGAGTTGGTCATATTGGATTTGACCATTTGACCGAAAGTTAGCGACCACGATCTCATTCGTGGTCCAGTAAACTCAAGATGGTCAAAGATCTTGTTTGCGCTCCATGCCAAAGACAAAGAAGATGGTTGCCGCTTCTCATCCTCCGGTCACAGTTACTATGACCGATGCACCGGGACAGCTGCTCCACATGGGCACAGTTGGACCAGCTCGAGTACAGTCAGCAGGAGGGAAGTGGTATGTTCTTGTTGTGGTCGATGACTTCTCGAGGTATTCTTGGGTGTTTTTCTTAGCCTCGAAGTATGAGACATTTTCACATTTTTGAGGTCTTTTTAGTAGGCTTTCTGTTGAGCTTCCAGGTGCCTTACAAGCGATCCGCAGTGACAATGGCACGGAGTTCAAAAATTCCTACTTTGAGAGTTTTTGTGGGGAGACAGGTGTAGAGCACCAGTTCTCTTCTCCATACGTCCCTCAGCAGAATGACGTTGTGGAGAGGAAGAACCGTACCTTGGTCGAGATGGCCAGGACGATGCTTGATGAGTACTCTACACCGAGGAAGTTTTGGGCTGAAGCCATTGCGACCGCGTGCCATGTTTCAATCGAAGTTTTCTTCGCACACTTGCACCGCACTTCTTATGAGTGAGATACCGCGAAAGCCCAACGCTCTAATTTTCATGTGTTTGGTTGCAAGTGCTTTATTTCAAGTCCGGGAACCTAGACAAGTTCGAGTCATGTTCTGTGACGGTATCTTTCTAGGCTACTCGACTTCTTCGCGGGCTTTAGGTCCAGAATCGCGAGTCAAGCAAGTTGGTAGAGACTCGCGAGGTGACCTTTGACGAGGCCACCGGGACTAGGCCGATATCTCGTGTTCTTTAGAGCGATCCGAGACCATCTTTGTGGATGATGAGGACGATGGAGACGATGGTTGTTTACGATCCGGCTCATCCTCCCTTGAGATGCCTTCTTCCATGGCACCTCAAGGTGATCGCCCTGCCTCTGCTTTCTCTCGAGCTAGTGGCTCTGCCCCCGCCTCGTCGCACACGCAGGTAGAGGCCACTTCTTCTTCTCTTCCGGACCTCCCGACATATCCGTAAAAGGCATCCTTCGAGCGGATTATTGGAGACCTTTCGAGCGTGTCACACGCTCTAAGTCCAGCTTTTCACCTGTCTCCATTCTCGCTTTGTTGCCTCCTTTGAGCCCAAGGACGTTTGTCACGCCCTTTCTGACGAGTCTTGGGTCAATGCCATGCATGAGGAGTTAGAAAATTTCGAGAGGAACAAGGTCTGGTCGCTTGTCGAGCCCCCGCGAGGTCACAATATTATTGGGACTAAGTGGGTGTTCAAGAATAAGCAGAGCGAGGATGGAGTGGTTATTCGAAACAAGGCTAGACTGGTAGCTCAGGGGTTCTCCCAGGTTGAGGGTCGAGATTTCGAGGAAACCTTTGCCCCTGTAGCTAGACTTGAAGCCATTAGAATCCTGCTTGCCTTTGCAGCTTCTAAGGGTTTCAAGCTTTACCAGATGGACGTCAAGAGTGCCTTTCTCAATGGCTTTATTGAGGAAGAGGTCTACGTCCGACAGCCTCCAGGTTTCGAAAACCCCAAATACCCAAACCATGTCTTCAAGCTTTCCAAAACTTTGTATGGACTTAAGCAAGCCCCGAGAGCTTGGTATGAGAGGCTTAAGTCCTACTTGTTAAGTCATGGTTTTGAGATGGGTAAAGTAGACAAGACCTTGTTCATCCGCCGGCATGGCACCGACTTTCTGCTCGTTCAGATTTATGTGGATGACATCATATTTGGCGGCTCCTCCCATACTCTGGTTTCACAGTTCTCGGATGTCATGAGCAACGAGTTTGAGATGAGTATGATGGGTGAGTTGACTTTCTTCCTTGGCTTTCAGATCAAGCAGACTCGGGAGGGTACCTTTCTTCATCAAGGAAAGTACACTCATGACCTCCTGAGATGCTTCGACATGAGTGATGGTAAGCCTGTGTCGACTCCCATGGCTTCTACAGCCTATCTTGACCCAGATGAGGATGGTGAGCCAGTTGATCAGAAAGAGTACAGAAGTATGATCGGCTCCCTTCTTTACCTCACTGCCTCGAGACCGGACATACACTTCTTTGTGTGTCTGTGCTCGGTTTGAGCTTCTCTCGCTCTCACCGTCGAGCGGTGAAACACATCTTTGGTACCTTGAGCTACCATTGACTATGGTATCGGTACTCTTCCTCAACTGTCTTTCCTTGAGAGCCTTCTGATGCGCACTTTGCTGTACTGTAGGATAGATAGGAAGAGCACTTCTGGCACATGTCAATTTATTAGCACTTCTCTTGTTTCTGGTCTTCAAGGAAGCGGTCCTGTTGTTACCACCGCAGAGGCCGAGCACGTTGTCGCAGATTCTTTGTAGCCAAGTGCTCTCGATGGCCGACCTGCGGGACTTTGGGTTAGTCATAGATAGTGTTCCACTCTTTTGTGATAACACTTCTGCGATTAACATTGCTAAGAACCCTATGCAAAGACTCTCGGACCAAGCATATTGATATTCGCCACTTCCTTAGAGACCATGTAGAGAAGGGCGATATAATGCTCAGCCAGGAGAGTGACCACCAGTTGGCTGACATCTTCACCAAGCCTTTGGATAGTTCGAGGTTTTCAGCTCTACGGGGAGAGCTTGGGGTGGTCTGTTCTTATGGACTGAAGTGAGGGGGAGTTTCTATTCTTTACTGCTTTACTTTACTAATTTTGCTCTTACTCCTTGTTGTTGCATTGCATTTTAGGTGCATTTGGGATTAGTCCTCCTAGCATAGATTAGAGTGTTTCTCTAGTCGAGTTGCTTAGTCTTCCTACTCTTATCTTGTGGTTCTAGTGTGCTGCTTATTAGCTGTCTCTCTTCTCACTAGGTTGAGCTCACTCACTGCTTTTAGGTTCTAGCGAGGGTCGGGCCACCTCCGGTAGACAGGGTACGTGTTTGCTCCTAGGTGTGTTAGGTGGGCAGTTGGTAGTCCTAGAGTCATATGGGGTAGATGAGGATCAGTTTGAGCCATAGTTTTCTCTATATCTTATCTATGCTTTAAGGACTACCTATTTGCTGTTTTCTTTGCCAGCTTCTCGTTTTTATTGCTTTAGTTCAGGGGGAGTTCATTTGGAGGCTACTGGAGCTTAATTTTGACATAACTCCACTTGAACTAAAAGTTGCATCTAATGTTGAGAGGGAGCTGGACTTTCTTGCATTTTCAGCATCTAGCATTGTAATATATTTGCATTGAGCCTTGATTATTATCCTGTTATGACATGCTTCAATGCTTTACACCTTGCCATGACTTGTGCTTAGTTTGCTAGATTTATCATGACTTCATATGTATGGACTAGCTTCTGCCATGATAAGTTAATTAAAATTGTTCAACTTAAACTAAAACTTGTCATGTTAGCACTCGAGATTAGTCTTTCTTGAGCTATCCTTTTATGATTCATGCCATGTCAAATAGGCTGGGTAGAGCGTTGAATCTATAATGAGCCTTAGATTGAGCTGTTTTAGTCTCTTGATGATGCATGAGTTAGTACAACTTGTTAAAAGGTAAAAAGATCTCTTTTGTGCGAAAAAACTGATCTCACTAATTCTCTCCTATGAAACGGCTTGCCATTGCACTTGGCATGAACTTAGGGGGAGTTTTGGGTGACCTAGACTATCTTCTTAAGCTTCTCGCTTGGAGTAGTCGCATAAGGCTTGAGACCTAGCACATGATAAAACAAAAATCTGGTTGGCAACAACCATGAATTTCAAAAGAAAATATGTTTTATGTGTTCAATTTGCTTAAAGCTACAAAAAGAATCAAGTACTTAACCAATGTTTCAATCTTGAGCATAGCTCTCTATTGGGTCTCAATAGTAGTTCCTTGTTCCGCTTAGCTTATTGACATGGCCTGCATCATCCTTGGATATCTCTAGCTAGACTTTGCTCATTGATGACTTGACTTACTCATAAAATGCATTACATTTCAGATTGTCATCTATGTGCTCTAGCTGGCTTATATATATGTTGTCATGATCTAGATAGCGTTTTATTGAGTTATGGCTTGGTGTATTACATTATGGTCAGTATGGATAATCCTCATGGCTCTAAATGCTTAAATAAACAAACTTCAGTCATTTCATCCATTGACTTGTCATATTCTCTCTTTTGCATCTTGATGTGTTTATTACCAAAAGGGGGAGAATATAGAAGAAAAAGCTAGTTTGGGATCTTTTTAGAGCTTTGGAGAAAAATTTGCTCTTTCAGTTGTTGCTCTAGTATTCCTTCTGTCGACATGGTCATTAGTTTCATTCTTTTCTTTGGACCATGTTGGACTTTGCAAATCAAACTCAACTTCAAGTTTTTCTGGGTTTGTCAATATACTCATCAAGGGGGAGATTGTTGAACCATGTGGAGGTGACCACATGTGTTTGATGGGTAATTGACATTGGTTTAGGTAAGTCGAGTTTGGTTTGAGTGGTTCGGAGTCGAGTCGTTGCGTAGCGCAGTCGGGCTCGGTCGGATTTTGGTCAAACTTGGTCGTACGGGATTAGGTTCGACAGGTTTGGACTTCGGCATGGTAAGTATGATGGTATTTACGCCTTCATGTATCGAGCGGTGCTATTTGATGTGCTTCTTGTCTGTGTGACTGCAGAACATCGGGTGAAGTCGTGGCGAGACACGGTGGACCAGACTAGACGAAGGTGGCGTTGAGGTCAGAACGGTCGGGATGTGTCAAAGACGATGTGAACTCGAGGTGGTTGCAAGTCATGGCGAGACACGGTGGACCAGACTAGGCGCAGGTGGCGTTGAGGTCAGAACGGTCGGGATGTGTCGAAGACGACGTGAACTCGAGGTGGTTGCAAGTCGTGGCGAGACACGGTGGACCGGACTAGGCGCAGGTGGCGCTGAGGTCAGAACGGTCGGGATGTGTCGAAGACGACGTGAACTCGAGGTGGTTGCGAGACGTGCGAGACAAGGAGCGCGGAAGCTTCCCGGAAGGTGCAGGAGAGGCGAAACGGGAATTTCGCAAGGCTGCACAAGCGGGAGCGGGCTCCGGTGGACTTAGCGGGCGTAACGGGGTGGAGACCCGTTAGCCGTGGGCTATAAATAGGTTGGAGGGGCTGCATGCCCATGTGAACACTTCAAGGGATTTTAGGGTTTCCTTTAGTCAAAAGAGGCTTTAGAGTCTGCTTTGGCTTTAGGCTTTAGTGGTTGAGAGTTGTTGGTGGAGGCAGAGTTGTGTTCCCTCTGTGTCCCCTTCGGTGGTTTCTTTAGAGTCTGTGTATCATCACCTCTCAAGCATGTATGGGTTGTGTTCTTGAGTTGGAGAGGGAGAGGTTGGATTGACGAGCTTGTAATCTTCCTTGTTCGAATGTCTATGCGTATGGGGACGTATCTCTTTGTATTTCTCTCTTGATTCAACGAATGGAAATCTGAAGTTTTCTTCTGTTCATGCTCTCTGTCCTCTCTGTTCTTCGTTCTCCCGTTTTGGTTGATTCCTGAGATTTTGTGTTGTGAGTCTTTGTTTGATTTCTTGCTGTGATCTAACTTGCTGCAACATGTGGGAACCCATCTAGGGTTATCTTGATCATCAATTACCCACGAGCAAGTCTCTAGATCAGATTTCGTTTTTAACTCGTTTTTTGAACCACCTTCACTCAAATGGAGAAATATCTGAACTTTGGCAAGGATCTTCACGATCGTTGCTTGAAATAGGTTCCTGACATCCTTGAGAAGGTGTGTGTCAAGTTTCGTCAAGTTTGGAGTTGTGGAGCAAAAGTTAGATCAATTTTTGATTTCGAAATCGTGCTGAAATTCAGTTTCTTGTGCTGATTTTACTGTAGCATAGAGTACCGAGTTCTTGCTACGAGTACTGTAGCATCGAGTTCTTGTTATTTCGACTGCTTGCTACGAGTACTGTAGCATCGAGTACCGAGTACTGTAGCATCGAGTTCTTGTCATTTCGACTGCTTCCTACGAGTACTGCAGCATCAAGTACTATTCATTTCGAGTTCAAGCTACAAGTACTGTTTACCGACCACTGTAGCTTCGGGTACTATTCTTTCGAGTACTGTTCATTTTCGAGTACAAGCTACTAGTACTGTTCATCAGGTTGTCTTCTTGTATTTGTGGTCGTTTCTTTTGGGGTTTTGGTTGGATTCAATACAAGTCTTCCGTTGTGCTTGATTGATTGATCTTCATAGCTTTTATAGCTATTGGAGTGAGATTCGTATTGAATTTGATTTGGGAGAAAAAGAGTTTGTGCTCCTATTCACCCCCCCTCTAGTCGCCTTTCCGGTCCTACAAATTTGGTTAGTGGATCTCCATAAGTTATATAGATAACTTTATTATGTTTCCAAGAAGATCAAGTTCATAATTTTTGGACATTTAGAACGAAAAATATAAATTTTTAAAGTTAATGTTGTAGTTTGTCCTTCTGTTGTGGATATTCAGGCTTGCTTTGCTCTCAATTTACTCATCAAATTGAAGGGAAGAATCTTGTGAAGTTCAAAAGCAGGGCAGGGTGAGAAGCCGTGGTCCATGTTAATTCCCAGCGGCATTGGCTAATCTTTGCAACGTGTCTGTGCTCCGCGTGTCATGTCGAAGCCGTCGATCGCTGGATCAACAGCTTGGATTGCATTCAGATTTACAGAGCAGCTGATGACCGTGAAAATGTTCTAGCCAGATCTCTGACTAATGAGATGGTCGAATGCTAAGGATTAAAGATGCGGTGCTCATTTTTGTGATCTAGGAATTGCTAATACGAGAAAAGTTTAGGCTTGCCCTTTCTGAGACGCCTTTGTTAGCAAGAGCCAAGAAGCTCTGCTTCCGTTCTGCATTACCTGTGATTTTATTGAACAAGAGAACAACATCATCTTCTGTAACATTTCGAACAAAAGGCTACTTGACACTGTCTAGTTTTAGTTACTAATATTGAGTTGCATGCACCAACCAATTCACCCAAAAGCTTAAGCTGATAAGAAAAGGTGGACAATTCACTTATACTTCAACACTCCCCCTCACGTGTAGGCTCCCTCAGGTCTAAGACGTGGAATAGAAGTGAGCTGCAATTATTATTTTTAATTGCACCAACCGGGTCTTGAACTCGAGACCTCTTGGCTCTGATACCATATTGAGTTGCATGCACCAACCAATTCATCCAAAAGCTTAAGCTGATGAGAAAATATGGACAATTCACTTATACTTCAACAACTAAGTGACAATGTCTCACTAGTCAAAAGTGGACAAGGACCACAATGCAGGTTCTTGAATTATAGTGTATATGACAGAGGGAAAGGTGATGACACCAAGTTTCACTATGCTGAAATATGACCACTATGGTCTGATGCTCATCTATTAACACAGCAATACAGCAAGCAATCAAACAGAAAGAACTGAACGTCTGAAGTTTTTCATTTAGTAAAGGAGTATGTAGCCAGAACTCAGAGACATGAAGACTGAACAGGTGGCATCTTGCTTACATTCATAGAAGATTACAAATCGATCTGGAAGTAAAAATCGTAACTCAAGTAGCTTGGTGATATATATACGATTACATCGCTTTCGACAAAAACTGAAATCTGGTACAGGACTGGAGCACACATATAGAGTCCTAAACGACCCGTAGCAAGATTAGCAGAAAATGTATATAGGACAAATACACTGATTAGCTATTGCTGCTTGGACTTCTATTGAGGTATACCATAAATCTATGGAGAGGAAGAGCAATACCAACTTCCAATTCGATTTCATCTGCCATCTGGATTCATCAGCTGTGAGAAAATGGTGCTTGGGGTTAGCCCATCCGACGCCACACTCGCGATGCTCCGCCCAGTGATGCTCATCGTGGTGGCTGTAGTAGTCGTTGTGTCTGTCGATGGTTCATCAGACTGCAGTCTGGTCATGATGAGAGGTGACGTATTTGATGACGTCCCCTCGGTAAGGCTGCTATTGTCCTCTGTGCTCTCCTGAAGCTGGAGTGCAAACTCAAGGTTCCAGAGGACATCACCCATAGACGGCCTGTCAATGCTGTGATCAGCCACACATTTCTCTGCGGTCTCTGCAAATTTCATGAAGCACTGGGGAGCGATTTTCCCTTGGAGATGTGGGTCGATGATCTGACCGAGTACGCCTTTCTTCTGGCAATGCAATGCCCAATCGGCAAGGCTCACTTGCTCCTTTGGAAGTGAGGGGTTCAGGGCGGGGCGTGCACACAGGACCTCGAAGAGAACAACACCGAAGGAGTAAACATCTGACTTCTCAGTGAGCTGCTGACGCCGGAAGTACTCAGGATCGAGGTATCCGAAGCTGCCCTTCACAACCGTGCTCACATGGGTGTTGTCCACATTTGGACCAGTCTTCGACAACCCAAAGTCGGAAACCTTAGCTATCCACTTGTCATCCAACAAAATGTTGGTGGTCTTGACGTCACGGTGAATGATCGTTTGCTTTGCACCTGTGTGCAGGTAATGCAGCCCCCGGGCAGCACCAATGCAGATCTCAAGACGCTGCTTCCATGACAGTAGTGGGTTCTTGGTGTTGTACAAGTGCTCCCGAAGAGTCCCATGGGCTATGAAGTCATACACCAGAATCATCTCATTCTTATCCTCACAGTAGCCAATCAGAGACACAAGGTGGCGGTGTCGGAGCTTGGACAACATCTCAATCTCAGTCTGGAACTCGTGAACACCCTGCTCAGACATTGGGTTGCCACGCTTGATTGCCACCTTAGTTCCACTATCTATCTCTCCGAGGTACACATTACCAAACCCGCCTTTGCCAAGGAGGAAGGCTTCATCAAAATTGTTCGTACCAGCCTGGATTTCAGCAAATGAGAAGTGGCGGCAAAGATTGGATGGCAGCGTCGAGTGGCTCCCGGTGGTGGTTGTCTTTCCTGAGGTGGCTGATTGTGACTTGCTGTAATCAGTGAGAGGAGTCCAGCGGCCATCATCAGATTTAGTAGAATCCTTTGCAACCTTGTTCTTTCGTCTGCAGATGATGCACACGCCAAAACAGGCAATCAAAAGCACAGCAAAGCCACCAACAGCTCCACCTATGGCTGCTGGGGCAGCACCCTTTGGTTTCCCTCCTCTGGATGGCCCATTAGGATTCACATCAGGAGTCGGTGGAAGTGGAGGATTGAGCCCAGCAAGATTATTGCTTCCGCTATCTAGCTTGAAGACCTCAAGGCCATTCAGTATTGCATCAAAATACTCTGGTTTACTTGAAAGATCCGGGTGAAGTGCAACCCACAAGTCCATCTGACCGGAGCCAGCAGTGATGATAACATAGTCTGTGTATGCTGTTCTGCCGATTCCATTGCTCCACGCGATGACATCCATTTGCTCTTGTGCTGTCTGGTTGTTGATGTAGATGAAGAACGACCTCTGATTCACCTTAGTTATAGGATACTGGATCTCACAGAAATGGAACCTTAGGAGGTAGTAGAACCCCGCATCAACTGGTAAAATCCATGTAAGGTTGTAGTTTAGGTTGATCTGTGCATTTGGCCCCATTGACCGTGCAGTTGCATAGACATAAACTGGTGCAGTGTACTTTGGTACACTGGGTGTATAGGTAATGGTGACATTGCTGTCTTTCCCAAAGGTCACCCCAAAGGCAGCGCCATATATGTAAGGAGAATCATTATCCCATGAACGGTAAAAGCCAGAATCATCTTGTGGAGAGATGGCCTGTCCCCCAACATTGAGCCGGTACATTGTTTGGAAGCCCGTCCCAGGAACGACAGGGAATGGATCTGGGTTCCCACCATTGGCAATTGTAGGCGTCGGTATTGTGAATATGTCAGGCGTGGGCACGATCTCAATGCCATTCACGAATGCATAAGAGCCGTTCTGGTGCGTGGATGGGGCAAAGGTTAGGTTTAGGCTGTCTGAAGTAAAATTCACCGAGAATTCACGAACAAGGTAGGCATAATTTGCTGCCAGAGCCGTTTGGGAAGCGTTGAAGTTGTCTAAAAGGATCAGATTGTTGGCTGTGACACCAAAGTAGGCATTGGCAGCAGCATAGTTTCCATAAGCAGTTGGATATAAGTAGAGGCGTAGGAACATGCGCCCTCGGCTAACAGGGAAGGAATAGGTGTAATTGGAAGTGAAGATGCGAGCAGTCATGTAAGGCACAGGGGAGGGGAGTGAAGGGTCTTGGTATGAAGCGGCGGTTGCAACGCCTTTCACAGATGGTGCAAACTTGGAGCTGGTATCCCCGTACCAAGTGCGATCATTGGAATCACTGTTCGGGCCGGAAGCTCCGCAATTTAGGAGAATATGGCCAGAGGCCGTGGAGCTGTTATCAACCGCCACGGCGAGTGACAAGAAAGCTAATAGTGTTAGGCATGTGAGGGTAACTAGTAGGGTTGGGTGTGCCATTGCGGTGGTTGGTGTATCAGGATCAAAATTTTTGAGGATTCCTCTACATCAATTTGCTATAAGAGAGCTCTAGGAACTGTAGCACGGTGCCAGAACATTAGATTTTTGTCGGTGGTGTTTGGGGCAAGAGAATATCAGGAAAATTTGAGGGCTCTGGGATTGTACTCTTGTTTAGTGAAGAAGGCACATCCAGAGAGCTACAGACCTGACCTGCAATTACAACAAAAGAAGAATTTCGAAAATTCAGTAAACTGAATCATGGCAAGATGAACTACAGTAAATTGATGCAGGGTAGAACATCTAAGGGTCTGAGAAAGAAAACACTATCTTTACAAGAACTTTAGAAAATTAAAGCTTCTTGTATCACCAAAAGTTACAAAATGTACAAAAAAAAGTAGTATGAAAACGCTATTAATGGAGGTAGCGTCCAGTATTCTTTCCAAAAAAAAGAAGCACAGAAGAATAAATACTTGCAAAAACTATAGCTGAATGAAAAGTAGCAACGTTTCTCAGAAGGGGACATTATGAGGATGTTACTAGGCCCCCCTATAGTACCGAGCACAGCAAAATTTGCGAAGAAAACAACAGATAAATATTACAAATTTACAAAGAAAAAAATCACAACAACGAGAGAAAAGAACATGGACTACTACTCTTGGATGACGATTCTACATCTGGGGACAAAAAACTAGGTGCAAAGATTACAATTATTTTGCTGTTTTCCCTTCAAAAAAAAAAAGGTGTCCGCTTCTTGCTAAGCGGAAATCATACGAAAAAAAATGTAAGAACTAAACAGACTAAACAGCAAAACCGAATACCTGCCACCCCAAACCACACAAGACGGATCGTGGAACAAAGAACTGAAATTTGGGGAAATCCCTGTCTAAATTTGTCGCGGAAAAGATCTCTCTTGGAAACCTTAGAAACCCGGAATGACAGCACAGAGCACAACTAACCCAATCAGGGAAGCAAAGCATGGAAGTGGAAGAGGAGGAGGAGGAGACATGATTACCTGACCAGGAACGGCGAGCCGCGCGACCTTGTCCGGGAAGAGAGAGAAAAAGCGCGGGGAATAAAGCGGCAGTTATTGCGCGTTTAATGGGTAAAGCGATGAGGATTGAGCATGCGTTGCTCAAGCGGTGGTGGCCGTGTGTGGTTTGGCCGGTGGAAATGGGAGGAGATATTCTGATATGATCATATATTGACATGTTTTTTTTTTGCGAATCACCCGGTACAACACATAGACGTCTACACACATGCACACCATCATACACACGTACTAACACACACGACGTCTACTGAAGACCAGACGAATGGAGTTTGAAGAAATGACGAAGTCACCACCGGCACCTCGTTAGTGATGTTTCGCATAAAAGTACCTCTACTATCCTAAAGTGCACCTAATGATTTGTTACTCCCTCTAGTAATAGAAGGAAGTTGCCCTACGGCGGTCAAATTATACCAATTTTTATTAAAGATATTATATCAAATATGTAATTAGGACATATGAAAATGATATGAGTAAATCTATTGCGAAAAATACTTTCATAAGATTACATTTTTATAACTTTTTGAATAAATTTTACAAAACTGCAACTTTATCGGGTAAACTATCAGTTTCCTGCACCTTTAAGCGAACATTTATCAAAACTGCAACGATAACGAACGATTTTGTCACATATGTGCAACTCCATTAGCTGCTAGTCCTCCCGATAAATCGATCCCACCCGTCATACTCACACATAGTGCTTCGGCCATTACGGTGTGCCACGCAAACAAGCCACATCAACATCTGGCCCTTCATCTCCACTGGAAACAGAGTGAGGGAGAGGGGTGGGGGGAGACCGAGGTAGAGGCAGCCATGGGAGCAGCACTAGCGGGCTCGGCTCTGGTGAGGTGGGTGATGACAGAAGTTGGTGAGAGGAAAAACAGACCATGGAGACCACAATGACCTCCTGGGCGGCGATAGCGAGCATGAAGATGGCCTATGGCGGCAGTGGCTGCGTAGAGCGGTGGCGGTGCAGCACTGCTACCAATGTTATAACATCTCAGCCCAACATGAGCCTAGAATGTTACTAAAATGACAAGATAACAAATTTTAAATCTAAGTCATTACCCTAAATTTTGGCATAATCTCCTTTGTATAGTTAACCATAGTAGGAATTCTAACATATAACAATAACACAAACAATAGTATCAAATATCCAACTTAAATCATAATCATAGAAACCTCCGTGAAAACACTAGTCGACTCTATTACAAAGTAACATATGCATAAAGTCATAACCAAATAATATCATCTTAGCAAATTGCTCAATTATAATATCCTATTTCAAAATTTAGCATTCAAGGAGTTATTCGTGGTGGAGTGCGTAAATCCTTATTACTAGCTCTTCCCATACATGTCGTTCGTATGGTACCTAAAAGATAAACATACAACAAGTGTGAGTCCATGACTCGGCAAAGTGCAAATAAGACAGTAAACCAACATTCATCTTTAACACAATCACTCAATCACAATACTTCATATCAAATCAGCTCATATGCTTATGCAATACAAATGTCACAAATACACCTTTTCTTTTCTCTTTGCATTTACCAGTAATGTGGAGTATGCATCCGTTGATGCATACCCATGCTTGTGGCTTCTAGCACAGGGACCATAATCTCACACTCCACGAGTGTGGGGACCTCATACCCATCTAATACATGGTGGGGACCTCAATAATCAATACTTGGCCACCACGTGGCCAAGCCTCAAGGACAATAACATGTATACATATGAGTCTATTCATTTATTCAACATGTGAATGTAACAACCAGTAGTGACAGTCATGAATAAAGAACAAAATCATAATACAAGCATACATGAACATCCACTTTAATTTTTCTACTCATGAATTGCACTTGCCTCAACTGTGTGAAGCTTGACGATGCGAAGAGGGCGCTGCCCTCGGATTCAAACCACCACCTGAACATTTTAATAACCATACTAAGAGGACATTTCTGAGCATACGATATTGTTTAAAACAAATTATATAATTATCTACGCTTCTTAGCGCAACCCAAACATCACTTCCTAAGAACATCGATCTGTCCAAAATAGGACAGTCTTCTTCTAAAAATCGTAACTTTTCATCTGTTTACCCAAAAATGGTGTTATTGATTCTATGTAAAGCTTACTAAATTACTGACATTAAACTAGTTGGTGAGATTCCTAGATTCTGTCATTCACTATCCATACTAAATAGATTATCAAAACTGCCAGAACCTCGTAGATGTTATGGACAGTAGAACTAAAACATTTATAACTTTCAGGACGTTCATCCAAAAATTACATTGTTTAGCTTCCTGGAAACCTTATTAGATCACCTACATTTTTCATGTCAGTGGTATTCTCTAAATAATTTGTTAACTAATTTCTATTATCCAATTAATACAACCTGCCCGAATCCTGACAGAGCCTCACGACAGCAGCGTTGTAAAATCCATGACTAGCAATCCTTTCATCCAAACGACTTGATCCAAAACTATTGAAAGCTAAATACGTTACCCACAAATCTCTAGGAGAGATTGCGCTGAAGGTTGCAAGATCAACCACAAGATCCCTCTCCCTTCTCCCCCTTCCTTCTTCTTGGCCAGCAGCATCCAAAAGTGGTTTTCCCCACACTTCTTCTTCTTGGCCAGTAGCAAAGGGGTAGCAGGGAAGGGGTGCTATAGTACCGCACGCTACAGTGTGGCGTCACTACAGTACCTAGGTGGTGCTAGGGTTTAGTTGACCCTCCCCTCATAGGTTGGCTTCCCCTCCTTGGGCCAAAACAAATGCTGTGGGCTTTCGGCCCATGTCCCAAGTTCTCGGAATGAAGCAAAAATCCCCCCGAAAGCTGGTGACATCCATTCTCTAATTACCTTCTCCTTTCTAAAGCATTTTTCCTCTCTTAAATATATTTGAGATATTACAAATGTGAGGGCACAACGTCACTAATCCTAAAAGCTATGCAGGTCATGAGCATTAGTGAGTCAAGGGGGTTCTAGAGGATGCTAACCACATGCCTTGAGGTGTTTCGGGTGAGGTCGTCTATGGCGACCATCACTAGTGATAATGACGTGTAGGTGCGGCAACTGTACGATGCTATATGGCTAGCCTACCGAGGCTCCAACTCCACCCGACCGCACTGCTACGTTCGTTTCGCATCGTCGCAACTTTGTCATCGTTCTAGGAGCCGCCACCTTCACCCCGAGCTCTGGTCATGCCCGAACTCCATCTCCAGTGAGCTTCCATCTAACCAACTGCATCACGACGTGTTCCACCTTCGTACTGATCATCACCCTTAGTTAATTGCATCCTCTTTCGTTCGTTCACTGGAATCAAGTCATCGCCCGAATGGCCGCCATCACAGATTTCATCAGCGCTGATGAGCTCCTACCATCATCAACCTCACCATGGTATTCCCTATGCCACGTTCTACCCCGTGTTAACCTTGCCCTCCCTGGAACCCCGCCAAAACGTCGTTGTTGTTTGCATCCACCTTTGCCTCGGCCGCAGACCCTACTCATCGCTAGCGCCGCCGTCATGTGCATCCACTGTGAGGTTCCGCCAACCCATCTCCTCCCCGAGATCCTGCCAACCCATTTTGGTCGTTGCCCATGTCTTCTAAACCACTGCTCGTCCTGGGTCAACGTCGTCCAAAGCCGTGCATCACGGCCTCTAGTTCCTCTATTTTTTTTCTTTCTGTCCTGAGGGTCATGGTGGTTGTCGGGGCGGAGCAGGAGGCGGAGGGTGGAGGGGGCGAGGGCGCAGCAGTGGGCTAGGGTGGAGGAGGGGAGGAGGAGGAGGTGGTAGTGGGTGGTGGTGGCAATCAAAGATGGCATCCTAGCTGAGGGAGGAAGAAGGATAAGAGGGAGGAAGGAGGAAGATGCCTAGTGGCTGAGGTGCAGGAGCGCGACCTGTGTGTATGACAAGTGGGCTAGTAGCTGACAGGGGTTGCACATATGTGAAAAAACTGTTCGTTATCGTTGCAGTTTTGTGAAATGTCCGCTTAAAGGTGCAAAAACCGATAGTTTAGCCAATAAAGTTGTAGTTTTGTGAAATTTACTCTAATTGTTTTTGAAAATATGATGACAAAATTTAGTAGTCAAATTGGCATCTTGTTGGCATTGAAAAGTTAAAAACGACTTCCTTTTGTGACTAAGCGAGTATATCTCTATTTTTCACTGATGTAGTCATGGTTGCTTTTTAACCTTTGTTTTGTGGAGATCAACTATGGAATGATTCCTGACTCAAGCATTGATACCAACAAAATTTCATGAAACAAAATTTAAACTCAAAATTTAAATATGGCCAGTTATTGCCGGAATTATTGTTCATCAATTTAAATTCAAAATTTTAACTTTTTGGGAGATAATTTCTTACCGGTCTTAGTCGGTATGGTCGGCTACCGCTGGTTTTTTGTCCTTTAGCGTTAGCCGTGTGGATTCCTATCCCCTATTGTGGACATTCTGGGACCATTCGGAAGTTGTATGAATTTTAGGCTCTGATTAGATGCAGATTTTTTTTTCTGGTTTGATATTGCCGGACGGGAGTACCAGGATGTGATTTAGGCTGCTTCTAGTGGGTGCTTTCTTACTACAGTTTCTTATTGCATGAAAGGCATTCAGATACCACCTTCCCAATGCATGGTATCCTAGAGTGTTGTATCTTAGGCTTTTGATATAGGGTATTTACTAGTATTTCTACTTAGGATACTGTGTATGAGTGGTATCTAAATAAGATACCAATCTACTTTTTTTTTTCTTAATTGCAGTGTCAAATCAGACATTTACCTATGTGACAGCCTTAAGAAACTTGCCAAGGTAGAGCATTAGGAGCAGCATAAATTGCAAGTCGTAGTCGAGTACCCTTGCGGACACGTTTTCCAGGGGAGACTTGGACCGTTGGACGGCTTGACGGGGGAATGCGAGCATCATCTTTCAACTCGGTCAATGACTCAATGGCTGGCCCTAGCTTTGGTCGCTTTCGGCGTTGGCGCGTGCATTGGCCTCAAGGGCATGTAGGTCCGAATAGACTTCTCTACTCGGAAGGAAAGTGTTATAAGATCATATAACCCTTGTGAGCTGTGATTGAAACTTTTTCACATTTATTCTGGATTGCTTTGCCACATTTATCATTTCTGAACTGCTGCTACATGTGAGCCGACTATAATATTTTTATACAAATGTGCTTAAAGATTAATACGCACAGCTCTAGTTACCTTGCCAACGACGCAGAATACCCCCTCTTCTTTCTCTATAGATTAGAAATTTCTAAGTTGTCTCCAGCACCGGGAGGCGGCGCTCATCACTACCGGAGACAGCTGATTTGCCGAGTGCAAAAATATTTGCCGAGTGCCAAATAGCGGCTTTCGGTAAAGAGATATTTTGCCGAAAGCGACACTCGCAAACAAAAACACTCGGCAAATCCCGCTTTGCCGAGTGCCATGCACTCGGCAAAGGTTAACACTCGGTACATTCAACCTTTGCCGAGTGCCAGGCACTCGGAAAAGTAGGGCACTCGGCAAAGACGGCATGAGGTAACGGTCCCCGCCCGACGTCTAATTTTGCCGAGTGCCGGCCGTTTGGCACTCGGCAAAATAAATATTTGCCGAGTACCCGAGATCTGGCACTCGGCATCATGGTTTTTTTTTTCAATTTTTTTAATTTTTTTTTAAAATTTTTTTTAATTTCTTTGCCGAGTGCCCGAGATATGGCACTCGGCAAAGAGGATTTTTTTTTAAAAAAAAAAATTTTTAAATTTTTTTCCTCTAATTTTTTTAAAAACAGGATTCTCCTCATCTTTGCCGAGTGTCGCCGTGTGGCACTCGGCAAAGAAGCTGCCGAAGCCGTGACCGCACTCGGAAACATATTTTATTTATTTATTTTGGCCTCCAAATTTTTGGCACCCTCCTCTGAGCACAGTAATTTATGTTAGATTTGGTATATTTTGTGGCTTTTTGTTATACTTAGTTAATTTATTTCATTTACTACAATTATTTGGAAAATGCAAATTGAATCGCACGCGCATTGAATAATGGAATTTAATGATTCAAAAATGATAGTCATGTTATTGAGTGTAGTGTGAGGTCAGTATCCGAGAACGGACCAAATTTGAACATCTTGTTGACGAAACATGACCAGTGAACTTATAAGTGTTTTAAATTCTATAAAAAGCAAACAACGTCCAAAATTATGAAACTCGTGGAGATGTCATGATATCATATGTGGAGGCTGTGATAAAATTTTGAGAAGGTTTCGTGCATGTTGTC